>CAMZMU010000041.1:28242651-28918540 GCA_947311845.1 Poa pratensis
TCAAAATTTAGCCCTTTGGAAGGGAGCAAATTTATAAGAAAAGTGGCAGTGATAAAAGGCTCGTCCCAAAATTTTAGAGGCATGGAAGCATTTGCAAGCAAAGGAAGACCAACTTCAACAATATGACGGTGTTTTCTCTCGGCAGAACCATTTTGTTGATGACCATGTGGACAAGAGACATGATGAGTGATTCCAACTTTTTGAAAGAATCCATTAAGTTTTTCATATTCACCACCCAATCAGTTTGCATAGTGATAATTTTGCGACCAAATTTGTGTTCAACAAGTTGTTGGAAATTAAGGAAGACTTGATAAACATCAGATCGTTTCTTAAGTAAATATATCCAAGTGAATTTGCTATAATCATCAATAAAACTTACATAGTAGAGATGATTACCAACAGAGGCGGGGGCAGGGCCCCAAACATCAGAAAATATTTGTTCCAAAGGAACACTAGACACACTAGTAGAAACGGGGTAGGGAAGCTGATGACTCTTAGCTCGTTGACATGGATCACAAATATAAGGATTAATTTCTGGGAGATATGAAAAATTGTTTTTACTAAGAACTTGTTGAACAATAAATGAAGACGGATGTCCTAGACGACGATGCCATGTAGACGAAGTAGGCTTGATGGTAGCAAAAGCATGCTTGTGATTTTCCGAAGTGGCTGGAACAAGAGGATAAAGACCACCATGACAGGGACTTCTAAACAAAATTTCCTTCGTGGCCTCATCCTTAATCAAAAAGAAGAACGGGTGAAATTCAATAAAGGCGTCGTTATCTAAAGCAATTTTATGTGCGGACACGAGATTTTGGAAGCACTAGGAACATGCATGTTATTTAGATGAAGCGATTTATGAGGGGTATGCAAAATAGAATGACCAACATGCTCAATGTTCATACCTTTTCCACTAGCCGTGTGGACTTGATCACGTCCATGATAATTCTCCCGAGTGTGTAGTTTGTTTAACTCTCCAGTAATGTGGTCGGTAGCACCACTATCCATGTACCAATTTGTATCAACCCATATGCACTTTCTCTTCATGTCGGGCAACATCATCATCATCATTATCAGCATAGCGCCACCAACATTGACTAGCTGGATGTCCAAATTTCTTGCAAATCTCACATGTTATATCCTGATGCGGTGATGGAGTACAACCACGTCCTCGGCCACCACCACGCGCCCCCCTGTTTTGGGAGCATCCTCGACCACGGCCTCCTCCATAATCTTGACGTCATACTGATTGCGGCCATAATCCTGTCGGCCACTACCCCCATAATTCTGACGACCTCCTCCATATTCATGACGTCCTCCTCCATAGTCTTGACGTCCACCATCATTGGGACGACCTCGTCCACCAAAGTTAGGGCGAGAAAATCCACCACGAAGAGCGGCATTAGCCGAGGAGGTGAAGGAACCAACAAGTTGACCACTCTCGGTCAACATGCGCAAACGATAATCAAAAGATGTCAGCTGCGAGCACATATCGGTGAGGGTGGTATTGGGCACGTCATTAATGGATGCAACAAGAGGATTGTAATCTCCGTCGAGGCCATTGAGGATATAGTCCCTAAGCTCATCATCATCCACTTTCTTCCCTGCTGCAGCAAGCTCTTGAGCAAAGCCTTTCATAGTGGAGATAAACTTCTGGACGGGCATGTCATTCTTCTTGGTGTTGGCTAGTGCACCGCACAACATGTTCACACGGGCTTTGGACTGCGATGAGAAGATGTTGATAATGGCACCCCACACATCCGCAGCATGATCTAGGTCTAGGACCTGAAAAGAACATCCGGTGACATGGATTTCGTGAGAAACCCAAGCACAACTTGGTCCCTGGAGTTCCAAACCGAGTAGGCTGGATTGGGGATTGTCTTCTTCTTCTCTCTTTCTTCAATCTCTATGGTCTTGGGTGGAACTGGATCGGAACCATCAAGCAGCTCCATGACCTCAGCACCACGGAGGGAGGGCAGTATTTGCGCCTTCCAAACAAGGTAATTCTCCCTTGTGAGTTTTTCAGACGGCGGGCTTCCGAGAGCAGCCGCCAGGGTCGGTCCTGTTGAGGAGGATGACGCCATTGGGATGCTACGATCGCTTGGGTATCGGCTTGTTTTTAGTGCTACGAACGACCTCGTGGATCGCCGGCTTCATTTCTTCGATCGGCTTGTGCTTCGATGGGAAATCGGCGGTTGCTTCGATCGGGTGCGGTTTGGCGAGCTAGACGGCGGAAAAGCCTCGCTCTGATACCATGTAAGTTTTCGGGAATCGATGGGTACCTCTTGGGCCCTCGTTTGCGTGTTAATATAGATGGCCAATATGGCTGTACATGAGTTGGACTCGTACTGGATTGGACATCGAATACGAGTCGGTATTACATCGCTAACATAGCTGTCAAGGGAAGAGGAAACACCAGCCTGAAGGACCATTTGATGCATGTAAAATACATACATGAACTTTGCACTATATTACTTATATCCCAATCATATTTGCATCATATAAGGGTTATATCACTGTTATATCATGATTTTTGGAAATAAAATAATTGTTTCCTTTTTTATGGAATTAACCTTGCACAGGCAGAAAACCCTATTTCTTTCCTTTTAATTTTCAGGGACCCAAACGACGTCCAAATGACCTGGAAAATTACGAGCGTCAATATTTTGGAAGGAGGAAGACTTGGGAGCGAAGTAAGCAAGCGAACGGAGGCCGGAGGCCCAAAAGAGGGTGGCCGACGTGGCCACTGTACCTGGCACATGGGGCCCACTCTTTTGGCCCTCGTGGCTCCGCTGCCGTCGATCTTTTCTCCACCGACATCCTCTTGACCTAAAAATGCCTATAAAAGAAGTCCCACGTCGTTCTCGGAAGCGAGCGCCGCCACAAGACAGAAACACAAAAACGAAGATCTGGAGCTGCAGATTGGAGGGAAAACTCCGGTGGGGAGCTGCCGGCGTGGTCTCCATCTTCTCCATCGACATCTCCACCGTCTCCATGATGAAGAGGGACTAGTCCACCTCTGGACTATGGGTTTGTGGAAGTAACTTATGTATCTCTCCTCTCTTTGAGCTTCACTAATTAGTACCGTATGAGCTGCCGAACATGATTACGGTCATCTATGTAATTCCTATGTGGTGGATCTTTTTGTGAGTTAATATATGTTGAGATTGCAAATGTTTGTTTCAGTTATGAATATAGATGCATATTATGTACCCCGTTCTTATCTACTTGTTATGATCAAGCATGTTTATGAGACCGTGTGTGGGGTGATGTGTGCATTAGTTGGAGTAACGGGGGGTGGTGAGTGCGGTAAGCTGACAACTTAATATCGCGATCCACTTGAGTGTTTACCTTACTTTGTTGCCTCACTAGGGATAAACAAAAATACCATGCTACAAGGGTTGAGGGTGACCAAGATTCTTCCTGTGACTAGATCTAGCATGTTCTTATTTTCACTTCATGTCATGAAACTTAAAGCTATACTCTGAGTCATCTTAATTACCGAGGTGTTATGATTTAGTTCGCATCTTGGTGGAGTATAAGTGAGACTAATAACTAAAAGATCTCTATGTTAGAACGTGATGCCCATATAATTAGTAACTTGTTATCAAACTTTGTGTTGCAATCTCATATGTCAACTCTATGTTCCACTTGTCTCCACACCATTAAAAGAGAGAGTGCATTTGTGAAACCATGAGCCCGGTCCATTTTTAATCATAAGAAACACCTTTCCAACCACTTTTGCCACTTTGCCATTTTCTGCCATTATTAAATCCGAAAATACAAAAACACTTTTCCATCTTGCATTCATCATAAAAACCCAAAAATATATCATCTATCATTGCCATCATCATCCTAGCATATTCATTCACCATCATTGCATATTTATCTTGATATCATTCTACACCTTGTGCTTGACAACCACAGGTGAGGTTGAGGACCAAAACATTTAACTTTGTTTTGCAGTAACCAAAAGAAGGATAAGGAAGATAAATCTTTCACTACTGATTCCCCGAGAGTTCGATATTAAACTCTCGAGTCACCCTCGTGGGGAAAACACGTCTTCCACTACTACACACTCTGCACTTGGAGTCTCAACCTAACCCCGTATACTATTCATTTCAGGTAGCTACTGAAGGCTATCACTTCTACGGGTATCACCATTTCAGGAATTAATTAGTATTATTAGGATAGTTTCAGACAAAACCATGCATCCATAAATCTCAAATCCTTTACTTCATGTCACGCTCATGTTCCTTCACTTCCTTGAGTATCTTCAGGTTTTCATGGTACATCATCTTAACATCTTCCGCTCGGCGTCCCGGTCTCTGCTGATCCAAATAAGTGAAAAAGAAAAATTAAGTTGAGACGACAAAACAAGACTGGAACTGATAGGTGGTTAGGGTTTAACATCTTCCGCTCGGTGTCCCGGTGGCGGCAAAATGTTCTAGAACTAACTGGAACAAGGAGGGACCATGTGTTACGTAGGTAGCTAGGGCTGACGTCTGCGGTTTATATAGTGCTTGTCGGATAAAACGTGAGGAGTAATCCCATGTCTGAGTCGGTAATATCTCATGATTCAGAAAATCCGGAAATGGCTGAGTAATTAACGCGTATGTTGATCACTCATAAATTTACCCGAAGAGAACAAATATAAACAACATGCTTGGCTTATTCCAAAAACCCAGCGCACACGTGTCTTGACAAGGCGAGATATAGGCGAGTGGCAGAGGAGGAGCAACGCGTCTAGATCTCTCCATTTATCCGAAGGAGTCGAAAGAGGAGCGCATGTATAATTCTCATGTTCATGTAACATGGGAACAACCTCTCTTATAAGGTGGTATAGCTCCCACTCAACTAGCAAGGTGTGACAAAATATTTCAGAATTTTAGTTCGGTTATGGCCTAAAACCCGCTAACAAATATTAGCAAATTCCAGCAAAAGACCAGCTCTTGCACTGAAACAACCAGTTCAGGCTTGTTGGTGATAGACTAGCAGGAGTAGCTCCACCGCGTGATGCTTTCTCTTGAATGAGCAACACAATGATACATGTTCTATTTTTCTCTGTTTTAGATGAGCGTACACCAGTGTCATGCACACGGATCCATTGATACAAGGAGAAGGGGGATTGGAGAGGGAATTCAAGGTTCAGGCTACAGATGGGAGCAGTTTGGGGATCAGTGAGAGAGTTGTTTCCAGGTTCTACACATCGCTGCCTCCTAGAGGACTTTACGCCAACTTCTTATACAAGCAAGGAAACGTGCACGCAGGCACAGTGGCACACGGCCCACTCTAGATGCGGCCCATGAGGCTCACGGTAGGACTAGTCATGACAATACTCCCTCCTTTTAAGGTGCTGCTTGACCCCAAGCAGCCACAGTTGGGTAGTGGCGACGCAAGGCCGCTTCGTCCTCCCAGGTCACCAGTGGTGGCGACACTCCAGACCACATGACCTTGATCTTCCTGGTAGAAGTAGTCCCATGCGGAACAATTGCAGCGGCCAATACTTGCACAGGAAGCACTGGTTCATCAGGTTCATCACTGAAAACATTCAGAGAAGTATGTACCTGGGTGTTCGGAGGAACTTGCAGTTTCAACTGGGAAACGTGCACCACCGGGTGAACCTGACTAGACGGCGGCAACTCCAGTTTATATGCTACAGCTCCCACCTTTTTCAACACTTTGTATGGCCCAAAGTATCGACATGACAGTTTCTGGTTACCTCTGGCAGCGACAGATTGTTGAATGTATGGTTGAAGCTTCAGAAACACCATATCACCAACCTGGAATGAGCGTTCTGACCATTTCTTGTCTGCATGATGTTTCATACGCTGCTGAGCACGGAGCAGGTGGTGCTGCATCAGGTCAGTCATAGCTGCTCGTTCATGTAACCAGCTTTCCAAGTCCGTGGAGACACATGAATTAGCATCAATACCGAAATGTCGAGGAGTGTGACCATATAATACTTCAAAAGGTGTTTTCCCAGTGCAGTGTGATAAGTTGTATTGTACCAGTATTCAGCGAGAGCTAGCCAATCATACCATTTCTTTGGGCAAGAGTGGACAAAACAGCGCAGCTAAGCCTCCAAACATTGGTTTAGCCGTTCTGTTTGGCCATCCGTTTGGGGGTGATATGCTGAACTCATATGGAGTGTAGTGTCAGATAGCTTGAACAATTCTTGCCACAAGCGACTGGTGAAAATTCTGTCACGGTCTGAGATGATCATCTGTGGTAGCCCATGAAGTTTATAGACATGATTCATGAAGGCAGTTGCCATAGTCGAGGCAGTAAATGGGTGGCGCAACGGCACAAAGTGTGCATACCTTGTAAACTTGTCGATGACTACCAATATCACATTGTGGTTGTGTGACATGGGTAGTGCTTCGATAAAGTCCATAGATGATTTTCCAAGCTCCAGTTGGCACATGCAATGGTTGTAGAAGTCCAGGTAATTTCACATGCTCCGGTTTAGCCTGCTGACATACCTGGCACCCTGCAACAAAACCATGTATTGTTTTCTTCAATTGGGGCCAAGAGAAATATTGCTTGATGCGTTGGTAAGTTGCCTGCACTCCTGAGTGTCCACCAAAGCCACTGTTGTGCAAGGCTTGTAGGATGTGGTTTTGTGCCAGCACGTTATTACCTACCCAGATACGGTCATGGAGACGCAGAATGCCATCTCTTAGAGAAAATCCTTTCTCATTACTGCCAGTCAAGCTTAGTTCTTGCATCAGTGCCTTGGCTTGCTGATCATCTTCATAACCTGCATGTAATCGATCAAGCCAAGCTGGCTGAGCAGTGGAGGTAGAGAGGGTGTGCACTTCATTATGTTGTCGAGATAAGGCATCTGCCACAGTGTTAGAACTACCTTTCTTATACTGCAGTTTGAACTGTAATCCCATCAGCTTCACAAATGCTTTGTGTTGCAAGGATGTGTGCATGCATTGATCAGAAATGTGTAACCGGCTCTTGTGATCAGTTCTGACAATAAATTCAGCGTGTTGTAGATAAGCACGCCATTTCTCGATGGCTAGCAGAATTGCCAAACACTCCTTCTCGTAAACTGACAAGGCTTGATTACGAGGGCCCAATGCTTTGCTTAAGAAGGCAATCGGGTGATCTTGCTGCATCAGGACAGCACCCACTCCATTGTGAGAGGCGTCTGTTTCCAATACAAAGGGTAGCTTGAAATTCGGGAGTGCGAGAATTGGAGCAGAACACAATGCTTCTTTGAGTGTTTCAAATTACTAGTGGTCGTGCACGTGCAACGCACGTCTCATAATTTATTATCATATAAGTATGTCGTCAACAAACACTAACACATTCGTGCGAAGCATGGGACCAAAAACCTGGTTCATAATTCTCTGAAAGGTGGCTGGAGCGTTGGTCAAGCCGAATGGCATCACCATGAACTCATACAGACCTTGATGAGTTTGAAATGTTGTTTTGTACTGCTCACCTTCAGCCAGCCTGATTTGATGGTAACCTGATCGCACGTCCAACTTGGTGAAATAACAAGCGCCAAATAATTCATCTAACAACTCATCGATTACTGGCAGAGGATGCTTGTTTTTGACAGTCAAAGTGTTTAGCTGTCTATAATCCACACAGAAACGCCATTGCCCATCCTTCTTCTTCACTAACAGTACTGGGGATGCAAAAGGGCTCGAACTTTTCCTGATCAGTCCATTACACAACATATCATAGACTTGTCTCTCGATTTCATCCTTCTGCTGAGGACTGTATCGATATGGTTTGGTTTTAAACGGCTGAGCTCCAGGAATGAGTGGTATATCATGGTCTTGATCGCGCTCAGGCGGCAGTGTTGTTGGCTCTTGAAATAGGTGGGCAAATTCTGTCATGAGTTCCTGCACTTCCGGTGGTATGACAGTTGCAGTTTTAACTGTTTTCTCATCAGCCACAAAGGTAATGGTGTCTTGACTATGTGACTGTAGAACCATGTGCTCAATTGTGTTGTGCTTCAACAAACCCTTCAGTTTTGCATACTGACTTCCTTGCACTTGGCTGGTTTGCTTTGTACTCCACGAAGGGTAATTCGTTTCTTGTTGTGTGTGAACCGCATTACCTTCCTGCGCCAGTGCACCCACATAGGACTATGGATATCAAGCCAATAAGCCTCAAGAATCATGTCATAGCATCCAATATTCAACACATGAACAGAATGAGAAAAAGTGTGGCCTTGCACGCCCCATTCAAAGTCAGGTACAAAAGTGCTACATTGCACGGGTCAACCATCAGCCACTGTGAACTGCCTGTCGGCCATCGGCTTGGTAACACACTGTAGTTTCTCAGACAAACTTGTACTGATGAAGGAAGCCACACTGCCCGAGTCAATGAGGATGAGTATCTGATGTTTGCCTACCACTCCTTGTAATCTGATGGTGTGCTTCCTCTGAGCAGTGTTTGCATTGTTTGTAGCTGCCAACAGACACAAGTCATCGGAGTCTGAATCTCCATTGCTCTCATGTGCGTCTTAATTTGCATCATTAATTGGTAAAATTTCCATCAACTCTTCAATGATGTGCAGGGGTACTTTGTCAGGACATTTGTGAGTCTTGCTATACTCATCTCCACAAGTGAAACATAGCCCTTTTTCCCGGCGATAGGCTTTCAAGGCACTCAGTCTATCTTCCCATTTGGATTGATCTGGTTTCTTGGCTGTGTCCGCACCGGGAAAGTGCTTCTCCTTGCCACTGAATTTGTCAAAAGGATAATTGTTTCTGGAATTGAATCTGCTTCCTTCTCTAAACTCAGTACGGTGGACAGTATGCTTCTTGGTCTTTGCCGAATCTTCCTCCTGCATTAAGGCCAACGAACCAGCAGTATCGAAGTCTTGTGGACAGTGAAGATGAATGGCAGTACGAATCTCCTCTACAAGGCCATTAACAAATTCATCGACAAAGAATGCCTCATCTAAAGCAGAGTTATAAAGCAACAGCTGGTTCGTAAGCAGCTCAAAGTTCTCGATATATTCAGCTACACTACCAGTCTGTTTTAATGCGCGCAACTGCCTACGATAATGCATGTACTTATTTTTGCCAAATTTTTCATGAACTAGACGACACATTTCGCCCCAATCATCCAGTTTACGCAATGCTTGAATGTTGCGGAGCCACAAAGCAGCGGTGCCACGAAAATTCAGAGAAGCATATCGAGTGCGCAAACTATCCTGAACATAATACAACTCAAAATATGTCTCACAGTCTTGTCGCCAAACTTTTGGATTTTCCCCGTCAAACTTAGGGAAATCCATTTTTGGTGTCGATCCGCGACCACCCAAACCACGAGCATGCTCTCGATCATCACTATGGAAACTGAATTAACCAGGAGCATGTGGTTTGCCGTGTGGCCAAGTAGTGGTACCTGTGACCGGGGTAGATCGCTGGTTCCCAAGGATACCAGGCGCATCTCCCCGGTAAAGTGAAGCATCGCGGCGGTCGGTCGACCCGGAGCCGGCGCAGGTGGGCGCGCCGCTGCAGCTCCTGATGGCGAGGGCTGCGGGGATCCCAGGGAGAGATCCGCGCCCAAGCCACCCGCCCCAATGCCTTCGGAGATGTTGATCTGCTTCGAAGCAGTGCGCGGACTTGAATCGGGGACCGTCGTACGCGGGTTCGACTCGATGGTCGTGACTCGCGTCGCTAGCTCCTCTACGCGCTGCTGCCCGGCGGTGATGACCGTGGTTGTTTCGGCGAGGGAGCCCTGAAGTTCCTCGATCTTCGTCGGCATTCCGTTGAGCGAATCCAGCATGTGCTTCATAAACGCATTCATGGATGCACCCTGAGCTGAGATGTCGCCCATGGTCTTCTGGAGGTCGGAATCGACTTGATTTATGGTACGCCGCGGGGCCAGCGTGCTCGACGCTGCAGATCAACTAACACCGATCGCGGGTGTCTCCGAGGAGAGCTTTGTGCTGCGATTTCAGAGAAATCGAGCACCCGGTGAACGGAATCCAGTGGATTTGGTGGTGACCGCAGATCGAAATGAGGAATCTGATACCATATGTCATGCACACGGATCCATTGATACAAGGAGAAGGGGGATTGGAGAGGGAATTCAAGGTTCAGGCTACAGACGGGAGCAGTTTGGGGATCAGGGAAAGAGTTGTTTCCAGGTTCTACACATCGCTGCCTGCCAGAGGACTTTACGCCAACTTCTTATACAAGCAAGGAAACGTGCACGCAGGTACGGTGGCACACGGCCCACTCCAGATGCGGCCCATGAGGCTCACGGTAGTACTAGTCATGACAACCAGCGGTTCCGTTGCTACACCTACAGTCCCTCTCGAATCTCCATCCTCACGCAGCTCGCAGAGGAACGTGAAATGACAAGTTCAGCTTATACATAGTTACATACACACACATGAACCTCCATCAGGTGACTGTCAAAAAAAATCTCCAGTTCTCCATCAGGTGAATGAACCGATTATTTTTTAAGCAGTCCGAACGCTAGACGCTGACGCTGTCGGCAACTCGTTTGTCAAGTCTTCTGCTGCTTCAGCCTCGTAATAAGCACGCTTCTTAATTTGATCGGCGAATAGAGTACTTGCCAATGGCCAAGAGGGTGTGGAATACAAGGCGCCTATTACGCCCATCCATCGGCTGCACGCCGCCGGCAGGGATAAGGATCGATTCCATGATCAACAAAGCTTATAACTCCAAAGATAATCTAGCTATAAACTAACCAACGGTCCATGGCAAAATCAACGTATATACCTTTCTTCATGCCCCACGCTCCAGTCATCTCGCACCATGCATCAATCAAAATAATCCCAGCTAGGCAGAACAGATCACATAAGATAAAATTGGCTAAGCAGGCTCTTCAATCCATCACTGCACCCCTGTCATATACTACTACAAGTGTCAAAGCCTCTGAAAGTGGCTGCTTAAACTTAGTACATCGTGCAGACGCTGATCAGAACTCATAAACTTCAATGCCACGTTCTAGATTAGGCGGACACAGCAGCCACATAGTACATGACAGTCAGTCGGTTACGCTACACCGACCAAACCGAATCCTAAAGCTAGACACGGCTACAGCTCATGAAAGGAAGAACAAGGCGGGCACAATTCATGAGCACCGACAGATCAGTTCTGACTAGGCAAGGCGAGGCGAGGGCATCTGCGCCCAAATCAACACGGCCTGAATCACGCAAAAAAGAATGGAGCTCCAAGGATAGGAATGTTAGTCTCTCTGGCTATGGCTTCGCCGTCGAACCTGTGCAAACGGTACAATGAATTAATATTTAGACAGCTCAAACTGTGCACATTCAAGAGTTCAGAAGCAAAATGAAATGGACTGTGGAGGCTACATAGTACATGGTGTTACATGCAGAAGCACAATAGCATTTGTCCCGCAGGTAATCATATTGATCTGAACTGAATTTGAGATAGCATTTGTAAATGTAAACGCTCGCTTTTATGCGTTTAACACTGTATTTTGCAATGTGAGTTGGGATACACAGCCAGGCATGCATGTACACATAGATAAATGAGTGAGAAGTGACAAACTTATCACTTAGGTCAAAAAAAAAAAACTTATAACACAAGTCACCCAAGGAAAAAAAAAGAATCACGGGGTCTTGGCTGCAGCAATCAATAAATTGTGTGTCTATGTCTGCCCTCTACGATCCTACAGATATTAATGCTTTATATTCGGCGTGCATTGTCAGACTCGGAAAGAGGCACTTGAAATGTCCGCACTATCACAGCCTGCCTAGGAGCACACAACTGATCTTATGAGCCTGATTCAAATCCAACAGCTAGTGAACATAGTGTGCTCTTGCTCTAAAACGCAATGAGTGAGTCAGGCTCTTATCGTAGCAGTTATGCAGATTAATTTCAAAATATCAACGTGGGATAAAATTGTAGCTGAGGAAAATCTTTGGGTGGAGAAGGGGGGCATATTTCTATAAGAGTTTTCAGCTCACATTGTACATACTGGAGAGTTAAGAAGCGAAATGGAACAAATTTACAGGGGCTACATAGTATCAGTACTAGAGGTAGAAGCAGAATAGCATCTGCCCCACTGATTATACTGAATTGTTGATCTCAACTGAATTTGAAACATGTTACTGCAAATACTCACTTTGATGTGTTTAGCAGTGAGAACATAGCCAGGCAGAGGTATGTAAACATAAATATCCGAGTCATGGAAAACTCGGATCATGCAAAAGTGGTACCTTTGTGTTGCAGCACTTCTTATATTACCTAAGGAGTCTCACAAACTTCTAACTTAGGTCGGTTCAGGTAAGAAACTTGGAACTTACATCACCAACAGAAAAAGAAACCAGGAGTCTTGGCAGCCACAACCAACAAACTAGGTGTGGCCTCTACCAACATACAGAGATTAATGCTTATATTTTGGCATGTACTGGGAGACTCGGAAAGAGGCAGGAACTATCCCAAGAACAAGAATGAAAGAGAAAAACTCGGTGCCCCACCTATAACTGACTATCAGGCTGATTCAAATCAAAGAACTTGTGAGCACAAGCTGTTCTTGCTATACAGAGCAGTGAGTCAGGCTCTTATTTGTGACAGTAGCAATGATGCAGATTTATTACAAAGCCACATCGAATATAGATGTGAAGATGACTAACAGTCTAAAATACAACTTTCATTTCTGCATCCTTATATTTATAAAATATAAATGCAGACAAGATGAACCGTGCTTGCGTGAAACGGAATTTCATGACATGAGCGGAACAATCGAACATGTAAACTGAATCTATATGGGTATTCCTTCTACACCTTGAACATAAAGTAGTCATCGAAAATAATTCTTGTGGTATAGAATTTACATGATTCCATTAGGCCTAAAATAACAATAGATGCACAAGCAAGATCTTTTCTAATGTCAGATTGCCTCTATACGACAACTGAAACAAACAAAACATCACAATTATGTTCCCGAGCTTGATTAGCTTATCCCCAGCCCCAAGAAAACAACCAGTACTAAATCGCGTGAACAAGAATGGCCAATCATAACAATGAATTATTAAGCATTAGACAAGCTGTGTGCAAGCTATGGAGGGAAGAACATTACTACTACGCAATAGAAATTTACCACTTCATACTGTTGGTGAAGACAACGATGGCAGGAAGTTGGCATATATCCACGTCCTGGACATTGCAAACCCGGAAGATTTACTACAGACCCTCTCAAGCTGGAACGTCTTGACATCAACTGAGATATATTCCCTATCTGGCAGCTTTGGAGTTGAGCCTGTGAACCGCATGGCTCCAAACTTTCCTATGAGCAAGTACCTCCCAGTTGCAGCTCTTATATCATATTGGCACCCAGAACCTAGTGAGATTGTCTTTTCCAGCTGCCACTCGCTAGAAATCTCACCTTTGCCTTCCTTGACGTAGTAACAGAGATCAAACTGACCAGCTACAGTTCCATGAGGGATACCAAACAGCCCAAGCCTTCCTTTCTCTGCCTCCACAATGGCTAGACCTAGCGTGCACCTACACCATTCTCCAGGTGAGAGGTCAGAAATGGAGAACTCCATCGTCCGTGTGTCCAGCACGAGCAACTCTTTCTTCCAAACGATTATGGACTCCTAGTAGAAGCAGCCATAAGCGTAATGGCGGCTGTGAAAGGTACGTTGATCGGCGACACCATGGTCGACTCGCTACGCCCAAAAAACAACTCACTCCATTGCTTGGATGCACCGGCTTGCCACTGTCCAGTGTTTGAAGAGAAGACCAAGGCTGCCAGCTTAGTATCGAAATGTGCCATCCATATCACACCGAATGCCGCCTCCGCATCGTCTTCGAGGGGCACGAGGAAGGTCTCGCACCAGGGCCTGTGTCCAGTGTCCGTGTGACCCATGGAAGCGGCTAGGTCGTCAGGTACTGGGGGGAGCAGGACGTACTTCTGGTGCAAGGGGTCGCACACCGCGAGCTCCATGGACACCTGGGGCTGCTTTCCCCCGGCAGGGCGGAGGAGTAGGACGCCTCCGTCCCGGATGTCCTGAACGGACCACTCGCGGTGGTTGGGAAGGAAGGAGAAGGAGAAGTCGGCGGCGGCGGCGAGCACGCTGGCGGCCGGCGCGGAGGGGTGAGGCGGGAGGGCGGGGTGGAAGCCGTCGCGGTCGTAGAAGGCGAGGAAGGGCGGGTCGTGGAGGCTGCGGAAGCGGCGGGTGAAGGCTTTGTCAGCGACGATCCGGCGGAAGGAGACGCAGGCGGCGGCGGCGCGGGCGAGGTCTTCCGCGGCCGGCAGGCGGAGGAAGATCTCCGCGACGAGGTGGTCGGGGATCTCCGCCAGAGTCGTGGTCGTTTTCTTGCGACCACTCCGACGGCGCGCAGTGGAGGTCGCCATTGGCGGCGGCGGCGGCGGCGGCGGAAGAAGTGGCAGCCGGGGGAGTGGAGTGTGCAGAGTCTGCAGTCTGCAATGTGCTGCTGCCTGCTGGAGGAATGTGTGTTTCGCGCTACCAAGATGTGTAGCGGGCCATCTTGGGCCGTCCACGTCCAGAATAAAGTGTTGGCAAAATGCTCACTGCTCAGTAATTGTTTTCAACCCCCTCAAAAAAAGTAATTGTTTTGAAAGTTCAAAGATATAAATTTCTAGATTTTTTCTTTTAGGAAAAGTAAATAAATAAAAATAAACACCTAGTCACCTGCCCGTCTGTAAACACTTCTAAACGACTAGTACTACAACTCTACAAGACCTAGGCGCATCTCCACATCTATAAATACAAAACGGACCTTGTAGCGTCAGACCACTGTATGAACTTGAATAGGAAACGTAAAAATGATTATTTTTAGTATGTATTCAACGTAATAACTCCGCGCGATGAAAACATTAAAAATTCATTTTTATATGTCACTAACAAAACTAGAGTCAATGTGACCTTGCACTTGTAAATGGTAAAGAAATTTAAACATACGACGATTCTTGATCTGGCCAATGAGACCTTTAAAAAGTTCAAACTCCTCGGGGTACAAAGTTTAACTTCAAACCTCTTCCCTAAAAATATCACTTGAAACCCTATCCAAATTTGCACACCATTTAAATTTAAACTTTCCCAAGAAAATACCATGCAGAATAAAGCCATACAAAATGCTTCCTATATTTTTTTTGACGGTCAATGCTTTCCTAAATGAAAACAAATGGAAACTTCGCTTGATGTTGCTCTATCTAAATTCTCTCACACCTTTCCTTGCGTCTACTTTGTCTGAAATGTAGCAACTATCTTGATTCCACAGAATCCCCGACATGTTGTTTGGTAGTGGTTTAGATGGGCTATTCTCTAAATGTTTGGTAGTGGCAAACTGAGCCACGAGAGCGTGATGGCCTCCTCGTCGTCTCCCCGAACTATTTCAACAACCCACTTGCGCTGGCGAGCAAACATGTTTCTCCTCCTAGCCCGTGTTGGGCGAGAACAACTTTGACGACGTACCTGGGCACTCCCTACAAGCACGATCAAGGCATTGACCTCAACCACGATGCCCTTATAGTGACTCGCTTGCGCTACTTCGATCATCGTTCGCGAACGGCGACTCGACTATCATGGCAACCCGATGACAATTGTTTGGTGATGGCGCTATCGACATGCTCAGCGAAGTTACCGGCCTTGGCGAGGCGATGTACTTTTCTAACCATTGTTTTGCATGTGTGCACTGAATTAGGTCAGGCCCGTGTGTGTGTGCTTTGAGTTGGTGTGGTCAATGCGAAAAAATTACCATTAATGAAGCTGACAATGTGAATTGCGCATTGGGTGTAGTTGGCAAATGTGGATTGTGTAGTAAATGAGACCGACGATGTGTGCTTTAAGTTGTGCTATATTTTGCCGCCATAGGACGATGGCGTCGACACTATTTAGGTTGTCGGCTTGTTAATTTAAACACCTAGTTTTATTCCGCAATTATCAAGCCTAAACCGGAAAAAGTTTCCATCGCCTATTCACCCCCTCTAGGCGACATCCTTGTCCTTTCAGCCACTACCGGCACACATAACATGTGAATACTATGTACTTTAATGGCTTTTAGAAAAGGAAAGAATACCCGCCACATGACACTTTGTATATGGACCGCAATGTGAATTCAATCAAAAAGCGGTGGAGCACCATACGAGACATTCACAACAAGTTTCACGGGTGGCACGGCCGAATTATGATGAGAAATGAGAGTGACAAGACCCACGCTAACAAAGTAACATGCTAATCAAAACTCTTATCTATTTGGCAAGCATTAAATTGCATCAAGGATCAAATTCCTATCTGCTTGATCTAGTTGAAGGATGCTCTAGCGATGTATCTAGGGATGTTTGAGAAAAGCCCTTCAATTTATTGGATTATTGGACCAAGCTTCAAGATTGTCCAAGGGGGAGACAACAACGATCTAGATGAAACGCGGTTGCCATGGGACAAACTACCTCCACGGCCAATTGGGATCAAGAAAGTAAAGACGAGAAAGAAGGTGGCATCATCTACAACCTCCTTCCAAAAGTCGATTAGCCTCGTACATGAAGGAGGTGCCATCATCCTCGACTTTCAAAGCGAAGGGCACGAAAATAGCAAATAAAGGTGGGGTACCTACTAAATTTCGCGTGCAAGCCCAAAAGCTTAAGGAGATCAAAATGATGGGGAATTGAAGATCATGTCCACCAACAAGATAAACATGACCCGGATCAAAACGCTTTGTTTATCAAGAAGGTTGAGCGAATTATCAAAGAGAGGAGAGACAGAGGCATGAATGCCGAGATCGAAGAATAATATTTATGCATTTTCGATGAGGGCTTAATGTGGGCAGACTTTGGTGTTCAGACTATGTTGGTGGGCGGATTTGTTGTTAGCCGAATTAATTTATCTACATTTTGCTACCGAATTTGTTGTTGACATTGATTATTTTGTTGCAAATGCAAATAATGTGCAAAATCAAATGGGCTGCCTGTTTTTAGGGTGCATGTGTGGGCACCACCCACATTGTGCCGGATGCAAATTGGTTAATTTCTACTCCATCCATTCTAAATTAGATGACTGGCATTTGTCCAAAGTGAATGCATTTATATTTGTAACATGTCTATATACATTCAAATGTGGGCAAATAAATATCACCTAGTAATTTGGAATAGAGGGAGTACAATTGACTAGGACAATTTGAAGGGTGTGAGACCGAAAATTCGGAGTATGGATGGAGATACTCAAATACCGGTTTGTACCCTTTTTTTTTAAGTGAAACAACAGGACTTTGTTGCGGATTTAATTAATTGCCAACAATGATTACACCGTTTATGAGTTTACACGTAATAAAACTAGTGGGCTGGTCGGTCCGAAATACAAGAATTCTTTCTTTTATGCGCAACTCTGTTGGCCTCTAATAATACCGTTTGTACCCATTAATCCTAGCTATTACCGCGAGTTAATTGAAGTACTCTATTTTTTTGACTTGTAATTGAAGTACTCTAGTTCAGTGGAACCGCATGTCCCGCTTCCTAGTACTCCCAAAGGACCCAAACCCACGTCGTATTGTGAGAGGGAGGGGCGCCGCCGCTCCTGCAGGAGATCGGGAGGGGCTCCGGCGGTGGAGTGCAGCTGTGGGGTAGTGGTTGGGCTCCTAGGGAGAGAGGATACGCGCGGGGCGGCGCGACCCACAGCGAGCACGTACGGGCTCCTTTTGCTGGCGGCGGGTTCTTCACTTGCTCCTGGTGGCTGGTGGCGGCGCGTGGGGAGGGACAGGGGCCGACGCACGGGTTCCTTTCGGCGGCGGCCAGTGGGGAGAGCGAGGAGCCGGCAGGCGTACGGGTTCCTCTGGGTGGCGGCTGCATTCCTTCGGACGCGAGAAGCGAAACACGGACGGCTAGGGTTCCGATCTCTTCAGCGCTCTACCCGACGGACTCTGGCGGCGTCTCGCCTCTCTAGCCGGTGTTCCCTGTACGTGGCGACTGCTCCTCAGCTCTTTTCCCGGCCGCCATGCTCGTCCGTCCGAGTTGATTCATGTATCGACCACCCGCAGGCTGCAGCGTCGGCGCCGCCGTTTGGCCCAGATCCGGGCTAGGAGAGGGAGTTGCGCCGTGGCGCATTGACGGAGTGCTGGGGCGCCGCCAGCAAGCCAGAGGTGGCGTAGGGGCGTCTTGTACGCTTGATCGACTTCGACATGCTGCCCCACGCCCCATGGCAGCGAGAATTGGAGGTACATTCTCCTTCGAAGCGACCCCAGATATTCCTGTTTCGTAGCGAGCCCTGACCAATAAATTCGATCTTCGTGTAATTAGATGTTCAAAGCTAGCAATTTTCTGATTGGATATTCGGAAACATTCCTGTTTCGTTTAGCGATCGTTGGTGATCTATCTCTAATTAGATGTACAAAGCTATCATTTTTCTGATTGGATACTCGGAACCATTCATGTTTCGTTTAGCGATCGTTGGTGATCTATCTCTAATTAGATGTACTCTCCGCTCCATAATATAAAGTGTTTTAGACTTTTTTTCATATTCACGTCCCCAAACATGTATATAGACATGCTTTAGTGTAAGTGTTCATTGTTTTTAGTATGAATCTAGACATGTATGTATAGCACCTAAAACATCTTACATTGTGAAACGGACGATGTATTATTTTTAGTATAAATATAGACATGCGTGTGTAGCACCTATGAACCTAGACATGCACATGTAGCACCTACTCACTCCGTTTCAAAATATAAGTCGCACCACCTACTTTCAACACACATGTATCTAGGCATGTTTTAGTGCAAGGTCCACACAAATCTTGCACTAAAATATGTTTAGATACATGTGCGTGGAAAGTAGGTGGAAAGACTTATGTTTTGAAACGGAGGAAGTAACACATACTCCCTCCGTCCATGAAAGGATGTCTTGCTCTATTCAAATTTTGTATGTATCTTTTCATGGTAGAGTTCTTGGCAGCGAAACTTGGAGGTACATTCTCCTCGCGAACTAATTGGATATTCAGAAGATATTCCAGTTTCGAGCGAGCACGGACCAATAAGTGCGATCTTGCTGTAACTAGATGTACAAAGCTATCGATTTTCGGAACGATATTCAGAGAAATTCATATATTTCGTTTAGCGATCGTCCACCAAATAAGTGCAATCTTTCTCTCATGTACGCTATCAATTCTCTGATAGGATATTCAGAGACATGCATGTTTCGCTTAGCGCTCATCCACCAATAAGTGCGATCTTTCTCTCATTAGATGTACAAAACTATCAACTTTCTTATTGTAGACAATCCTATTTGGTTTAGCGAGCGCCGGCCAATCAGTGCGGTCTTTCTCTAATTAGATGTACAGAGCTATTTTCTGATTCCTTTTTCAATCCATTTTCTTCTGATTGGTCGCATTGCTTTGCAGGAAGTCCCTGTTATAGTATTGGATGTCGATGAAGGAACAGATGCCTTGAATGAAGTTCTACGCAGAAAAAAGCTCAGGGAATTCAACCATTCGCACCGCCCCTCCTCCTCTTTCCCCATCTACAGTGTTAGAGGCGATTTTTGGGCTCTTCCCGTGCATCCAGCTCGCCGCCGGCGGATCCGCTCGATTCCTCGCCTCCGCGGCCGCTCCGGCGGCGGGAGGTCGGGGAATCGACGGATCCCGGTGTGTATATAGCCTAGGTGTGTGTGGGGTGCTAGCCAGCGGCGCTGAGGTGGTGGCAGCGTGGCCGGAGTTGCTTTTGTCGGCGGCGGTCCCCTCCTCTGCTACGGGTGCTCCGGTGGAGACCCTTGGCGGATCCGTCGTCCTCTGCGTGTCTGCTGCTCTCCGGAGTCGCAGCGCGCGTCTCCCCGAGCCGCCGTCCGTGATGGCGGTGGTGGCTCGCGTTTAGGGGGTTCGTTGTCCTCCGCAGCGGCGGGTGGACGTGCTTTTGGTCAAAATCTTCTGGAGCTTGCAGGTGCGGTGTTCGTCTGCGTCGGCGGCCTCGGTGGGTTTGCTGGAAGATGGGTGGAGTCCTCGTGCTTGTCTCCGGCGTGAGACGGCGAGGGCTTGCTGGCGGCTCGAAGCTGATTCTCGTTCATCGGCAAGATGATGGCGCCTGCGTCAGCTGGATTATGCAGCGACTCAACAAGGTTGTTCGAGCTGGTGGCTTTGGTGCGAGGTGAGTGCGCCTTCTTCTGTCCCGGCGGCGTGCCGGCGGTGCTGGAAGCTGGTGTTCTTCGCGGTGGTTCCGAGTTCGGCGTGCGTCGTGTGCGTCTCGCCCGTGTTCGTGTGTGTTTGTGCTTTCCCTTGTTGATCTTGTACACGAGCTCCTGTCAAAAAAAAAAAAAGCTCAGGGAATTCCTAATCTGCCCAGCTGTGTACAAGGGGAGCCCAATGACACCTCCACCCAATCCAACGACAGGCCACCGCAGCTACCACATCGTGAGGCTCGTTAGCACCACCAAGCACGGCGTACAGGTAGAGCTCTTGTTCTGTGACCATGACATGTACCTTCTTGCATACCGTCGGCTTCTTCCTGGAAGGCCTTGGAGCAACTGGAACCACTTCAAGGACCAAGCATTTCTGAAGCCACACTTTATCCGGGCAGAAAACTACAGAGAAATGAAGGGTGTTAGTGTGTCTCACAAGGAGAGCCTCACCATTCCGGCTGGAGAGTATGCAGCTTTGTCGAACATGTTCCACGTCTTGGCTGACCCAGCATCCAGCGTTGATGATATCGAGGCTGTACTGTTCTGTGGCGTAGTGCTATTGTGTGAGGTAACACGTCTGGAGATTGTGAAACAGGACATGCTCGATAGGCAACAGGATTATTCAGCCGACCCAAGGATTCGAGGCATACTCTGGACATGGCAGAAGCTATCAAACTGTGCACTTGACAACAGAAAAAGGGTGAAGGCAAGGGAGCTGGTGCGCGTGGACCCAAGATTGATAGAGCTTGTCGGTGCGTGCGGCATCAACAACATCGACCAAGTGATCGGGCCGGAAGGCCAACTCAAACTCATTCTGCTCGACCCTGACACTTTCACTTCTTACATTGATCTTGAATATCCTGACGGTTTTCGTGATCATTTTCCCGAGCTGGATCAGGAGGACGCCATAATGGCAAGCCTTGTAGAGGACGTTTCAGAGCAGGTTGCGGGGGCTTGATAGGTGGAGCCATAAATGAAGATAGAGCTTTTCTATCCCTGTAGATAGAAGAACATTTAACCAGCAGTTTTGAACCGGCATAGACTGACTTTTTTCTGAGGAAAGCCAAGACTGATTTCTATCATCCAGTTTATTTTATTCTTCAGGAGTAACTTCAATTTCATAATGTTCCCTCAAAACAATGTCTAAATGTAGATGTATATATATTTGTAATATGTCTATATACATCCACAAGTAGACAAAACGAAGTCACCTAATTTGGAACTGAGGAAGTACTACCTTGTTTCTCTTGATAATTACTAAGTTGTCTTACGATTTTCTTGTTTCTATTGCATAAATGAGAGAATGTTCGGTGCATATCGTTTCAAGCTCACTCTTTGTAAGCCTACATTGAAAACTCTTACGGAAACTCAAAACTCAACCAACAACAAAACCTGTTGTCCCAAGTAAATTGGGGTGGGCTTATAGAAAACTCAAAACTTCATGAGTACATTAAATTTACCCGGTAACCATATTCGTTATTTAGCTGTAACAGAACACCAAGTGGGCAAGTGATTAAAAATCTCCCCCCTTATCACAACATTTCACAAACCACTAGTTTTCCTTCATTTAATCATTTTACATACAGCAAAGGGTAAATGACATTAAGAAAGAGCATAACGTCAGGCAATTTCAGATAAACTCATGCTAGTAACAGCCTTTCATGATGATTTATTGGTTCCAGGTTCAATGACATAAATAACAGCACAAGGTCAGGTAATTTAAGACGAGCTCCTGCTAGGAACAGCATCCCCTGATCCACTGATTAGAGGTAATCCACCAACCGGATAGTGCATTAGGATACGCGACCAGGCTACAGTTACTTTCAACTTACACACGCCAAGATCAAGCAAACCCCAACTTCTATCTGCATCCAAAGGTGCAAAGGATGCCTTAGACTCCGCGAGAACCTGGGCCTGATTGCCACCACCTTGACACAGCATGCCACGGACTATCAGTTGCCCAGAACTCTCAACAGACACAACACGCCGCAATAGCTCAACTGTGCCATCAGCGGGAGCGACCGACACCTTCTCTTCTCCAGAGTCGAGCAGCACAACATCCATATGACCAACACTGCCGATATAGGCGGTAAGCTTGCATCGGAGCCCTTCTGACCATGACCCCATGACAATCTGCATGGCGATGGTGGCCTCAACAGAAGACGCCACGATGCCACATGTGATCTCCAGTGTGCTAAGCTTGCTGCTGTAGAGCACGCTGCTCGCGCAGGAAATGCGTCTGCCCTCTCCGAAGTTCGCGCGTAAATTCATCTTCTCACAGCATAAGAAGCGCTGGAATAGAAGGCTAAGATCGGTGTCCTCAGATTCAGTAGCTCCCTTCACTTTCAGCACAGCCTCGACGTACACCTTGTCTCTATAGAAGATAGCACGGCTAGGACCTGTCAGTACTAAATATGGATCCTGCGTACAACACAACTGGTTAAGTTAGCATGTGAAACAGCACAGATTACACTCAAATTCCATAAAGTTGATTAGCAAAGGCAACTAATTTACTAAGACCAGTTATAATTTGCTTCGATGGGCACAACAATAATTGAACTCTGAATATTTAGTATAGGTAGATGCACACGAGATAACAAACAGAAAATAATGCAGCACAGTCTAATGCACAGCAAGTTGCAAGCAAAATAACCTGTTGAGTGAGGGTTTGGCAGTTGTCCCTTGTGCGGCTGAAGATAATGTTGCGACCGTAATCCAGTTTGTCGCGCACCGCGACCATACCAAAAACATCAAGGGGCAATTCTAATCGATCTGATACTGCAACCTTGACGGAGAAGACCTGCAAAGTACTCCTGGTTTTGGTGGTGTGATCACGCATAGGGTTGTCCGTGAAACACATGGCTGGGATACGCGCTGCAGGACAATCATATTTAGTCAGAACAATTACGGATAATCCCACGACGGATAATCACTAGATTTATCTATCTACAAAAATGAGTGCCAGAAAGACTGAAAGCATGGGGGAACATCAATCAACAATGTAACCCTTACTGTTGTCCTCGAAGGAGAAGCCGGAGAAGCAAGCCTCACTTGCCAGTTTCCTTTCGAGGTGCCTGCGCTCAAACTCATAATCTATCTCCCACTCGTCTTTGCTGGGACCTTCCGGCGGCGGTGGCGGCGGCGCCCGCGCCCTCTCGGCTTCCTTGGCTACTCGGTCCGCCTCCCGCTGGACCTTGAGCACCGCCTCCATCTTCCTCCCCCACTCCTTTTGTTGTCGCAGCAGCTCCGCACGCCTCTCCTCCGTGAGGTCATCGATCACGATCGGCGGCGAGTCGGGGTTCTCCTTGTTCAGCCTCGCCACCGCGTGCTTCAGCCTCGCATCGTCAAGGTAATTGAAGGAGCGCAGCACCCACGACAAATCCGGCTTCGCCGTCCGCACCACCCCCGCCGTCTTCTTCCGCCCTGCCTCCTCGCCGTCGGTCTCGCACCCTCTCTTCGTCGCCGCCGGCTCCAGACTCATCTCCATCGCAACAAATCGATCAGAGAGAGAAGGGGGGAAATTTTAGATCTGTGAGTGGTTCCGTATCGAGGTGGGGGCGGTTTGGTTCCGTGTGGGGAGAGAGAGGAGGCTCCCTTTATCACCAGCTGTAGTGCCACGCCGCTTGCATGGGCCGGCCCACAAAGTGCATGCCTCGCAGCCAACCTTCTACAACTGTTAAACTAAGGGAGTTTCAAAAAAAAAAGTGTAAAACTAAAGGGTGTTTCTCAAAAAACAAAAAGGAGTGTTTGGTAGCCTGTGTCACCCTGGCACAGGTTTCGCAAGTCAGACAGACCGACACTATGCAGATTGAGTTGAGATTTTGTCGGGTGTTTGGGGGCTTGAGTGCGTTGAGCCAGGCTCAGAGCGAGCTTCGGGCTGCGGAGGCGATTTTGGGAGGCAGGGCGGGCGGTTTGCAAGAGGGGAACATAGGAGGATAAGAGCTCGAGACATGGGAGGAACCCGTTGATGCATGTAAAATGCATACATGAACTTTGCACTATATCACTTATATTTCAATCATATTTGCATCATATAAGGGTTATACCACTGTTATTTAATGATTTTAGGAAATAAATCAATTGTTTCCTATTTTAATGGAATTAACTCTGCGCAGGCAGAAAACCCTATTTCTTTCCTTTTAAGTTTCAGGGACCCAAACGACGTCCAAAAATTATGAAAAATAAAGGCATCATTATTTTGGAAGGAGGAAGACCTCAGAGCGAAGGAAACAAGCAAACGGAGGCCAGAAGGCCAAAAGAGGGTGCCCTAGTGGCCCCTGTACCTGGCCACGTGGGCCCACCTCTTTTGGGCCTCGGGGCTCCGCAGTCGTCGATCCTTTCTCCGCCGCCTTCGTCTTGACCTAAAAACTCCTATAAAAAAGGTCTCATAGCGTTTCGCGAGAGGAGCGCCGCCACAAGACAGAAACACGAAAACAGAGATCTGGAGCTGCAGATTGGAGGGGGAAAACTCCGGCGGGGCGCTGCCGGGGTGGTCTCCACCTTCTCCAACGGCTTCTCCACCGTCTCCATGATGAAGGGGGAGTAGTCCACCCCCTGGATTTGGGTTTGTGGTGGTAACTTATGTATCTCTCCTCTCTTTGAGCTTCACTAATTAGTACCGTATGAGCCGCTGAACATGATTACGGTCATCTATGTAATTCCCATGGTGGATATTGTGGTGTGAGATAATATTTGTTATGCATTTACTGTTGTGTTGGATTTTTTATGACTTGTCATACTTTGGAGATATTCTATGATGCATGTGATGGTTTGATTTATGCATA
Source organism: Poa pratensis (assembly GCA_947311845.1). Lineage (NCBI taxonomy): Eukaryota > Viridiplantae > Streptophyta > Magnoliopsida > Poales > Poaceae > Poa > Poa pratensis. Next base: position 28,267,543 of record CAMZMU010000041.1, read on the forward strand.
ATGCCTTGTTTATCCTTATCATGAGGTGATTGACATCACCAAGTGTAGATAGATGAGAGAGGTGTGGTAACACACACGAAATATAAATCATTGCACTAGTGTCTAGAATATTGTCCATTGTGAAGTATGATGTATGTGGGTACGGGATGGCCGATGTGACACGGCGTATGTATTGAGTGACATGTGAAATACAGCCCAACATCATTTATCTGGGGGTAAAAAGAAAGAGTGTGATGTGGGAGTGACAACAACCACGCTAGCCTTACGAGGGGTGACCTAGCAACACAAATGAGTACTTCTTTCAACTATGTGTTTTAGGACATATAGCCGTCATAAAAAGCTACCATTAGAACATGACAATTATGTGTACTTTATCTATAACATGATAATCACCATAGATGAGAGAGAGAGATTAAGTGAACCCATGAACCCATGTCCATTGTTCCTATAAGAGAAAACATTTGTCTTGTCCTCTTGCAATAAAGAGGATTGGGACACTTTTACATTCTTGTTTTGCTGTATTAAACTTCCATCCATTCAATCAACCATCTTGTCCTTTAAACTTGTTTAGTGCATAATCAACTAAAACTTGTGACACTTTAGTTGTAGGGAATAGATAACTTTTCCTTCTTGCTCCTGCGGATCGATACCTTACTTCCACATTGAGAGGTGCTACGGTGATCCCCTGCTCTTGGGGTAATCAAGTACTTTTCTAGCGCCGTTGCCGGGAAGCGTAGCGCTTAAGTTTCTATTCTTGTGTGCACTAGACTAAGCTTGGGGAAGTCTCTCTAACTTGTTTTATATCTTGCAACCATCTAACTTGGGGAGGTTCCTTTAAACTTGTCTGGTTGTAAGTTCCTCATTACTTTTGCTATGGTTTTTTGGATGATTATACACCTGAGGAACTTGAAACATGTACACTTGAGGAACTTGAAATATTAAAAGAAGCTGATTATTTCTTTTCTCAAGTAGATGCTTATGTTATTAAACATAAAAAAATAACTCTTGCTGCCATGGAAAGAACTAATATTTTTCAGGAAGAGGATGGTGAAAATATAAGCTTGGAAGAGGAAGAATGTGAAGAAGAGGATAAAAACCTAAGCTTGGGGATGCCCATGCAACCTCAAGAAGATGCTAAAAAAGATGAACAACTGGAGAATGAAGAGTTGGATCCCCCAACTTCACCATCAACATGTGATAGTAACACTCAAACTCAAAAACCTTTTGTTGGTAAACTTATTGATAATAATGAGGAGTGTTGCTTAAATATGTTATATGATAATGCTTTAGATGATGGTCCTATGCTTATTGATAATCCTCCATGTTTAGAACTTGTTACTACTTTATGTGAGGATAAAAATGATATACTGTTGTTTGTGAAAATACTCTTACTAATAAGAGTCCTACTTTGTTCCTGAATTCTCCTAATAACACCATAGAGGAGAAATTTGCTTATGTTGAGAAATACTTATGTGGTTTGCAATTATCTTTAGTTCCAAATCTTTGTTGCAACCATGATATTAAACTTGATATTGATCTTAATAACTATTTTGAAAGAGGGAAGCATGCTAATGAATTCCAAAATAAAGTTAATGATCCTCTTTATGTGCCTAAATTATCTAAATTGGAAGATCTATTGGTTATATGGTTGAATACACTTCTATTACTTGCAACTATTATGAGAGAGGAGGTTATGAGAACCCTCTTTATGCTACTAATAATTATGGGCTGCAAGTAACTTTTGTTAATATGCATTGGAAAACTTCATTCATATACAAAATGCCAATGCATAGAAAGAAGGTTAGACTTCGTTGTTATTACTTTGTGTTTTGTTTCTCTCTCTACCAGGTTTCAACTTGACTATTATCTTCATTGGCTTGAGAGCAACATGGGACCCTGGTATTGTGCATGGAACACTTTCCAAAAAGAGGGGCATATCAAAGTTCAAGCTCCCTCATGAGCTTCATCTTCGATAAACAACAAGTAAGAAGCCTAGCTATATGGCTATAAAGAAAGCGCTTTGCGGGAGGCAACCCGGTTATTTTTGTGTGTGATTTTCTTTGTGTCCTCTTGCTGTAACAAGAGATTTTGTGTCTAGTTAGTTTCTGGAGTTTTTAATAAAGTGCCAAGTTTTACCCATTTGGTCTTGAAAAGTTGCTTATTGAGTTCGGAGATTTTATTCCTGCACGAATCTGTGCACGGTATGATTTTTAATTCTTATTCTGTAACTCCGAATGAGCTCATATTTGAACTGTAGTTGCAACTTTTCATCCTCTGTATGCATGAATTTTTCGGAATTTTTCGACAAAGTTCATAGGGTAGAAAAATACGTTTTGCTGCTGCTGTTTTTCTGGACAGATTCTGTCCCATTTTGTTTTATGCATGTTTTGAACTTTTATCTTGAATCTTTTTGATTCAAATGAGTTTATGAGTAGGCATACAACATTATACACTTTCTGGACATTCATATGTATTTTTTCAAGGATTATATGCAGCAAGAAACCTATTTGTTTATCACTACTAATGCACCCCACAGAAAAGAAATGGGAGAAACGGTGTTTTGAAGTTTTTTCACAGGGATTGGAGGAGATGCACCAAGAGTTATCCAAGGATGGTGAAGACCATAAGCTTGGGGATGTGAAGACAACCCCACTGGACCTACACACTCTCGGTTTGCACACGTCTAACTTCTGTTTTTCGATCGAAACACTTTATCGCATAAACTTGGAGCGTCTTTTTGTTTGTTTGTTGAGTCTTGTGAGACCACCACATAATAATTGTATATGGGAAAGTTTCTGGAAATTTGGATTGAAATATGTTGGATGCTATTATCATGTTGGAAAAGGGATGTTTGAGTTGATTTTTAATGATACATATAGTTGCATGATTCATGAGCTTGTTAATGAGTAATAATATGTAAATGTTTTATCAAGAGTTATCACTTATTCATGTTTTGATGCTGAAAGTTATTTCACTTTGTTTAACATGATAAGTTGGTTCTATGGACACTCATGCATGCATCTAGATGGTCAACTTTCTCCCTTTTGCTAGCCCAAACATTCCAACAAGTAAAACTTGTTTCCAACACCTTCAACCAAAGTTATTCCAGTGAGTCCACCATATCTACCTACTAGCTATATGCTATTCCGAGTATGTTCATCATGATATTTGTGTTATCTATACCTCTGAATGAAAATGATTATGTTATTGATTGCCATGGGAAAAGTTGGTTATATAGCTCTCATGAACTTGATGCACATTTTTACTATCATTGCAATAAATAAAACATGACCCATTGTGATTAAGATTATGATGCTAGTGGCTTGATAAATGTCCGAGGTTGGGAGTTAGCCCATATGTGCTGTCACATGCAAAGCTTTCAACATGCTCCTTTAGTTGATATCATGTGCTTTTGTCTATGGATGCCTATCATGGTGAAATGAGGGGAAATGATGTAGTTTGAATGAGTTTGTATAAATGGTTAGAGAGACGCCTGGGCCGCTAATCTAAGCCATGCATCATTCATGGTGGAAATTTACTTACATGCTATGGTGAACTATCTATGAACACCTTACAATAAAAAGCTATTCCAATGGTAAATAAAAAGGGTGTTGAGGTTGTTCATCTTGTTTGTTTGTCTTGTCATTTTGATATGGGCTTGTTCCATATCCTGGGACAAGAGGTACCCCAGTTGACGCTCTTGATGATACTATTATTACTTACAATGATAGATAACTTGAACTTGCTTTTCCCAAGTTGAGTAACTCATGGTGTAGGTACTTGTATTCAAGGGGCATGAGACATCCAACCTTTACTTTGTCAAGCACACTACTCATATTTGCTCTCACATTAAACTATAATCATTCAAGATGCTATGATAGGGGAATGAGAGCTTGACACCAAGTATTACCACATTGCAATCATTAACTTAAGTAGAAGAGTTTGGAGGTTAGATGAAACTTATGCATGCTTTACCTCTTCACTTATACATCTTTCCAAAGTGTCCACCAAACATATTCAGATTTTCATCATCACTCTATGACCTATGTAGGATGTTCATGCTTATCATTATGCATACATGTGGTCCATATTACTATTGTTATGTTACACTTTGTGAACTATCATTGAACATCCTCACATGAATACTTGATATCACTTCATAAACTGTTTTGCATATTGCTACTCCTTTGAAGAATGAATCATTTGACTCTATGTAGCAGTAGCAATCATCTTTGATATCCATTGTTAGTGCTATATTGCAAAGCCCATGTTAGTTTTATCACCTTCATACTCGAGGACGAGTATTGGTTAAGCTTGGGGATGTTGATGCATGTAAAATGCATACATGAACTTTGCACTATATCACTTATATTCCAATCATATTTGCATCATATAAGGGTTATACCACTGTTATTTAATGATTTTAGGAAATAAATCAATTGTTTCCTATTTTTATGGAATTAACTCTGCGCAGGCAGAAAACCCTATTTCTTTCTTTTAGTTTCAGGGACCCAAACGACGTCCAAAAATTATGGAAAAATACAGGCATCATTATTTTGGAAGGAGGAAGACCTCAGAGCGAAGGAAGCAAGCAAACGGAGGCCAGAAGGCCAAAAGAGGGTGCCCCACGCGGCCCCTGTACCTGGCCGCGTGGGCCCACCTCTTTTGGGCCTCGGGGCTCCGCAGCCGTCGATCCTTTCTCCACCGCCTTCGTCTTGACCTAAAAACTCCTATAAAAAAGGTCCCATAGCGTTTCGCGAGGAGCGCCGCCACAAGACAGAAACACGAAAACAGAGATCTGGAGCTGCAGATTGGAGGGGGAAAACTCCGGCGGGGCGCTGCCGGGGTGGTCTCCACCTTCTCCAACGACTTCTCCACCGTCTCCATGATGAAGGGGGAGTAGTCCACCCCCTGGATTTGGGTTTGTGGTGGTAACTTATGTATCTCTCCTCTCTTTGAGCTTCACTAATTAGTACCGTATGAGCTGCTGAACATGATTACGGTCATCTATGTAATTCCCATGGTGGATATTGTGGTGTGAGATAATATTTGTTATGCATTTACTGTTGTGTTGGATCTTTTATGACTTGTCATACTTTGGAGATATTCTATGATGCATGTGATGGTTTGATTTATGCATAATGCCTTGTTTATCTTATCATGAGGTGATTGACACCACCAAGTGTAGATAGATGAGAGAGATGTGGTAACACACACGAAATATAAATCATTGCACTAGTGTCTAGAATATTGTCCATTATGAAGTATGATGTATGTGGGTATGGGTGGCCGATGTGACACAGGTATGTATTGAGTGACATGTGAAATACAGCCCAACATCCTTTATCTGGGTGTAAAAAGAAAGAGTATGATGTGGGAGTGACAACAACCACGCTAGCCTTACGAGGGTGACCTAGCAACACAAATGAGTACTTCTTTCAACTATGTGTTTTAGGACATATAGCCGTCATAAAAAGCTACCATTAGAACATGACAATTATGTGTACTTTATCTATAACATGATAATCATCATAGATGAGAGAGAGAGGATTAAGTGAACCCATGAACCCATGTCCATTGTTGCTATAAGAGAAAATCTTTGTCTTGTCCTCTTGCAATAAAGAGGATTGTGACACTTTTATATTCTTGTTTTGCTGCATTAAACTTCCATCCATTCAATCAACCATCTTGTCATTTAAACTTGTTAAGTGCATAATCAAGTAAAACTTGTGACACTTTAGTTGTAGGGAATAGATAACTTTTCCTTCTTGCTACTGCGGATCGATACCTTACTTCCACATTGAGAGGTGCTACGGTGATCCCCTGCCCTTGGGGGTAATCACCCGTCGGTGGAAATGCGTAGCGGTTTCGAATGAGCTCACGGGGCAGGCGCCTGGATGGGGCCCACGCGTGGGAAGTTTTCCGTATGAGTTGGGCCTACCTGAGTCGTGAATCTTTATTTGAGCATCTCTCTTGGGCATGGGTTTTCGACGTGAGGTGGGCATGACCCAGACACGCGACACGGGCTACCAAACAGTGAAAAAACGCATGGGGAGTGAATATCTGAGTTGGGCAACTCTACCAAACTCGCCCTAACAGAATGTGCCGTGTAACCTGAACACAAACACTATACGCGGTAATTCCTTACTTTTAGTCTTAGTTTTTTCACACATTTTATGATTTTCGAAAATCTTCAGATTTTAAAATATTCAAAACTTTAAATGTTCAAATCAAAAAATGTTACATATTCTAATGTATAGTTTTAAAATTTGTAAAGATTTCAAAATTGTTCATATTTAAAGATTTTCATAATTTTGATATTTTCTTGAAATAGTTAAAAATCATTCAAGTTTTTAAAGTGTTTATATTTTGAAAACGTTCGTATTTAAGAAAAATATTTTAGAAAAATTCATATTTGATCAATATTCAGCTTTTAAAAATGTGAAAAGAAAACAATAACAATATCTTTTTCATTGAGCCGCTTCAAAGCGGAAACGGTCCATGAACCACGAAAACCTATAATAAAGCCCGAGCTACGTGGAGTTGTTATTTTAAAAAACCGAAAATGATACTTGTAAGCTCCCAAAAATTTGGAAAAAAACACGAATTTAGATATTTCCGAGATTTACAAGTGTACATAATTTTAAATTAAAATCTGTTGTATGTTGGGCTGTAAAAAAAATACAAATTAGTGGATCCGGGTGGTGAACAACACACACTTATAGTTTTTTGAAATTTTCCCGATTTGTCTTTTTTGTACATACTAAAATAAAAAGTATTTTAAGGTAAAATCTTGTACTCTTGTAGATCTCGATATTATCTATATCTATGATTATTTTCGCAATTATTAGAATCTCAAAATTATCATTTTTAAATTGTCAAAAAAAACGCTCGCGTCTTCAACAACAACTCAATGATTTCGTCGGCCCTCGTCCAGAAGATCAAGGATGAGGGCAAAAACTGGATCCTCGCCGGCGATAAACATCTAGCTGCGATTATTGAGGATACCTGAAGATATGACGATTTATCTCTCAGAGAGACTGGACGGTGTTGGTTGGTTGTAACTGTACCTTTTCATACCAGTTTTTACTTTGACCTAGCCCGTGTTGTGTTTGCTCCTACTATATCAATATAAAAGGCAAAGCGTTTGCCTCGTTTCAAAACAGGTTCTAAAGCGTCCTTTGCACCTTTGGATGAAGATAGAAGTTGGGGTTTGCTTGATCTTGGCGTGTGTAAGTTTAAAGTCACTGTTGCCTGGCCGCCTGGCCGCGTATCCTGCTGCACTATCCGGTTGGTGGATTTCCGCTAACCATTGGATCTGGGGAGACTGCTCGCGTCGTCCTCCTTGGATGACTCGAGGGGAAACCTACCGCCCAGCCGACGGCAACCCCTCCACCCCCTCCCTTCGCCCCGTCGCTGCCGGAGGAGGTCGTTCGACGGCGAACAGCGGCGGCGGGGTGCCCCTCTGTGTTTTTCTTTCTAATAAGCCTTAGTAGTCTTCATCCGTCCTCCTCGATCTGATCTATCCTTGACATCCACCGGAGGCCATCCATGGATCGGCCGCGCGGAAGTGCATAGCACCACGCTGGCGTGCAAGTCCCCATGACATCCGGCCGGAGGCCATCCATGGATCGTTGGATCGATGGATCCTATTTGGAGTTCTGCATCGATCAATCTTTCCGCTTGTGTGCGCAAGCAAGCTAGCTAGCTCTGTTTTGGCTCGAAGGATCTATCCATTTGGAGTTTCGGATCGATCGTTCCATGCTGGTGGCTTGGTGGACGAGCTCCGACGAGTCAGGTCATCTGAGCACCGGCAGCCGCTCACCGAACGCGTTTGGTCTGTGCAACGCTATGTTGTGATCCGATTGAGTTTGTGGCTGTAGTGGAGTCAGAGGTATTGACGGCCATCGTTGATGTAGCACATGGATTGCCGAGCCACTCCGATTTGTCGGCACCCAGAGGTACGCCATGCCATTTAGCAGCGTTACTTGGTGTTGATAATAATGGAGATCTTAAGATGGTTGTGCTGGATGACAAGTGAATCTCGATGGTTGGTTAATGTCAAGTTCGAGTTTCAAAGTGATGACGAACTGGATGGAGTGATCTTGGCAAGCGGGGGCGGCGACACAGGGGGACTTCTTCTTGGTGGTGCTCTCTGAGCACAAAATTTTGACTTGCGGGGTGAAAACTCTAGATCTGACCTTCATTGGTTGTATCTGGCGATGACGGATCTCTATCCATTTCCTTGGTGAAGGCATTGCTTGGAGTTCAGTCGGACTTTCTTCGAGGTGAAAACCTTTGATCTATAATCAGGCGACGATGGTGTTTGTGCACTGTTACCTTGCTGGAGGCGTCGTTCTTGGAGAGCCTTTTTGCGGTCCAGGTGTAGCCTCTGGTGGTGGTAGTTATTGATGCTTCATTGATCAGTTCGGCGGGTTTTTTCTTTCTTTTTGTTTTTCTTTTGGTTGTGTGCATCCTTAATGTCTCGATTAGTTGTTGACATTATGTTGTTGCAGAGGCTGGGTGTATTTGTTATCTGCTTGATATTGATATATTCCCTTTATCTAAAAAAAAGTGGGGCTCGTCTAAAATTAACTGACCTTGTGTTGTTATTTATGTCATGGACCCTAGAACTAATGGTCATGGGAGGCTGTTACTAGCAGGAGTTTATCTGAAATTGCATGACGTTTTTTTTGCGAAACACAGTACAACGCAGACGCTCACATACACGCACGTACACTCACCCCTATGAACGCATATACGCACTCCCTACCCCTATGAGCACATCCGAGAGACTGAGCCGGTGGATTGTGTCTTGATATTGACGAAGTCACCACGGACGCCTCGTTGTCGACGGGAACGTTGCCTCTCTCTGAAGAATATTCCGCCTAAATGAGAAACATCAGCGTCAAACCTAAGGTTCGAACTCTGGTGGATTGGGAGTACAACCACCCACCTAACCATCTTGCCACAGGCAAGTTCTCGAAATTGCATGACGTTATGCTCTTTCTTAATGCCATGTGTCCTTTTGTTGTATGTTAAATGTTTAAATGAAGGAAAACTAGTGGTTTGTGAAATTTTGTGTTAAGGAGGAAGTTTTTTATCACTTGCCCACTTGATGATTTGTTACAAAGAAAAAAAAAACACAAGACCACATACCAGGACTAGCCCTTGGTGGTATATTTTCATAGAAAGTAGCTCCTTCGGGAGAATTCCCAAAATTCCGCCCCGACGGGGACTCGAACTCGGGTCGTCAGCTCCGCCACTTAACCATTGGGCTACAACCCCGTTTTCTGTTTTTGTCGTTTTCTTTCTGGTTTCTGCCCAGCCTTGCCGAGGCATGTAAATACACTTCAATCTTTTCAATGAAATGAAGTGCAATCCTTTTGCGTTTTCTCGAAAATTAAATAAATAACGACATATAGTTACCAGGTAAAATTAATGTGCTCACCAAGTTTTGAGACTTTTCAGTCTTCTGTAAGAGTATTATGAATGAATTCAGTGTCACGATGGTTATGTTCTGCATGTTTAGTTTGTTCTGCATGTAGCTAGTTTCTAGGAGTTTGCAATCAGATGGAGCTTCACTCGACCGTGCAAGAGGTGAGATTCCGAGGAGCCATGAGATGTGGCGCGAGGTGAGATGCCATGGTGCCGTGTGAAGCGGCGTGGTAAGCGAAGCGAGCAGTGAAGCCTGATGGTCTGCAACACAGTTCTGACCGAGCGATTCGGTCAAATATTACATGTGCATGTGTGGCTGCTTTAGTTAGATCCTGGAGCGATTGTAGGAAGGTGATCAAGTCAAGAGTTAGTTAGTGCATGGAAGTCGTGGTGAATGGTGATAGTGGCCAGTATGGCTTGCGTGCGTGTGTTAGTGGCCGAGTGTGCTGCTTGTGTCGTGTGTGCGTGAGACTATTTAAGGCCATGTAATCAGCTTGTGTTAAGTGACACAAGAGAATGGAAAGGAGAAAATGTTGGTCTGTGAGAGTCAGCCGCAACACCAAGAATTCGTGCGTCTCCATTGTTGTTCCTTGTCGTGTGTGAGCTGTGAGAGGCAACAGCTAGAGGTAGAAGATACTCGATTCAGCTCGTAGATACTCGTTAGTTAACGAGTCAAATCAACTCAACTCAACTCGTTAACTAAACAAGCTCCGGGCCCCAACTTGGCTTGACTCAGTAAGGACTCGAGCTGGCTCGTTAAACTCGTTAAGCTCGGTAATAAATGTTAATAACATAAGCAGCCTAGTCAAGGAACAGATGCATGGTGTCTAAACAAGGAAAGGAAAACCGAAGGTCATACATCCGGCTTCGACGGGATGCTGAAGGCGACGCAACGTTTTCCTGATGCAAACCCATATTACAAAGTCGTAAACAGCATTATGTCCTCGGTGATAGACAATCCATATTAACATAGCAATGAGCGCTAACTTTTGGCTCGAGCCAACGAGATTAAAGTCCTATTTTGCTAATCTGACTTCTCACCAAAGGCGATGGTGCTGGTTGCTGTGATTGCACACCAGACTGTTGCGTAAGCCAAACTGCTCTACAATTGATTTCAACGTGGGAGAACCACGTGATTTTTTGGTAGAGGAGGGTGCAACATCACCGAAATTGCAAGCATGAGGACTTGAACTTGGGTGGGTGGGAAGGCATCAGCCCCTCCCCACCACTAGGCCACGCCTTAGTCTGCAACTGATCTACAATTCGACTACCAACTCTTGCAATCTTGATTGATGGCTGCGGCTCCAAACAAAGTTTTTTTCATTGGTTTTGGTTGGGGTACGCCGTGCTAAGCCGTAGTGCAACACAATGGCGACGCAAGAGGGGCCCAGCGGCAATGCCACTGTGGCGAGCCCTCACCCCACAAAAAATTAATTTAATATCATGGACCCGTAGATCCATATATCAGATATTAAACTGATAAGAACAGATACTACGCTTGATCTTAGCCAGAGGCCGAGAAAGGTATGCTTTGGTTGGTGCCCCTGCGTCCCCTTTTATTGCTCCACGAACCGCCTCCAACGAGCTGGGCTGCCCATATGGGACTATTCCTTTTTTTTTTTGAAAGTGATATGGGACTATTCCTAAGAACGAGTCTGTAGGAAAACCTGGCAGTGGGCCTCCCATCCGTTTGGGGCTAGCTTACCAGCCCATCAACAACGCAGCGGCCCACAAGCCTGTTCAAAGATTCTCAAAAAACAAAAAACAAGCCTGTTCAAAGAAAACGAAAGGAGAAACGGGATGCACAATTTCCGAAGAATACCACCAATTCATTTTCTAACTAAAACTACGATTCAAATGGTAAAAATCTGTTGCGAGATTTGCAGCTTCACATGCCGACGACTAAACAAGTAGCACCTGACCCCTGATTCCTTTGGCACATGGAAAAATCTAAGATCCCAACAAAACCTGAAGAAAACTAGAGTACCATCAAGTGGCAAATACTGTAGAATCCATCTTGTATACCCTCAGTCAATGAAAAGATGTATGCTGGCTGTAGAAACAAAACCCAAGGTCATACACCCGGCGTCGACCGACGCGATGGCATTTCCCTCATGCAAGCCATTTTACAAAGTCGCAAACAGGGTTGCGTCAGCGGTCCGCTAATGACAGATAATCCATGGTAAGATAGCAACTGAAGTTTAACTTTTTGCAAGCCAGTGGGATGAAAGTCCTCTGTTGCTCAGCTGACGTCTCACAAGGTGTTGGTGCTGTGGCTGCCATCGCATTCGCATCCCATAGAAGTAGACACCAGAGTGTTGCTGGTAAACGGGCAACAACAGTGAGCAAGCAACCTGGGGAAATCCAGGGCTGATGTGAATGGGCACCAGACGGGCTTGCCCTTGAAGTGCTCTAAGCAGTTGATCACTTAGACCATAAGCAGTCCTCTCTAAGCCAAATACCAGTACACAGTTGCAACATTGCAAAGTTCTGAAGTCCCTTGAAATCTGTGGAACTCAGCAGTTACAGCAGGAGGTACTATATTTTAGTTTTTGTTATGGAAGGGTACTACATTCTACTTGCCACTTCACCACTGTTCTTTTCTATCAACCCACAATCCCACATACCAAGAGAAGGCTTTTAACAAACAATAATCAGAAATTTAAGATGCTACGGTCAAAACGATCCACTGATTTTGGAGCATCCAGTATGACATGCAAATGACTATATTGTGATCCAAATGACAAAGTAAATAGTATTGCTCGTTAAAGCACCGTGGTAAGTAAGGAAAACTAATGACAGTAACTAACAATAATTCTCCTTATTCATTTTTCCCTAATTTGGTCCGTATATGGCATGGATATAGCCATCTTTGGTTGTGTTGATCATTTCTGAAGCAAAAGCAGTACGGGTATTTAGCTACCAGTCAGTATAGTACTTTCTGTAAAGGCCAGTTGCCATTTTCTTAAGCAAGAAGTAGGGACTATTGAATTGCTACAAATCTTGGGAGACTCTCCACTGCCCCAATTTTGTTTGAGAGCCTTCCTACCACTCACCAAACAGCCCACAGATTTTACTGATGATTACCAAGATCAAGGTCAGGATAACCAACTCCTAAGCAATGCATGCCAATATTTCAAATCAGTGTGTCAAAATGGAGCGCACTAGCAAGATCAGCTAACTTACGGGCCCATTCCAATGAAGCTTTTCAAGAGTGCATAATGACCCGGTTGACTACGAGATTCTAATGACCACACGTATGAAAATCCCGGCAGAGTGGACTAGGCGCTGAAAAAAAGTGACAGTGTCACCTCAATGCAAAAAGAGCAGAAATGCACATACCAATATCAAAAGCTCGGATCCATCATAAAAAGTTGGATATGTGCACCAGCATAGTAGGCCAGCATGAGATTTTTCCCAGGAGAGGAAGAGAAATACCAGGTTCTATTCCAGGGGCCCTCGTAAAGCACTACCTTCTAAGCTTGCCCAAAAGTGATGCACCGGCACAAAAGGCAGATATCCCCCACCACAGGGTTACTGGATTAATCTTTTCAGTACTAAATCAGGCATGAGTAAGCGCCTATGATTGCGCGTGTGAGTAACAAGAGTGGAAACAGTTCTTGTCAAATGTGAATCAAGATCGCCATTGCCCTTTTCTTTTCCTCTACGGAGCTTTTTACATACCGGACGAGAAGACAGCAACTAGAGTGTGTTGTACCAGACGAGAAGATAAACAACATATGAAGGTACAAGGTTAGGTGGTTAACACAACGAACTTTGCATCTAAGCAAGAGCCTAAACAAACTCACCGAACTTTCTTGCGGGATTTGTAAGGGAACCCACCGGGTGGGGACGGCGAGAACTCGAGAGGGAGGTGAGGTGGCTCGCCCTCACCAGAGAGCAACCGGAGCAGCTCTTCACTTGACGGGCGACGGGCTGGAGACCTCTGTATGCAGAGGAGAGCGACGGTGATGCAGAGCAGCGCCTCCTCATGGTTAACATCTTTCAAGGCCGGATCAACAAGATCGATTAGATGGCTCACGTGGGCAAGGTGCTTCGCCCATGATATGAGGCTTGCCTTCTCGAACTCTGACATGGGCGAGGCAGACATTTGCAACGGCCGGCGTCCAGAGATAAGGACCAGCAGCAGTACACCATAGCTATATATGTCACATCTCTCGGACAAAGGACCACCGCCACCATACTCCGGTGCCACATAGCACACGGTGCCACGCATGCTCGGCGTGCTGCTCACCGCGCCGCTGCTCTTGGGCACGAAATCCCCACTTGCCCAATCACGGCTGCTTCTCGCGCCATTGACCCACCAGTTGATGCTCCCGTTGGCATTGGCATTGCCACTGCTGGTGCTGCTTCTTCGACTCCAGCTCTTCACCATGCTCCACTTGGACCGCGCCTTCCCATCCAAATCGTCATCGATATCACGCTCCCACCATTGCAGCCCGGCCTGCTCGCTCCTCGATTTGGCAAGTGCCCTACGCTTCTGCTTCTTCGCAAGCTCATCAGTGTACTCCTCACGCCACCACTCGCGCGCCCTCCGCTTTTGCTTCTTCTTGTCTGCCCCCTGGTTAGCTGCAGCTGCCTCTGCAATCCAATCATTTTTGGGGTGCTCTTTCTTGATTTCTGATCTTATCCAGTCCATGACATAATCCTTTACGCCATGGCTGTTGCCGCCATTGTCCTGCCGCCACCACCAGTCACTCCCGGTCCCTGACGGACGACCAGTGCGTAAACAGACGCCACTGCGGCTGTTCAGACCACTATCAACACTAGTCTGATCAAACCCGGAAGCGGACGCAGCCTCCATTGGCGACGGCAATGTGAAGCCGCCGCCTTCATCATCTTCCGGCGACTTGGGAATAATAACATTCCCTTCCCCATCGACATTCGTCGTGACCGTGCTCTCGGCCACAACAGAGACGTCATCATCACATCCCCCATCGAGACCATTCTCATTCGCATCAGCCCCTTCCGCAATCACGCCGCTCTCCAGCTTGTCATCCGGGTCAGGCTCAGAATAGACGCGCGCGAGGCCGAAGTCGGCGAGCCGGGCGCGGAAGTGGGCGTCGAGCAGGACGTTGCTGGGCTTGACGTCCCCGTGCACGACGGGCGACTTGAGCACGGCGTGGAGGTAGTGGAGCGCGGCGGCGACGTCGCGCGCCACGGCGAGCCGGCGCGGCCACTCGGCCACCATCTCGGGGCAGCGGCGGCCCAGCAGCGCGTCCTGCAGCGACCCGTTGGGCATGAGGTCGTAGACGAGCATCATCCGGCGCGCCCGCCCCTCCCCCCGCTTCGGCATCGAGTACGCGAACGGGAGCAGTATGGAGTCCCGCCCCGCCGCCGCCGCCTTGTCGGGGGAGGCGGCGGGATCGCCAGGAGGGGAGGAAGCCGCCTTGTCGGCGGCGGCGGCGCGGATGTGGGAGGCGACGGCGATCTCGTTGTGGAACTCGCGCTCGCCCTGGAGCGACCCCACGGAGTCCATGACCTTGACGGCGACGGGCCGCCCGCAGCCCCCGGCGCGGCGGGAGGCGGGCGGGAGCGCCCCGCGGAAGACGGGGCCGAAGCCTCCCTGCCCGAGCTTGCCCCCCGCCGCGAACGCCCCCGTGGCGCGCCGCAGCGTCCGGTACGACAGCCGCTCCAGTGCCCCTCCTTTCCGGCGGCCTCCTCCCCCTTCGCCCCGCGCCGTTTCCCCCTCCTATTAAACCACAGCAGCAGCGCCGCCAACGCCATCGCGACCGCTAGGACCGCGGCGGAGGCGGCGACGGCCGCGGGGTGGAGGCGGTGGTGGTGGCGAGGAGGAGTGGGGGACGCGGAGGGGGGAGGCGGCTGGCGGGAGGGCATTGACGGTGGCGTAAAGCGGATTGCCTTTCCTGTTCTTCCACCATGAGCTGTACTCCTGCCGAGCTCCAAGTCTTCGATCGAGATATTTTGCCTAACCGTTCATATTCAAAAAAAATTCTTCTATTAAAATCGTTTAAAATAGTTTTCGTTCAAATATCATTTTTTCACTTTTTCAAAATCATTCAAAAATAATTTTCGTTCAAAGACTTTTTCTATTCGCTTTTTAAAATCGTTCAAAAATAATTCCGTCCAAATACCTTTGGTTCACTTTTCGAAAATCGTTCAAAAAAATTCCGTTTACCTTTGGTTCACTTTTCGAAAACCGTTCAAAATAGTTCTTGTTCACGACCATTTTCTGTTATTTCTAAAATCGTTCAAAATAGTTTTCGTTCAGCCGCATTTTCATTCACTTTTAAAAATCGTTGAAAAATAGTTTTCGTTCACCAAACTTTTTCTGTTCGTCTTTTAAAATCGTTCAAAAATAGTCTTCGTTCCCGCAATTTTCAATTTTATTTTTAAATCATACAAAAACAGTTCTCGTTCACCGGACTTTTCTGTTTACTTTTAAAATCATTCAAAAATAGTTTTTGTTCATCGGCATTTTCTGTTCACTTTTAGAATCGTTCTAAAATAGCTTCTAATCACCGTCATATTATGTTTATTTTTTTAAATCGTTCAACAAATAGTTTTTTGTTCACGGGCATTTTTGTCGACTTTTTAAAATTGTTTTCCTTCATCGGCCTCTTCTGTTCACATTTAAAATAATTCAAAATCAAATTTCGTTCACTGCCATTTTCTGGTTTAATTTTAAAATCGTTCAAAAAAGTTTTCATTCACCGGTCTTTTCTCTTCACTTTTAAAAATGTTCAAAAATAATTTTCGTTTACCAGCCTTTTAAAAACGTTAAAAAATAGTTTCTGTTCAAATACCTATTTTGTTCGCCTTTTTGAAAATCGTTCAAAAATAATTTCCGTCTATAGAATTTTTATGTTCGCCTTTTAAAATAGTTCAAAAATAGTTTCCGTTCAAATACCTATTTGTTCACTTTTTTCAAAATCATTTAAAAATAATTTCTGTTCACGGGCTTTTTTCGTTCGCCTTTTAAAATCGTTCAAAAATAAGTTCCGTTCGAATACCTATTTTGTTCACTTTTTTGAAAATCGTTCAAAAATAATTTCCGTTCACAGACTTTTTCTGTATGTCTTTTAAAATCGTTCAAAAATAGTTTTCGTTCAAATACCTATTAATATGTTCACCTTTTTTAAAAATCGTTCAAAAATAATTTTCGTTCACAGACTTTTTATGTTCGCCTTTTAAAATCATTGAAAAATAATTTCCGTTCAAATACCTATTTGGTTCGCTATTTTGAAAGTCGTTCAAAAAAAATCGGTTCACATACTTTTTCTGTTCGTCTTTTAAAATCGTCCAAAAATAGTTTCCGTCCAAATACCTAGTTTGTTCATTTTCTGAAACTCATTCAAAAAATGCAGAGAAGATGTTTTGTTCAAATCATCATGTATCTACACATGAAGACGTGTATAGTGAGGAGTATAAACACGTTTAAACCTAGGCTACAAGATTATCGCCTATATGACCATCGAAACAAAAATGTTATAACTTGAAAGTTGTGTGAGACGTTGACATTAACCTACTCGTCAAAGGATATTTCAAACGATCAATCGAGTGCGACGAATTTGATAAAATTTGTCTAAAAATATTCTGAATATCGATTCAAAATTGAGAAGTTACAGTCGACGAAACTCGAAACCGAGTACGGGAATGGAACATATCCGTTGACACACATAAATTTTGTGTACACTTTATTTAAAATTCAAATATATTTTAAAACGAGAAAAAACTTGATGCAAACTATGGCACGAAACCGTGAAACAGTCGATTAAATTGAGACGCGCTGCTTCGGATGGAAATCGAACTCGCGACGGGCCGCGTATGCTCGCGGCAAAAGAGAAATTCGAACTGTGCTTACTGGGCCAGGCCCAATAACGCGCCAGGGTGTGCGATGCATCCCTAACATCGACCAGGTCGATGTATAGGGGCACCCCTCTCGCTGGCTCTCCATGCGATTCTACCGGGTTAGTTGGGGGCCTACGTAGAAAGCCCACCAACAGGTGAAGGCCCGTTTGGGTTCACAGCGGCCTAGTTGGTCATGGCAAAGGTGACATGGACACTCCGTTTGCAAGAACAAAACTTTTTTTTAGACGGAAGGCTCAAGCAGAGTCCGGCTTTAAATTAATAAAGCAATCCGGCCAAAGATCCACATACAACATATAATCTCTGCCCAAGGCAGGACACCAAATAAGTACACGGTAGCACGCAGGCTACAGTACAAGGGTGAGACGCTCCCTGAGATAACGAGCTAAAGCGAGATACAAGATAAAGCCTAAGGTACTGGTAGTGCGTCCGGTCTGTCACGAACGGAGTCGTGAAGCGAGCGAATCCTGCCAATCGCTAGCCCCAGTGCTTCCCGATCCTGCCTCCTAGCCACTGGCTTCCACACCTGCATATACATCGCCATTTTGTATAACCCGTCAGCCGGTTGAGAAGGAAACACCTACTCAATCGAGATTTTGTTCCTAATATTCCACAAAGACCAAAGTAGAGCCGTACAACAAATCCAAAGAATTCGCTTATGTTGACCCGACTCTAAGGAAATAAGCCTAAACAAGTCTGTGAAACATGGGGTTCCAGGAGCAATGCAGCAGCTCCCTAGCCGCGCTCCACATAAACTTCGCAAGTGGACACAAGAAAAAGATGTGGTTCGTGTCTTCCACCTCCTCACATAGGGTACATCTAGCCGTCGAGGGTCCCCTTCTCCTCGCTATATTATCATTCGAGGGTAAATGCTTCCTATGTAATTGCCAGAGGAAAATACGGATCTTCAGGGGAATAGCAATTCCCCATATCTCACTATAGTGTTTCCTAGGGGTTCCTTCGCAAAGTCTATTATAGAGAGACCTAACCGAGAAGGTTCAAAACGGCTCTAGAGCCCAAGTCAGAACGTCCTGGTCTGGGGAAGGAAGAAACTCTGGGAGTTCCCGCCTGAGTTTCATACTACTTCCATCCACTCCGTGATCTCCACCGGGTGATACCCGTAGAAGTGATAGCCTTCAGTAGCTACCTGCAATGAAAAGTATACGGGGTTAGGTTGAGCCTCCAAGTGCAGAGTATGTAGTAGTGGAAGACGTGTTTTCCCCACGAGGGTGACTCGAGGGTTTAATATCGATCTTTCGGGGAATCAGTAGTGAAAGATTTATCTTCCAATCCTTCTTTTGGTTACCTAGAAAACAAGGTTAATTGTTTTGGTTCTCAACCTCACCTGTGGTTGTCAAGCACAAGGTGTATGAATGATATCAAGATAATTATGCAATGCAATGTTGGTATAAATATGCAATGTTGGTGAATAAATGTGCAAGGATGATGATAACAATGATGAATGATATTTTTGGGTTTTTTATGATGAATGCAAGATGTAAAAGTGTTTTTGTATTCTCGGATTTAATAATTGCAGAAAATAAAAAAATGGTAAAGGTTGTTGGAAAGGTGTTTCTTATGATTAAAAATGGACCGGGGTTCATGGTTTCACAAATGCACTCTCTCTTTTAATGGTGTGGCAGACAAGTGGAACATAGAGTTGACATATGAGATTGCAACACAAAGTTTGATAACAAGTTACTAATTATATGGGCATCACGTCCTAACATAGAGATTTTTTGGTTATTAGTCTCACTTATACTCCACCAAGATGCGAACCAAATCATAACACCTCGGTAATTAAGAAGACTCGTAGTATAGCTTTAAGTTTCATGACATGAAGTGAAAATAAGAACATGCTAGATCTAGTCACAGGAAGAAGCTTGGTCACCCTCAACCCTTGTAGCATGGTATTTTTGTTTATCCCTAGTGAGGCAACAAAGTAAGGTAAACACCCAAGTGGATCGTGATATTAAGTTGTCAGCTTACCGCACTCACCACCCCCGTTACTCCAACTAATGCACACATCACCCCCACACAGGCCCTCATAAACATGCTTGATCACAACAAGTGAATAAGAACGGGGTACATAATATGCATCTATATTCATAACTGAAACAAACATTGCAATCTCAACATATATTAACTCATAAAAAGATCCACCACATAGGAATTACATATATGACCGCAATCATGTTCAGCAGCTCATACGGTGCTAATTAGTGAAGCTCAAAGAGAGGAGAGATACATAAGTTACTTCCACAAACCCATAGTCCAGAGGTGGACTACTCCCTCAACATCATGGAGATGATGGAGACGTCGATGGAGAAGATGGAGACCACGCCGGTAGCACCCCGCCGGGGTTTTCCAACTCCAATCTCTAGCTCCAGATCTTCGTTTTCGTGTTTCTGTGTTTCAGCGGCGCTTCTTCCAGAGAACGACGTGGGACTTCTTTTATAGGCGGTTTTAGGTCAAGATGATGTCGGTGGAGAAAAGATCGACGACAGTGGAGCCCCGAGGGCCAAAAGAGTGGGCCCCACGTGGCCAGGTACAGTGGCCGCGTGGGCCACCCTCTTTTGGGCCTCCGGCCTCCGTCCGCTTGCTTCCTTCGCTCCCAACTCTTCCTCCTTCTAAAATATTGACGCTCGTAATTTTCCAGCTCATTTGGACGTCGTTTAGGTCTCTGAAACATAAAAGGAAAGAAATAGGGGTTTCTGCCTGCGCAGGGTTAATTCCATAAAAACAGGGGACAAATATTTGGTTGCCTAAAATCATTAAATAACAGTGGTATAACACTTATATGATACAAATATGATTGGAATATAAGTGATATAGTGCAAATTTCATGTATGCATTTACATGCATCAACATCCCCAAGCTTAACCAATACTCATCCTCGAGTATAAAAGGTGATAAAACTAACATGGACTTTGCAATATAACACTAACAATGGATATCAAAGATGATTACTACTGCTACATAGAGTCAAATGATTCATTCTTCAAAGGAGTAGCAATATGCAAAATAGTTTATGAAGTGATATCAAGTATTCAATGCAAGGATGTTTAATGATAGTTCACAAAGTGTAACATAGAAGATAGTAATATGGATCACATGTATGCATAATGATAAGTAAGAACATCCTACATTGGTCATAGAGTGGAGATGAATATCTGAATATAAAAGGTGGACACTTTGGAAAGATGTATATGTGAGTAGAGGTAAAGCATGCATAAGTTTCATCTAACTTACAAACTCTTTTACTTAAGTTAATGATTGCAATGTGGTAATACTTGGTGTCAAGCTCTCATTCCCCTATCATAGCATCTTGAATGATTAAAGTTTAATGTGAAAGCAAATATGAGTAGTGTGCTTGACAAAGTAAAGGTTAGGTGTATCATGCCCCTTGAATACAAGTACCTACACCATGAGTTACTCAACTTAGGATCCAAAGCAAGTTCAAGTTATATATCATTGTAAGAAATAATAGTATCATCAAGAGCGTCAACTGGGGTACCTCTTGTCCCAGGATATGGAACAAGCCCATATCAAAATGACAAGACAAACAAACAAGATGAACAACCTTAACACCCTTTTTATTTACCATTGGAATAGCTTTTTATTATAAGGTGCATCACAGACGGTTCACCATAGCATGTAAGTAAATTTCCACCATGAATGATGCATGGTTTAGATTAGCGGCCCAGGCGTCTCTCTAACCATTTATACTTCCTAGGGCAAATACATACTTGTGATTATACCCCTTGCAAGCATCCGCAAATACAAGAAAGTAATTAAGATAAATCCAACCACAAACTTAAACTCTGAGATCCTGCTATCCCTCATGCATCGATATACCAACGGGGGCTCAGGTTGCTGTCACTCCGGCAACCCCACAATTGGCAAACGAATACACAATGCATTCCCCTAGGCCCATAAAGGTGAAGTATCATGTAGTCGACGTTCACATGACACCACTAGAAGAATAACACCACAACTTAAATATCAAACCATTAAATATTACGCAACATAATTCACTACTAACATTTAGACTTCTCCCATGTCCTCGAGAACTAAACGAACTACTCACAAGGCATCATATAGATCATGATCAGAGGTGATATAATGATGAATAACAATCTGGACATAAACCTTAATTCAACGGTTTCACTCAATAGCATCAACCACAAGGTGTAATTAACACCGGGAAAGTTTCCCCTATGAAATACACAAGATTCAACCCTAGATGTTACAGCGGAACAGAGTGGAGCGGTGGAGATGACGGTGTCGACGGTGGAGATGATGGTGATGATGATCCCAATGAAGTCCAGCTCGATGACGGTGACGATGGCGATGATTTCCCCCTTCCGGGAAGGAATTTCCCCGACAGGTTTCTCCCTGCCGGAGAGCTTTTCTCTCTCTGGTGTTTTCCGCCTCGTGGAGGCAGCGGAATATTTCCTCGCTGATCCTCCAGGTGTTCGGGTTTCCAGGGGGTGAAGTACGCGAAGGGGCATCGACTGAGGTGGGCCTGGGCTCCCTCCCCACCTGGCGGCGCGCCAGCCTAGGGGGCCGCGCCATGGTATGGGGAGGGCCCATGGTGGCCCACCTTGGCCTCCTCTTTTGGCTCCCTCCGGCATCTGACAAAATAGGAGCTTCTGTATAATTTCCTTCAATTGTTGATCTTCAGAAATATTGTACCTTGACGGTGCTTTTTCCAGCAGAATCCCGAATAATTCTCCAATAATCATGAAAATGCAAAATAGGTAAAATAACATAAGTATCATCTCTAAATATGAAATATATCAATGAATAACAGTAAATTCTGATATAAAATAGTGATGTAAAATGGACGTATCAACTCCCCCCAAGCTTAGACCTCGCTTGCCCCAAGCGAAAACTGAGCTCAGTAAACAAGACCACATGTTTATGGAGTGAAGTGTCGATAAATAAAATACGGACAAGAAGCATCACATTTATTAACACACAAGTCATTTTAGACTACAACTTCCTCTCATATAACTAAACTTGAAACAAGTAAAGGGAAATGACAAATAAAGGTGCATAGGGTAAATCATAATTTGGTGATGGCAAACTTCGTTCTTGGTCAGAGAACAATTGACAGATTGTACTCATCTTTCGATCAGAGTCTTTATACTAGAGCTTATATTGCAGAACTTGCATGCTCAACTATAACAGTCTCCTTACAGTCATTGATATTTCAAAGTTATATTTATTCAGATAAAAGACTTGTGCTAACAAGGAAGGATAAAAGACATGATTGCAAGTAATAACATATAGATGATTGAATCACACAACTCAAATGCTTGCTTGAGATAGAGGGGAATAGGTTTACTGACTCAACATGAAAGTAAGAGATAGGCCCTTCGTAGAGGAAGCAGGGATTAAATCATGTGCTAGAGCTTTTTATGTTTTGAAATCATATAGAGTGTATAAAAATATAGTTTGAGCTATGTATGTCGTTGTCAACGAATCGCAGTAAAGAAAACACTATCCCCTTGTCAACCAGACTTTCAAGAGCGGCTCCCATGAAGACGTTATTTCTACCCAAGGGTAGATCATCCTTCCTCTCTTTTGTTTACACATGTACTTTATATTTGTATGACACTCCTCCCAACCGTTGCTTACACAAGCCATGGCTAACCGAATCCTCGGGTGCCTTCCAACAATCACATACCATGGAGGAGTGTCTATTTGAATGATTAACTTTTTAAATTGCTTACTGATAAATCAGGGCAAAACATGTGAAGAGAGTTAAAAGGTAAATGGCTTTAATTAATTCGGGCTGGGCACCCCAAGTGCCAGCTCTTTTTGCAAAATTAATGGATAACGGATGTATATGCCACTAGTCCAATGGTGAAAGTCTGTCTGACAAGAGTGATAGAGAAACTCTACAAAACCCTCATGAGCTAATAAACAGTGACACAAAATAAGGAGTAATAAGGTTTTGAATAATTTAAAGGTAGCACATGAAGTATTTACTTGGAGTGGCGCAAAATACCACATAATAGGTAGTTATGGTGGACACAAATGGCATGGGTTTTGGCTAAGGTTTTGGATGCACGAGAAGCATTCCCTCTCAGTACAGGTTTTTGGCTAGCAAGGCTGGGTAGCAAGCATAAGAGTTGAGGGATACAAACAAATATACATGTAGTAAAAAAATCATGCAATCTTCCTTGGAAGCACAAATAATTTTAACTTGAGAATACTAAGCTCATTAGCCAACAAGAAAGAAAGATAATGAAATAATATATCTACATGCACTTCCCTCTTTTCTACTTAAGCCTCAAAGTATTGTTGCTACTGACCAATGCTAAGTTTGCCAAAACCAAATAGATTTACTTAATGCTCCCAAAGTGATGCCAATACTAACAACAAGATCATTCATATGACAGAAATTGCAAACTAAAATAAGAAGTGCAGAAAGTAAATGATAAAACTTCTCATTAATATTCCATAACGGCAACTCACACCAAGGGATACATAGATAACAACTAAAGGAGAGATACTTCCACACTGCAAACCATCCTATATGATAACTTCTCTACTCATGATATGACTTGATTGAAAGGTAAAAAGGTAAAAGATAATGATGTGATACCGCGGCACTCCCCCAAGCTTGGAACAAGCCAAGGGGATGCCAATACCAATGATGAATTACTCCTTCGGTGGCGGTGGTGAATTATCCTCGTCATCATACTTCCAAGGAAGGGGCAACAAACGACGTCTTGGTCTCAGGAATCCTGAAACTTGCGGCAAGCTAATGTGTTTAAACCTGTTTTCATACTCACAGTTTTGATTTTGAACGTCATAGAGTTGCGCCTGAAGTTTGTTGGTGGTGTTGTGGAGTGAGAGGATATCGTCCCACAGCTTTGTAGTCTCCTCTTGTGCTCAGCAATAAGTTCAGACACAATTATGTGGAAAATGCTCTTCACGTTCAGCCATCTTCTTGTAGGTAAAGACTTCTTGTTCCAACTCCTCCATCCTGTCCTCCAGGCTTCCTTCTCCTTTAGGACCCCGGACGTCTTTGTCTGCAACTCTCCATCTACGAGCAGCGACTCCTTGGGATGCATCTTCAGCTCGTTCATGTACGGGTTGACGACGTTCTCAAGGAAGCTGTCCTTCGGAGGCCCCGACGAAGACATGGTGGCTCTAGATCTGAAAACAATATCTGGCAGAAAAGCTCGAAACAAAACACGACGAAAAGACGATATACGGACCTCGGGGGATCCGGGGGATATATAGCAAAAAGTTTTACGACAAAAGGAAGGTACGAGAGAGAAACCGGGTCGGAGAAGGGCTCCGAGGTGCCCTCCCCATATGGCGGCGCGGCCAGGGTGGGCCCGCGCCACAGTGTGGGGAGGTGCCCTCGGGCACCTTTTCCACCCGTTTCGATCTCGTAATTTTCCATATTAAATAAAAATAACAAAAATATCTTTTAGAAAGTTAAACACGAACTTTTCTTACCAAAACTGTTACCTATTCGAAAACAGACTCTGCAGTCCCATCAATTTGCTTTTTAATAAAAGTTTCCGGAGTTACCACTCGAATAACATCAACGTCTTCATTATAAGAATCTCCAGAAATAATGTTTGAGTCTTTGCCATTCACCACTTGTGTAGCATTATCTTTCAGTGAAGCAATCTTTATTGCACCTGAACGATACACCTCCACAATGACAAAAGGTCCTTCCCATTTTGAGAGTAATTTTCCTGCAAAAAATCTGAGACGAGACCGATACAATAGAACTTTCTCACCAACATTAAACTCTCTTTAATAATTCTTCTATCATGCCATTTCTTAACTTTCTCCTTAAAGAGTCTAGCATTTTCATAAGCTTCACTTCTCCATTCATCTAAAGAACTTAATTGGAGTAACCTCTTCTTACCGGCAAGTTTAAAATCTTTATTAAGTTCTCTCACAGCCCAATAAGCTTTGTGCTCTAATTCTAAAGGCAAGTGACAAGCTTTTCCATAAACCATTTTATAAGGAGACATACCCATAGGATTTTTATAAGCAGTTCTATAAGCCCATAAAGCATCATTTAACTTACAGCCCAATTTTTTCTAGATTTATTAACAGTCTTTTGCAAGATAGATTTAATTTCTCTATTTGATAATTCTACTTGCCCACTAGTTTGAGATGATGAGGATGATAAGCTGAAGCAATTCTATGATTAACACCATATTTAGCAAGGGTCTTTCTAAAACCACCATGAATAAAATGAGAACCTCCATCAGTCATAAGATATCTAGGCACACCAAACCTAGGAAAATAACATCTAAAAGCATTTTTAAAGAGGTCTCACCATCAGCACTTTTTGTAGGTATGGCTTCTACCCATTTAGTAACATAATCAACAGCAACAAGTATATGAGTATTACCTTCTGAAGGAGGGAAAGGACCCATGAAGTCGAATCCCCAACAATCAAATGGTTCAATAACAAGAGAATAATTCATAGGCATTTCATTGCGTCTAGAGATATTACCAACTCTTTGACATTCATCACAAGATAAAATAAACTTCCTTGCATCTTTAAAGAGAGTTGGCCAATAAAAACCTGATTGTAGAACTTTTGTGCAGTTCTATCTCCAGCGTGATGTCCTCCATAAGCACTACCATGACATTTTCTCAATATCTCTTGTTGTTCATATTCGGGAACACATCTTCGCATAATACCATCCACTCCTTCTTTATATAAGTGTGGGTCATCCCAAAAATAATGCCTCAAGTCATAAAAGAATTTCCTTCTTTGCTGAGCTGAAAAGGTTGGAGGCAAGTACTTGGAAACAATAAAGTTAGCATAATCAGCATACCAAGGACTATCTCGCGAGCTCACCTTTATTGCAGCCAATTGTTCATTTGGAAAACTATCATTAACAGGTATGGGATCATAAGCAATATTTTCCAATCTAGACAAATTATCAGCAACAGGATTATCAGCACCTTTCCTATCTACAATATGCAAATCGAATTCTTGTAAAAAGCACCCATCTAATAAGCCTTGGCTTAGCGTCTTTCTTTTCCATAAGGTACTTAATGCAGCATGATCAGTATGAATAGTGACTTTTGAATCAACAATATAAGGTCTAAACTTGTCACAAGCAAAAACTACAGCTAGAACTCTTTTTCAGTAGTAGCATAATTCTTTGAGCAGTATCAAGAGTCTTACTAGCATAATGAATAACATTCAACTTCTTATCTACTCGCTGTCCAAGAACAGCACCTACAGCAAAATCACTAGCATCACACATAATTTCAAAAGGTAAATTCCAATCAGGTGGTTCAACTACAGGAGCAGTAATTAAAGCCTTTTTCAAAGTTTCAAAAGCTTCCTTACAATCATCATCAAAAACAAAAGGTACATCTTTTTGAAGAAGATTAGTAAGAGGCTTTGAAATTTTAGAGAAATCTTTAATAAACCTTCTATAGAAACCAGCATGACCAAGAATACTACGAATACCTTTGACATCCCTGGGATAGGGCATTTTCTCAATTGCTTCAACTTTAGCTCTATCAACTTCAATACCTCTTTCAGAAATTTTATGTCCCAGAACAATTCCTTCATTAACCATAAAGTGGCATTTCTCCCAATTAAGAACAAGGTTAGTTTCCTCACATCTCTGCAAAACTTTATCAAGGTTTCGCAAACAATTATCAAAAGAATTCCCATAGACGGAAAAATCGTCCATGAATACCTCTACAATCTTTTCACAAAAGCCATGAAAAATAGCAGACATGCATCTTTGAAAAGTAGCAGGAGCATTACATAAACCGAAAGGCATACGCCTATAAGCATAAGTTCCATAAGGACAAGTGAAAGTAGTTTTCTCTTGATCTTTAGCTCTAACAGCAATTTGCGAAAACCCAGAATAACCATCAAGAAAGCAAAAATGAGTATTCTTAGATAACCTTTCTAACATTTGATCAATGAAAGGTAAAGGGTAATGATCTTTCTTAGTAACTTTATTAACTTTCCGAAAATCAATGCACATTCTATATCCTACAACTACTCTTTGAGGGATGAGCTCATCATTATCATTTGGTACAACAGTAATTCCTCCTTTCTTAGGAACACAATGCACAGGACTTACCCATTTACTATCAGCAATAGGATATATAATACCAGCTTCAAGGAGTTTTAATACCTCATTTCTTACCACATCCTTCATTTTAGGAATTAGACGACGTTGATGTTCAACAACAGGCTTTGCATCATCTTCCATATTGATGGCGTGTTGGCAAATAGAGGGAGAAATCCCTTTTAAATCATCAAGAGTGTATCCAATAGCTCCTCGGTGTTTCTCAATATTTCCAATAATCTTTCTTCTTCAAAACCTGAAAGCTTAGAACTAATAATAACAGGATATGTTTTCTTATCATCAATATAAGCATATTTAAGATTATCAGGTAAAGGTTTCAAATCGAAAACAGGATCCTCCTTTGGTGGTGGTGTGGTACCTAAATCTTCAACAGGTAAATTATGTTTAAGAATAGGTTGACGAAGAAAATTTCGTCAAGCTCATTCCTCTCTTCCCTAAAGACTTCACTTTCATGATCCTCCATGTGTTGCAAAGGTCATTAGGAGCAAGAGCAATAGATGCAAGCTGTTCAACTCTAAAATCCTCATTAGGCAATTCGGTTTCATAAGGAGTTTTGGCAAATTTAGAGAAATTAAACTCATAAGATTCACCAGCAAATTTAGTCAAGATTTTCTCTTTCTTACAATCTATAATCACCACAAGTATTCAAGAAAGGTCTACCAAAAATGATAGGACAAGTTTTACTAGCAGCAGAACCAAGTACCAAAAAGTCAGCAGGATATTTAATCTTACCACATAAAACTTCCACATCTCGAACAATACCAATAGGAGAGATAGTTTCTCTATTAGCTAGCCGAATAACCACATCAATCTCTTCAAGTTCACAAGAACCAATTTCATGCATAATTTCCCTGTAAAGCTCATAAGGAATAGCACTGGAACTTGCACCAATATCACATAAACCATAATAGCAATGATCACCTATTCTAACAGAAAGCACAGGAACACTAGCTTTCCTAGATTTACTAGGATGTGAAACAATATTAGAAGCATCTTCACAGAAGATGATGTGCCCATCTTCTACACTTTCAGTTACAAGGTCTTTAATTATCGCTACAGCAGGTTCAACAGTTATTTGCTCATCAGGTTCTATAGGTTTCTTTGCACTTTTGTTAACCACACTAGTTATAACAGAATGTTCCTTCACTTTAGCAGGAAAAGGAATTTTTTCAATATAAGCTTCAGGAAGATGTGATCAACAGTATTAACTTCAATACTTCTACCTATAGGCAAATCAGTTTTATCTTTATAAGGTTCATGATATTTATTAAAACTCTTCTTAGGCAATTCGAAATGAGAGGCAAAAGCTTTATAAAAATTTGCAACAACTTGAGAGTCAAGACCATAAACAGCACTCATATTTCGAAATTTATCAGTATCCATAAAAGTTTTAATGCATTCATAATCATACTTTATACCTGACTCTCTACCTTTGTCGTTCTCCCATCCTTCAGTGTTCTCCTGAATCCGTCAAGAAGGTCCCATTTAAACTCTTCTTTGTTGTGTGTGAATGATCCAGAACAAGTAGTATCTAGCAAGGTTTTATCTTGAAAAGAGAGCCTTGCATAGAAATTATCAATAATGACATTACCAGGAAGCTCATGAATGGGGCATTTGAGCATTAATGACTTCAATCTCCCCCACGCTTGGGCAATACTCTCTCCATCATGAGGCCAGAAATTATATATAAGATTTCGATCTTGTGAATTTCACTTGGAGGATAGAATTTAGAATAAAATAGAGGCACAATTTCCTCCCAACCAAGAGAACGACCATTTTCAGCAGTTTGTACCATTGCAGCTCTACCATCAGCGATATAGAGAATAGTTTCTTCTTAACTTCATCCATAGAAATACCTGCACACTTGAACAACTCGCATAATTCATGTAAAAACAGCAAATGATCTCCAGGATGGACAGTTCCATCCCCTTCATAGCGGTTATTCGTAACACGTTCAATAATTTTCATAGGTATTTTATATGGAATTACCTGCTCAGCTGGCGCCTCATCTACTACCTTTGCAGTAGTAGTAGATTTTCCAAATAGGAATTCAAGAGAAGACCTCTCCATAATGAAATATAGCAGCAGGCAGAAATAAAAACAGCACGTACAGTAGATGTTTCCTTACCAATTCCACTTACCAATAGCGCTTCACTCCCCGGCAACGGCGCCAGAAAATAGTCTTGATGACCCACAAGTATAGGGGGTGTATCGTAGTACTTTCGATAAATAAGAGTGTCGAACCCAACGAGGAGCAGAAGGTGTTGACAAGCAGTTTCGATGAAGGATTCACTGTAAATACTCACAGACAAGTTTTTAGGGTTTTTGATATAGCAGATAAATAAAATACAAGTAAGTAAAATGCAGTAATAATAATTGCAGTGGCCCAATCCTTTCTACAGCAAAGGACAAGCCGGTTGGTTTACTTATGATGACCAAACGTTCTTGAGGACACACGGGAATTTAGTCTAGTGCTTTCGCTTCATATAGTTGATTAATCTTCATTGTTTTGATAAGTGTTGTGTGGGTGAACCTATGCTAATGCACCGCCCTTCCTAGGACTAATACATACTTGTGATTATACCCCTTGCAAGCATCCGCAAATACAAGAAAGTAATTAAGATAAATCTAACCACAGCCTTAAACTCTGAGATCCTGCTATCCCTCATGCATCGATATACCAACGGGGGTTCAGGTTGCTGTCACTCCGGCAACCCCACAATTGGCAAACGAATACACAATGCATTCCCCTAGGCCCATAAAGGTGAAGTGTCATGTAGTCGACGTTCACATGACACCACTAGAAGAATAACACCACAACTTAAATATCAAACCATTAAATATTACTCAACATAATTCACTACTAACATTTAGACTTCTCCCATGTCCTCAAGAACTAAACGAACTACTCACAAGACATCATATAGATCATGATCAGAGGTGATATAATGATGAATAACAATCTGGACATAAACCTTAATTCAACGGTTTCACTCAATAGCATCAACCACAAGGAGTAATTAACACCGGGAAAGTTTCCCCTATGAAATACACAAGATTCAACCCTAGATGTTACAGCGGAACGGAGTGGAGCGGTGGAGATGATGGTGTCGGTGGTGGAGATGATGGTGATGATGATCCCAATGAAGTCCAGCTCGATGACGGTGACGATGGCGATGATTTCCCCCCTCCGGGAAGGAATTTCCCCGGCAGATTTCTCCCTGCCGGAGAGCTTTTCTCTCTCTGGTGTTTTCCGCCTCGTGGAGGCGGCGGAATATTTCCTCGATGATCCTCCGAGTGTTAGGGTTTCCAGGAGGTGAAGTACGCGAAGGGGCATCGACTGAGGTGGGCCTGGGCTCCCTCCCCACTGGCGCGCGCCAGCCTAGGGGGCCGCGCCATGGTATGGGGAGGGCCCATGGTGGCCCACCTTGGCCTCCCCTTTTGGCTCCCTCCGGCATCTGACAAAATAGAGCTTCTGTATAATTTCCTTCAATTGTTGATCTTCAGAAATATTGTATCTTGACGGTGTTTTTCCAGCAGAATCCTGACTCCGGTGAATAATTCTCCAATAATCATGAAACATGCAAAATAGGTAAAATAACATAAGTATCATCTCTAAATATGAAATATATCAATGAATAACAGTAAATTATGATATAAAATAGTGATGTAAAATGGACGTATCACTCGGTCTCGAGGAAGACACATTGGGAAACATGGGTGGGACCTACCAGCGCGTTGCGCGTGGGCGCGGACTGCGTGAGCCGTCGCGTGCATGCAGAGAAGTCATTCGCATGAAAGATAATAAACGACATCACAAGGTTCTTCATGCTACAATCAGGTACAGCGCGACCTAATTTTTTCCACAGAACAAACTGTGTCGCGCGTCCGGGGCGAGGCCGCCGCCCCCTGCTCTCTCCTCCGCCACAGGCCGAGCTCGCCGCCAGAGTTAGGCCACCATGGCCGCGGCTGATGGCTGCTCGAGCCGCTGCCCTCCGCAGTGCTGGATGTATGCACAAAAGACAATGTATTTATACATCTGATTCATTAATTCTTGATTTGTATTCTCTATACTATAGCTGCGGTGATTTCTAAATACGTGATTTAGGGGAAAGCTTAGCCGCACGTGTGGAGAATATGAACACGTAAAACTCTACTTCTTTTCCAGACTAATTTGTTGATTGCTAGATGACACTGCTTTCCTAGTCATGGACATTGTTTTTGTCAGCATCTATGAGTGACATATTATTGGATAGTAATATGGCTGGGTAAACCCAAGTTTTTATATGCTTAGAGATTATTATGGTTATTATATAACTTGTCCTGTAACCATAAGGTTATTATATAACTTGTCGTGTAACCATAAGGTTATTATGGTTATGCATACTGGAAAAGTTGCTTTGGCTCTGTCAATGTGATTACCCCCAAGAGCAGGGGATCACCGTAGCACCTCTCAATGTGGAAGTAATGTATCGATCCGCAGGAGGAAGAAGGAAAAATTATCTATTCCCTACAATTAAAGTGTCACAAGTTTTAGTTGATTATGCACTAAACAAGTTTAAGTAAAAAGGTGGTTGATTTAATGGATGGAAGTTTTAATGTAACAAAGCAAGGATGTGAAAGTGTCCCAATCCTCTTCAATGCAAGAGGACAAGACAAATGTTTTCTCTTATAGGAACAATGGACATGGGTTCATGGGTTCACTTAATCCTCTCTCCCTCATCTACGGTGATTATCATGTTGTAGATAAAGTACACACAATTGTCATGTTTTAATGGTAGCTATATGTCCAAAAACACATAGTAGAAAAAAGTACTCATTTGTGTTGCTAGGTCACCCCTCGTAAGGCTAGCGTGGTTGCTGTCACTCCCACATCATACTCTTTCTTTTTACCCCCAGATAAAGGATGTTGGGCTGTATATCACATGTCACTCAATACATATACTGTGTCACATCGGCCATTCCGTACTTACATACATCATACTTCATAATGGACAATATTCTAAACACTAGTGCAATGATTTATATTTTGTGTGTATGACCACATCTCTCTCATCTATCTACACTTGGTGGTGTCAATCACCTCATCATAAGGATAAACAAGGCATTATGCATAAATCAAACCATCACATGCATCATAGAATATCTCCAAAGTATGACAAGTCATAAAAGTTCCAACACAACAGTAAATGCATAGCAAATCATCTCATACCACAATATACACCATGGGAATTACATAGATGACCGTAATCATGTTCAGCAGCTCATACGGTACTAATTAGTGAAGCTCAAAGAGAGGAGAGATACATAAGTTACCACCACAAACCCATAGTCCAGAGGCTAGACTACTCCCCTTCATCATGGAGACGGTGGAGAAGTCGTCAGAGAAGATGGAGACCACCTCGGCAGCGCCCCGCCGGAGTTTTCCCCCTCCAATCTGGAGCTCCAGATCTCCGTTTTCATGTTTCTGTCTTGTGGCGGCGCTCGTTTCGAGAAACGCCAGGGGACTTCTTTTATAGGCGTTTTTAGGTCAAGACGAAGGCGGTGGAAAAAAGATCGACGGTTGCGGAGCCCCGAGGGCCAAATTGTTGGGCCCCACGTGGCCAGGTACAGTGGCCGCGTGGGCCACCCTCTTTTGGCCTTCCGGCCTCCGTTTGCTCGCTTCCTTCGCTCCCAAGTCTTCCGCCTTCCAAAATAATGACGCATGTATTTTTCCATATTATTTGGACGTCGTTTAGGTCCCTGAAACATAAAAGGAAAGAAATAGGGTTTTCTGACTGGGCAGAGTTAATTCCATAAAATAGGAAAAATATATTTTATTTCCTAAAATTGTTAAATAACAGTGGTATAACCCTTATATGATGCAAATATGATTGGAATATGAGTGATATAGTGCAAAGTTCATGTATGCATTTTACATGCATCACAATGGCATAGCCGTAACTGGGTGTCAAAACGGCAGTCACTAGGTAACTTCAAGGTGTGTGTATATCCTAATGTTCTGAGATGGAAATTACTCCTCGGTGTTAAGAAAGATACGCCCTGTGCCCTCTCGGTATTATATAGTTATCCAATATGTTCTGCAGACAGTGTATGGTGAAGTTTCATCGTGTGGATTATCATAATACGGAAACGAGTAAAGGGAACTTGTCGGTTAACACGATAGACATAGATGTTGTGAATCAATGATTGATTCATGGTAACATCTTCAGATCTATATCTCAGGTGAAGTTTTGGTATCGTGAGTAATGTGAATGATATATTAAGTAACCGACAGGTTCAACAGAGTGTCTTTTAGCAGTCATTCAGATCGTCCTTGGATCTGACCCTGGTCGGTGATTGGATAGATATCCAATTATAGTTACACGTTATCGAACCTGAAGGGTAGACACACTTAAACTAGGATTGGTTAGTTGTGTATTTGGTTGGTCTGGAACATGGAGAGTGTATCACGGGCATAGTGCTTGCGTGATAGATATGTTTTTCCGGAGAGATTATTTTGTGATAGAAGTTACTATCATTGTCGGATTTATTCCGAGTGTTTATGAAAGAAGGAAATATTTATCCAGAGTATTTTGTCGGCGGACACTAGATGTTCCAGATCATATAAAAGTGTTTTATATTATGATTGGTAATTAATTCGGTGAAATATTCTATAAAAAATATTTAAATAAGAATTAATTTGACAAAGTATTATTTAATTATATGTTAATTATATATTAATTTATTTGATCAATAAATAATTATGGAAAGTATTATATTAAATAGGCTCTCTTGCTGGCAGCAACCTCCTCTTGCAGGTATCGTGCCGCCGGTCGGCCGCCGGCCATGGCGTGGTTGTGGAGGACGAATCCAGAGACCCAGTTGCTTTTCAAAAAAAAATCATAGGGTCATTTTTGTAATATTGAGGACCTGTTTGCTACACTGCTACACGCTGTATTTTAGTGCGTCTGTTGGGCCTGTTGGAGATTTTTTTCTTTTTTGAAAAAGAGTCTCCCCTCCGATTTCTATTAATAGAAACCCAGATTCTGTCTTTTTTTTTATACCGGCCCACGATGGACAACGTGTAGTGTAGGCGAGTCGGTGCTACACATTGCAACGAGCGAGACATAATGAAAAAATAGGGAGGGCCTGGGAGGCAGCCCATCAGCCCAGGAAGATTAGGGGAGTCCGGAGCGGATTTGCCGTACGGATACGTGTGGTCTTATTTTAACCCAGCTCTTCAACGAGCTTCGAGACAAACCGAGAGAGAGAGAGAGCGAGCGAGCGAGGACCCCTCCCCCCAGCAACAAACCCTAGCCGCGGAGCCTCGTTCAGATCGATCTCGCCGGGCGATCCCATGGCGCTGCGCAACCTGGTCGCTAAGATGCGGAACCCCGCCGCTGCTGCTCTCCGTCTGCCGTTGCCCCGCGTCTCGCCTCCGGCCGGTGCTCGCCCAAGGTTCTACAGCTCCGCTAAGGTCCGTCCGTCCTTCCGTCCCTGCCGCTCGATGGATCGCGAATCTGGAAGATTTTGTTTTCTTCCCCGTTTAATGAATGCGTGCCGGTACCTAAATTGCTCCAATCTGTCGATCGTCATCTCGTTAGTTGATCTGCCCACCACCGGATCTGCTTCTGTTCGTGCTCGGGGTTCCTTGGGAAAAGTATGCCCCTCCCTAACTTGCTTGATTTGCTAGTTCGGCCATGGCAACGATGCTTTCTCGAGAAAAAAAGTTTCGAAATTTGCTTCAATCAGGTCTACCTGATTTGTTAAGTCATGTAGACGCATCAGACGGGGACGCCGGTGTGTTTCGTTTCAATAAGGGCAAAGTCATGATCTTCACTTGGTCATTTGGTATGCAAATGCATGTTTACTTAATTCATCAAAGACTAGATTTTCCTCATATGGTGACCTCGCCCCCTCTAGAATGAAGGTGGAACTTGATTTTTATTTGCCTTGCCCAGACGTATCTGCATTTACATTTTAGAATTTCACAGGGTGAATGGCCCAATTGCTCACATCACTGTTATTAGTTAACCTGAAACTTAAATAGCTCACGGGTGGCTATGCACTAACACATCTTGTTTGTATATCCTGGACAGTTGACGATGCATATGTGGCCAACTGAATTGGTAGATTACTGAATCGCATGTTGTTTGGGCTTTATATTGAGTAGATTTGGATTATGAAATTGTATATGATGGACCAGACACTCACTTGTATTTTTTGCTACTATGGGGTGGTGGGAGATGGTAGGTTGCTTTGTGTCTTCCCAGAAAAACTCTTGAATTCTTACTCACCTGGATTGAGTGGGAATTGTGCATGCGATTCGGCAATGCTTCTAGGATATAGAAGATCTATCATCTGGCTGCAACTTGCTGATAACTAGTTTGGTCGAATCTATCAATCATCACCTGGTAACCATCACCCCGTACTGCGCTGAAGTATAACCTTTGGTGACTTACCTGATTTGCAAGTCAAGTCATGCTAACTTACCCAAGGAAGTAGAGAGGTTTATCTCATTTTGCTATGCTGTTTCATGCTGCATAGAAACTCACAAGATATTGTACGTTTTGTAGATGCATCAGAAAGAAACGCATGTGTGTTTAGATCTTATAAGCTCAAAGTGATGATCCTCAGTTGCTGTACATACATCACATTTTTTTTAATATCCTCGTGCTTTAAGAAGGATGACTTTCTTTGCTTCCTGTTTGAATGCCCAGGCTTACCTGTATTTACAAGGAGTAGGTGATGTTTTCAATAGATCACATATTAGGCTTATCGAGGCTAGATGTTTAAACATAGGTTATTGAAATTGTATATGACGGGGACAACAGTCACTTGTACAAATGACTTACTTGGATACTCTGGGACTATCCGACTATGGATTGATGACTTTGGCCATTATGCTTGGTTGGAGAAGTAGGTTTACACCAGTGGGGGTAATTGTCCCCTTAATATGAAGCCCAATGCTTATAGGATTTTGAACTTATCATTTATTTGCAATAGCAAATTTCCACTTGGCATTGCCATCTCAGCTTCTTATGCTTTGGCTCTTGCAGAGTGGACAGCATGACAAAGGAATCAATTTGGAATCAGCTAGTGAAGTGGAGATCAGACGTGAGTCAGACTTGCTGGGAAAAGAGATTAATGAAACTTTGGAACGTTTGAGGTAAGGTGTTTTGTCTTTTCCAAACACTCCTCTGATCCTAAAGTGTATGCAGTTGCCTTAAGTCTGCGCTCTAAGCACACTGTTTCCCTGCTTGTTTCTTATGAAGTTTCCTTGGGGACAAGGTGTCAACGCTTTGGGATGACATATTTTGGAGTACGAAGTTGTGGATTGGTGCTGGCGTTGGACTCGAGCTCGTGTTATATGTGGACTCATGGCGCCGCACACCGGAGAAGTGACTTGGGCTCACATGATGCTCTATTCCCCTGCACTCGCATAACTACCAGTTGTTTTAATGTCTATTCTGACAGCACTTTGTTCTGGGTTTATTAGTGCTCATCTTGTGGCATGAGGTTATGTAGTAGGATGACTCCGTTTGTCCTTGTGTATGTCAACTTTGACTGGGTTTAGTTGGGCTCTGTCCTGGAAGAACTACTCTATTATTAATTTAGATTGTGGTATTTGAAATTCGCATCTGCTGCCCACTTGGCTGCTGTATGCTATGTTGATTGCTGTCGAACATCTGTAGCCCGTTACTGAATTAACGGCCAACGAAAATAAAAGATGTGCCGTGTGTTCTTCACAGGGATATGTGAAAACTTTTCTGTTTGAGGGCATATTTTTTGAAACTAGATTCAAACGGAGCCGCGGCACTTGGAGATTCATTAATTTATTTGCCCGTGGTTGTCTCATTTTATGCGGATCATAAAAAAAGCAACCTGGTTTTGAAAGGTAAACAACTGCTATTTCATCATTCTATTGTTTGGCAAAAATCTGAGAAACTGATGTTGGCGTGATAAAAAAAATAGTGTATCGAAAAATCTTGCAGTGAGCATCTATTATGTGTGAAATATAACCTAAGAAAACCCTTCACGTAAGTATGTAAGTAAATTCTTTTAATCACAAGGCAGGCATTCATTGTTGCTTTGATTTTAAGCAATAAAAACACAACAGAAAAACATTAGAGGTGTGCTTGGTTTCTAAAAAGTAAATCCTCTATTTATGTCGTCTATTTAGTATTCATTGGAGACTTAAAAATTCCATCGTAACCAGATACATGTTAATTGTGAAAATTGTCTTTGAAGGACTCAAATTATCTAAAGCTAGATTTTGTGTAGCATAAACAGAACAACCAATATGTTTTAAAAAAGGGACAACCAATGGTATCCTGAACCGAATCTAGACCACAGTTTATCGAGCTCTGGTGTCGATTGATCTTACATGAGCTTACATAATAAATAGCTAAATTATCTTGAACAAAAAATAAAATTATTATATCCGAATTATAAATTCTCTTGGATAGGAGATACAACGGTTATATCTAGTTCAGCTAAAAGGATGAAAAAATAGTTTTGTTATTTCCTTTAGCAATAGTTTTCTTTAGATATTAGCATAAATTTGCAACAGCTCGGTACAGTTCTAATGATATATCTGTTGATATAGAATGAGTATCTCCAAAGAGATTCAGAAAAGGGAATAAATCTGTTGATAATCGATGACAACAATAAATTTGACTAAACATAATGATAAACACAACTTTAAATGACTTAACACGGTAGTCAGTAACTAATAATTCCAAAAGGCAGCACCAGCTGGTCTCAACATCATTATTAACAATGAGACATTCGACACCCGAGACCTGGATGAAACAATATATAAATAGGAAATTTGAAGCAGGAGGGTACCAACATAGCAGTTTACACCATACTAATACAACATAGGATAACTTAGCAGCTTTTTGAACTTGACAATAAGCACACAAACATTTCACAAAACGGAAGGACACGTTATCTTCATAGGTACTGCATAAGATATATGCTCGCATTGCCTGGTCAAGACGATGATAGACCCAGAATATCATCATCCTTGAGAGGCTAGAAGCAAGGACAGTTGGGCTACCTGTATAGAGAAAATAAGAAAATCAGTAAAATGAAAATCTAGACCTAGAAGGCAAGTTTTGTTAGTCTGACCTAAAAGAAAGATATGATTTGAATAGATAACTGTACTTGGGTGATGAAGAAACTAAAAGACGTGCCGGTACCTTCTCTATAAGGCGTTCAATTTATTGGTCCTTCTTGGTCATCGGGTGATAAAGACTTGCTTCATTTCCTTTTCTTCCTTCAGCCTAAAATAATTATAGTCTTTTCGTGTCTCTCTCTCAACACACTCCAGGTACTGAATTGCTTCATGTACTGCTTCATTCTCTGCGTCGTGAACACTGCTACGTGGATTGCTCTCGCACGAGTAGCGTCCATTGCTCTGATGCACACTCCTTGTCATTGGAAAGAACATCACAGTGACAATGACAGTGCCGTCTGTATTGGCAACAACCAGAGATGTAGACCTTGGTAGTTTCAACTCATCCAGTATGGCATCAAGTATAACTCTGTGCCGAATTTCAACGACTTCCATGGTGCACGCCTAGTAAAAAGGGAGGCAAACATCGGATAAGCCAAAAGGAATGAGCAATGGACATAAAACAGTTGTAAATAGCTATCAAATAGGT
Organism: Poa pratensis; assembly: GCA_947311845.1. Taxonomy (NCBI): domain Eukaryota; kingdom Viridiplantae; phylum Streptophyta; class Magnoliopsida; order Poales; family Poaceae; genus Poa; species Poa pratensis. The sequence continues at coordinate 28,306,607 of CAMZMU010000041.1, forward strand.
ACATGGAATTAGCAGCCTAATTAGATCTGTACATTACTTTCAGTAGATCATCTAAGTTTAGCTACGTACCAAGCTACCAATATGAAGTAACTAATTAAGAATTGATACTTAGGTACGCTAACCATACACCCGAACAGCCAAAGTGTGAGAGAATGAATCCTACTGAATAATGACTATGGCAAGATCATCTATGTTATCGTCTATGTGATACTGAATCTAATTTAGCAGTGGAAATGAGAGATTAGAACGTACCGAATGTCGATTCCGACCACGGATCTATGGTACTGATGCTTCGTCCTCCTTTCACTTTAGCGAATCTTCAAAGGGAGCAAGGGGACATATGAGAATCAGAATCAGTGCAGGGCTCCCACCGATGAAGGGGAACTAAAAATAGACAAAGGGGAACCAAAGAAAGTTCAGATCCAAGTAATACATGGGAGGGGAAGCAAGACTGTCTGAGGATGGCGATACCAGCAATGATGGATAAGATTGAAGATTGTAGGACGCACCTTATATGTACTTAGCTGACGGGTTCCTTTTCATGGGCCTAACATCTGTGGTCACTGTGTGGCCCAGCAGTAATCAGCTTTTGAAGCCAGCCGGGCTAAGGTAGAGAGAAAATTCAGAGTAAGAATTGTAACCAGAAGAAAAGGTATCTGAAACATACCTATCGAGCGTGTCGGAATCTCCTAGAGTAAGCTAGCATGATTCTACACATATAAGGTTATTTACTATTATGTAAGAATAAAGATTTCATATGTTATACAAACTACAGTGTGTGCTAAATGCAACACAAAAATGTGTGTAAACCAGTATCACCAAAGCACCAAATTAGGAGAGACCAAAGAAACCAAGGTAGGGCTCAGGATCAGAACCTACCAAGCAGAGAAGGACTCGCCTCTCTCTTTTCCTCTTTCTCTCCGCCCTCCTCCTTGCTTGAGAGTCCGCCGCCCGCCTCCGGATCAGGCCTCTCCCGCCGCCGGCGCTTGCGCTGTGCGGGGTGGAGATGTTCTAGGGTGCCGGCCCGTGATGTATAGCAGTAGTTTTAGGTTTCTTTGTTTCGTTGTTATGTCTGGCGGTATGCCGTCTTATTTCTCTCCCCGCGACTGCGCTCCGGCGACTCGCAGCGGCGCCGGAGGCGGAGCTTCGCTACTCTGCAGGTCGGATCTGTGGTGGTTTGATTGCAGGATTGGCGGAGATCAAGGTCGCTTCAATAAATCCGCACGCCGTACCTGCTACTTTGCTTTGGAGTGGACTCGGCTTCCTCTGGCCGGCCGTGGAGGTGAGGGGAGGAAGAGAATCTGTTGCTTGGTGGAGTGGTTCTTGCTGCTTTCTGTAGCTTTTTCCTATCCCTCTTTGCTGCTATGCTTGCGGGCCGTGAAGCTGACCTTCGTGGTCGATGCCGGCTCGACATCCTGCCCAGGCCGGGGTGTGCCCCCCGCCGATGTGCTTTCTTCGACGCCAAAATCTCGCCGACCTCGGCGAGTGGCAGCTGCGGCGACTTCAACGGGATTGAGTTCCCTATCGGCTTGTGCAGGTGACATAGCGGCCGTCTTGTTCATCCTCGTCATCGTTCGGATGCGGTGCTGCAACGACGAGATCGAAGACGGCGGCGGAAATCGTGATGCAGAGCTTCCCAGGGATGCGTGCGTATTTTCTTTTTTCCTTGGGGTGGTTTCTGTAAAAGAGGGACAGCTGTGCTGCCTGTGGATGAATCGGGTGTTTTCCACTGTAATTTCTATTTAGTAATCCAGTTGCGGTTGTATCAAAAAAAAAGAACCTACCAAGCACATGGTTTACACCATAATAACTTAACATAAGATCAATGTTGAGAAACAACATTGATCAACACAGGGGACAGACAAAGCTGTAAAACCTTCTAATTTAAGAAAGTGGATAGGGAGACATGTGTATCTTGGTATACTGATCAGATTATACGGTGGCAGCTATGTGTCCGGGAGGTGCCAGCTGCTTCCCTATCTACTTCCGGCGACTCTCCTCTGCTTCAAGACAGTGCAAGCTATGTGTGTATGTTGTAGTCGACAGCCTGGACATCTTTCTCATCTATTTTCAGCTGCAAACATGCAAATGTTTTGTATACAGTAGAGAAAAATGGAGCTGCAAATCAGGTGCGTTGTGCTAAAATAATTTATAATTTTAACAAGAATAATCTATGCAGTAGGAGGTGAAATAGAAGGCACAGTACAAACAACAGAATAAAAGTGGCAAGACAATAAGCAAGCTGCAGAATTGGCAGAAACGTATCCAATGGCATCGATACATTTTATATCCTACTGCAGAACACATCAATTTCTTTAACTCGGGTACACTGTTTACTCAATCCACTACTCTGACTTGAAAGTCAATCTTATTGAAGAACAGGACACAGCAAAACACCCAATGTCCATTCAGCATCTTGTGCAACGGCAACACTTTCATTTGCCTCTCGCTTGCCAATGGATCCCACATAGCACAAGCACACAAGCTCATGCCTAGTTTACCACCGAAAACCACAAAAAAACAGTTCTGCATATCGGCTTAACCAAAATACCAAAAGAGTATGAAACAAAATATGAGAACCACCTGCTTGGAATTTCGTCAAGCACCTTGTAGGCATAGATGAACAAAATCTGCAGAAAAAAAATTATGATTTTTTGGGATTAAATCAAGAGAGAGAGAGCTGCTGATTCTCAGCGTTGATGAGGAGACATAGCACATAGGCGGCTCGTCCCTCGCCTGCTGAGTGCATCATCGACCGCACTCACCCGTTGAGAACCTAGAGGTGAGACTTGAGAGGAACAGAGGAGGAGAAGAGAGACGCGAGAGAGCGAGCTGGCCGTGGATGCGTACCGATAAAAATGGAGAGAGAGAGATCGACGAACCGGCGTAGAGCACTGCTCCTCGGAGGCGCTCTCACGGCCATGCCTCCTTCCTGCGCGGACGGAGCACGCGGGCTCCGAATCGGCTTGAAGTGAGTAACCCTTGATGTGAGTATGTATGTGAATTATTTTAAACAAAAGGGCCAAATATTCATTGGTGCTCTAATTTAAAGCAACAGACAACATCATAATTTTGTATTTCAGAACCGAGACTGTCACTCTATTTGTGGATAATAATGCCATACATTAAAAAAATGACAGCAACATTTAATGTGGAAGTTTTATAACCTAATGGGCACAATGCTAAACACAGGTTGAGTGTTTCATGCTTCAGCAAAATCATTCGGGGAGCTGGGCACCCATAATAAACCTGACAAGAAGCGACAGAAATAGCGCTGAAGTATACATATGACTATCTGATTAAGCCCAAAAGTACAGGACATCTTTATATGCACAGGTACACTCTCGAATAGCAACATAACTCAGTGTGGCAAATACATTTTTCTTGATAAGGAAAAAATAGTCTCCTATCTTAGAGAACGAATCTATGCTAGCTACCCAATTTTCAGGATGGAATAAAAATTTAGCCCTATCATAAAACTATTTTCTGAGTAGATAGTATGCACCCTGACCACATTCTGTCCAGTTCAAACCAAACATTATAACATATCCTCAAACATATATGTACATGACAGATAACATGAATCAATCGCCAATTTAGCAAGAGCATATGAAGCCTCCTGGGCTTTACGGAAGATGCATTACGTGGACTGTTAATCACATGATCAGAGGAGGTGATATAATGCACAAGAAGGCTATCTCTGGATGCAGGCTAAGCTAGGTAAAGACGGAGCTACCAAGCATAACCTCCTGGGCTTTTTATCGAACAATTTATGGGCATAAATTCAGACAACGGATAAACTAAGTGTGTATTTGACGGGGAGATTTAAGTAGAAGACTAACAAAAACGAAAGAGAAAACCAGTACACAAAACTGCAAATCAAGCAAGGAGATTGGTAATTACACACACATTCGAACTATGCTCAATCGATGATGCAGAGGAAGAGACCAAACCTATTGCGGGGCTTCGGGTAGTCAACTCCTGATTCCGCGCCTCGGCCGCCCTGTTAGCTTCCTTTTCCAGGCCACTGTCTGTTTCCTCTGGCATCTTCCTACACCACTTTGTCTACTTTGTCGAGCAGCTCGGGCCTAATCAAAAGATGAAGAGATAAAAAATAATCAATAAATTGTACCATAAAGCGGCACCTGGTAATCTGGACATGAGCCAAAATAACATCGAGAGCATGTAGCTGGATATATGCACAGAAAAAAGAGGTATCATGTAAGAACAAAACTTAATTTGTTGATGCTTGTTTTCTGGTATATATGGAGTAAAAGAAGGCATAGCGTATAAGTAAATTTGCTTTATGAGTAATATGATAGAGGGGTGGGCATTTAAATAGTAAATATGCTAACTGAATATGCTTACTGAGTAGTGAACACACCAAAATCAACAACATGGGTAGATGCTCTTTCAAATAGTCCCAGCATCTTGCTAATTTGATAGAATGTCCAGAGCTATAATTTTGGTATTGCAATGGGAGAAATGAAGCATCTTGTATTGAAATGCTTATAAGTTCTACATAGGTACCCAGACATTATTCTCAAGACTATGAACCGCGATTTGCATTAGGTTACCATTTAGTTCACAGTTTACGCATATGATCCCAAGTCTAGAACCACGATACGCACTAACATGCTCCTTGTTTTACCACTGAAAATTACAACACACAGATTTATGTAGAAATCAAATCAGCGTATTCTATAAAGCACTGAACTACATGCTACATAAGAGATAGAATATTTAGCGACTCTGCAACAAATTTAAAAGGCTGAAAGTGAAGACCTCTCAAGTTCACAGTTCTGCTTCGACTATGTTCTTTCCCATGAGAAGATGCAGAAAAACTTCACTGAGACCTGCAAACCATTAAATTGCATTATAAGCTAGCTAGTACCAGGTTACATCGTGGCCCTCGACCCATGGTACAAATAAACGACTACTATCTAAAGAAAATCTCAAATGAACAGAACATAAAATGGGGCGGAAATAGTGGATGAATGAAAGAAAATAAATCTCTTAAAATATAACTCTTTCGATGAATGCACATGGATCAAATAGAAACAAAAGAGACAAGAAGTTTTAACAATAAAAAAATAAGAAGCTAGCTGTTTTAAACTTTTAGCATTCTACTGGCAACGCCAACTAAGCAAGAATCTGAAGAAACAGTATGTGGTTCCTTTCCTCCTGCTGGTATGCTTCTTTGGGGTATTAGGTTCAGAAATAATTGTACTGGCAGAATGTTTTCAAATGGGTTTGAATAAAAGACATGGGGAGTCGCATAAGAAAAGCGAGTGAAAAGAGCACTAACAAAAACAAAGCCATGTGCAATATTTTTCTTCATGTAACATTAAGCACAAAAAGGGCGCGTAAATATGCTAAAATTAATATCACAAAGTAGAACAACCAAAGCAACTCATGTCCAGTTCGTGAATTATCAGCAAATAAAAAGGACCATCAGACATGTAACTTCAGATTCGGTTCAACTATTTGTCGGATGAAGAGCAGTAGTACTCACCTCGGCCTATAGTCAAGATTTATGGACAATTGGACAGACGGATCAATTGATTGAATATAGTTGACCGGTAATATATTGTGAGGATCCATGACGTCCCAGGATTGAGAGGCTTTAGTAAAAATAGGTTGCTGTTTTCCTGTGGCATTGAGGAGAAAAGAGTACAAAGGATGCACTGTTCAGGAAGGCAATGAAGCAGATCCCCATAAGGGTCCAATAGCAGAGTGTTTTTCACAACATAGAATGATTCTTGTGGAAATATGCAACCTAATGCTTTATAAATAAAAATGCTATATGAATAAAGAAACAAAGCTAACCACTCTGAAAAAGATAATATATATAATAAATTTGGGTAAATCAATGTAGAGTGTAAACAGTTAAATACAAACTGCATTATATGCCATCAGTCAACATCTTACTTTAAATATTAAACACCCTACTTAGTGTGAACTGTAACTCGGCTTTAAAAATCAAACTTCTTAAATTCTAATACACAAACTGGGATGGATCAATACTTCAATTTTAATGGGGACCTACATTCTATCGTTGAGCTATATGTTAACTTATTCTCCTACAGTCCTTTATTTTTTTACGGGTATTCTCTTACAGACCAACTGTAAGTGTTGCAACCGAAATACATGCATGTAAATAAGATTAGGAAGCAAATCTTCTGTCCGCAGATTCAATTTTCTTTTTTTAAGAAATGGGATGTCCCGGCCTCTGCATCGAGTGATGCACACAGCCATTTATTACAAATTATTCAAACGTATAGTTTACATATCCGAATCTCACAAATAAAATCAAACAATCCTAAAAAAATGCCAACGGAGCACCAAGCAAACTACGAAAGTCGCCTAATATGCTGCCATGTATGTCGGGAGAAAAACTCCTGTGCCACCGCCAAGAGTCTTGTGCATCCAGACACCATAAGATCCCGCTGGTCCGCATGTAATAGGAATGCCCAGAGCTGTATCCAGTGCACCGCCATATGGATGACCTGTAAGACATGAAAGTTTTGTTTCCTGTTAAAGACGGATTATTCCTACAATTCCAAATAGACCAACAGATCGCGGACACGCCAATACGAATCCTAGCCTTGGTCTTATTATCAATCTCATTCAACCAATTCCCAAACATATTAGAAACATTGGTCGGGGGTGGAATGTTATAGGTACAAAAAACAACTCGCCGCACAAGTTTAGCAAAAGGACAAGATAGGAACAAAAGTTCAATAGTCTCTAAACAACCACAAAATGGACAATGCGGGTCACCTTGCCAATTCCTCTTTATAAGGTTATCTTTAGTAAGCAAGACTTTTCTATTAAGGAACCACATGACATTTTTAATTTTAAGCGGTATTTTTAGTTTCCACAAGTATGTTCGCAAAAATCTAGTATGGCCATTCATCAAATTCTCATACATAGATTTAACTGTAAACATACCACTTTGAGTGAGTTTCCAATGAAAATGATCCGGAACATCAGTTAGCGTAATACCCATTAACCTAGTGCATAAATGTGACCACGTATCCCATTTATCACCAACAAGTGCCCTCCGAAAACCAATGTTAAGCGGCGGCGCAGCATGCAATACATCGTGCACAGACACCTCCTTGTGCCGCACAATGTTATATAATAGCGGTTATTGAGTTTTTAACGGAGAACTACCCAACCAAGTGTCTTCCCAGACCGTGTTGTTTCCCCGTTACCAACTCTAAAAGAGCCTCTAGCAAAGAAATCACCTTTGGCTCGCATTAGACCTTTCCAAAAAGGGGAGTCTGTCGGTTGGCTCTCCACTTGTGCTAAAGTTTTATCTTTAAGGTACTTGTTCTGCAATAATTCTTGCCAAACACCTTGTTCATTCAAAAGTTTAAACAGCCATTTGCTGATTAAGCATTTGTTCTTTAGCTCTTGGACTTCCACCCCTAATCTGCAATAATTCTTGCCAAACACCTTGTTCATTCAAAAGTTTAAACAACCATTTGCTGATTAAGCATTTGTTCTTTAGCTCTAGGACTTCCACTCCTAATCCCCCTGATCTTTAGGTCGGCATATGATGTTCCATTTAGTTAATCTATACTTTCTCTTATTCTCATCACTCTGCCAAAAAAATCGCGATCTATAGAAGTCAAGTCTTTTCCTTACCCCCTTAGGTATTTCCAGAAATGACAACATAAACATCGGTAAGCTAGTAAGCACCGAATTTACAAGGACAAGGCGATCCCCATAGGAAAGCATTTTCCCTTTCCAGCATCCAAGTTTGCCTTCAAAACGGCATTCCACCGGATACCACTCAGAGTTCCTTAGCTTCCTGTAATGGATTGGGACTCCAAGATATTTAAAAGGCAAAGAGCCCGACTCACATCCAAAAATGTCTTTGTATTGCTCTTCCTCCTCTTTTGCTTTGCCGAAACAAAAAAAAAATCGCTCTTATGGAAAATTATTTTTAATCCGGAAAGTTGTTCAAATATGCAGAGAATAAGTTTCATATTTACCGCTTTTTCTAAGTCATGTTCCATAAACAATATGGTGTCATCCGCATACTGTAAAATAGATAGTCCACCCTCAACTAAATGAGGAATAAGGCCTCCTATTTGACCATCCTCCTTTGCCCTCGCAATAAGAATAGCTAGCATGTCGGCAACGATGTTAAAAAAGCATGGGAGAGAGTGGATCTCCTTGTCTAAGACCCTTTCTAGTTTGGAAATAATGACCAATGTCATCATTAACCTGAATAACCACACTCCCCCTGTACAAACTGCATGATCCAGTTGGAACGTTGTGCAAAACCTTTCATACGTAAAGCTTGTTGAAGGAAGGGCCATTTAACTTTGTCATATGCCTTCTCAAAATCAATTTAAAAATAACACCATCCATTTTCTTCCTTTTAAGTTCGGATGGTCTCATGGAGGACAACCACCCCTTCTAGAATGTGGCGCCCTAGCATGAAAGCCGATTGTGTCGGCCTAATCACCTTTTGCGCAATTTCAGTAATACGATTAGTACCTACTTTTGTGAATATTTTGAAACTAACATTGAGAAGAAAAATTGGTCTATATTGCTGTATTTGAACCACATTCTCTTTTTTTGGAATTAATGTTATGACTCCAAAATTCAATTTAAACAAGGGCAAATTTCCTTGTTGTAATTGGAAAAACATTGCCATTAGATCGTCCCTGATGACCTCCCAAAAGGTCTTATAGAATTCCGCTGGAAAGCCATCTGGCCCCGGCGCTTTATTTAATTCCATATGTGAAATAGCCTCATATACTTCTTTATCTTGATACTTTTATCTTGTTTATTGATATTTTAATAAAATAAAATAAAATAAAATAAGGCCATTATTACTGTATTCGATACTCTGATCTTTATTATTTATTAAAGTATTTACTTGTTGACTACGACTTGTTTGTACTCACCCTTGCTCCTTTATGTTTTTGATGATCAGAGTTCGCAGCGGAAGACATCATATCCGAGGAGTAGGCTGGACCAATGGGTGGGAAACGACTAGAGAATCTAGTTATTCTTTTAATTGTAATAATCTTGTAAAAATGATTAAAAGAGCTGCTTGAGATCCACTGTGCTAGTTTTATGCCTGTTTTTTAGCCTTGCACGTGTATAGGCATTCGTGTATATAGATGTGCGGCGGCTGTCATTCTACCGGGCCGGGTCTCGGGGCCTGACAAAGCGGGTTCTTCCCCAGCCACGAGATGCATCTCTTCTTCATCCTCGTCGGAGAGCGGCGCCACCGGTCTTGGTGCCAGCTGAGGTGGACCTGCCGGTGTACCCAAGAGCTCACTCATGCGGCGGAAATGGTGCGGCTTGTCAGGATCGTCATGTGCGTCCAGCGTGTCCGCGAACGCCGGCGGTGGCGACACGAAGCGCACTGGTGACGATGAAGCCGCAACAGGGGAAGACGTGTCGATGCCGTCCTTGTGCGTCGATGTAGGTGTACTCCCGCTGGAGTATGTTCTTGCGTCATCAGCAGTAGGAGACCTCGCTGCAGTGCCCGTGTTTGCCGATGCCGAGCTCTCCCCTTGTTCTGCCATGGCAGGTGTTTTGCCCCTTTTCTCTGACGTGGCAGCACCTCGAGTGTACAGTGGATATTCCACCGTGAACTCACAACTCGCCGGTGGCTCCCCCGGCGCCTCCCAGTTCCAACGAGCCTCCTCGTCGAAGATGACGTCGCGGGACACGTGCACGCGCTTCGCCGCCGGATCATACATCCTGTACGCCTTGGAGCCGATTTCGTAGCCGATGAAGACCATTGGTGCGCTCCGATCGTCCGGTTTCTTCAGTTGTGGCCGCGCGGTCTTGACGTGGCCGACGCAGCCGAAGATGCGGAGGAAGCGGACGTCTGGCTTCACTCCGTGCCATGCCTCATAAGGCGTCATGCCGTCGATGGTCCTTGTGAAGGAACGGTTGAGGATGAAGACGGCCGTGAGCACCGCCTCCCCCCAAAAACATGTTGGGCACGCGCTTGGCCTTCAACATGCTTTGTGCCATGCCGAGCACAGTCTGGTTCCTCCTCTCGACAACGCCGTTCTGCTGCGGCGTGTAGGGTGCGGTGAGGTGGCGCTGCACCCCCTGCTCCTCGCAGTGCTTGTAGAACGTGGCGGACGTGAATTCGCCGCCACGGTCAGTCCGCACCACGCACAGCTTATGGCCGCACTCCACCTCCGCGGCCGCTTGGAACTTGATGATGGCGCGTGCGGCATCGCCCTTTGAGGCGAACAGCTCCACCCACATGAAACGGATGTATTCCTCGATGAGCAGCAGTATGTAGCGGCGGCCACCAGGGGTCGCCGGCGTGATGGGGCCGCAGAGATCGCCATGCACCAGCTCGAGAGGTTGTTGCGCACTGTACTTTACTGTCTGGGGAAATGACAGTCGCTGCAGCTTCCCTGCCAGACAGGCCTCGCACAGTTCGTCGGCATGGTCGATGTGTGGGAGACCACGCACGAGCTCATCGCGCGCCATTCTTTGCAAGCCGTCGAAGTGTAGATGTCTAAGCCGTGCGTGCCAACGCCATTCTTCAGAGACGTGACCCACGGCGAGGCAGACTGGATGCACATGTCGAAAATTGAGGCGGTACAGACGATTCAGCGATCGTGTTACCTTCACCAGGAGACGGCTACGATGATCGCGTATGACGAGCGTGCCACGGCAGATGTGGATGTCGTACCAGCTCTCGTCCAGCTGGCCCAAGCTCATCACGCTGCTCTTGAGCGCCGGGATGTAGAAGACGTTGGTGAACGTATGGTGGTCTCCCCCGTCGACGGCGAACACCACCTTCCCACGGCCGCAGATGTCCACCACAGAGCCGTCCGCGAAGCGTACCTTGCCAGTGATCGAGCGGTCCAGCTCGGCGAACACTTCGACGACGCCGGTCATGTGGTTCGTCGCTCCCGTGTCGAGGAACCATACGACACCATGCTCAACGTCGTCGCGGGTTGGGTGTGATCACCGCCCTTTATTTATTGAGGAAGACATGGCCGTCCGTGAGCACGGGTGGAGCCTGTTCTGTGGACTCCTCGTTGGTGGTGACGGTGGCCGCCGGCTCGTGCACGTCCACGACGCACATCATGTTCAGGCGAGGGTCGACGTCGTCTTCCTCTGCCTGGACCAGGTTAGCAGCGCCGCCTGCTGCCGCGGCCTGATCATATTGCCTCTTGCGGCACTCGCGGGCCCAGTGGCCCTTTTTTCCGTAGTACCGGCACTTGTTGGGGTCGTCACCGGCGTTGTTCGGCGGCGCGCCCTGCTGGGAAGGCTGCTCGCCCCTGCGCCCGTCAGTGTCTCGGCCGTTCCCACGGCCGTCGCCTTTGTCGCCGGAACCTCCTCCGCGCGACTGCTTCTTCCGTGCCTCCCACTGTTGCTCCATGAGGAGGAGGTGGCCGCCCGGCGTGCCCTGGTCACCGTCCAGGCGCTCCCCCACGACACGGAGGTCACCGACGACCTCATCCACCGTCATGGTGGCTAGATCCAGCAGTGTTTCGATGGAGAAAGCGAGCTGCACAAATCGAGTGGGTACGACTGACAGAAATTTCCTTACAACTTTCTCGTCCATGATGGTGTCGCCGAGGGAGCGCAGAGCTGAGGCGAGGTTCGAGATCCTCATCCCAAACTCGTCGATGCGCTCGCCGTCCTTGAAGGCAATCGTCTCGAACTCGGTATGGAGGCATGCCCTGGTTCTGCGACTTGATAGCCTCCCAAGCTGCCTTGGCCGTCCCCTTCCCAATGAGCATGCAGTGCACCTCTTATGGGCTGGAACGAAGCAGAGTTGCAAGTGCCTGTCTGTCATCACGACGGGGCACCGTGTCGTCCTCGATGGCGTCCCATAGCGGCGCGGCCTGGAGGTTAACCTCCATGACCATGGCACAGTGGGTGTACTCGCCGCGCTTGAGCATCGGGAAGGAGAGGCTGGTGCTGCTGCCGCCGGGCTCGCGCACCACCTGCTGTACCACCATCTCTCCGCCGCCTCTCCTCACCTTGCTTCTCCCGTGGCTCTGCGATCGCCGTCGCTGCGTGGGAGGTGGGGTCTTGGACTGGCCGGAGTTGTTGCCGCAGCCGGTCGACATGGCAAAAAGATCTTTGCTCTGATACCAATTGTCTCCCTAAAACCTAGCTCGCTGTAGAGTTTCAGAGAAAGAAGAACACTGGAGTTTTTGTGTCGCGTTAAGCATTGCAGCTTTTTCTGTACTAGTAATTGTGCAAGTGCAATGCACGTAAGATGAAAGAAAATCACAATGCGAAAAATCCAAAAGAAACAAAAGAGGTACTAATAATGTGCAACATAAACATACATGACTTTGCAATTAGCACTTTATTTTATCCTTAGAACATCAATAGCTAAACTCATACAAACAAAACAAACTGTTTGTTACAAGGATAACTTTAGAATATGCTTCGGCATACAACCATCACACTCTGCTAGGATTGTTGAAAGAATTATTCTTTGATTGAACAAAATGTTTGTTACATCCAAGTTTGCAAAAACTTCAATCTCAAACAGCCACACTGCCAAGGAAGGAACTTGGTAAAAACTTAATATGAACGCTAAAAAACCTTGGATCAGATAAGTACAGACCAAGCTATGCTTATTCGTCATACAACGGGCACTACTGTCGGTAAATGAATATCATGAGCAGGACCTTTATAAGGAGTAGCAATTAATCATTCAGCAAATGATAGCGATTTACTGCATGCATGATTCATACGGGTCTGGCCTCTCTGAACTCTATCCCCTGTTCTCAAGTTGTTTTTAGCATGTGAATTTTACCCATGTTCTTGCAGCATTTCCTCGGCAGGAAAATTGATTCAGTGTGGCTACCGTAGTAATAGATCAGGTAAATCCTCGCAACATAATTTGAGTGTGCACCACATATTTGGCAACACGTATATTGGGGTTTCCCATGGTCCGTTACCAGGAGCATGAATTGCTTACACATGAGCAAAAATGCTTTTGGAAATCAAAAACACACACATCTGCATCTTTTTGTAAAAGACTGAAGTATGCACATGCCTGCTACCAAGAACCACCACACCACAAGTACTGAGATAACCATGTGAGAAACTGTCTGTGCTTACCCTTCGAGGCTGCGATGGTGAAACATTGCTTGCTCTTGATGTGATTACCCTTCAAGGCTGCGACGGTGAAACATCGCTTGTTCTTGATGTGATATGATTAACCAGTCGAACTCTTCTTACAGGATCTCTTGGCTCAATTGAGTTATCCCGGCATGTGAACTCACAAAAATTACAACACCCATCACTTTCTCATTGCTTTACAGGGCATATATATGAGCTGACAGTTGCAAGTAAAACTAAAGGTCTCTCTTTATTGACCACCACTACAGAAAGAGTTTATTGTCCAACAAATATCAGCGTATAAACATCTAAATTGGTGCCGCAGAACCCTAAAATGCAATGATGTACACACAAAAATCTAGATGTAAGTCTTGCATCCAAGGGTGGCCTCCCTAGTCCTCACCTCATGTCCAGTAAAAAGGTAGAAAAATGTACAGCTTCACCAACGACTTGATTCCCAGATAGAAAATTGCTATACCAACCTAAAAGAAATAGAAATACATAAGTGACCTCCAATAAATACATGAATTGGATAGAGTCGTGTTAAAAGGATTAACAAAAAAACACTTCATGCATTCGGGTGGTATTTGAACATATGTATTTGCCACTAAATACACAGCTATACAATAGCACAACAAACCAGGGAGATTCTTCTTATATATATAATGTTCAAAGCATGATAAAATACCAGATACTTACTGCTTATATGAAATTTTAATCACTTTCCATAATAATCATACGGCTAAGATGACTATGAAGCAGTTTTCAGAAAACTATATTTGGTGCTGATTCCGATAATAGCTTTGTCGGAACAATCCAAGTTTTAATAAAAGCATTAACAATGTCCTTTTTCATGTGTTCTAACAGCAAAAAAAATATCCACTACATGTTGCACAAAAGAACAGTTGGACTTTGCTTGAATTTATCGTTATCTTTTTGGAAATTTTGTTTCTATTTTGACTCTATCGCATGCCAATCTTAAGAGATAGGTAAATATCTTGCCATTCTACTTTCAAAATACAAGCCTAATTATAAATGAACCACTTGAATCTCATAAAAACAACAAACTGCAAAGACCGCTTGTGCAAGAAGCTTAGCACTACAGCAAAGCGATGATTGATAGGTTAAGCTCATATCCATAGTCCTCTATTCAGATACCTATAAAACAGTTGGAAGTTTGTGGACCATGTGAGGAAGCTATACCATTTAGATGTCAAATCTACCCAGAATCGGTATTGAAAGCCAAGGACTGACGGACTAAGGTTGGCGAGCATGGGAAAATAAAATTGCAATCCTTCTTGGATAAAATTAGTTCCACTATTTCTGTCATTGTTTGTGCTTGACAATACAAAGAGGAAACTAAAAGAGTTGCAATTATGACATGCAGATAAATACACAATGATACATGTCAGAAAAGGGAGTAAATTTTTTTTGCAGAAAAGGTTTTATCAGACTGTTACTTATTTCTCTACAACTCTCATCAAGTATCAAAGTGAAACTCTCCTGTCAGGTGACACCATAGATCACCCTTTCAGTAAGTATCTATAGCAATCAACATTGTCTTAGTTTGTTCGTGAAAGAAAATAAATCAATTCCAAACAGAGCATTGACACATACAAACATACGCCTGATAATGAACATAATTATGTAAAGAAAAAGAAAAAATAGGGCAAGGATTAACAAATTTTGCTTCACGTGAGCTAAAATAAATATGAAAGTTATATCCTCACGTTGTGAGTTGTGACCAATTTTAGAGAACTCTAAACAAAGCAGAGCCTGCAAGAAAACAATCAAGAACCTATTCACGCTAGGTAGGTAAATGCTTGTACTCAAATTTCCTCCAAGGATTCAGTTCAACAAAATACTATTTACTGGTGGAAAATCATATAACAACTCAAAACAAAAAACATATCTCGCTATGTATTCTAGCCTGTAATATATTCATGTAATATGTATAATCATCAACAACAGCTCCCGAGAGCTTAGATTTACCATAGAACCACACATCCATGCCCATGATCATGTTCTGCCAAATACCTTTCCAAGAGTAAACTGCAATACTGCACGCACCTCTAATGCATTACGTACCTACTTTTGATCTTTCGCCTAACATGCAAAATCTCAATTTCTTCAGGACTACAAGTCCAACAATCCGGATTACTTTAATCCAGATTTAGTCCAAAGAATTTGTTCCGCTAACTGTCAATCCTGCTTCAGTGCAAAGTAAAATTACAATGACGTATGGATGTGCAGGAAAACTACCGGGTAATTAGTCAGTCTATACCAACATAGAATGGTGCATTAGGATATAAAATCAGGTTCGCACCATCTATTTCACTTATCACACCCGATCTGTAGCAATTTAAGTAAAATTGAAGTACACCAAATTTCAATCATGACAGTTTAGCAATCATCCAATACTCATAGAAATTTGACACTGATAAAGCACCGAGTAAGAAAAGTGATCAACCAGATAGCTGAATTGATCAAGCACAGAGTGAAATTCTCACAAAACAGAGGGAACTGGCAGAGCTCTTTGTTTAAAAAAACAATCAAACATCAACTAAGGTAGATAAGTATTTTTGTGGAAAGTTGCAGACAAACACATAAGTACAGTACCTACGCAAACTCTCACTCATAATTCAGAAATTGTTAATAGACTGGCATAAGTAGGATGTTTTGCACACATAAATTTCTTGAAGCACCATATTTTATAGTGGAATATCATCGAATTGGCAGCACTAAAAAAACTCAAGAAAGCGATATCATTCAGTTTCCCATTGTATACCTTTCCATTAACTCATGCCCCCATCTTGGAGCGAGTAAGAAACATCTTCATGGGGTACACAAGCAAGGCAGCAATAAAACATGAATGACACATATATCCAGTTCATATTCCATCACTTATAGCCTAGGTTTTGATCTCAAAGGTAGTCCATTGAGAGTGCATGGATACTAATTAATCTTATCGTAATAGTTACGTGGTAATATTCTTAACCTAGCAGGACTATGTATAACATAATATAGTCCGAAATCCTTGCAAGGGTATGGTGTCAAAAAAATTAGAGGACATGTTAGACACAGGAAATCAAGCTTCCCGATCTGAATAAAGAGAAGTAATAAATACATGTTATACCTATGGTGTCAAAAATATAAAGAGTTTGAGGAGAGCAGTAAATTCATTTATACATGGAACATGGAGACCATACACACTGATCTTATGCATGCCATTTTGAAGACATACACTTCATCACTAACTACCTGAAAATGATGAAGTTGAGAAGAGAAAGGGAGAGGGACGTTACATCAGAACCATCGTTTTGTTCACACAGTCGATTCGCTAAGTTTCCGCTACATACGTTCTAACCACAGCATGCCAATCGTGCAGCCTATTACTTAGAGCCCATATACAGCTCATTACTACAGTATTTAATTGAGATGTAATATAATCTTTGTACTGTGCTTGAAAGACATCAAAAAAATCATTTGTGCTGGTTTAGGTGCTTCTGATGCATTTATGATAGTAATGAATCATGAGTTAAAGAAAATTTGCTTGGATTACATGTACCTACTGCTACTTCTAGCTATCATATATCTGAATTTGGCAAATGTATCTTCTATAATGTCATGCAAAGGGAAACTTACAATTACAGGGAAGCAGCCAGATATAATAAAAATTAACTTAGCATGCAAGTCGTTTATACCTCCAGTAGTTGCAAAGTATCTTCTATGATAGTGTCAATGTCGTTGATACCTCCAAAATCTCTACTAAACCAAAAAAATGGGTGTGATGTACCTCCGGTACTTCTAGGCTCTAGCTGCATGAAACAGGGCAAAGTATTTACCATTGGCAAATTAATTGCTGGTAATTTCTGTTCATGTAAAGAGTGTAAACAATTGAAGTGGTAAAAGTGTGTTTAGTGAACAATACTGCCTTCCCGCAAACTGTAATAGCATGGAAGACAATACTTCTGCACTGTATAGCCGCGACGGCCACGATTGTGGTGGCAGGAAGAGTCCAAACGCAAATTCCTCTTAGAAATCAACTTCCTGTCCAATAATCCATCGTGAACAAATTAAGAGACCCGAATTTCAATCAGAAATTCATACTGAAGGAAACCTGATGGACATGCTTTATGGGCGGTTTGGTTTGTGCCCAGGCCGGCCCTGCCAAATCGCGGGCACGCCAAAACTTTGGCGTAAGATTTGACAGCCCCAGTTTTGCCCGCATGTTGGCAAAGAATTGCACGTAGTCACCAAAATTTTGGCATGGCTAAGATAGTTGGGCTTCCATCCAAATACCAGCCCATGCCACCGGTCAAAGCCAAAATTTTGGAAGGGTAACAACCGGCCACAATCCAAACAGGCTCTTAATCAGAAGTTCATACTGAAGGAAATCTCATGAACATGCAATAATTCATACAGTGAACAGGCGCAGAAACACGTACCTTTCCTTCTGGTGATTGTTGGGCCGGGGACAGTCAACAGGCGACAGGGGCTGCCATGCGGGGCGGCCATGTTTCTCTGGCCGGCGGTTGGTGCGTGCATCAGGCAGGCACGGATGGAGCCTGGCCAGTGGCAGGCGCACGCGCGCGTCGGGTTGGCGCGCCGGCGGTTGGTGGAGACGTCTGGCATGCGGGGATATAGGGTGTCCGGCGGAGGCCGGCGCGACAAGGATGGAGCCCGTCTGTCGAGCGCGTCAGCCGGAGGCTTGCGGGGTCATCGCCTCTTCGGGTCGGCGGGGATGAAGGCTGGCTCGTCGGGCGGGGGAGAGAATCACGCAGGACGTGGGCGGCGGTGCGGAGAACGGCAGCGGCGTGTGAGTTGGCGGCGGTGTGGGAAGGGCAGCGGCGCGTGGGTTGGTGGCGGTGTGGGAAGGGCAGCGGCGCGTGGGTAGTCGGCGGTGCGGGAAACGGCATCGATGCGTGGGTGGTGGGCGGTGTGGGGAACCGCAGCGGCGCGTGGGTGAGTTTCGTCTGAGTTTTTTTTCCCGTTAATAATTAGGTGCACAACATACAACATTGGGCAAATCTGAGACGTTAGATCGGGCCTGATGAATGGTTCAGATCTGACAGACTCTGTCTTTTAATATTAGTGGAGATTTCCATATATAGCGAAGGGAAAAGATACAGGTCGAACCACGCGCTCCACTACCGATCGTGCCATCCCACGATCCGAGCATCGTGCTCAACAAACTACGACTTGGCCAGTGCCGCACAGATCGTGTATTCCTGGCCAGCTGACTCGGGACTCTAACAAACTTATCTGCTAAGTGTTAACTGAATAAAACTAGACACTACACCTACCAGAAATTCAGAGAACATGGAGGGAGTAAGGTTTTAAGCTAACACTGCAGAGAGAAGAAGATAGGTGTCACATCAGCAACTTTTCCATGAGGAGCAGATCTGGTGGAAGTCGAGCTCCTCGCGTGCGCCACCGGCTGAGAGAGAGGAGGTGACATGAGAGAGAGACAAAAAATCTAAGGTGGAGGACGAGGATACACACCTGAGGCGTCGTCCTCGAAAAATCCATGGTCGTGCGTGAGGAGGGCATGGGCTGCTTGGGGCCGGTGCTCGATGCAGCGAGGGGAGCCGGTGGTGAGCCGTCGTGCCTCACGCACGCGTACTCCTCATCTCTGACCTTGGGGCGGCCGCCAATCAGGGACGACAAGGATTGCTAGCGGCGGCATCCAATCGGGGACCGCACAACTGCTGTTGAATTCCTAGATGCTTCTCGATCTAGGGTTCAGCGGCGAGGAGGCCAGGAGCACATGGCCTTGGGGCAGCGGGCAATGAGGAAGGGAGGCCAGAGGCGGAGCAGGGCACCGGCTGTAGCTCCGGTACCCGGCGTCGCCTCCCCGACCGCCACGCTGTGCCTTGAGGCCCACCATCCACCATACAACTCCCATCCAACGGACAGACATGTGTCAAAGGAAATTTAACACTGGTCTAATTCCTCGGGCGACTCTGTTCCTCACGGCGCGACGGCTTCAGGAGAGCTCCTACCTCCTGATCCCGTCGCCGCGCCTCGCTGCTGCTCCTGTCATTGAGCCTCACTGCTGCTGCGCCCGTAACCGAGCTGCTGCTCCCATCGCCAAGCCTCGCTGCTGCTGCTCCCGTCGCCAAGCTGCTGCTCGACGCCGCACGTTCCGACATGTCTGCTCTGTGCTGCGGTGGTCGCAGGGGAGAGCCACGGTCGAGGTGGGGTCGCATAAGTGCGGACGTGGTCGGCGGAGCTGAGGTGGGGCTCGTCGAAGAACTTCACGCCGGGGACGAGGAGCTCGTCGGAACGAGGCGGGGATGACAAGGTCATGGCGACGGACGGGATAGCCGGCGCCGTTTATCCGATGGCCGCCGCTGGAGATACCATGGCGCCGTTCCCCACGGCGGCATAGCTCTCCACTGCAGTTCCCTCCCACGGGTCCTCTGCAAGCTGCAAGCGTTCGTTCCCCGTCGGTTGCCTCGCGCGCGTTAGAAAGAGGAAGGAGACGAGCGAACCATTGCCAATTTTGCGTCGAGCCGTGCCGTCGGTTGGATTGGAGATGGATGGTGGATCCTTGGCCTCAAGGCACACCGTGCCCTGCCTCTTGCGGGGCATTGGATCTCAGTCCCCGCCACGCGCGTACGGCCGTTGTCCCGTCGCCGATTCTGAGACACGAAATGACGATTCTACCCTTGGCGTTCGGTCGAACCACGACCCCTGCCACCGCGCCCCAATGGCCTCGTAGCACGCTCACGTGGGTACGATTCACCCTTCACGCTGCCATGCGGGTCCCATAAAAATCTGGGGCCACCGGCAGTGGCACGGAGTACGTCTAGCCGGGTAGAAATTGACCGGCAGATGGGGGAAGCCTAGGAAATGGACGTCTAGGATTGCATCAAGATTCTATAGGATGGTCCACGTTCGCTGAGCTCTGAGGAGCGCCATGGCTCAAGCAAGGATGTTATCTTTAGATAGGAT
The DNA here is from genome assembly GCA_947311845.1 of Poa pratensis. Lineage (NCBI taxonomy): Eukaryota > Viridiplantae > Streptophyta > Magnoliopsida > Poales > Poaceae > Poa > Poa pratensis. The sequence goes on from CAMZMU010000041.1 coordinate 28,326,665, forward strand.
AATGTCATGTGTGTAAGAGCATCTCTTACAGATATAGATGCCTGGCCCTTAAATGACCATCGTTTTTATGTTTTGGTGTGAAAAAGGGGCCTGCGTAGGTAATGTAAAATGGTTCGTTCCAGATTTTTTAAGTGGCGCAGAAAATGATCCGAGGAAATCACCTTCTCCGAATGTTCAAGCATTTTGAGTGTTTCTTGAACATTTTTGGAGTATATACCAGCGATGGTCAAGCGCAGCTGCCGCCGCCTATCTTCTTGGTCCCGCCCCTTCTAACGTCGTCAGTCCACCATGGAGCACCCGCAGCTGCCGCCCTTCATATGTCAGGTGGCGCCCCGACATTTCACGCCTCGCTTATCTCCTCGGTCCCACCCATTCTAACATCGCCAGTCTACCATGGACCACCCGCAGCCGCCACCCTTCATATGTCAGGCAGCGTCGCCCAATTGCAGCCTCCAGGACGTCTCTCCTTTCAATCCTTCTGGAACTGCGGCGGAAAGGAGCGACAGGGAAATCACATTGTGCAAGGAGTTGGAACCCTTGTGACCGCGTCTTCCGGTTTCCCTCCCGCCAATGGCGGTGCCGTGTGCGTACCCAAGGAGGTGGACCCCTTGTGGCCACATCCTCCGGTTTCCCACCTGCCAATGGTTGGGGTTGTTTCAGGTATCGCCTCGGGAACGACGATGACGACCCGAAGAAGGCGAAGGTGATGGTGGCTCCAGAACAGGCGCCTCATCCACTCCCTACGCCAGCCGAGGCACAGGGTGCTACCATCAACTACACCAGCGTCTAAAACATGTTCAAGAAACGATGTATAGGTAAAATTCCAGCCCTTTTCTCTGAATGTGTGCATAACTGGACCATAATTCTTATTTTGCATGTCCTTCCAATTGTGTAGCTTCAGTTTGCAATCATTTCCAACATCATATGTCAACATGTGGGAGGAAGATAGGGTGAACATTTTGACTGCTCCACCTAATGCATTCGATGTTGGCAAGGAAGCCGAAAGCGAGGTCGTTGGCGATAATCATGTGGAAGAGATTAGGCAGGTGTTTGACGCTTTCCAACCGAGTGGGAGAGGAAAATGAAGCGCCAATTATACGGAGCTTGAAGACTTTTATTTGGTGAAATCATGTGGGAGTGTTTCACTGCATGCGGTTACCGACAATGATCAAATAAGCAAACAATATTGGCAATGCATCGAGGATAAGTTTCATCAGATCATGCCCATCCCATCCCACAGTAGATTGAGATCACTTCAATGACGATATGATGTGATCAAGAAATATTGTAACCGCTGAAGTGGTTGCTTGGAGCAAGTGAGGAATGCCCCTCCAATTGATTGCACACCTGATAACTACGAAGATTGTTGCCACTTTTGTCTCAAATATTTATAATCGTGTTTGCTTTGATTGTGCTTAGACTTGGTTTTTTTTTTGCAAATGTAGAATCGCATTGCTCATGAAAGATACTAGAACGACACCACGTTCGTTGCAGCGGTATCTCCTAAGAAATTTAATAAAACGAATGAAACCTAAACTGACTAAATAAAACTTTTGTACAAACCTTCACAGTCGACTGACTAAAGAAAACTTCTGTAGAAACCTTCACAATCGACTGACTAAAGAAATTTTTTGTAGAAAACTTTTGTAGAAACCTTCACAGTTGTAAAAGACTATATCAACTGACTAAAGAGAAATTTTTTATAGAAAACTTTTGTAGAAACCTAAATCGCTCGTTGCAGATGGCGTGCACATTCCGCATGATATTTGTAGAAACTTTTTGAGTGAATACCTATAGAAGAGCCCATAATTTCGAATAACAGCTAGAGTATATGATTTTCATCATTGAAATAATTGGCACTTCACAGTCAAAACTAATTCTGGTGTTCTACTTGCAGATGATTTACTTGTGTAACGACATAGCGACATGGTGTGATATTATCATTCGAACATAAAAAATGATGTGGACAATATGATGGGCTAAAAAAAGATGATGTGGATGCTTGCATCTAGAGATAGAAAATAATTAATGAATGTTAGTAGGACGACATGGACTATTGATTGGCTAAAAAAGCAAGTGATGTGGATAGCTTGCATGTGGAGATAGAAAAATATTAATTACACTCAGTGGAGTTTTTCTTTATAAGATTTTTTTTTTGAATGAATTCGTATAGAAGAGCCCATAATTTCGAATAACAACTACTCCCTCTGTTCACAAAAGGATGTCGTAATCAACTTAAAATTTAGATGTATCGAGACATAATTTAGTGTGTAGATACGTTCAAATTTTGAGTTATGACATCCGTTTGTGAACAGAGCGAGTATATGATTTTCATCCTTGAAATAATTGACAAAAAGTTCACGGGTGAAACTAATTCCGGTGTTCTACATGCACGAGATTTACTTGTGCAACGACATAGCGACATGGTGTGATATTATCATTTGAAAATCAAAAAACTGATGCGGACAATCTGATGGGCTAATAACATATGATGTGTATGCTTGCATGATGAGATAGAAAATAATTAACAAATGATAGTATGATGACATGGATAATTGATTGGCTAAAAAAGTAAGTGATGTTGATACCTTGCTTGTAGAGATATTTTTTTATTAATTCCACTTAGTAGGGTTTTGCTTTACAAAAAGTATAGATAGATAAGCAAATGACAACATCGAAAAAAAGACCGATGTAGCAAGCTTCAGAGAGCAAATTGGTGAGTTGTTGAAGTAAAAGAAAACCTTCGGATAGAAGCATTTGTAGTTGAAGGCCGACATGATCGCCGAGGAGAACCGACTCATGATGATGGATCCGAGTGGGATGTACGCCGTTGACAAGAGCGTTTTGAGAGCTTCATTGTTGTAATGATACTTCAGCTGGTGGCGATGATGCTGCTACGACGGGTGGTGGGGATGCTATGCCGGGTGGTTGAAGATGGTTTCGGCAAACACCGGTGTTGCTTGATTTGATCAGCAGCTAATTGTGTTCGATTTAGCCACCTTTTGGACATCATTAATTGCTACTTCATTATAACAACTGTTGTTTGATTCTCGAACCAACCAAGTCTTGCAAAATCATTTACACGCTAAATGTGCACAAAGTTTTGTATTTAGGTCATGGAACAATCTGTGTTTAACAGATACAAAAACAATACAGGAGAGCATGTTATCAGACAAAGTATCCCAAGCCGCAGCATTCATCTGCTGCGACTGATGAGTGATGAGTGCATGCATTAGCAATTTAATATAGTGTGCAAAGTATCACATGGCAAACAGGCGTCGGTCGTGCCTCCTGAACTTCTCATGCTGGTGCTCTGCTCCCCGGCGCCGGCGGCCCTGTCGGTGCCGCCCCGGCCGCCGGTGCGGTGCGACGGGCCAGACGGCTGCGTCTCCTCTCCAACGCGTACGGCGACTGGTCGAGCGACCGCGAGGACTGCCCTGTCGCCGCCGTGGCCTACCCTGCATCGGAGCAGGAAGTGTTGGCCGCCGTTGCGCGCGCCAGCGCCGGGGTCATGCGGGTCAAGGTCGTCAGCGGCTTCGCGCACACCATCCCCAAGCTGGCCTGCCCCGGCGGCGGGAACGGCAGCACTAACGACACCACCCTGCTGATAATTAAGCACGTCGAAGTACGCCAGCGCCTCGCTGCGTGCGGTGATCGACGCGGCCGAGGCCAGCGGGGCTGAGCCTGCCGGCGTCGGCGGGATCATTAGCACGTGCTCCCACGGCAGGTCGTGATGGGGCCGGGGTGGCGCCTGCCGGCGTCGCCAGTCGCCACACTGAGAGGGGGTCAGCGTCGGCGGGATCATCAGCACGGGCTCCCACGGCAGCTCGTGATGGGGCCGGGGCGGCGTCGTGCACGATCACGGGCCGAAGGCGCTGGCTCGCGGAGTGTTCACGCAGGTGCAGCTCCGCACAGGCGCGGCCATGGCGGCGTTGTTCCAGGAGGAGCTGAAGAACACGTCCCGCCAACGGCGTCTTTGCCGAGACAGCCCTCGCCGGAGCGGCTCGTCTTCAGCGGTTTGACCGAAACCGGATGAACAGTTGTCACGGTTTGGTTCGACGGTTTCAACAGTTTGGGACCAAAATGTGAGCAGACTGACTGTTTAGGGATCATGTTGCCAACAGAAACGGCGTTTTTGGATTCAGCCCTGGTTGCTGATCAAGGAGCAAAGCTATCACTGTTGTTTGAGTCTCGAAACTAGAGTCTTGCAAAATCATTATAAGACTAATACAATTTGCTGAAGAGTTTTGTATTTAGCTCTCGAAACACCATGCATTTGACTTCTAACACAGCAATACAATACGGAGAGCATGTTACCAGGCAACACAGTTCACTACAACTTCAACGAGCCACTGGTGGCGTTAATCTGCTGCTACAGATTAACACGATCTGCTGCATTAGAAATTTAACTTAGTGCGAAAGTTCCACGTGGCAAAGTGGCACTCACGTTACATAACACAAACACACAAACACCAGACCGACCCATTCATCAGCAGACAAGACATCAATTGCTCCGACAACAAAACAGAACGGCGAATCATCATCTGCCTTCTCTAATGGGTCACTTTGAGAACAGTAGCCGCCAAGGGAAGAGGAATCACCAGCCTGAAGGTCCATTTCAGGATTTTGCTCCCCACATTCAGGTTCCGAGCACTCTTCCTTTAACAACAGAAAAGTAGGAAAAGGCATTAGTACTAGGATAGTTTCAGTCAGAACCATGCAACCATAAACCTGAAATCCTTACTTCATGGCACACTCATGTTTCTTCGCCTCCTTGAGTATCTTCAGGTTCTCAAGGTACATCCTCTTAACATCTTCCGCTTGGCGTCCCTGCTCATCCAAAGTAGTCAAGGAAAAAATTAAGCTGAGACAACAAAACATAAACAAGACAAGACGGGAACTGCTAGTTAAAGCTATATCTTGAATCCTATCAAGCCAATGTGATAGAGGCATAAAGCACATATCATGATTAGCAGTTGAAATCTACTCCCTCCGTTCCAAATTAATTGACTTGGGTATGTCCAAAAATGGATGTATCTAGACACTAAATAAGTATAGATACATCCGTATTTGGACAAATCCAAATCAATTAATTTGGAACGGAGGGAGTAGCTAGCAAGCAGTTCAAGGAATTTGCATTTTATCCTTCCACATATGTCTTATAGCAACTCAACTGAATTAGTTGCTATGATCCTATAGCATCTCAAAAGTTACACCATACAATGAAAGAGTGCAAGCATTATTTCCCAACCGTACCTTGTATTGTAAATGAGAGATTTATTATATTAGAATACAGATTACAGCTTAGCAATCGACGTAGGCATCAAACTGGTCCAGTAAGCTACTTCCATTTTATTATACTACTCCATCAAGGCGCTTAATTTAAAGACCCAGTATAAATGGGGCCTTTACTGTTAGTTAAAAAAGATTATAAACCAATATCCTATTACACCTAGTCCCATGAATTACTTCCATGCGCCAAAGATCCCTAGTCATTTGTTGAGGATTAGAAATGATGACTTATGCAAAAAGCCCACATAATCATTACCTAAATTAATTCTTGTCTAGTTTGCCGATGGAAGAAGTCTAATAGCGGGCAAATTCAGTGAATGAGGCTTGCATAATAAATATGTTAAGGAAATTAAGTGCCAGCTTCAACAGAAGGTTCGAATGACATGGAAACTGAACTAAAAGCCATGATTGGTCCAACTGCTAATCAAACAAGTTGCCCGTGCCATTTTTCTAACTACGACCCAACTAAACATGGTTAATTAGTCACTCAGAATGTAGTGAAACATGCTATGACCGAACTAAACATTTACCAACTCCAGCCTAACTGAACATGTTATAAAGCATCACTTTGTACAGTAACAGGAACCGATCTCGTGCACAGGAAACAAAAAAGAATTAAAACAAGCTAACTCCTTTTCCGACGCCCGATAGGTCAGGTGACTGTCTTAAACGATTGAATCGGATTGGACACAGGCACACGCGCAAAAGATTGAACAGGAGCAGACTCCGTCATAGGTGGGGAAATTATACGGTTCGTCGTATACTGGATGAAATTATGTGTCGGCACACACAGGGCAGAAAAAAAATCTCTCCGATTAGCGATCCGCCGAGCGCCAGAGACGGCCGGTGGAAGGACGAACCTGGAAGGAGGAGGTGAAGAAACGTCGGCCGGTGCCGGCGGGGGAGAGACGCGGGGTGCTGGCGGCAGACGGAGAGCAGCGGCGGCGGCCGGAGTCCGCATCCTCGCGGCGAGAGTGCGAAGCGCCATGGGATCGCCGGCGAGATCGACCTGGACGAGACGCGGGGGAGCTAGGGTTTGGTGCTTCTCTCTCTTTCGATCTCTCTGGAAACTGGTCTAGCCCTTGGGAAGCGGTCGCAGATATGTATTGGAGACCAGAAGTGTCCGTGTCCGTCCGGACCTCTCCTGCCTGAACCTTTTGGGCCGCCCATATATTTCTGGGCTCATGGGCTGGACGATAGGAATCTTCCTACTCTCTCCGATCCAGTGTCGGGATTTGTATATAAAATCTTTAGATGGAGATAGTTCATTTCCGGCGAGACTTTTTTTTTAATCCGAGGGAGTGTGTAATTTTTTTTGTAAACCATTTTGTAATTTGACTCTCAAATATTTATTGTTTGTAAAATTCTGCAGCCCGCAGATATTCATGGGTTGCAGGATGGTTTCACTCTCAATGTACTCTTTCTAACCAGTACTGTAGTACGTATTACCCCATCCGTCCGCAAAAGGATGCTCAACTTTTTCTACATTTAAATTTTGCCCCTAGCTCAATACCCGTGCATCCTCACGGCATAAAAAAGCCCTAGGAAAATAATTTACGTAAACGTTGACTAGTGGGGTGTTAACCATGATGCAACAAGCTATCAATGCCTACCTCTTCCTTCGACTCTACAGCAGCGAACACCAGATATTTGTCGCAGATACAATCCTGGGAACAGAAAGTTGAAGCATTGAAATGAAACTGTTAACGAACATAAAAGCTGGATAGTGCAATCTTGGGAACAGACAGTTAAAGCTTAACAGGTTAAAGTTGTTTCAGTCTTCGAGACGGTCCAATCTAAATCAAGTAAACTAGCTTCGATTGAGATTGAATGAATCAAAATCCATTTTTCACACAAATGCAAACACATTACACATAAAGGAGCTTGGATTGAGTCTTTTATTTTATTTTACGAAAACTTGCTTTATTTTTTTCCTCTGGTAACACGTTGTGCCACAAATTTGCATATTGCACAAAACGCCTCTACTCAAACTGAAGTAACAATTTAGCGATTATTAAGTACATAAAGTAGCTTTCCTGCAAAAAAGATGAACATAAATGGTAGTGGAGCCCCCTGGCATCCCATTTATGACTACAATTTATAAAAAAAGATAACTTCAGTTGTTGACAGTGTTTGAATCCACTTGATTTTGTACGAATACCATGGGAGTTATGATGTTTCCTTTACTGCATGCCCAGCATGCAACTGTTAGAGAGATATTTGTATATTGTAGTTTCCCTATTAGATAAGGGGCTCCCTGCATATTTACACATGTACATGTACTATATATTGTGGCCTTTGGCCCCCGTGGAATACAAGTTGCTATTCCTCCAACATGGTATCAGAGCTAGGTTAGACTCCGCACGCGCAACTCGTGCCTTTTTTTTTTCTTCTGGTTCCAATAGTAAGCTTATCTTTCTCTGTATCTCCTTCAGGGTCAGTACCGTCAGATTCCTTGTCATTATACTTACTCATTCGGTCATGCTTGTCTCCTGTGTCCACATCCTTCTCTCTTTCTGGTCCTTAGGATCCCTGTCATGCGATTTCCATGTGTCATCTTTAAGTGTCTTCATTTCAGCAGTTGTATTCTCATGTTCGGCCATCCGGTTTAACAGTTCCATCAGATGCTGATATTCCCAGTGTTGCGTTCTCCTTGTCAACTGAAACGAACGAGTCCTTGTTGGCAGAATCCTTCTCACTATCATTTCCATCTCCTTCTGGGGGTCTTCTCACGATCCAATTCTGGGTCATTTATAACAGAGTCCCTTGCACTGAAACCCATATGTTATCATCCTTCTTTCTCATGTCCTTGTCTCTGAAGTTATGTTCACCTTTATGCTCTAGTTTTTCTCACCACTGGATTCATGTGCATCCTTGGAGTTATCTGCTTTCTTCCACATGAGTCGGAACCTAGGGAGTTTCATCTGTGCCTTGCAAACCAGGATGAGGAAATTGCCAAGCTGCATCATCTGGACGTTCAACATACCTTTTACCCCTATGATTTTTTCAGGCTACGTTTGAAGTTCGAGTAGGGTGGCTATCCTTATCAAATTCGACGTCACCCAAAAAGTCAGCATGCAACCTTCAGTCAGCTATTCATTATCATCTGCGTAGTTGTTTGTCGTAACATCAGTATCAACTCTGTTGCATTGAAATCCAATCCTGGTATCACTATGTACATCCCATGCATCCTCTTTTGCCTCCCGGTCATCAGGCTTGGTGTCGCGTGCATCTTTGTTTTGTTTTCATTTCTAATCTGCTGCTGTCTGATGAGGTCGGGTGGTCTACAAGTTAGAGCCAAAGACACCCGAAGTGTGAAGAGAAGGCCTATTATCATCATAAGACTCGAAACGTTGTACTTTGGCAAATCTTCCATCATTTCAAAAGAACCATGGGAATCAATGCTGCCTGGTTGAATGAGTTTCCCGAACAGGCTCGCAAGCTGCTTTCATCCAAAGGACGTTTCACAGGTGTAGAGTGGCTACTATCCTCATGAAACCTTTTCAGAGCACCGCTCATTTTTCCTCAAAAATGTCAAGGGTGCCTTCAATGTCCTCGAAATCAACAATAGGAGACTTGGTAATCAGCTTGCAGGTAATAGCTCAAAGTCTTCCACACAAGACACTGCCAAAAATAATTAAATTTGGTCAGAACATGTTAATTAAATTTGGTCAGAACATGCACGGATCTTTGTTTTGTTTTCATTTCTAATCTGCTGCTGTCTGATGAGGTCGGGTGGTCTACAAGTTAGAGCCAAAGACACCCGAAGTGTGAAGAGAAGGCCTATTATCATCATAAGACTCGAAACGTTGTACTTTGGCAAATCTTCCATCATTTCAAAAGAACCATGGGAATCAATGCTGCCTGGTTGAATGAGTTTCCCGAACAGGCTCGCAAGCTGCTTTCATCCAAAGGACGTTTCACAGGTGTAGAGTGGCTACTATCCTCATGAAACCTTTTCAGAGCACCGCTCATTTTTCCTCAAAAATGTCAAGGGTGCCTTCAATGTCCTCGAAATCAACAATAGGAGACTTGGTAATCAGCTTGCAGGTAATAGCTCAAAGTCTTCCACACAAGACACTGCCAAAAATAATTAAATTTGGTCAGAACATGTTAATTACTTTCTTCTTTGTCTTAAAAACTAGACAATAAAATAACACAATCAGATATCGGTGTTGTATATGGTTTACAATAAGGTTGTGGCACAGCATTTTATTTAATGTAATGAAGGTGTCTTTTTATGATATATCCGGCTCGAACTGCACTGTTTCTGTATAAACAGATCGTGTTGTTGGCAGGCATACCGTTCTCGAGAAAGCACAGAGACATATCTCACTTGCCGAACAATCTCTTAAAGCACTAGAACTTTCAGGTCTACGAGTCACACGGCCGAGGACCATTACAGGACACCAAAAGCCGATGAAGAGACCACAAACAACAATGTCCGAGACGACAACTGCACCTCCTTTTCTCCTCGAACTCGACAGCCATCCCCAAATGAGCAACCCAGAGGACTACATCCCCAGATAAGGGTTAATACATATACCACACTTATGAGGAGAGTGTGGAAGTAGCCAAAACAGATGTTCTACATCGACAGGAAGAGCTACTACAAAGCACTTCAACACCTGCACATAACCACGAGAGATTGAATGAGTAACTGCTTAGGGAATATAACACCACAAGCAGGCAGAGATTACCATCAGAGAAACGATGTAAGACTGAAAAGAGTCGACGCCTAAAATAAATACCAATATTTTTGCCGGGACATACACAACATAAACACCTGATAAATTGAGTTTTCATTTTTGGTACATCACAAGAAGTGAGCATATAAGAAGCAACTGAAAAACTAAATTATCCTCACGTAAGGAGAACTGTGTCCCAATAAGGCAATAACTATATGTGACTCATGTTTCCCCTAGGTCTTGAACGAAAAAATGGAAGTACACAAACACAAGCCTAAAAGAGAGCAGAAAAATTACATGCTTCCAGGTCATGAGAGTCACATCTCAAATAGCATGCTGAGTACAATAAATCAAGTGGGAACCTCAGGTTGAAATGTTGTTCTGGTAATTTGCTCCTCAAAATCTCACATCTGGTGAATAGCCAATCACACGGACTTCAAACTTCAGATCTGTTGAGGGCGGCTAGCTTGACTCACCCACTACCACGAGATATGTGCACCGAACAGAGCGGTGCATAGAAACTGAAGGATTAGGCGCCATTAAGAAACGAGATTAGTGAAACGAGAGCTGATTCAAACTTGAACGATGATTGATATTGGCATGCATGGTTACCGCAAAGGGAAGAGTGTATGTCCCGAGGTCTGACTTCTCGGTGCCGCGGCGGTCGCAACCGTGATGTTCTTGCGCACAAGGTCTCGGTTGAAACTCGTCAACAGGAGAGCATCGCTGCCTGCGATTTGAATGGCGGAACGCGTCGTCAGGTCGAACAGGACCGCCGCTGACGGACTGGAAGCCGGCCATCGCCGTGACCGTGCAGCCACCTGTAGAGCAAGATGCTGTTAGGATAATCAGACGACTACGACGAGAAGGAGTAAAAATTACATGTATATGATGAAATCAACAGTTCTTGTACCTAGAAGCTAATCTGTACACCATCAGAGACACCGTCGGCCGGCGCAGTTCGCCGGATCGGACCTAACATCGTCCGGCCGGATCAGATTTACTATCTGCCGGACGGTTGCGAGATGACAGGACGACATGCACGGCCGCGCGCAGACGGCCGTCGACCGGAAGGAGGGACAGGCACGTCGTCGATGCACGCCGGCCATGGCTCTCACCGCGGAGTAGGCGTGCGGCGTCGACGGCGTGAGGGTGGGGAGGAGGAGGGAGATAGGGTTCGAGGGACCGGATAGAAAGAGATATGCTCCAACAAGAGGTTACGGCGACGTGAAGCAACACAAGTGTATACAACACGTATTCTGGCGTATTGTATTCTATAGAATACCGAAGGAAACTAATCACGTTCGTCCAAAATACGACCGTATCGATCACGCGTCGACAGCGGGGCTAACCGGCGTTATCGTGGCGAATAGCTCGCAAAACGCGGCTTAGAAAACTCCCACTAGGCCTGCCCGGGAATTGAATTCAATATGGACGGTCCGTCCATGTCGACGACCTGACGGAATTAATAAAGAGCGGTAGGTGGCTAGCCGGCCGGTAACTCATTCATTCAGTAGCCATTGTTGTCCTTTGCGGCAGCACCGGTGGATGGAGCCTGGCCATGCATTCCAAGCTAGCTGGTGACCGAGCGTGCCTCGTAAGGGTCTCAATTGTGAAACTTGTTTTATTTTGCCCAAGGAGCTTGTGAAAACTTATCAGACTCTCAAGGTGAGTCTTAGCTGTAAATAGTAGGTGCAACAAGTAAACGAAGCAGAGCATGCAAGTCCTCCCCTTGGCTTTGAGAGGCCAAGCTGGTGGTGCGGAGAAAAAAAGAATCATGCCATATCAACTAGAGATCTGATGGCTAGTGTGTGTTTAGCAGCTGAGACCATTGACCGTTCTTGCCCTTATGGTACTAGCAGCAGCATATGGTGAAGAGAGAGTGAACAGGTAGTAGTCGTAGATAGATGCTCTCGGGCGAGGGAGACGAGTCCAGACTCCAGAGTCAGACCTCCACCGGCCGGCGGGAAAGAGACGGGGTACGTGGACCCGTGCATGCGACGATGGTGCGCGGTCCTCCACTAGGATCTAAATAAAAAAGGGAGAGCGTCGGCAAAGCTAAAGGGAGAGGGAGAGGGGAAAAAAAGGGTCGAAACTTGAGCCCCTGTGCAAGTAAAATACTCCTAGTGCTGTTTCTTTTCCTCCTCGACGCGAGTCTACGTACGTCTTTTCTTGCATGCAACCATGGCCGGACATGCGTGGGCGTCGAGCCATGGAATAATCACCTGTCCAGCAGATGTGGGATTCCCCGTCCTCTACTCAAAAGCCGACACGTGGATGGGCCCACGCCTTCGGCGTCCTCAGACCGTTCTCTTCTTTTTTTCATGGTAATACGATTCTCATTGATAAATAAAAGAGGAGATACAAAGTACGTATACACCGATCTTACAGATCTGGAAAGATAGGATAAACCTATGTGACAAACCAACGCCTATCCATCTTCTTCGGCACCACCGTAGCAGCCACCAAGGAACGTCCTTAGACCGTTCTCTTCCCTGCGCGGTGGCGCATGCTCATCAAGTAGTACTCGATAGCTTCGGCTTGGGGCAAAACAAATTCAAATGAATTGGAAATTCGTTTAATTTTACTTACTACTAACGATGAAATTTGGGCGACGCATTTACAAGACAATTCCCGATTTTTCACACATCTCGATGTGTCCCAAAATTTTGCTCAAACCATTCAGAACGATCGTTTATCGCCTCACGAGGCAGTGACTGTCGCCACAGAGCCTCCTCTCGTTCGTCTTTTCACTACCACTTTGTTACGGGAGAACTACTAATTAAGCTCTTAGAGTATGAGAGGCTCCTTCGCTCGCACTTCAAATGGTTTCTCTTGCTTGTCACTGCCTTTGTTGTGCCTACCCACTCCTCCACCGGCAAAATCGTGACCAAGGGACATGGGAGCACATCCTTTCATTGTGCATGACCATGACGTTTGGGCAAGGTATTCCCCGTCGGACCGCCTACAACCCTCGTCCCGCTGGTCAGTGTTTTGCCATCGCTCCAGATGGTTGTTGTCGTACTATGGGGCATACGAAAGAGCCATAACGCAATGTTTTTTTTTGTTGACAAACCACCTCTGCTTGTTGATTTCATGCAAAGAGATCGCGTAATGTCTATCGCATGGCCTTCTCTGACAAGGTGTTGGCCCATGTGCCATTAGTTGGACATGTCAACGTCAACGTCTTGCTTTGCCATCGGCGATGATCTTGCTCTATCGGCAAGTTGCTCTTAGAAGCATGGGCGCAGACTTCCACGAGTCATCGGTGACGCATATCACAACCTCTAGCTAGCTTGGGCACTCTGTGCAACTCGCCTAAGGGGGTCAAGATGGCCATCATTATAATCACTTAGAAAATTTGGAAGCAGAGAAACGTAAGGGTTTTTCACAACAAGTTCATCATGCCCATGGTTCTCATGCTGAAGATCAAAGTCGTGGGAAAAAACTGGATTCTAGCCGAGGCCAAACATTTCTCGGGGCTTTCTAAAAACTAATGTAGTAGTGTTTTTTTTTTCCTTTCTAGGCTTAGACCACTATGTTTGCTCCTCCTACACCAATATAAACGTCAAATATTTTGTTGTGTTAAAAAAAGCTCTAGCCTCTATAAGTCTAGAATTTTCATTCGTTTTTTGATCGCTCTATGTTGATCGCGTTCGTCGCTCCCTCAGAGAGAAGAATATGCATATTTTCCAGATCGAGCAGCTATTTGTGTCCATTAAACCAATCAGAGACGGACACGTCCCCTTGAGAGTTCTTTTTCTTTTGAGAAATCCCCTTTGACGATATCAAAACTTTGTGTGCAACGGTGCACATGATTACTAGTACGCGACTAGTATTATCGTGCGCACCAAGAGAACGCCCTACTCTACTGTTTGAAATCTGTAGCCTGCGGGCACGGATTGACACGGGAGCAAAGAACTGCTAGTCGAATTTCGCAGACCACATGGGTTCTCTGAGTCTGTGTCGGGGGCGACCACGTGAATTGGTCTGAAACAGATCGAGCAAAGGACGAGGGATGACAAGACAGCGAATCGATGCGGATATCGTCACCTACCAATCTTATCTTTGTTCTGACCGCGCGCGAGCATTCGTTTTCTTTTAATTTTGCGGAGCATATATATATCTCCCAGCGTGCGCAGCGTCTGATATATTTCTAGATCGATCCTTTTAGATTTGGCCTTTTTTTACCTATTCTTTTCACTTACAACAAAATAATCTTTTTTTTCTGAACAATTTATAACAAACTCAATACTACCAGAAGATCAGTTGTATGTTGCTTCGGCTGCAATAGCTCGTGATTATAGGGCGCGTTTGTTGGTCTGCAGTCCCTTTTGTGTCCCGCTAGACCTGTCTCTGAGGGCTTGGCGAGACCAACCTCTTGGCCATGTTCTGTGTGTCGTTTAGCAGCCTACATCGCATTGCGAGCAAATTCTGAGCATGGCATTTGGTAGCCAGCAGGGGGCCACATCTGGCAGGGCCCATCACCGTAGCATATGAGTATATACACCTACTGGGAATGAATGGGCACCAGATGGACCTACACTTAAAGGTGCTCTAATCAGTTGATAACTAAGATCATTATCAAATGTGTAGACGACGGGCACACACACTGGCGGACCTTCACCGATGTTAAACAACCTTGTGTAATTCTCTGACTGGTTGTTGGCTTTGTTAATTTAAAGCAGGGCTCTACTCGAGCCTGGCGTTTAAAAAAAAGAATGAGGCATGTAGTAAATGACTATATTGTGATCCAAATGACAAAGTAAATAGTATTGCTGTTAAAGCACAATGGTAAGTAAGGAAGATTATAATGATGGCAACTAACAATAAATTATTATATTTTGAAACAATGAACTAACACTAAATTTGGTTTTATTGCTGGCTTAGGACAGCTGAATTCCTATAAATATGTCTTCTCCTTATTCATTTTTCCCAAACTTTGTTTGTACTGCACTTCTTAAGCAAAAAGTACAGGTATTTAGCTATCAGTTGGTATAGTACTACTCCCTTCCTCCGTATCAAAATATAAGTCACAGTAGTCACTTACCACACATACGGAGGGAGTAAATATAAAGGCCGGTTGCCATTTTCTTAAGCAATAAAGTAGGGACTACTAAATTGTTACAAGTATTGAGAGACTTAGCGCGACATATCTTTGTAGGCCCCCCAGTGAAGATGCTCTTAGCGCGGCATATCTTTGTAGGCATTCTGAATACTAGTGAACTTAGCGCGGCATATCCACGCCCGTGGGGTAAAACTGAAATTTGAAAATGTCCACGTTGCAAAGTTGTTTGGATTTGAAAATTATTGAAATTCAGAAGGAGTTTGCGTTTAATATGTGTTTGTATTTTAAAAGTCTTTGAAATTTGGAATTTATTCAGTTTTGGATTCTTTTCACGTTTGTAAATTGCTCAGATGCGGAAGGTATTCAAAATTTTGAAATATTAGAATTTGAAATTTGATCATATACCATAAATAGTCAGTATTTTTGTGGTTATTTTGATACGTTTTTCATATTTTTTCGAATGGGTATATTTGAATAAAAAATTCAAATTTGGAAATGGCCACATTAAAAAATTGTTCGGATTTTAACTATGTTCGTTAGCGTAAGAATGGTAAGTGGATTAAATTATTGTTAGAAGAAGAAATTTCGCTCTGTAAAATTAAAATTTGAAATTGTCCACATTAAAAAATTGTTCGGATTTGGAAATTATTGGAATTCAAGAAAGTATATGTTTAAAAATTGTTCTGATTTTAAAAATTGTTCTAATTGGTAAGATATTCAGATCATATTTTTTCGCATGGGTATATGTGAATAAAAATTCAAATTTGGAAATGGCCACATTCAAAAATTGTTCGGTTTTGAATATTATTGAAATTAAAAAAAGATCTATGTTTAAAAGTTGTTCAGGTTTTAAAAATTGTTCTAATTTGTAAGTTAGTCAGAATTAAATTGTTTTCACGTTTATAAATTGTTCAGATTTGAAAGACATTAAATTTTTGGAAATATTCATTCTTGAAATTTGATCATGTGGCATAAATAGTCAGCAAATATTTTTGCGATTATTTTGATATATATTCTTTCCGGGTGTATTTTTCTGGATATTGTTTAGGGAATCTGGGCCCACCTGGCAGAGTTTTAACATTTTCTGAATCCTTTTCCAGAAAAAAAGGAAAAAAAGAACTGACACGCCGGGCCCACGCTGACGTCGTGGCGACGTCAGCAATGGCACAACGAGCAGGGCGAGGACGGCGGCGCCGCGCCACCACGAGCTGGGACGCGTGCCTGCGCGCATCGAAGGCGCGCGGAGGCAGGGTGGCCAGGAGCTGCCGCGCCGCTGCATTTTGACCGCCGGAGCATCGCCAACCGAGTGCAGGCGCGGCGGCGGGAGGAAGAACACAGCGACATCGATTCCGGCCCCGCTCGGCCAACCCGGCACGTTGCTCTCGGCGAGGGGAGAGAGGACCCGACGTCGAAGGTTTCGACCGTCGATTTGAGGAGCATAGTGGCGAGTGCGCGCGTCGGCTGCGCCGGCGACGTCGCGGTCGTGCGTAGAGAGAGAAAAATAAAGGGGGAGGTGGGGGATGCTTTTTCAGCTAGGACCCCGATGTTTCAGCAAATTGCAGCTAGGTCCATCCTAGTGAGGAAGGAGGAGTCGTGAGTAAGTTGATGTTTGTGCGAGGAGTTTTTCGCAAAAAGAAGTTGTGACCGGATGGGCGGCCGGCTGGGCACCGGGTGACCGGCTATGACCGGATGACGTGTCGTCACCTGATTGGTAGAAAATCAGCCGCACTCTGGGGGCCGACGTGGACGGTTTCTGACCGTTGGATCGATCTGATCTGACGATCCAGAATAGGGGGCGACGTGGCGCGTGGGATACGGGCTGAATGTTACCATCCTTTATATATTGATCTATATGAGGACTTGATGCTGGATTGTTTTGACGATAAATAGGAGGAGTTTTGGCTATGCATTATTATAAGAAGAACTGATCCGGTTAATCAGGGAAACCGGACCAAAAAACCATACAAAGCGCGGTTTAAAAACCGCACACTCTACTCATGGAACATCGCCCGTGCCTTAGACAAGGGAACCTAGACCCAAACTAACAGGCCACACCTCATACCCAACTAAGAGAAACCCTCAAAACACACACAACTTCTCGCCGCTAGAGATGCACCGGTATGCATCCTCTACACAGAAGAGATCAAGCATTACTCACCACTAACTCTCGAACCGCCTCTAACACCTGCGGTGTGCGCTGCTTCTTGTACAACTGCAAATAAACTTGTATCTTCTACTCGATGGCTTCGTCGGTAGTTTTCTCTTTGCTCTTTAGTTTTGGGATTTCCCCAAAAGCCTCCGCCCGACTAAACTCGGCGCGCTTTGTTGCTGGAATGGCACAATCTTTATCCTTCTTGTCCAACTGGATGCTTCATATCTGCCAAAGAGGGAACATCCAACCGAAGCTGCTTGTCCTTGGGCATGTCCGCAATCTCACGACACAGCTCCATCATCAAGGAAGGCAAGGTCTTCTCATGTGTCTCAATTGTGTCTCCTCCGGACTAGGGGCATCAGAACCCCCTAGTGTCGGCTTCCGGTCCTCACCGCCCTTTGGACCGCTCCTGGGCCGCTGTTGCCGCCCCCTCCTAAATTTGAGGACAAGGGTCCCCATATCGTGTGCAGCCAGCGGCGATCTCGACGTCTACAGCCCCGGAGATGGACTGCCATGTGCCTGCTTGCCCAACAGCTCCGTCCGACATGCTGCATCTCGAGGAGCAAGCGACGCTGCTGCGAGCTGAGCAGGAGCAAGCGAAGCTGATGCGGGCAGAGCTGCGAGCTTTGGTCGCATCTCAACTTGATGAGATGGTTGTGGCTCAGCTCAAGATGCAAGAATCTGTGCAGGGATTGATGGAGCGTGTTGGGAACTTGCTGGAGCGGGCTGAGGCCGCTCTCGAGAGGCTGTCCCTGCCGCCGGCTGTGGTGCAGCTGGAGCCAACACCATCTCGAGTACCTGGGGCGACGGTGGGATTGAGTGCTACTCTCCCAGGAGTGCGAGCCTTTCAGCGGCGCCGCATGCCCTGGACTCCACCCCACGTCTTTTGTTGCTTTGGAGCATGTCTCACCGGTGATGCAGGGCCCCTGATGAAGGATCTTGGAGTTGTGATGCTGGATTGTCACAAGCTCATATCTCCGCTCCAATATAAGTTTATGAGTTCATGGTGCAAATCGAAAAGGGAAAGTATAGTAGTCCCCCGGGGGATCTTTCCCTCCGATCCCCCGGGTCGCCAGCCTGACACATGTCCACTAAAAAATGGCTAATCCCGTTTTTGCTACGAAAACTCCCGCTTTTGCTACAAAACGTCCCGCTTTTGCTGCATTGTAGCAAAAATCACTTCGTACACAGAACATCTTTACCTAATAATAAAGTCATTAAGGCTTCCTTGGTTTTGGTTTCGTACGTCGCTTATACCTGGTTCGTTTCCCGCAATCGTTCGTTGCGTATCACGCGACCGTGTCGAAGTGGGCTATGCAATCGTTCGTTGCGTATCACGTGTCCATGACGAAGTGGCCTATTTGTCCAACATATGAGTCGAACAGATCCAATTGGGCCACAAAAAGAGTCCAATAGATCTAATTGGGCCAAAAGAAACTAAGTGGAACGACGCTAATCAGACTCATATACGAACACTGCTTGACTAAGCCACGAACACTACTACGACACGAACTATGCTTCACCACCCGGCCATGAGGCGCACATCTAAAAACCTCTTGAATCCCTTGATCGACGCCCCAGCTTGACATTGCCTAGCCTGCAGTTTTGCCCGAGATCGACATTGCCTAGCCTGAAGTTCTGCCCCAGCTCGTCATTGCCACGCCTGGATTTCCATTACAGCTTGAGTTTCACGACGTTCTGCTGGCCGGAACTCTCTGTCCGCACTGCTTCGTCTCGCGCCTGCAACCGTGAAACTGCCAGATACGGTAATCACTTCTCCTGATGTGTGCTGGTCAGATTGATTTCATTAGTTAAAATATGGTCTTAATTAAGTCTAGGGAGTCCAAATTCTTTGAAAATACGCAAAAGATTGAGCTATTAACATCAAGTGAATTGGCTGCCAGGAGTTTTAAATGTTTGTCGCTTACCATACCGTCAAATTATTCTGCCCCAAGAGTGCACTGTCCGGTATCTCTATCTTTCTTCCACAGTGCTCAAACCTACAAAAGAAGTGTTTACAAAATAACAATAGCCTCATGATCGAGTAACCTGACTACGTCTGATATTGATCAAACTGAGTAACATGAGTATTGACAGTATACAAACTCTATTGCAGGCAAACCAAGTCATGGATGCCAATGAACAGAGAAGGAAAAGAGATAGAGAACGTCATGCACGGATGACTGATGAAGAAAAGCAAGAAAAACTAAAAAACGCCGTGAAGCGTATCAGCAAAACAAAACAAAAGACCCAGAAGAAAGGAAAAAAAGATGCACAGAAGAAGAAAAGCAGGAGATGTTGAAAAAACGTCGTGAAGCCTATCAACAAAGAAAAGCAAAAGAAGCAGAACAAAAAGAGGCAGAACAAAAGGAAAAAATATGCACAGAAGAAGAAAAGCAAGAGATACTGAAAAAACGCCGTGAATCCTATCAGGGAAGAAAAACAAAAGAACCTGAACAAAGGATGAAAGAATGTGCACAAGATAGGCAGAGATATGCAAATATGCAGCCAGAACAAAAAAAAGCCAGAATAGACCAAATTACAGCTAACAAGATATTGAAGCGCAGCACGCCAAGCAAAGAATCAATTGCGATGGTGAACCCTGCATACATCGCGACAGAAGAAGGAATTGGTACATCTAATTTAAATCCAAGACAAAGAAAGCCTATCACGTCGGGAGAAAGGCATACATTGCTACACCGTCGTAACGAACAATTCTCAGTCAAACAGAGGAAACCTGTTTCAGTGCCATCACAAGAAGACACATCCATGATGAACAACGACCATGATGACATAGAGCCCGTAAAGCACCCACAAATCATGATTAAAGGTAATACTCTATTTTATACAATAACGATACATTCTTAGAACAATATACATTATGTACAACTAACCATGTTCCGTGGGCAGGCATCCCTTATTCATTGTGTCCACCCAGCAAAGCCGTAAATGAAACAACAAAATACTTCTGCAATGATGATGAACACCATAAGGCTGTCGAACTCATAATATCCATGATGAAAAACGGCAACGGTGATATAGAACCTCTGAAGCATCCAGAAGTCATGACTAGCGGTAATACTATAAACTTTAGAACATTCCCAAAATAATATATAGTATGAACAATTAACTAACCATCTTTTTGTTGACAGACATCCCCTCTTCAGTGTGTCAAACCAACAAAGTCACCGAGGAACAAGCACAACCATTCTGCAATGATGATCATGGTAAGCTTATCAAGTTCATATATATCCTTATAGAACAAAAAAATAATCTACAATCAAATTTACTACACAGGCAACAATGAGGTTATATTTGAAGAAGACACAGGCGAGGATGAATACATGTTCTCTGGTCAAGGTACGCTCCATACAGTTTAAATTATATTTGCATCATTATATTATTTCAACAAAAATTTGATGCTACAAATCACAACAGAATGGGAAAAAGAAGTGGACATTGAAATCACAGAAGGCGAGGATTGTGACAAGCCTGATCCGTATGATCACGTATACAGCAACATACCAAAAAGCACACACATTCTCAAGACTGAAGAGAATTGCAGATTCTGCGGTGCAAAAAAGTTCCAATATGAATCTATTGGATTATGCTGCAACAAAGGAAATATAAAATTGGCCAACCCAGAGACGCCACAAGTACTCAAGAGACTTTGGACAAGCAACGAATCTGATGCAAGATATTTTCGGGAAAATATAAGATTTTTCAACGGCACTTCTCATTTACTACTCTATATTGCCACCTTGACAGAGATACAACTGACATGCGAATGGCTGGTATTTACACCTTTCGAGCTCATGGTCAGATTTATCATAATATACACTCATTTGCTAATGGTCGCTCAGATCCGAAGCATCTGGAACTATACTTCTACGATGACGATCCAAGCTTAGAACATCGGTACCCCGTTGCCGCGAGGAAATGTACGAGCAAGACAAACATGTAGTCGGGATAATAACCGACGTTCTACGCGCCAACCCATACTCCACACAATTTAGGAGGTTGGGACAAGCCGATAACCTTGATGACTACAGACTTATCTTGAACCTTGACCAAAGATTGGACCAGAGAACATACAACACACCAATGACTTCAGAGGTAGCTGCAGTGTGGGTCGAAGGAAATGAAAGAAGAAATACTTTTGACAAGAATGTAATACTTCATGGGAACAACAACGAAATACAGATGATAAAATCATATTATGGGTGTTATGATCCGCTCTCATATCCCTGTTCTTTCCAAGAGGTGAACTGGGTTGGCATTCGAAGATCCCAAGGGCCAATACAAAAGAGGAACATTGAGAAGGGCTGCTGCCCAAGATAACGACGATGATGACCCAGGTAAATATTTCATATATTATTACTATCTTCAAAATTTATTATTGTATATAGCCACTCCTACTAATACAACTAACTTTTTCTGTCATGTTGCTTGGAACAGATGCACCGAGTAGGCTGTGGGTAACCATGAAAGAATACTATTGCTACAAATTACATACACGACCAAACATATTCAACCCTATATTGTACGGCGGACGCTACTCCAACAGTTTGTTGTAGATACATACATCAAAATTGAGAGCTCCAGACTGGACTACATGTTTCATCATCAGAAAAAATTAAGGGCAGACTTATACCAAGGCCTTGTGGATAGCATTCAAGCAGGAGAACAAAATGGAAATGCAGTAGGGAAACGGATAGTTCTCGCCTCGTCATTTATTGGAGGACCACGAGATAAACTTCGCCGATTTCTAGATGCAATGGCTTTAGTAAGAAAGTACGGAAAGCCGGATATATTCCTCACGATGACTTGCAACCCCAACTGGGAAGAGATTACACGTGAACTAGAGCGTGGACAGACACCACAAGATCGCCCAGACATCGTCGTCCGTGTTTTCAGGGCGAAGCTAGAAGAAATGAAGAAGCAACTATTTGAGAAAAACATTCTTGGAGGTGTTAAGGCATATACCTATGTTGTAGAGTTCCAGAAGAGAGGACTACCCCATGCCCACTTCCTACTGATCATGACTGGAAAATACAAATACACGTCTCCAGAGCAATATGACAAAATAATCTCCGCAGAGCTACCTAACAAGCAGAAGTACCCTGAGCTGTATAAAATGGTAATCAAGCATATGATGCATGGTCCTGCGGTGCACTGAATAGAAATTGTCCATGCACAAAGAATCGCCAGACATGCAAGAACAATTATCCAAGGCCATTTAACGAAACAACAATTCAAGGCAAGGACTCCTACCCATTGTATAGGAGACGCAAAGACGGTCGGACCGAAACAGTCCGAAAGTGCACGCTTGATAACAGGTGGGTCGTTCCTTACAACCCCTATCTATTGAGAATGTTCAACTGTCACATAAATGTTGAGATATGCTCAAGCATTAAAGCGTCAAGTACCTGTTCAAGTACATCTACAAAGGACATGACCGAGCATCTGTATCCGTGACCGAAAAAGTAAATGAAGCCGAAATCGACGAGATTAGACAGTACAGAGATGCAAGGTGGGTGACACCTCCAGAAGCACTGTGGAGAATATATGGCTTTGAACTAAGCAAAATACACCCATCAGTCCTGCAGCTGCAGCTACATCTCCAAATATGCACATGGTTTCGTATAATGGAAAAGAAAATATCAAGGACGTTATCGAACGTGGTGGTAATGATAGGTCTATGTTGACAGCATACTTTGAAGCAAACAGTTTACATGAGAAAGCACGAGGCATACTATACAGGGACTTCCCAGAACATTATACTTGGCAAAAAAATGGGAAGTTTTGGCAAGAGAGGAAACGAAAGCTATCTTCCAGGTTGGCAGGATTGTAGCAGCGCATCCGGCTGAAGGAGAACGATACTATCTCCGAGTTCTCCTAAACCACGTGCCAGGCGCCACAAGCTACGAAGACCTAAGGACAGTTGATGGACAAGTAATGCCAACCTTCCGTGAAGCTGCAGAAAAAAGGGGCCTCATTGAGGCAGACAACACACTAGATGATTGTATGACAGAAGCAGAGTTGTTTCGGATGCCATCATCCTTACGAAGGCTATTCGCGACAATCCTGGTGTTTTGTGAGCCTAGCGACGTTCGTGGCCTTGGAACAATCACCTCGAGCAATGTCTGAAGACTACATGAGAAACTGCAAATGCAAGCACACGGTCAACAGATGGTGCTAAAAAATATCAGGGACATGTTGCAATCAATGGGAAAAGACATCAAGTCGTTTCCTCTGCCAGAGATTGACGAACATCATGACACGACAGATGACATGCCTAGGGAGATGACGAGGAGTACTCGCTCGAGGTAGACCCAGAGGACGCATCTTTACATGAGAACCTAAACAAAGAGCAGCGGACAGCCTACGACGAAATCCTAGCACATTGACAGCCAAAGGGGGGGAGTTTTCTTCGTCGATGGACCGGGAGGCACGGGAAAACATTTCTTTACAGGCGCTCCTAGCCACGATACGGAACAGGGCAAGATTGCTCTGGCAACGGCAACTTCCGGTGTTGCAGCTTCCATAATGCCTGGAGGGAGGACAGCACACTCGAGGTTCAAGATACCACTAAAAATAGACGATGGAGCAATTTGTGGATTCACAAAACAAAGCGGGACAGCCAAGCTACTCAAAGCTGCATCACTAATAATCTGGGATGAAGCATCAATGACTAAGAGGCAGCAGTTGAGGCGCTAGACAGAAGCATGAGGGACATAATGGACAAACCAGATCTTCCATTGGTGGAAAACGGTCGTATTTGGAGGAGATTTTAGACAAGTACTACCCGTTGTCCGAAAGGGTACAAGAGCCCAAATAGTAGACGCTTCACTAAGCAGATCAGAACTCTGGAGCTGCATGAAAAAATGAAGCTTGTGCGCAACATGAGGGCTCAAAACGACCCAGGGTTGCGGAATACCTATTGCGCATTGGAAACGGAACAGAGAGACAAACGATAATGGAGAAATACTTCTACCTACAAGTATATGTGTGCCCAATAAACAGATGATAAAGGATTGGATACACTCATCAACATATCTACAAAACGGACGCGCTTCCCTACAAGATCCAAAATACATCACGTCAAGAGCAATTTTATCCACAAAGAATGATTGCGTAGACAGAATCAACCTAAAATGATTAATCGATTCCAAGGGGAGGAGATGGTCTACCACAGCTTCGATTCTGTAGAAGAAGACCCATATAACTACTATCCACCAGAATTCCTAAACACCCTTACCCCAAACGGACTGCCCCCACATATGCTAAAGCTAAAGATTAATTGTCCGATCATACTACTCAGGAACATTGACCCTGCTAATGGCCTTTGCAACGGCACAAGATTAATCGTACGTGGATTTCAGAATAATGCAATAGATGCAGAGATTGTGCTAGGACAGCATTCTGGAACGCGAGTTTTCTTGCCTCGAATACCATTATGTCCCTCTGATGATGAAATGTTCCCGTTCCGTTTCAAGAGGAACAATTTCCAGTTAGGCTCAGCTTTGCGATGACAATAAACAAATCACAAGGACAGACAATACCAAATGTCGGCGTGTACCTACCTGAACCAGTTTTCTCACATGGACAACTATATGTCGCGCTATCAAGAGCAACCGCAACAGCGAACATAAAGGTACTAACAGCAACACGTGAAGAGGAGAAGACAAGTGAAGAGGAGAAGGAGAAACAGAAGAAAAAGAAGAAGAAAACTAAGGAGAAGATCAGTACAACGGAGACGTACACAAAGAATATTGTGTACACAGAAGTCCTCACCAAATAGGTTATGTAAATCTTTGAGGAAATAGATAACCATCCGTTATTATGTGTTCACTAATTACTGAAC
Organism: Poa pratensis; assembly: GCA_947311845.1. Lineage (NCBI taxonomy): Eukaryota > Viridiplantae > Streptophyta > Magnoliopsida > Poales > Poaceae > Poa > Poa pratensis. The sequence continues at coordinate 28,351,732 of CAMZMU010000041.1, forward strand.
AATCTGTACAGTAACTCATTTGTGCTTTTTTAAACTCTGATCACTCTAATGATACAGCCTTCAGTCAGTCACCATCTAAGTAAATTATATCTTCATATTCACAATAGCACAGGCAGATTGGTGCAAATTTATTATCTGCAACTAGCAAGTCATATTTCTTAATCTTAATCATGTCACAGTGACACTACATTTCAAAGATGAAAGTATCGAAACATAAATACTCATGTACCAAAGTAATTATCTTTAATGAAGCTAGGTGTGGAAATAAAATCACCTGTGTACAGCAAAATATATTTCAAAGCTCCAAAATAACCAATATGAAGGTAACAATAAGTGGATTGGAGACTATCTGGGGATATTTCAAAATGGTCCAGTCAAATACATAATCAAATTGGTATCCTGCAGAAATAATACAGTTAAAATTACCATCTTGACAGATAGAATTGATGAGAACAGGGGGAAGTTTTGTAACAAAGATACCTTCCCGGGTGAAGAGATCACGGAATAGTATCTTTAGGTAAGAATAATCTGGTTTGTCTTCAAACTGCAATGATCAACTGGAAGTAAGGAACAAAGTCTGATGGGTAAGACTTGCAGAGTACATGACTCAAAATTTATAAAGTATCAGTATTGAGGTTATTACAGAAAATGGCATGTCATAAATTGCCTCCACTGGAGCATCTTTTATAATAACTAATTTTGACATATTTCTGCTCCTTACTGGCCCCGTTCAGCCCCTGCCATGCTAGGCTATTGAATGTAGAAATACAAACAGAGTTAGCATCATTGACAGCAGCAAACGTATACACTGTAGTGCAAAACATCAGAAGAGAAAAGCATGAATGAAAAGATGAATGCAACAACCTGATCTGCCTCTGCGGAAGTATATAGAAACAGAGCAAGGGCGGTGCAGTGCTAGCAAGCGAAGGCCCTGCCTCGCCGGACGGCGTCAATGAGAAGGATTCGACCCTGATAGGGAGCTGGAACACGGAGATGAACTCCTACGCTGCCTGTCCATCTCCTACTCCTCGGCCGCACCCTTTCCATGCACGCCGCCGTTCACCACCAGCGACAAGGAGCAGGCAACGGCAACGGACGCTCTTCCCACGCCCTCTCTTGCCCTGCCTATTCTTGAGGCTTCAGCGTCCTCGCGCCATCGTCGCCGGCAGCTGCCGCCGCGGAATCACCAACGCCGCCTCGGCGGGGCGAGGCTATGGAGAGGCGGGGGGGCATGGAACAACAGCTCAACGAGACTCAGCCGTGAGAACAGGAAGTGGGGCGCCCGGCGCCGGAGATCGTAGCAGTGGGGATCTTGGGGAGAATGAGTAACGGGAGAACCAGGAGAGAGTGAGTAGAGTGACTAGCTCTGGTAAAGAAGATAGGGAAAATGAGTGAGAGGGGAATTGTGTTCTGCGTGTACGGATTTTTTTATACGAGAGAATGGATGTGCTGCCGCTGCTACTTCGTTGAGGCAAAGGGAGTGCCCGTGTATTGACTGACGGTGAAAAAGTACGAGAAAATAGCCAAAGTTTTTTTTTTATAAAAGTCAGGGATTGTATGTAAGAAAAAGAAAAGCGTCTCATGTGAAGGTTACTAAGAAATAATTTCAATTTATATATATATATTAAAAAAATATTGAACTCATAGTATATGAAATTGAAACATAAATAAATTGTGTTTTTATTTTGTATATTATTTATACATTATAGGAAGTACAAGTTGATTTTCAGGAAAAATTATGCCGCACTAACGTTTTCGATACAATGTCAAAAAAATTAACACTAGGAGTGTGTACAATTTGAAGAAGTTGATCCACGAGGATGAAGATATTCATTCCACTCTTTTTTTTTTGTCTGTCGTCGTATCCAGCATCCATGTCGACATTGGTTGAATTTGCACAGAATTCATCGGCGAAAAACTAGGTGTCATCAGTGTTGGAATTGATGATTATGCATTTCAACAAAGCAGATTTTTCTCTCCCGTTGCAACGCACGGGCATTTTTACTAGTAAAAGAAAAAATGTGGCCTCGCCGGAGACCTCACCTGAGACCTCGCCGGAGACGTGGTAGCAAAAATTGTATGCTATTGTAGCAACAAAAAAATTCTACTGTAGCAAAATCAACTTCGCCGGAGACATCGCCGGAGACTCTCGCCGGAGACCTCACCGGAGACCTCGCTGGAGATATAGTAGCAAATTTTTTGATCTATTGTAGCAAAACCAGATAACAATAATAGCAAAAAATATATTATATTGCAGCATAGTAAAAAACAAAAAATTCCGGCGAGGTTCTCCGATGAGACTTATGATGCAAAAATTCCGGACCGAAAAGTTTTTGCTACATGTAGCAAAAAATGAGACTTTTTTTTGCTACCGTAGCAAAAACGGGCTCTGGGGGACTATTTTCCGGACCGAAAAGATTTTGCTACAATAGCACTTTTTTTTTTGCTACGGGATCTCCGGCGAGGTCTCCGGTGAGGTCCGGCGAGTCCGGTGAGGTCTCCGGCGAAATCGGTCTTTTCTTTTCTGTTTTCTGGGCGAACCGTTTTTTGCTACATTGGAGCAAAAGCGGGTGATTATTTGTTTCAGTGTAGCAAAAGCGGGATTTGGTGGGATTTTGGGTAAGAGAGGATGACACGTGTTGGCAGAGGGATCCGGGTGATCTTTCCCCAGATCACCCGGGGGACGCCTAGTTCTCTCCAATCGAAAAGCTGCATTCTCGCCATCTCGATCTGAACAAGATCCTTTACAAAGTCATCCTTTGAAGATCTAAACTTATCCATGCGGATATCTAGCATACCAGAGGCCAAATAGCTATCAAACTTTTTGTGCAAACATATTTGCTCGTTTGCGATATAATACTTATCACTACAACATTCAATCCCACTTGAATCTCTGATTTGTGGTGCGTCCGTCCACGTGTCGGCGTCTGTTTGGTTCGCTGCGAGCATTGGGCCCGGTTGTCTGCCGCATCTGAGTCGGTTGGTATGGGTCGGTTTCTCTGTCTTTGAGAGGCGCACGACCAAAAAAAAAACAGCCGCATCGCACGGCGCGTTCACGACCTCCTACGCGGCCGCCACGGTCTGCGGCGCGCCGCCCAGCGCCTGCTAACCCTCGTGCGCCTCTCGCCGTCGCCACGGTCTGTAACGCGCCGCCCACCACCGTCTTAGTCTCTACCGCATGTCGTTGTATGGTGCTCTCGCGCGCCTCGCGCCGTCGGCCTGGTCTCGAGCGTGTGCCCGCCATTGACCCAGCGTCCCAGCCTCCCGTGCTCCAGGGCGACGCTAGCCGGCGTAGTTGATGCTTGCGGCCGCCTTTGTGGCTGGGAGCAGGGCGTGCAGAGTGCCGCCACTTCCACCCTCCCCTCCTTCAGTCCTTTGTGCCGCCTCCACCTCCATGCCCGCCTTTGCTTGCGGGAGATGAGGAGAAGAACGCCCAGGCCATCCTGTTCTCTGGTATGTTTTGCATGACATAGGGTGGGATTCAGTTCAGCTGCCGAAGTTTAGACTGTTCAGGCCATGCCATCTGCCCACCAGTGCCCGCTAGGTGTTTGATGATTTGCCTTCTCTGATTTTTAATAGCTCTGTGGTGTCTTCACTATCCGAATTTGTGTCTCAACATTCGGTTGGCACAAATCATCAAGTTCCCTGAGATATCTCTTGCTTTGTGCTTAGCCAAATGCTAATATAATAAGATTTCTTGCTACAGCTATAGACCGATTGTTAATAACTGGATTATTTAGCTCTTTGTGAAATCCGAATGTATACGTGTTAGTTTAGGCACAGACCTATTAATTTTGTATCTGGGGTAGGTCATTAGCTCATATTAGTTTTTCTTACTATAATGGTTAGCATTTGAGTGTACAATAGTACCGCTTTTTATTTACATCCAATCGCTACCGATTTAGTATTTTTGAGATTAAAATAGTGCTACACATTTTGTCAAGCTTTTTAGGATATGTTCGAAAGAAAGTGCTACACTCTGGTCTACATTGTGTTTATGTGTTACCTTCCGTGTTGCTAAAGGTGCTTTTCTTTTTTCAGATCAGCGTCTCTCTCTCATCTGTGCAAGGATGAATGCCCATAGCTAGCTCCACTTGGATTCATAAGACCACATTCTTCTTTGTTCCCTGAACTACTTACGTTATCTGGAAATTCAGCTAGAGAGTTATCCACAAAGATATAATTATGTAGTACATCAAGCAATTGATCATGTAATTACATGTGTAATACCCTGTTGTATACACGACAGAGCATTGTATTTTCAACTAAACGTTACAGTTTGCTTATTTTAGTTTGGAATGAAACTGTAATTGACAAAAATGATTTTCTTAGCTTGTTTCATAGAATCTGTGTGAATCTTAAAAGGAATATTAGTTGCCCAGTAATGTTGGTGATACACTCAGAGTTACTGTTTTTTCTGCACTTAGGCTTTGATCATAGATCCTTCACATGAGAAAGTAATTCTTGTAGCAGAGGATATCCACGTACGGCTAGCACCTTCAAGTGCCTCTCACCTTGATGGGAAGGATAATTTATGTGGCCAGCATGACGGGAAAGGTGCTGAAGAAGATGGTAAGTTTAGTTGCGCTTCTTTCAAAATATAGATGTCAGAAGCATGGTCTTTTGTTTGTCAGGTTTCTCTTTATTTGTAATGTCGCTCAAAGATTACTTTATCACATGTGTTCATGGGTAGTAAGCCAATTTTTATCCTTTGAAATCCTTCAAGTGCCTCTCACCTTGATGGGAAGGATAATTTATGTGGCCAGCATGATGGGAAAGGTGCTGAAGAAGATGGTAAGTTTAGTTGCGCTTCTTTCAAAATATAGATGTCAGAAGCATGGTCTTTTGTTTGTCAGGTTTCTCTTTATTTGTAATGTCGCTCAAAGTTTACTTTATCACATGTGTTCATGGGTAGTAAGCCAATTCTCCTTTGAGATACAGTAATTGGACAGACAAAGAACACGATGTTTGGAAGGAAAACATACATGCACGAAAATGATTGGGACGTGGCCACATTTTTCCTATTGGGTGTATATGAAATTCTTTTTACCAAAAAATCAACCACTAGCCCAAAACAGAGAAATCCTTACAACTTTTGCTTCTGATGAGCTGAAGCATGGTTTTGCTTACACGCATCCTAATTACAACTTTTCATTGATCAAGTGTTATATATAGAAGATGCAATTTTTAAAACAAGAGACAATCTTGAGTATTGCTCCATGAAATTTCAAAACCAATAGTTTTCTTAAATATGAGGAAGTTCATTTTTATAATTATTACTTTGTGCATACATTTAATAAGCTGGAGTTTTTTCTACTTCTTGAGAGCACGGGTGAACTAGGTAAAAGCCCTCAAAGATTGCTAATCACAAGGATCAACTTGTTGGAAAGTCAAGATGCATCTTCAAGCTAATTATCTCAATTGGTTTTTCCAGTTCCTCTTCCATGTGCCTATGATAGATATAAACCTGTCCCTACAGGTCATGATAGGAATTTACATTCGGTATCAAGATGAAAAAGCTCCGAGGTGGTACATACGTGTTATCATGTATGTATGATTCCGCTAACAGAAAATTGTTTAACTTTTTTCTTTTGAGCTTGAGTTGTCCGTCTTTTGCATTTCAGAGATTTGACCCATTGCAGAAACAAGAGAGTGATAGTCATGTAAGTTTGAGGTATAGATTGCATCCTCTTAAGATTTTAGGACACATATGTTTCCTATTTAGATTATGAAATGGTTATGAGAAATACATGTCATTGTATTGTCTTACTTTAGGTATCTATTTTCACATTCATGAGGGGTAGTTCATTTAAAAATAAATAAAAACATACCTTTATAACTTGAGTAAAGAAGTACAGAACCTACTGCTCATATTTTAGCTACATTTTTCGAATGATACCAATCTAACGCAAAATTCCTTTCTCCAAGTGTGTAGCCAAGATGCATGTTCCTTCTATTTATTTTTGGGTGCCTGTTTTTTCTTAATGTAGCACGATCTGTGCACCTGGGTGTAAAATACCAACTTTGTTGGTTAGATGGGTAGATTTGACATTGTGGTGTGAAGTGAATTAACTGTATGCAAACACTACTGAATCATCAGTTTTGAACTAAAGGTGTTGAAGAGCTTCTTTTTATTCCAAAGGACCAAGAAATACTTGTAGAATTTAACCTTAATATCAACATGTATGGTTTAATGCTTTGTTGTATATTAACCTCAAGTCGCACATGTGGTTTCCTGCGTTTAGCATGCCTATGATATGTCCGTTCTCGCTGAATGACTAGATCAGAGATGAAGATAAGCAAGGTTTAATTTCTTGGAGCTGTTGTGTCACAATTGGTACTATTTTGTTATGTCGAAGTATTAATTTATCATGATCAGAAAATTTTGTTCTACTTGATGTGCAGGCTAAAGAAGTAGGGCCACTCCTAGAGCTGGTCACTCTTCTATGAACATGTGCATTCAGAATACATAGTTCATACAGAATCTTTTGCAATACTTCATATCCTAGCATTGTCAAGGTACCGATCTGTAGTGCAGATTGCTTCTTATTACCGATGTTCTGATTTTTGAGCATTATGATAACCAAAAACATGACCTTAGCTTAATATGTGTTCGAGGTTATGTCCCTTGATATTGTATTATGTACGCCTCGTGTTTAATATTCCAGAAGCTTTCTAATTTTATTTCCCATGTTGCTTGGTGACTTTCTAAGATTTTCATGATTCATAAATATGGTAACTCATAAAAACATAGATGAGTTTGTTGAATTTGGAATTAACTTCTCAATTATCCACGGAAAGGGTTTAAGGTGACACCTTTTGCTCACCATGACCTTTAAGACTCGAATTGGTGGGTGTTCTTATATTATTTATTTTCACATGCCAACCATGACAAAAAAAATTGTATAATAAGCTGAAACGGTAAAGACAAAATAACTTACAGCAAAATAAATGAAAAAGTAAAGATGGATCGTTCTATCGGGCGCAGCAAAGCGCGTCATTTCCTTCTAGTTCTCTTTAAGCCTAGTCTCAAAACATGTGTCTGCATAAGGCTGCAAATGGGACTCGAAATCACTTGTATCCGTATCTACTTGCTGACACCATTGGCTTTCATTCCACTTGGTATGTTGATCAACTAACTTTAAAAGCAGGTTCATGTGGCTCTCACGTATCAGAGGATGAAAAACAGGTTCCCAGCGAAATAATACACCACGTAGATAACTGAGTGATAGTTCTACAGCAAAGTCAGGAAGTCCAACTGGTATCTCAGTTTTTTTTAGGCGGTTAAGAATTTCAGTAGAAGAATCATCTCTTCTCTTCTCTCCTATCTAAAAAGCAAATTTGGTTCCTTAGCCTGCCGTCTGATTTTTTCGTCCAACTCCCTCGTATGTCCCCTCTCGCATGGATTTTCGTCTCTCCTATCTAAAAAGCAAATTTGGTTCCTTAGCTCTCGCATGGATTTTCGTCGCAACTGATTAGCGTAAACAATCTCTTCCTATCTATCCTATCTAAAAAGCAAATTTGGTTCCTTAGCCTGCCGTCTGATTTTTTTCGTCCAACTCCCTCGTATGTCCCCTTTCGCATGGATTTTCGTCTCTCCTATCTAAAAAGCAAATTTGGTTCTTAGCTCTCGCATGAATTTTCGCGAACAAATCGGGAGACAAAAAAAACTCCTCGCCCAACTCGCTGCGAGGGCCACCACCACGCCGTCGCCGCTATCCCCTCCGTCATCCTTGCGGAGTATGGCCGCTCTTGTCGTGCACGTCATCGGCGGCGTTCTGCGCGCCGGCCTGGCCGCTCCCGCTTACAATGTCTCTGTCCGCCTCTTCGGCCAAACCACCACGCCGTCGCAGAAGCCTTCGGCCAAACCACCACGCCGCCACTGACAAGGCCAACCTCGTCTATCCTATCTAGGTCGTCGGCAGCCCGCAAGACACAGCACCACCGCTACGTCGGCAGTGCCAGCTCGTGACCCAGCCCGCCTCCCCCTAACCTCACGGCTCACCGACTCCCCCTCACCTCCTCCGGCTGCCCCTCCTCACCTCACATCACGGACTAGCAGTGGCGAATTTGCCATCCCTCCGCCCTGGGCACGTGCCCGGGCTCGCTGCCGCCGGATGTCTGATCGCCGGTGAAGTTTTACGGCGGCCGAACACGCCGGAACTAACAGAATTCGCGAGGATGACACTTCTTTCCGTAGTTGGGCCATTTCCCTGGCTGGATGGGCCTTAGTAGCGGCCCATTTGTTCTTTTTTCCTGTCCAATAATTCTTGCTGACCATACCGTCGATCAATTCCCCATCCCGTTCAGGTAATCAGGTGGCAGTGGCAGTGGCATTGAGACATGGAGACTGCCATATTGCACCTTTTGTTGTATATTCTTCAAAATGTAGTACTCTATATACCTGTAGCCACTACTAGTTAAATCCAGCTTTTGCACATTTATCATCTATAAAAGACATCTTTCTATAAAACATCGTTGATTTTTTTTTAATACTTTGTTCTTTGCTTGTTGTGTGCGGTGTGCCCCGGCTTCGACAAAACGCTAGCTCCGCCACTGCGGACTAGGGACGTACGCGAGACTCCAAGGTTACCGGCCGCGCCACAACGAGCGACCGAGGGCAGATTAGGCGGCGGAGCTCCAGACCTGGCACTGGTGGCCGACGGGGACGAGCAAAGCGCGGTAGGTCGACGGCCTCAGCTAGCGGGAGGGACGCGGGCCGAAGGGCCGAGTTGTTCCTCCTGCCTCCGGCCAGCACTTCTACCTGATCTTGCGCCCCCAGCTCCCCAACCAGATGATGCTGGTGAGCTGTCTCTTCTCCTCCTCCATGTCGTCATCTGTTGCCATAATTTTGGAGATATCAATGGCAATCTCGCTTACTGGAGCAAATGACATTCTAGATCAATATATGCATCTATTTGGATTCCCTAACATTGCCTCTGTGATTTACTTGGTCCTGAACTCCTGATTCACATCCTGCCTGGTCATTCGTTGAACGTAAGGTATGAGTAGTCAACTAATGTTTGTGTAGACTATTTCACTTCATTCTGACTCACCAAATATTGTTATGATAATGTTTAGGGCATTCGTTGGAGATCCAGTGAAGGCTATGATAGAGTCAGTACTGGTAGCGCAAGATGATAGTCTTTAAGTCTGTATCTTAGACCAGCTTACAAAGTTAATATTGTGATATAATTTTTCGCTGAGCAATGCCAGCATGCACGGAGGCGTCGCAGCCGATTTGTGCTGATTCAAATTCTCTTTGATGTAGCTTTCCCATCGTTTCATTCAATATTTGCTAATATCAGGACACTATTCGGCAGGTTTGGAAATACCAAGGCAGGCATGGTTCAATCAGGTAGGCTATAGAACTTTACATTCTAATTCCCAAATTGTTATTTCCCAAATTGCTATTTCCCAACTTACTTTGTTAGAATCTGCGTTAGAGTAAGTTTTCCCCTGATATATACCTTACGTATCATATCCATATGTGTCAATTGTTTGAAGCTTTTTGCTTGGTTTCATACATGGAGATACAGATCTGGGTGATGCTAGCTAGTTTTTTTTTGCCATTCTAGGTAGCTTGCTGCTGTTTGGTTTGATGCACGGAGATACAGATCTTGCTAGCCTGCTACTATGGAATAAGTAGGAAGATTGTTCTATTCCATTATTTGCACGCAATGTGGAAAGTTAAAAGTTATGCAATAATCAATATGTAGAACTATGACATAATTTATGAAATCAGCAGTGCAAATTTATTTGCTATTCTCGCTGCTTCATGTCAGTTGTTAAAACACTGAACTATGGAAGTAGGAAGCTTCTGTTTTGTCTATTTTGACAAGGTTGTGAAATTTGTGCATATGAAGGGTACAGTTTTGTCATATATATGATACTAGAGGTGGTGTAAAGACAATCAGCGCTGGTGCATCTCAAGATCAGATTCTCAATGAGATAAGACTCCAAAATTTGCCGCTACAGCTTATCACAGATATTCGCGAGGTTATGATCTATCTCATTATTTTGGTTAAAATTCAAACACCCGTCATTATGCATTCAAATATGAGTTGAATATAAGGTGCCAGTTCTGTTATTACCAACTCATTGGCCATTTTTATTTTGCTTGGACCCAATTAGTTCTGTACCAAGAAATGTCTTATTCGTCACTAACTTAATGTAAGGTGTGGGTTTTATTCATTGCTAACGCTATCGCACCTGGTTTTTCAAGTCTTTACCTATGTTAAGATTTGAGTAGGCATGTCTTTGCTTGCGTTCCTTTACATTTTCATTCAATTCGATTGCAAATATATATAACTTAAACTGTTCCATCTTTTAAAGATTCTTCTCTGGATAGAGATGATTAAAGACGATTAATGGTGTTGTAATGTTTTAGTTCCTTTGTACCTTTCTTCAGTATGAATAAATGTTTATTTCATTCGCAAAAAAGAATAAATGTTTCTTTACAGTTTCATAACTCAACAATATCCTCAGTTGATAAGAGCAATTTCTGAACAGTTTTTTCTTCAACTTATGGATCCTGTTTTAGCTGTTAACCCAGAGGATCCTCTGATTATTATCATATCTAACATGCATAAGACTTTTTTCAACACCGATTCAAGTGCTACTACATCAAACAGGATACAAGATATGCAGGCTGTCCTCATATGTGCTCAACGTTTTAGAGCCAGAAATGCAAGACCAGGCCAGCTCATCAGAAAAGAATTGGAAGAATTTAGGTCAAGTACTTAAGCTGATGCTGTCACCAAGCATCAGCCACGTTATGTCCTGCAAATAATAAAGTATGTGACGAACCATCAAGATAACAGGTGAGGGTTACATCTTGAAACTAATTATCTTACGTTGGGTTGCAATTTTTGAGAAAATATGTATCTCAAATAAAGTACTCTACTGGAACCTTCATTTGGATAAAAAAAGACATGCTTAACTCTCCAATATTGCAAAGATAATGCTAAGAATTGCAGTGGTAAATCTCACAAGAACACATGGTTTGCATTTCCTGTGTGCAAATTTTTTGGGGCCATATCTGCGAAGATCAATGGATGTGCAGATTTGGTTTGCTATGAAGTTCAGTGCTAAACTGACACGAACAAATAGGTTTTTAGGGGCAATTTTCTGAGGACATTTTTCTAGCAAATTGTGCTCATTGTGTATTGTTTCCATGTAACCGATTGTTGCAAATAAAGTTAAATAGAATAGTTTATTAGTTTATTTTCTTTGATCTTTGTAGACTTTGGTCTCCAGCTTTAGAAGAGCCTTAAACTTTTGGAGATACATTTAACTGAAGCACCACATCTTGTTCTGTTTACTTGCCAATGCATTGTCCATTTTTCCATTTACTACCGTGAATGACGCAACACTATGAACATAATCTGTCTATCATCATTTATCATAGTTTTGGTGGTATCCACAACCTCAGCAGATTAAATTCAATCATGCATTTATAGACAGCCTTTACCCCAGTAGTCAATTTTGGTTGAACATGTGTCAACTTAGTTGTAGCTCTCACTACTGGTTTTCTTATAAACAGGTGAATTATAGCCAGTTTACATAATTTATTCCTGGATCAGACTGCTGCTGCATACAAGGCACTAGATGAAATGCCATGATTATTTTGGAGGATCAAAGTTCTCTCTAATTGTGTGGAAACTCGGGGTATAAGTCTTCGTAGGATATTGTTGGCTTTGCATTATAGAGAAATCATTCAGTTATTGATTTGTAATGTTTCTAATTGTAGGTAACTAAGTACAAATGCACCTCCTCCACCGTCTGAACCGTCCACCCCGGATGCCAGAGTTTACCACTGCGTCAACATGCGGCAGCGGCACGAGTGCAAGATTCATACATGCGACCAATGCCATGGGGAGAAGCTGCCATTGTCGCCGATCCCACCAGCATGCTGTAGTTAGCAAGAGATGTCGGAATGTCCGCCCCATTAGGAGTCTGGACTCGCCTGAAGAGCTTTCAATCACCAAGGGGAAGAAATAGTCGTGCGTTAAGATTTTTATATGTCTTTGAGTTTTGTATGCTCAAGGAAACATTTAGATTTGAACCAGGTGCTTATAAGATGTCCTCACTAACATGCACTTAATTTTTTGTAAACATCTTCGATTAGAAATTGTGGCGCCCTGACCTGACTGTTATATAGTGATGCTGTGTGTCACCGGTTAAGCGATACAACCGGAGGTTACGGGTTTACCAATCCCCGGCCAAAACCTTTGGCAGGCGTTGCTCGGAATGGATCATCGGCAACGCAACACCCCGATTGATGTCTTAACACAGGCACAACCCTCAATGCATAATAGAGAGACCAAGACTTGTGGAACAACTGGCACATCACAGACTCTACGACACAACTCTTATAGTTCAACTCTTATAATAGAGAAAGATAGCAAATGACAACCAGAGGTCACGGACCCAACATTACATCAAGCGGATGCAAATTAATTTGTTCTAAACAACAAGATCCAAATTATGGCCTAAGAGGCCTACAAATAAACATCACAGTGCCAGCTGATCAGGGTTGTCCCAAGCTGCCGCCTGGGAACCCCAGTCTACTCGTCGACGTCCACAAAGAACCCACCTTCGAGGTCGGTGAAGTCCTCCTCTGAAACAAAACAAACGACGTTGAGTTCGACGAACTCGCAAGATTATATATAGAGCTGGTTTTATTTATGAAAAACATACTCAAAGGCATCGACTAATCAGAATATTTTTAAAAGAGGTAAGGAGTAACTCTTTCTTTCAACACCTTACTCATCATCAACCACTATACCTGTCCATCAAAGGCACCTCCCCGAATCACCCTCGAGGAAGCTCACCTTACAATCTTGAGTGGTACCTCTAGTACCCAGTTTTTAATCATTCCGTTAAAGTTATTCTATGGTCTTATCGTCCTTTCCCAAGTTGTCCTTAACCGTGGACACGGCTTTTCGAAAAGATTTAACCCTGCAGGGGTGCACTGTGTTTACCTTCGGTACCGCCCGGCTCATTGCCTACACGTAGCTCTCTTCCGGGAAAGCCGGCTGAGTGGGAACGGTTACAACCTTTACCTTGTTAAAGACTAACCCAGGATCATCAGTGAGGACGGAGCAGCGATCGTCAACACCCTGCCCGTGGCCACTCATTCTCCTAGACACCACATCCTCATCCCCGTTCATACCACCATCATCACGCACGCGCAAATGGAAGCTCAAATTAGAGGACCCTGGCTAGTCCCGCTCAAGTTAGTCGGTCGACGAGGGCTCCATATACCCCACCGAAAGGAAGCGCGCTCATTCTTGGTTCAAGAGGTAAAGAACTCGCACCTAGGCGGCGAGAGTGAGACAAAACACCACCATACCGAAGTGGCCTCTCATCCCCACCTTTTAGCATCTTATTACCTGTCACCACAAATTCTCCACCATCATCTGTACATTTCACACCTGTTTACACCATAGAATATCCATCGGACAGATAACATTTGCCTAAGCATGGCTAAGCATCAACATAGCATAGTTTAGTATCTCAGGCCAACAATACAACCCTATGGATAATAGGAGGGAAACAGGTAACTGGCATCGGAATCTTAATGCAACTATAGGATACTCTAATCCAAGCAAATTGACATTTGGAAACGCATGCAATATTATAGTGGAGAAAATAGTTGCGGAAAATAGGATAAGACATGCTCAGAGGGGGGGATTACGCTTGCCTTGCTCAACGTGCTGGTAGTATGGATCGTCAGGGTACTGCGGTGGAACCCCGACTGCAGGATCTATCGAAGCATAGCACACGGGAAGAAACAATCAATCACCACACATGCTTCATAATGCAATGCGCAAACACATGATGGTATGACAATTTAAAGTACTAGACTTGTTATCGAATATCTAGCAATTTCAAATGAGGCACTAGAAATGAATACTTCGACCGGAGGGGAAAACACCCCATAATTCATTTAATGATTGCTCTAATATTACTAGAAGTACCGTAATTCAATTGTGATCAAATATGCATGATATTGATTTTAAAGGTTTATTCACAATTTTCTGGACATTTCGGTATATTACATGCATTTTTCCGATACACCGATAAAAAGTTATCATTTTTATTAATTCCCTTTTTAATATAACCTTTTGATGAATTATTGGAACACAATACAAATATTTATGCATTAGGGATAGCGGATTGAAAGGAAAATACAAATTTCAAAACAGTATTGAATTTCCGGATTCCAGCCCGGAATTTTCTGGGTTCTGAACCGGGTGGAAATTAAATCCGGAAATGTTTCCGGTTATAATCCGGGTGAGCACCGGGTTAAAGTTAACGAGTCCAGTACGAAATTTCTATTTCCGGAATAACATCCGGAATTTTCCGGGTTGGTCACCGGGTTCTTCAACGCGACGCCATTGTGTTACTGCTTCGGTGACGGAGACATCGGCGACGACGCGACCAAAAGCAGAGCAAGGGGAAGGAAAGGAGAGGACGGGGAGATGAGCTAGCTCACCACGAGTGCGGGGGTGCGGACGGAGTGGCCGGAAATGGTCCACGGCGGCGGGATTTAACCGACGATGCGGCGGACGGCCGCGGCGAGGAGGTGGACGGCGGCGGCGTCCTACGGCCTTCGGGCTCGATTCCCTTGGCGTGGACAGAGCTGGCGACGCGGCGGAGCCGCTGGGCTGCTCCGATTTGAACGGGGGCTCGTCAAACGGCAGCGACGGGCGCGGCGGCCTCGGGCTGGGCGTCGGCCATGGCGCGGCAGGGGAGAGAGGAAAACGGGGATGGGCGAGTGGATAGGGCAGGGGCACGAGCTCGTGTGGCTCCTCTTCGCAGGGGAGAGAGCAGAGGGGGGGGGGGGGGACCAGGGCGGCAGTGGCGCGAGGCACGGCGACGAGGTGGTCGGGCGGAGCGCGGCGTGCGTCGCTACAGGGAGGGAGGAGAGAGACGAAGATTTTCCAGAAAGGTCCCTGGCAGAAATTCTTCCATCACAGACAGATCCTCACGATTTACAAATAGGTCCTTTTCTGATTTAAATTTAACCCAGCACCTGTTTTGAATTAAAATGAGGCATTTAAACATTTTGTAAAAAATGTAAGAAAAATCCAGTAGCCTCCCAATACAATATAGAGGCTCCCCAAATCTTGGTGTGGTCAACAAAAATGTTTTGGGCAACATTTGTTCAACGGCTTCAAATACGGCATTATTTTCTGACTCCAAAATGTTGCCCATTTGGAAAAATAGAGAAATTGCAAAACTATTGTTTCCAACCCTTGGAACTTCCTTGACAAATATAATATGACAAGGATTGGTAATTTGCAAGTTGGGTGCTTTCCTTTGTTGTGAAGCTTGTTCGAACAAGTTTGGCATTTGTATTTAAATGGTGCCCAACCATTTGGTTAAGTTGTTTAGCAATTCAATATGGATGCCATGATACATGCATGCCATGATGCAAATGAGGATACAAAAGTGAAAATTTGGTACCCAAATTTTGGTTCACAGGTTTTGGGCTGTTACAGAAATATATGTTAATTTGTGTATAGTGAAGGTTAAATATCCGGCGAGAACAATAAAATGATATTACATGTCAACTCTTTGTTTCCGGAAAGATATATAATATTAAATTTAAAATACTTGATGTAGTGTCAATTGGAACCAGATCAACTCAACACCAGTTTCACTCATATTATCCAGATTTATGTAGCCTAACCGATGTTTTGGGAGTTACATGTCATGTGTTTAATTAGATAAAAAATTATCGGTGAAGGTTGTCGCCGGTCTCCTTCAATGATTTATCCGCGAATGCCTTCGCAAAATGGAGGTGGCAATGGCGATACATGTCTCTCTTGGCGCTATGCACATCGTGTCGCCTCCACATATATTTTTTCACCGTTGCAATGCACGGGCATATTACTAGTAACCCTTAATGTATGGTTTGAGTTTGATTTGTTCACCGACAAACTTGCCTTTATTTCTGTTGATCATGATGCAAGCCATTGAACCTTTTCTCTGCCACATAGAAAATACCGTTGACATAAAGTGGTGCTTAGAGTTGTTTATGCCATACTTAGATCTGAATTCTCGCTTCAATTTCTGGGAGAGCCATTCCTTATTTAAAAAACCATGAATCTCATCGTCGCTGATTGAATCCACTTGTTGCAACATTTCCATATATACAGGAAGAAATCTTCTAAATTCATCTTGCAATTCTCAGTTCCAATCAGAACCATCTAAGAGCTCCTTAGCAGGAGAATGTGCCTTTACTTGAAAGTCTTTCTTTTTGTTTGTCAACCATTCTGTAAAGTAGTTTTCTTCACAGGCATCACCTTTATCTTCCTCAGCATAATCCTTACAAAATGATTGTACCATTCTTCACAAAGTGCTTCAAGGTCCTTGCTAGCACTAGCATTTGTACTTGATCCCAATTTACGCCTTAGGCGTTGAATTGCACATGGAAGCTTATTGTCTAAACGCTGAATTAGACAAGGAAGCATATTATTCAGGATATTCAGGATTAAATGCCTAACACTCATGTCATTGATTGCAAGCCAAGTGAGAGAATGACAGAATGGAACAACATTCATTGTTGTCTCATCATCCACAAAGTACCCAAAGAGACTCGTTCTCATCCTCTCAAAGCAATTGTGACGTAAGAGGAATCTCAAGAGAGAAGATGAGACGGACTCCATATTTTGTGCTGTAAGGATGACTCCAACGGGGCGACGCATCGAGTCCGTTTCTGTCCGTTTGGGAAAATCCAGTGCCCAACGGGGCGACGCATTCGGACATGGGTCCGTTTTTCTGTCCGTTTTGTGTCCGGGCCGACGCATCGCTGACCCAAATTTGGGTCACCGATGCGTCGGGGACGGACAGAAACGGAGACAAAACGCGTCCGCTGCGTCCGCGCACATCCTCCCCTGTCCGCACGCTGCCCCACATGCCAGCCACACAAATCTCCTCTCTCCTCCTCCCACCTACCCCACTGTTCTCTCTCCTGCAAAAATCCCCACCACATTGCGCACGGCGGCGAGACACCAGAGCTCCTTCCCCACATGCCCCCGTCGCCCCTGGCGAGGAGCTCGTGCGTTGAGCCGGCCGCCGCCAAGGTGGCCGCCCTCGGCGCGCTCCGCCACGAGGTGCTGCATGCGCGCAGGGCGTGGCCTCCATCCACGGCGCCGGCCCTCGGGATGCTTCGACCCAGCGCGGCCCAGCGCGTCGACGAAGAAGCTCCTGCCCAGCAGCACGGCCGTGGTGGTGCTGCTCTCTCTTGATTTCTACTTCCCCTGCTCTCTCTCCTCTAGCGTGAACCAGCTCCTGCTCTCTCTTGCTTTCTTCTGCCACTGCTGTCTCCGGCTCAAGCGGGTTTGGCCATGCGGTACTAGCTAGTTCCTGGAGCTGGATCGATCTTCCTGGAGATGGCGATTGGAGCTTTTTTGTTGTTGGAATTGGAGCTTTTATGCATCTTTCTGCTGCCGATAAAATTGCAGATGAGCAAAATCGAGCCAACAAGATACTCTTTTCTGCATCTTGATTGCTTTTTTCTCTCTATTTTCTTGTATCAATTATTATCTCCAAATTTGTTAGCTCTTTTGTGTTGAAAAGAAAAGGGAAAAAATCGAGTTGTCCGCACTGTGTCAAATGCGTCGGGTCTGCCGTTGGGGGCACTCGCAAAATCGAGTTGTCCGACCCTGTCCACCCGGCCGGACCACGCTGTCCGTTTGTGTCGTCCCGTTGGAGTCATCCTAAGTGCTATCTGATCCGACAAGATTACCATAGAAGTATGGTTTTCCGGTCCCCCCTTGATACAAGAGGTCAAACCAAGCATACTGAAGCCTGTACTCACACTCGGATAGTATAGGCCCTAATAAATCAAATGTCCATGGCTCCCAAAAATTGCAGGGACAATTCTTAACCAAAGGAATAACTACCAGGCGAATAACCATCCCCAGATGCCTAAGTTCCATTGACCCTAAGTTTTTCGAGAGAGTATGGCGAACAGTTATACTATCCAATAGCTCAGAAAATGCCCCCTCAGTAGAAGTACACAGACCAAGAACATTGTACACTCTCTGTCGAGTTCCTTCCAATAGTGCCGCTGTCTTATTTTTAAGGAGATATTCCTCGCCGTCAATGGCATACAGCCCATTTGTACTTGCAAGCATAGTAGCAAGCTCCGCACAGCTCAAACGTTTAGCTCTTCTGAGTTCTTCAGGTAAAAAATCATCATCCTGTTTCCAGAGCGCGTGTACACAATGAAGCAGCTGTAGGAGTAATGGAAGGATCTGCTGTAAAAGGGCTACAGAGAAATGATCACAAGCACCAGACTCGTCCGTTTTCCTCCTCCTAAGCTGTTCCTCAACGAATTCCACCACATGATATGCCATCTTAAAGAACTGTTCATCAGAGAAATGCGAGGGAATTACAAAATACTACCACAATTGGGGCAGCAGTAACAGGCAGTACCGATTGTACTAATTTTTTCAAAAACATACCAACATTGAGGTAATGACAACAACCGGCGCTGATAACTCGTGTTAGGAGGTCTGACGAGTCGGGGCCACTGTCAGAGTTGACGTGGCGCTGGCGGCCGTTAGTCAAAGGGCGGGCGTGGGGCTCCTTCGTCGACCCGGCCTTCTCCGGAGCGGAAGCACACCGGCGCCGCCGCCCGGGCTTCCCGCCGCCGGCCGTGCCCTGCTCCACGCGAGGTCGCCGCGCCACCCCGGCCCCAACCATCCGCTGCCCTGCTCAACGCGAGGTCGCCGCGCCGCCCCGGCCCCAACCATCCGCGCGTCGCCACCCAGGCTGGCCGTGCGAGCGGGACCCCGGGCACCCTCCCCCGCCCATGCCCGGAGCCATCGGTTGCCTCGAGGATTGCCAGGCCACGGAGAAGGCCGAGCTGGAGCTGGCGTGCGGGGGCGTATGGCGCCTTCCTTGGCCGCCGCGGGGACGGGGGCGGCAATCCCGCCGTCGATTCGCGCTGGGACGCTGGAAATCGCCGCCGTCGTCGTGCGCTTCTTCCCCAACTCCGGCGACGATTGCCGCCGTCGATTCGCGCTGCTCCGACCTCCTCTGGATTCCCCGACCACTCCTTTGTCTTCCCAGGTTCGTCGTGGCCGTGCTCGCCGTCCGCCGCCGGGGATTTGTTCGCTGCCGGCAGCTCCGGAAACCGTATGGTCCGAGGCGCCGCCATCCGGCTCCACGCGGCCCCAACCTCGCGCGCATCCTGGGCTCAAGCAGCGTGAGCTCCGCCATCCACGCCGGCGACCTCGCGGCCCGCGCCGCCGCCTCGGGTGGCGGCATCGGGCGCTCCCAGGGGAACCGCGCGTCGACGAGGGAGGACTCCGTGTCGTCTTCGAACCCGCCGCGCGCGTTCGGAATCACGCCGTCGTCCGCGCGGAAGACGTCCTCCACGGAGCTCCGAGCGGCCTGGCCCGAGCTCGGTCATGCCGACCATGGCGCTGCTGATGTCATGATGATGTGGCGTGGGCCCCGGTGCGATTGGTTGTGCTGGCTGTGGTACAAACGACCCGCGCTAACGGCCGTTAGCTCTGACAGTGGCTCCGGCTTGTCAGACCTCCTAACACGAGCAATCAGCGCCGCGTGTTGTGTTTACCCCAGTGTTGGTACGATTTTGAAAATATTAGTACTGTCGGTACTGACTTGTTACCTCTGCCCCAATTGTGATATGATTTTGTAATTCTCTCGAGAAATGCGGTCTAAACTTGGTGATTCATACCTTGGAGCAGCGGCAACGGCAAGTGGGAGCGATAGCACGGGAGAAGTTCAGAGTCTAAACTTTCAGGGTGAAAACCCAAGGTCTGGCCTTAATTGGTTGTGCCTGACAATAGCCTTGTTGAAGACATTGTTTTGAGAGTAAGGATTTTCTTCAGGATGAAAACCTATGATTTATGATCAGGGCGACGATGGCGCTATAGCACCGTTCCCTTCTTGGAGGCGTCGTTTTTGGAGAGTTGTACTTCTGGTGTTGTTTTGGTGGTGTTAGGCCTACTGTTGCAAGGAATTGATCGTTGTAGCGGGACTTTTCTTTTTCTGTAATTTTTTTTTTTTGTTTTTTCGGCTGTGTGCATCCGTGTTGCCGCTAGGGCAATGCGTTGTTACAGAGACTAGGTGTAATCGGTATCTTCGCGATATTAATATATGCTCTTTATCTAAAAAAAGAGAAATGCGGTCTCAGGCTGGACAAACATTTCCACTCCACCAGGTTCCATATTCTGTTTAGAGGGTCAAGTAAACCAGGTAGTATTTTTGCATATTGCGCAACTCCAGTAAAAGATGTTGTGATACTGAATGCCTCGCATAACAGATTGTGCTCTGTAAGGAGAAGACTGTCCTTTCTTCGAAGAAATATGGCTTCATCATTATCCACGATTGACATGCTGCTGTTGCTGTTCTGGTAACTTTTACCCGATTCACTGCTGCTCCTGTCAGATTTTTCTCGGCTACTGCTGGCGCCATTTTCACTACTCAGAGCACAGATGATATTATTACTCTCACTGGAAACATGGGTTCTTTCAACCTCTGAAACAGAAGGGGGGTGCCTTAAGCTTATAGAACGGATTGGAGATAAAGATGATGATGGGCTAGTGACGAAAAAGTAGGGGTCAAGCACAAGAGATAAACCCACTCTCTCATCCTCATATACAGGAGCCCTCTTTACTGAACCAACAAAGATAGGACTGGAGCTTGTGGCGGATTCGACTGCACTTTCATCCCCTTCCTTTCCAAGGTCTTTTTCACCTGCCACAAAACCTCTCAAAATTTTCTTTGCAGCTAGAACAAGTAAGCTTTTCGGTTTTCCTGCATTGGCCGCCGCAGAGCACACAGAGACTTCTTTTCCTCTAGGCATCCAACCTGCTGCAGTTTCAGATTAAAAAGTTGAGCACCACTGAGCTGCCCGCTTCTATGATC
This sequence comes from Poa pratensis, assembly GCA_947311845.1. NCBI lineage: Eukaryota > Viridiplantae > Streptophyta > Magnoliopsida > Poales > Poaceae > Poa > Poa pratensis. The sequence continues at coordinate 28,372,654 of CAMZMU010000041.1, forward strand.
CACCAGATGCTGGAGCATCTTGGCGCCGTGTAGCCGGACCTCAAGCGGTAGTTCCTCGCTGACCAGCAGGAGCGGAACTGCAACCAACGATTCCATGTACACCTCAACTTCTGACTTTGCCGATCCCGACTTGGCTTCAAGGCTCGAATCGTCGTCCGCGGCCATGGCAGGGCTGGAATAGCCGTGCACGCCCGCCATGGCGTACACCAGAAACGTCCCTGCACTACCACGGTGGAACGGGGGCGCAGCGCAGCTTGCTGTGAGGACGGCGCCGGATCTCGCCGGAGGAGCTCGCTCTGATCTGGGTCGCGCGTGAGGATTCCGGCGACCGTAAGAGTCCGGCCGTGTCGGGTTAGTACTCACGATATTGGGCTGGGCCTGCTCCTCCTTTTATTGCTCATGAACCGACTCCGCTGGGTAGTCTGTTTCTTCTGAAACATAGTAGAACGCGCACGCGCCTCCTACCACTGCAATTTCAAAAACTGAATCGGCGGTTAAGTCTTTAGATCGATGAAGTGATTACGGATGTCTTGTTGTTGATGGGAATGTTGGCTATCACTGAATATTCTATCTTAAATGAGAAACACCAAATTTGAACCTTTTGGTTTTAGTTTCTGTTTCGAGTTTGTAACAAGACTTTGTTCTGTTATCTCCTAGACTCCTAGTAACGAAATCCGGTTGCCCTATGGGGCGGACCTAGCATGTAATGATTGGTATGAAATGACAACAATGGATCTTTAGTATTTCCCATTGTAAATGAAGCATTGCTCTTACAAATACAAAATGACACCGTTAAATTTAGAGAATGACACCAATGATCTGTTTTTCTGGGTTCGCCCCACTATGGGAGGCGTATTGAGAAGAAAAAAACCTAACTCTTCTTAATCTGTGCGGCGTACCATTTGGGTCCTGTTACACAGGCCCAGTTCAAAGAAGGAGAAAATGAAGTGCACACATCTATCAATATATCATGACCAATTCCTTCAGAGCGCTGTGAGGCCGCCCACGTCACCGGCGCGCACTGTTCATTGTGATCTACAGTGCGCGCCTGCTTCCGCGCCGTCGATCGCGGATCCGGCGGTCGACCAGACGTGTGCGCGGTATTTTTGCACAAAGAGACACGCAAGGCGAGAAATTGCCGCGCAGTCCACATTCTATCGTTGTGAAGGGTCTGTCTGTAATTTTATCAAAGTACACGGACTTCTGTTCAAAACCGTCATCACAGCCCCCCTCCCCCTCCTCCTTACCGCGCGCCGGCGGAATCGCCGCCGCCACCGACGCTCACCGCCGCCGCAATACTCCACCTCGCCCAGATCGAAGAACACGGGGAGCTTCGCCGTCGCTCTCCCTTCTTCCTGGCCTGCCACCGCGTGCCGGGACGTCCAATCGACGCCGGAATCGTCGACGGCGCGTCCGCCGTCCGCCGCCACCATTTCGGTCGCCGCCGGCGAGCCCAGCAACCAAATGGTCCCGCTGCTCCGCCTCTCCGGCTCCCCTCTGCCTCCTCTTGCGCCTCCGCACGATCCCAGAGCCGCGCGCGCTCGCGTGCTGCAGCGCGAGCTCTCGACGGCGCGGCAGCCCGCCGGCGGCTGACGTCACGCGGTGATGTCAGCGCGGGCCCCACTGTCGGCCTCCTCCCATTTCCCACGGACTTCTTTATTTAAAAAAAACATGCGGGTCCCACATGTCATGACTTCCACAATTACAGTAAAATACTGGAAATTGTAAAAAAAAACATAACTTCTAATTTGTTATTCAGAAAAATACAAATAATGTACAGAAAAATTTCAAATTCAACGTACTTCCAAACTCTTCACACAATAGATGCATAAAAAAAAACATAACTCCTAATTTGTTATTCAGAAAAATACAGATAATGTACCGAAAAATTTCAAATTCAACGTATTTCCAAACTCTCCACACAATAGATGCATCAAAAAAAAAAACACAATAATTAAAAAGGAAAAGAAAAACCCTGACGTGTGGTACCTACGTGCCACAACTTTCACAATTGCAATACAATGCTGAAAATGATGCAAATCATAACTTCTAATTTGTTATTCCAAAAACTGCAGACAATATATCAACAAATTTTTTTTTACAAACTCTCCACACAAAAGATGCATAAAAAAAAGATACAAACACAATATTTGCCACACGATAATATTTGACTACATCAGACAAATTAACGTGAATAATATCCTTTTTAAAAACATATTTACAAAAAAGTTGCATTCTTAACGGGTAGCACCATTTTACTAAAACAATTTCCACAAATTAAAAAGTGTTCAAGAAAATTATATTTTTTGAACCTATACACCTGCAAAACATGAATAAACATATCCGACAAGATGCATTAAAAAAAAGATACAAACACAATATTTTCCACACGGTAATATTTGACTACATCAGACAAATTAACGTGAATAATATCCTTTTTAAAAACATATTTACAAAAATGTTGCATTCTTAACGGGTAGGACCATTTTACTAAAACAATTTCCACAAATTAAAAAGTGTTCAAAAAATAATATTTTTCGAACCTATACACCTGAAAAACATGAATAAACATATCCGACCGATCAGACGAAACGAATACTTGCTTCAAAAAAAAACCCAGTAATTAAAAAGGAAAAGAAAAACCCTGACGTGTGGGGCCTACGTGCCACAACTTTCACAATTGCAATAAAATGCTGAAAATGATGCAAATCATAACTTCTAATTTGTTATTCTGAAAACTGCAAACAATATATCAAAAAAAAATCAAATTTAATATATTTACAAACTCTCCACACAAAAGATGCATTAAAAAAAGATACAAACACAATATTTTCCACACGATAAAATTTGACTACATCAGACAAATTAACGTTAATAATATCCTTTTTAAAAACATATTTACAAAAAAGTTGCATTCTTAACGGGTAGGACCATTTTACTAAAACAATTTTCATAAATTAAAAAGTGCTCAAGAAAACAATATTTTTTGAACCTATCCACCTGCACAACATGAATAAACATATCCGACCGATCAGAGGAAACGAATACTTGCTTTCTATGGCAAAAAAAAAACATGTTTTCAAATTCCAAAAAAGGATAAATATTTCAAAAAAAAAACCAAATGCACTTCCTCTAAATATATGAAGTTAAATTTTTCCACGAATGCTTGATTAGATGAATATTCCCAAAGAATACAAATTCACAACCCCAAATATAGATTGGATTTAAATTAAATTTCACACATTCTCACATAATGTATTTCCTCTAATTATTGAGCTACATTAAACATCTAACATAAATTCAATAATTTTCCAAGTTTCCACACTTACTAAAAAAGGACATTTCCAAAATTGAATCTTACCACACGACATTCCCCGAAATCTAAACAATTTTCCGAACGTACTTTTCCGAACGTAAGCTCTCTTTGCATTTCACTGATTTCCAAATTTCCACACTTCTACAATAAAGACATTTCCAAAATTGAATTTTACCGCACGGGCGCGGCGTGTCGCCGCGCAATTTTTCCTAGTTTTCAAACAACAAACTAAGACCCAATCGGTAATGATCTGGTGCGAGATTTGCAGCTTCACTTGTGAACGAATCTCAGTTGTAAAAAAAATTAACAACACCCATTCCTGTGGCACATGGAAGAATCCAGAGTACCAAAACCTGAAGAAAACTAGAGTACCATGAAGTAGCAAATCCATCTTATATGTGCAGTCCTTTCAAAGAACAGATCCATGGTGTCTGAACAAGGAAAAGAAAACCGAAGGTTGTCATACATCCGGCGTCAACGGGATGCTAACGGGCAGGGCCGGGCCCACAGTGGTACCAAGTGGCGTGGCCCGCACAGGGCCCATAATTTTTAGGGGCACTAAATTTTTTATGCCTTTATCTTCTTACTATATATAAAAGGGGGAAGAATCCGCCCCTCCTCGTGCGTCCACGTCGCTGGCAAACCACGGCCGTCAGATCGCCGAAATGGACGGCCCAGATGGCTCCACGTCGGCCTCAAATCGCTCAGCACTGAAGCACCTGATTTTCTACCAATGGGGCGATGCCACGTCGCCCGGTACCCGGCCGGTCATCCCGCGCGCACCTGGTCACCCCCCGTGCACGCTTTTTGACGCAGACTTCTTACAGAAAACCCCCCGTAGAAGGACTGATTTGCAAATTATCGGAACCACAAGGACTTTCATGCAAAACCGCCCGCACAACCCCCTCTCCCTCTCTCTCCCCGCGCGCCACCGCGGGTCGCCGCCGGCGCCGCCGCCAGGGCCCTCCCCGTCCAGATCCACGAGGACGGAGGGCTCCGCCGTCGCCGCCTCCGTCTCCTCCCCGCAGATCGGCTGAGGCGCCGCCACACGGGCGCGGGAATCGCCGCCGAGGCGGACGCCGCCTCCGCCGATTCCGCCACTCGCCGGCGCCGCTCCGGTGACCCAAAGCGGGCGGCGCCGCCACCCACATGCTCCCCGTGTCCGGGCGCGTCGGACGCGCCAAGTCCCGCGTCCAGGAACGCGCGTTCACCGCCGGCGTCGACGGCGCCGTCGTGTCCAGCTCCGGCCGCTCCTTTTTTTTTTTGCGGCCTAGGCTGGGCTTGAGGGGCTGCTCGGTGGGCTAGTCCGCCTGGCAGGCCTTTTTTTATTTTGTTTCCCTGTTTTGTTTATTTTCCAAACAAATTGTAATGGGTGCATGTTGTATATACTTATGTGTTGAAAAGGTGAAACCAAAAATATAAATAAACCATAAAAGAGATAAAAAAAGAACATATAACAATGAACCAAAAAAATGAACATGAAATGAAAGCAATAATGAGGCAAAAAAATAAAAAAGTAAAGGATAGTAATGAATAAAGTAAATGAAGGCAAGAAGAGGCCCAAAAAAAAGAGGAAAGAACGAAGTTAAACAAGGAAAACGATAACAATAAAAGAAAATAGGAAACAAACATATAAAAATTTGTACCATGTGCATAGTAGGTCAGACGACACGCCTTCTTATGTGAAACCGACAAAACTGATCCAAAATCGCGTCAACAAAGAATGTTTCCCCGTTTTGTTTATTTTCCAAACAAAGTGTACCTTTTTCAAATAGAGCGCCAAACCAATTCGAACCAATTTCCAAAAAATGGAAAAAATCAAGCTGCCCTTTGCAAATATGTTGGGAACTTCTCCAAAGTATTTGAAAATTTTGAAAGTTAAGATATTACATAAAGGCTCGATCCACACGAGATTTCACAGAATATGGATTCCATTTTTTTCCCAACTCAAAAAAGAGGAAAGAACGAAGTTAAACAAGGAAAACGATAACAATAAAAGAAAATAGGAAACAAACATATAAAAATTTGTACCATGTGCATAGTAGGTCAGACGACGCGCCTTCTTATATGAAACCGACAAAACTGATCCAAAATCGCGTCAACAAAGAATGTTTCCCCGTTTTGTTTATTTTCCAAACAAATTGTACCTTTTCAAATAGAGCTCCAAACCAATTCGAACCAATTTCCAAAAAAAATGGAAAAAAATCAAGCTGCCCTTTGCAAATACGTTGGGAACTTCTCCAAATTAATTGAAATTTTTGAAAGTTAAGATATTACATAAAGGCTCGATCCACACGAGATTTCACAGAATATAGATTCCATTTTTTCCCAACTCAAATAAAATCCAGGAAAATAAAATCCACAATATCATTCAAAACGATAAACCTAATAAAATAATTTGGTACAAAAAAACTTAATTACATTTAGTTTGGCAATTCATTTAAACACAATAACCCATTTAACATAGGCTTAAAATATGAAAATAAAAATACGGCAAATGTAAAAGTTGAATATAATTTAAGTGTAAACTCCCCCCATTTCAGTACACGCATCCCTAAACAAAATTTACATTTTCCAAATTTGAATCCTTTGCATAAACGTGAAAACAATTCAAGTATGAACAGCTCCCCAGTTTGGCCATTTCAAAAATTTAAACAACTTCTCAACCTAGACAATATTTGAATTCCAACAATTTTACGGTTGAACAATTCAAAATTTTAGCCCACGGGCGCCGCGAAGCCCGCGCTTAGTCCCCTAGTATATATGTATAGCAGGTATTTTCGAATTGGCCCATGAAACAGCCTAGCAGGCCCACTGGCAAACTGCCCTTGTTGGCTGTTGGGCTCACGTGCAAGCCAGGTCGCTGGCGACCGATCGATTGTTTTCCTAGTGCGGGAATACGAAACGGCCAAATGGTGTATCCTTAAAAAATACGAAACGGCCAAGGTCGCCACGCGGAAGCGGAACAGATCGGTCTCGTCGATTCCAGGCTACCAACCTTCTCGCCGACGCAGAGGCCCTCACCGACACCGTTTGCGGCGAGCCGGCAACCAAATCCTGCCGACGCAGTTAGAGCCCTGAACGCAGTGAGCGCGTGACGCAGGGCACGCACGTCGCACGACATGTTTGTTTGTTGATTCCCCAATTCTGCTCGCATGATCGCATCATCACCTAAAATTTATTTTATTATCTTTTGTAACTTATGTACATAATAGTGCAGGTTCGATTCATCATGGGGAAACAGGTTCGATTCATCTTTTGTAATTTATTTTATGTCAATCATCTATTTGTTGAGCTGAAGTTTTTCCAAAAGTTCATGCCAAAGAAAAATATTGGGCCCATTGAAGTGTTGAAGTTTATAAAGCCACATGATTGTTTTCCCAATGCAAGTATTGCATATAGAGTTTTGTTGACCATTCCCGTGACGGTTGCATCGGCAGAACGAAGCTTTTATAAGTTGAAGATATTGAAATCATATATGCGTACTACAATGACACAAGAAAGATTCAATGATTTGGCCACAATAGCGTTTGAGTGTGAAGTGTTGGGGAAGATTGATTATGAGAATATGATTGAAGAGTTCATCTCAAAGAACACAACAAGAATAATGATGTTCAAATAAATGTTATGCAACTTCGAGTTATATAGGTATGATTCTCAATATATTCAATAGTTACCTAAATTTTCTTCATATACATTACAATTATTCATTAGCTCAAATTTTTGTGTAAGTTAGGTCAACGTTTTAGATTTTCGCACAGAGTCTAGAATTTAGCCGGCCCGGCCCTGCTAATGGCGACGCAAGCAACGTTTACCTGATGCAAACCCATATTACAAAGTCGCAAACAGCATTATGTACTCGGTGATAGACAAATCCATATTAAGATAGCAACGGACTGAGCGCTGAAGTTCAACTTTTGGCTAGAGCCAACGAGATTAAAGTCCTATTTTGCTAAGCTGACTTCTCACAAAAGGTGTTGGAAAAAAGGTGTTGGTGCTGGTTGTTGGCATTGCACACCAGACTATGCCCTAGCGGCATGCCACTATGACGGGCCCTCCCCATGAAAAATTAATTTAATATCATGAACCCAAATATCAGATATTAAGCTGATAAGAACAGATACTACGCTTGACTTAGCCAGAGGCCGAGAAAGGTACGATTTGGAGGGTGCCCCTGCGTCCCCTTTTATTGCTCCACGAACCGCCTCCAACGAGCTGGGCTGGCGATATGGGACTATTCCAAAGAACGAGTCGATGCTGCGTTCCTTTACCCGACGATGACGCGAGGTCGGTAGGAAAACCTGGCTGTGGGCCTCCCATCCGTATGGGACTAGCTTACAAGCCCATCAACAAGGCAGAGGCCCACAAGCCTGTTAAAAGATTCTCAGAAAAAAACAAGCCTGTTCAAAGAAAACGAAAGGAGAAAAGGGATGCACAATTTCGTAATAGTACCACCAATTCATTTTCTAACTAAAACTGCGATTCAAATGGCAAAAAAACTGTTGCGAGATTTGCAGCTTCACATGCCGACGACTCTTTGGGAGTAGTACTAAACAAGTAGCACCTGACCCCTGATTCCTTAGGCACATGGAAAAAATCTAAGATCCAAACAAAACCTGAAGAAAACTAGAGTACCATCAAGTGGCAAATAAAATCATCTTATATACCCCCAGTCAATGAAAAGATGTATGCTGGCTATAGAAATAAAACCCAAGGTCATACATCCGGCGCAGACCGACGGGATGGCGACCCGTCGTTTCCCTGAGGCAAACCATGTTACAAAGTCGCAAATAGAGTTGCGTCCGCGGTCCGCTAATGAAAGATAATCCATGGTAAGATAGCAACTGAAGTTTAACTTTTGGCGAGCCAATGGGATGAAAGTCCTCTGCTCAGCTGACGTCTCACAAGGTGTTGGTGCTGTGTTGCTGTCATCGCATCCCATAGAAGTAGACACGAGAGTGTTGCTGGTAAACGGGCAGCAACACTGAGCAAGCAACCTGGGAAAATCCAGGGCTGATGTGAATGAGCACCAGACGGGCTTGCCCTTGACGTGCTCTAAGCAGTTGATCACTAAGGTCATTATCAAATTTGTAGACGGCCGACACCATGCTTAAACCATAAGCAGTCATCTCTACGCAAGTTCCAGCACACAAGTTGCAACAGTGCAAAGCTCTAAACTCCCTTGAAAGCTGAGGAACCCAGCAGTTACAGCAGGAGGTACTGAATTTTACTTCTTGCTATAGAAGGGGCACTAACATTCAGAAATTCACTTTGGCCCCCGAGCTCATATGCTCCTGATATATTAAACGAAATTTTAAAAATAGTAACACATGTTCTGAAAAATATTGGAGGCGAACACATACCCATGTCCAACATACGTGCCAAGTTTCGTGGCGAAATGACATTTGATATGCCATGTACAAAAAAGACAAATACATGGTCGAATGCAATTTCAAAACGTACTTTTTCAGAGCACTGACTTTGTTATTTTTGCACAAAGCGCCTAACATGACATTTCATCACAAAACTTTGCACGTATTTAAAAAACATGTATATGTTAGTCACCCAAAAAAATCAGATTTTTTTGACATATTTTACTATTTTTAAATTTCGTCTAGTATAACAGGAGCATATGAGCTCGGGAGCCAAAACGCCACTTTTCCCAACTGTTCTATTCTAGCTATTAATAATACCAAGAAGGGACTTTTAACAAACAATAATCAGAAATTTTAAGATGCGCCCATGTTCAAATGAGCCCCTAATTTTGGATCATCAAGTGAGAGATGTAAATGACTATATTGAGATCAAATGTGAAAGTTAATAGTATTGCCCGTCAAAGCACAGCGGTAAATAAGGAAAACTAATGACAGTAACTAACAATAATTCTCCTTATTCATTTTTCCCGTGGATATAGCCATCCTTGAGTGTGTTGGCCATGATCACTTCTGAAGCATTAAAAAAAAGTACGGCTATTTAGCTACCAGTTAGTATAGTACTTTATGTAAAGGCCGGTTGCCATTTTCCTAAGCAAAGAAGTACGGACTATTGAATTGTTACAAATCTTGAGAGACTCTCCAGTCTCCACTGCCCCCAATTTTGTTTGACAGGCTTCCTACCACTCACGAAACAGCCCACATATTCTACTGATGATTACCAAGATCAAGGTCAGGACAGCCAGCTCCTAAGCAATGCATACCAATATTTCAATTCAGTGCGTCAAAATGGAGCGCACTAGCAAGACCAGCTGAGTAACAGGCCCACTCGAATGAAGCCTTTCAAGAGTGCATAATGACCCGTTGACTCTGAGATTCTAATGACCAGAAGTATGAAAATCCAGGCAGAGTGGACTAGGCTGAAAAGTGAGAGTGCCACCTCAATGCAAAAAGGAGCAGAAAAGCACATACCAACATCAAAAGCTTGGATCCATCATAAAAAGTAGGATATGTCCAACAGCATAGTAGGCCAGCACGAGGTTTTTCCAAGGAGAGGAAGAGGAGAAAATACAGGTTCCAGGGCCCCTAGTAAAGCACTACCTTCTAAGCTTGCCCAAAAGTGTGATGCACCGGCACAAAAGGCAGATATCCCCCACCACAGGGTTACTGGATTCATCTCTTCAGTACTACATCAGGCATGAGTAAGCGCCTATGATTGTTCATGTGAGTAATAAGAGTGGAAACAGTTCTTGTCAAATGTGAATCAAGATCACCATTGCCCTTTTCTTTTCCTCTATGGAGCTTTTTACATAATTATTAGTGAGTGACTAAGAAAGATAGACAGCAACTAGAATGTGTACCAAACGAGAAGATAAACAATATATGAAGGTTCAAGGTTAGGTGGTTAACACAACGAACTTTGCATCTAAGCAAGAGCCTAAACAAACTCACCGAACTTTCTTGCGGGATTTGTAAGGGAACCCTCCGGGTGGGGACGGCGAGAACTCGAGAGGGAGGTGTGGTGGCTCACCCTCACCGGAGAGCAACCGGAGCAGCTCTTCACTTGACGGGCGACGGGCTGGAGACCTCTGTATGCAGAGGAGTGCGACGGTGATGCAGAGCAGCGCCTCCTCATGGTTAACATCCTTCAAGGCTGGGTCAACAAGATCGATTAGACGGCTCACGCGGGCAAGGTGCTTCGCCCACGATATGAGGCTTGCCTTCTCGAACTCTGACATGGGCGAGGCCGACATTTGCAATGGCCGGCGTCCAGAGATAAGGACCACCGCCACCATACTCCGGCGCCACATAGCACACGGTGCCACGCATGCTCGGCGTGCTGCTCACCGCGCCGCTGCTCTTGGGCACGAAATCCCCACTTGCCCAATCACGGCTGCTTCTCGCGCCATTGACCCACCAGTTGATGCTCCCGTTGGCATTGGCATTGCCACTGCTGGTGCTGCTTCTTCGACTCCAGCTCTTCACCATGCTCTACTTGGATCGCGCCTTCCCATCCAAATCGTCATCGATATCACGCTCCCACCATTGCAGCCCGGCCTGCTCGCTCCTCGATTTGGCAAGTGCCCTACGCTTCTGCTTCTTCGCAAGCTCATCAGTGTACTCCTCACGCCACCACTTGTGCGCCCTCCGCTTTTGCTTCTTCTTGTCTACCCCCTGGTTAGCTACAGCTGCCTCTGCAATCCAATCATTTTTGGGTGCTCTTTCTTGATTTCTGATCTTATCCAGTCCATGACATAATCCTTTACGCCATGGCTGTTGCCGCCATTGTCCTGCCGCCACCACCAGTCACTCCCGGTCCCTGACGGACGACCAGTGCGTAAACAGACGCCACTGCGGCTGTTCAGACCACTATCAACACTAGTCTGATCAAACCCGGAAGCGGACGCAGCCTCCGTTGGCGACGGCAATGTGAAGCCGCCGCCTTCATCATCTTCCGGCGACTTGGGAATAATAACATTCCCTTCCCCATCGACATTCGTCGTGACCGTGCTCTCGGCCACAACAGAGACGTCATCATCACATCCCCCATCGAGACCATTCTCGTTCGCATCAGCCCCTTCCGCAATCACGCCGCTCTCCAGCTTGTCATCCGGGTCAGGCTCAGAATCGACGCGCGCGAGGCCGAAGTCGGCGAGCCGGGCGCGGAAGTGGGCGTCGAGCAGGACGTTGCTGGGCTTGACGTCCCCGTGCACGACGGGCGGCTTGAGCACGGCGTGGAGGTAGTGGAGCGCGGCGGCGACGTCGCGCGCCACGGCGAGCCGGCGCGGCCACTCGGCCACCATCTCGGGGCAGCGGCGGCCCAGCAGCGCGTCCTGCAGCGACCCGTTGGGCATGAGGTCGTAGACCAGCATCATCCGGCGCGCCCGCCCCTCGCCCCGCTTCGGCGTCGAGTACGCGAACGGGAGCAGTATGGAGTCCCGCCCCGCCGCCGCCGCCTTGTCGGGGGAGGCGGCGGGATCGCCAGGAGGGGAGGAAGCCGCCTTGTCGGCGGCGGCGGCGGCGCGGATGTGGGAGGCGACGGCGATCTCGTTGTGGAACTCGCGCTCGCCCTGGAGCGACCCCACGGAGTCCATGACCTGACGGCGACGGGCCGCCCGCAGCCCCCGGCGCGGCGGGAGGCGGGCGGGAGCGCGCCGCGGAAGACGGGGCCGAAGCCGCCCTGCCCGAGCTTGCCCCCCGCCGCGAACGCCCCCGTGGCGCGCCGCAGCTGGCGGTACGACAGCCGCTCCAGCGCCCCCTCCTTTCCAGCGCCGGCCTCCTCCCCTTCGCCCCGCGCCGTTTCCCCCTCCTCTTAAACCACAGCAGCAGCGCCGCCAGCGCCATCGCGACCGCTAGGACCGCGGCGGAGGCGACGACGGCCGCGGGGTGGAGGCGGTGGTGGTGGCGGGGAGGAGTGGGGGACGCGGAGGGGGGAGGCGGCTGGCGGGAGGGCATTGACGGTGGCGTAAAGCGGATTGCCTTTCCACCATGAGCTGTACTCCTGCCGAGCTCCAAGTCTTCGATCGAGATTTTTTTTTTTTTTTTGCTTGTTTATTTGGAGGGAGGAAGTCTTGGTCGACGGAGATGAGCTGTCACTCTCGGATGTGCGGTGACGGAAGGGAACGGAGCAGGAAGAGGAGGAGGACGACCTGGCTGGCTGGCTCTCCGTGCGCTTCTGCCGGTCCGTTGGGGGCCTGCGTAGGAAGCCCACCAGAAGGTGAAGCCCCATTTGTGTTTACGGCGGCCCAATCCGTCAGGGCGATTTGGCCACCTGGACACTCTGTTTGCAAGAACAAAACACAGGAGTGTCGGCAAGCTACCCAAAAAAATGGAGCACTTTTTTATGAAGGAATGTCGACAAACTAGAAGTTGCAAAAGGTGAGCTTGATTTATTGATTTATTTATATCTGTAGATTAGGGAAGGTCGTACCAGGTGACCATGCTTCGTCGTTCATGGGCTGATAGCCAAGCCTGCTACTTATTTACGGTAATGTCTGCTACTACCAGCGACACGAATAGGTTGCACTTCATTTGCTTATTATTATAAAAAAAAAAGGCAGTACGTAACGTACGAGAGATGGCCCTGAAGCAGGTGGGCGATTGATTTCCGTACGTGCGATTTCCTAAAAACAATAAAACGATATCCACTTAAATCCTATGCGAGATTGGCACTTTGGCAGCTCCAGTGCCAACTGCCCACCACGGTTTGTTAACAAGATCCAGGTTTTAATTTAGTACTATAAGAGTACCTCTACCGGCGCAAAAATCTAAAGCCCGCCGGAACAACGGTGCGCAAAAATATGTGCTGACGGTGGAGGAGCGGTAACGACTGGTCTTTGTCGGAAGGCGACGGTTTTTTTTTTTTTTGAACATCCTACAAATATATAATATTAAAGCTCACAGTACAACGTTACATGGCTCTCAAGAACAGAGCAACACACTGAAGTGCCTAAGGACATGAAGAAACCGAAGATTGCCGATGGAGCCAAACAGCGATCGATCATCCGTCGACAACCCGAATTCGAATATGCCGCATCCACAATCTTCAAGGGCCTCTGTGCTCCATACCAGTTGATGCCCCGCGGTGGCTCTCCCGACGGTCTGTCTGGCGTATGCACTTGAGGTTGAGGAGAGTTGAGCTGTAGATAAATGTGAACCACCACCGAGCTCAACCTCAAAATGTCCCCGCTGTTAAATCTGGGGATCAGCAACAGAAGTGTTGTCGTGCACATCTGGTGAAAGAACCCGAACAGCAAGAGGACGGCTTCTTCCGCATAATCACCATCATGCAAAGATAACATTGTACAACAAAGGCTCTTAAGAAAGACATGCTTCTTAGTTTCTGTTGTGCTGCCATGAGTAGACTTGGAGATCTTCTTTGAGACCACATCACCTGAGTTTGCAACCACCACCATGGTGGCTACGCAGAATTGCCTGAAGACACCGATCTTTGCTTCGATCTCACTGGTAGCACAAGACTCCACCATCACATCCCCCTTCACTGGAACTTGGTGGTAGCAGCCACAGAATCTCCACGAAATCGGCTCCACCAAGAGGGGAAACGACAGATCCGAAGGGGAATCATCAGATCTGAGAGCATGAGATCCTCCCCAACCTCTAGCCCAGCGACCATGGCCAGCACAAGGACAGGAAGAAGAGGAGCAATCAAGCCCCGATCTGGTTTATTTAGAGACAGAAAACTACAAGCTAAACTACCTATACACAGCCGGACCTCTCTCCCACTCACCGCCGGCCACCTTGGCCGCCGAAGAAGAAGGTTGGGGACTGGAGGGCAGAAGTTATCGCCACAGAGGGCAAGTCGCCACAGGGGCAAACGGGGATATGGAAGGCGACGGTTGGACGCTCCACATAACTCACCAGCGACAACTGAGCGATGTGGGTGACCCGTCTCTAGTGGAAGTGTAGGAAGAGGAGTGGTTGGAGGCCCAGTGGATCGGTACGCAAGCGGCCATCAAACAATCATTGGCACCGGCGACGCCCACATCGAGTCTTATGAAGACTAGGGTTTAGAAACCCTTAGGCCTCGCTTGGTTTAGCGTTAAATAACCACTATCGGGTAAAGTTTCACGGACATGGTCACCTCCAGTAGAAAATACCGCATACAAGGCGTGGAAAATTCCGGCTCCAAATCCTACAATTCAAGCGGGCCCTTATTAGTTATTTATTTAAGTTTTAGTTTTAGATTATTTCATGTTCAGTTTGCAGTGGTAAATTATATTCAGATTTAGCCATTGTTTAACTGAAATCTTGCAATTAGGCTTTCGGTTCCACACAAAAAAAAAACTATTTGAAAAATCGGGGCACTGCAGTTGCGGGCACGTTCAGTAGGACGGTAACATATGCCGGTGCTTCTCATAGCGTCTGACCAGCACACTTGTCCAACCAACCGTATATATCTTTTTTTAGAAATTGTGTCCAACCGTATATATAAGAGCATATCCTGTCGGGGCGCCCAAATGGCCGTCCAAAGGCCTTCCGGACAGGGCCCAAAGCGCATTTGGGCGATGTCGCTCCCCACTCGCGCCGTCAAAACCAATAAAAAATTAAATTTAAACTTCGGCGGATTTCATTCAAATACAATTTTTCCATACGAAAAATCTTACATTTCATTGAAATTCATTAAAAACAAACATAATTCAAATATAAATCTAGATCTAGTACAAGGGATAGTACGCCGGGCACCGGCACTTGGGGCACTCGCCGGCCCTTGCGGCGGCGAGCACAGGACCCCGGTGGCAGCCGGAGCAGAGGCAGTAGAGGTAGCCGCCGGTGGAGGTGGAGGCGGCGGAGGTGCTGGCGGTGGAGGCAGCGGTGGCGGTGGCGGTGGCGGCTATGTCGGCCTGGATGGCGAGCTGCATGTGGCCGGGATCCCACTCCGGCGTCAGCGGCCAGCTGAAGTCGGAGCCGCCATCATCACCATCAGCCTTCTCCGCCGCTTGTTCGTCAGGTAGCGGCGGCGGAGGTTGCGCGCGGCGTTGTTCTGCTCTTGCGCGCCGAGCCGGCTCCATCTCCTCGTAGCGAGCCCTCTCCCGCTCCATGCTCGCCGCGAA
This sequence comes from Poa pratensis, assembly GCA_947311845.1. Lineage (NCBI taxonomy): Eukaryota > Viridiplantae > Streptophyta > Magnoliopsida > Poales > Poaceae > Poa > Poa pratensis. The sequence goes on from CAMZMU010000041.1 coordinate 28,387,974, forward strand.
GCTCTCGTCGGAGGCGTTGGTGAGGACGTCGTCGTCGGAGTCGAACCAGCCCGCAGGTGGCTCGTCGGCGAAGGAGTTCCGGTGGTACTGGTATTCAAGCTCGGTCTGCTCATCCCAGTACGCCGAGTTCGGCTCGAACCTGGCGTCGTCGTGCATCTCCGGCGGCATGGCTTGCATACACAAGGCGACGTAGTCGGCGCGCGCCTGGCCGGCGAGCCTTGGTGCGGCCGGGACGTGGACTGGGTTCGTTTTCCAGCCCTCGGGGAGGCGGCTGTTCGCCGGCACGGGCGTGTTGGTGCGGATGAGCTCGCGCGCCTCGGCCTCCGTGAGCAAGTTAGCCGCCGGTGGCGGTGGTGGCGGAGGCGGAGCAGACGACCCCGCATCGCGGTTGTTCCAGCTCCTCAGCCGCTCGCGCATGCGCGCAAGGTCGCGGCGGCGCCGGCGGGCCGCCATCTGTTCCTCCGCGGAGCGTCCAGCAGGGGCCATGGCGAGTTTTGGGGGGTCGAGATCGCCTCTTCGCCGGTGGTTTTTCGGTGGAGATGTTTGTGCTGAAAACGGCGAGGTACCCCCTCTATATAGCGGCCGGGGAGGCGAACGGATGAGATCGCCTTAACTCCGGCCGGCCAACGGCTCGCCTGCCGCACCATTAACACCAACGCTTCAAAAGAAGCGCCTGGCACTGACGCCGCCGTGGCGCAGACGCTTCGTCGCCGCAGGTGAAGAGACGCGTCACTGCGCCCGGCTACGAAACCGAGACGCCGCCCGCCATTAATAGATGACCAGAAGTTAGGTCGCCCGCCGCTTCGTGGCGTGTCTCACTGCCAGGCGTGGCCCGCGCGTTGGAGGCGGCCGTTTCGTTGTGTCCAGGGCCGCCCCAAGCCGCCCCAAGTTGAGGGTGTGGGCTGGGCGTGCCGGACACAAAACTGGGCCGCGCCGGACCAAAATCAGATTTGGACGGCGTGAGTGGGGAAAAAAGTGTCCGGCAAGCCCCAAAGGCCTTTAGGCGCCCCGACTGGAGATGCTCTAATGAGAGCGGCGGTGGAGAGTAGCATCATAATTCCTCTCGCACATGCATGCATGGAAGAAAATACGCACAACCTTGAACCTACGAACGAGAGATCACGCACGCGCAAGCACACTAGATCCGAAGAAAGGAGAAAAATAACGAACGAATCCGGAATCCGTCTCAAAAACAATCGGGGATGAACATACGTATTGCCCAGTCAAGTCAAAGATCGACTCGCGCGCTGGCCTTGGAGGAGATCCAGCGTGCGTGAGTACGTGGACGGAGTGTGCCGACATAGGAGTAGGACGAGCAGAAAGAAAAATAGCTCGAGTGTAGGTCGTACAGAAGCAGTGGGAGCTCCACGCATGGAGGCGCAAGTGCCGGCGGGGAGCGAGCTGGATTCGTGGGCGATCCATCCATGAGAGGAGGAAGAGGACGGTGCGCTCACATGGCCGGCCCATCGCTGCAAACTAGGCGGCGTAGTACGTACGGTAAAAATCATGTTTCACGTGGAGCTCTCGTGCTAGCCGCATGGGACGAGAGGACTCGGAAGAGGCCAGATTGCGAGGAAGATCAAATTGTTCCTCCTCTACTGATTATGACGGTACTAATTCAGGGCGGATTCGGACAACGACATGGCGTTAAGAGCAATCTCCGGGCCTCCAAACGACCCCAAAGACACAAAAACCTGTCACCAGAGGCCCTCCTGGAGGTGCTGAACATTGCCGCGGGCATGACCCTGACAGCGCTGCCCGTCATACACACAACGCGACGCGCCCGTGTTAAATTGGCTGTGCAGGAGGCCGTTCCGCCGCGTTTAATGTCGAGGCGACGAGACGGCGCCACGCCTGTCAGCACGTGTCGCAATAACGCCGCGCCCGTTCCCCTGGCTGGCGTGGAGCGAAGCGACGCGTCGCAATAATGCTGCGCCGCTTCCCATGGCGCAGACGGAAGCGACGCGTGCTGGAGTCGCAGCGGCTGGCCGCGGCGGCGCCCTGCAGACGCTTCGTCGGCGTCAATGCGCGGCCAGGCGAAGCGGTGGCCACGTTAATGCAGGCCACCCAACCCCACTCCTCCGGCCGCCTTTAAAACCCAACGCAGCGCAGCCCTCCTCTCCTCACACCATCGCTTCTCCCTCTCTCTCCCTCTCCCTCAAGAATATAGGCAGCCATGGCGGGCAGCCACCGCAACGCCACGAGCAGCAAGAGGAATTCCGGCGTCCTAACGAGGAGGCGGAGATGGCCAAGGTGTTCCAGCGAGGCATGTGGCGCGAGGAGGCTGACAACGCGCCTCCCTACGTGCTCTCGCTGGAGACCGCACGACTGAGAAGCCGCCACCTGCTGCCGGTGGACGACGTCGCCACCCTTCTGGACGGGTGGGTGAGGAGTGCCGCCAACATTCCGGTGGCGTCGCGGCTCAGCGGGCAGAAGCGCATCGAGTTCCTCAAGCGCAAGTGTGAAAGGACATTTTGTGATCTCTTAGTTTTGGGTGTTAGTTAACAACACTTGGGATGTTTTAATCCGTGATTGATGACCCACAAGTATAGGGGGTGTATCATAATACTTTCGATAAATAAGAGTGTCGAACCCAACGAGGAGCAGAAGGTGTTGACAAGCAGTTTCGATGAAGGATTCACTGTAAATACTCTCAGACAAGTTTTTAGGGGTTTTATATAGCAGATAAATAAAATACAAGTAAGTAAAATGCAGTAATAATAATCGCAGCAAGTGGCCCAATCCTTTCTACAGCAAAGGACAAGCCGGTTGGTTTACTTATGATGACCAAACGTTCTTGAGGACACACGGAAATTTAGTCTAGTGCTTTCGCTTCATATAGTGGATGAATCTTCATTGTTTTGATAATTGTTGTGTGGGTGAACCTATGCTAATGCACCGCCCTTCCTAGGACTAATACATAATTGTGATTATACCCCTTGCAAGCATCCGCAAATACAAGAAAGTAATTAGGATAAATCTAACCACAACCTTAAACTCTGAGATCCTGCTATCCCTCATGCATCGATATACCAACGGGGGTTCAGGTTGCTGTCACTCCGACAACCCCACAATTGGCAAACGAATACACAATGCATTCCCCTAGGCCCATAAAGGTGAAGTGTCATGTAGTCGACGTTCACATGACACCACTAGAAGAATAACACCACAACTGAAATATCAAACAATTAAATATTACTCAACATAATTCACTACTAACATTTAGACTTATCCCATGTCCTCAAGAACTAAACGAACTACTCACAAGACATCATATAGATCATGATCAGAGGTGATATAATGATGAATAACAATCTGGATATAAACCTTAATTCAACGGTTTCACTCAATAGCATCAACCAGAAGAAGTAATTAACTTCGGGAAAGTTCCCCCTATGAAATACACAAGATTCAACCCTAGATGTTACAACGGAACGGAGTGGAGCGGTGGAGATGACGGTGTCGGCGGTGGAGATGATGGTGATGATGATCCCAATGAAGTCCAGCTCGATGACGGTGACGATGACGACGATTTCCCCCCTCCGGGAAGGAATTTCCCCCGGCAGATTTCTCCCTGCCGGAGAGCTTTTCTCTCTCTGGTGTTTTCCGCCTCATGGAGGCGGCGGAATATTTCCTCGATGATCCCCCGTGTCTTAGGGTTTCCTGGGGATGAAGTACGCGAAAGGGCGTCGGCTGAGGTGGGCCTGGACTCCCTCCCCACATGGCGGCGCGCCAGCCTAGGTGGCCGCGCCATGGGGTGGGGAGGGCCCATGGTGGCCCACCTTGGCCTCCCCTTTTGGCTCCCTCCGGCATCTGGCAAAATAGGAGCTTCTGTATAATTTCCTTCAATTGTTGATCTTCAGAAATATTGTATCTTGACGGTGCTTTTTCCAGCAGAATCCTGACTTCGGTGAATAATTCTCCAATAATCATGAAACATGCAAAATAGGTAAAATAACATAAGTATCATCTCTAAATATAAAAATCAATGAATAACAGTAAATTATGATATAAAATAGTGATGCAAAATGGACGTATCAACTCACCCCAAGCTTAGACCTCGCTTGTCCCCAAGCGAAAACTGAGCTCAGTAAACAAGACCACATGTGTATGGAGTGAAGTGTCGATAAACAAAATACGGACAAGAAGCATCACATCTATTAACACACAAGTCATTTTGGATAACAACTTTCTCTCATATAACTTAACTTGAAACAAGTAAAGGGAAATCACAAATAAAGGTGCATAGAGGAAATCATAATTGGTGATGGCAAACTTCGTTCTTGGTCAGAGAACAATTAACAGATTGTACTTATCTTTCGATCAGAGTCTTTATATTAGAGCTTATATTGCAGAACTTGCATGCTCAACTATAACAGTCACCTTACAGTCATTGATAACTTTCAAAATTGCATTAATTCAGATAAAAGACTTGTGCTAAACAAGGAAGTATAAAGATAGGCCCTTCGCAGAGGGAAGCAGGGATTAAATCATGTGCTACAGCTTTTTATGTTTTGAAATCATATAGAGAGTATATAAAAATATAAGTTTGAGCTATGTATGTCGTTGTCAATGAATCGCAGTAAAGAAAACACTATCCCCTTGTCAAACAGACTTTCAAGAGTGGCTCCCATGAAGGACGTTATTTCTACCCAAGGGTAGATCATCCCTCTTCTCTTTTGCTTACACATGCATATTTATAAATTGGTATGACACTCCTCCCAACCTTTGCTTACACAAGCCATGGCTAACCGAATCCTCGGGTGCCTTCCAACAATCACATACCATGGAGGAGTGCATATTTGATAGTTTAACATTTTGGTTTTGCTTCTGATAAATCATTGGCAAGCATGTGAAGAGAATCAAATGGTTAAAGTTAAAATTATTTGGGACTGGGCACCCCATTTGCCAGCTCTTTTGCAAGATTAATGGATAAGCGGATGTATGTGTCACTAGTCCAATGGTGAAAGTCTGTCTGACAAGAGTGATAGAGAAACTCTACATAACACATGAGCTAATAAACAGTGACACAAAATAAGGAGTAATAAGGTTTTGAAAAATTTAAAGGTAGCACATGAAGTATTTACTTGGAGTGGCGCAAAATACCACATAATAGGTAGTTATGGTGGACACAAATGGCATGGGTTTTGGCTCAAGGTTTTGGATGCACGAGAAGCATTCCCTCTCAGTACAGGTTTTTGGCTAGCAAGGCTGGGTAGCAAGCATAAGAGTTGAGGATACAAACAAACATACATGTAGTAAAAACAATCATGCAATCTTCCTTGGAAGCACAAATAATTTTAACTTGAGAATACTAAGCTCATTAGCCAACAAGAAAGAAAGATAATGAAATAATATATCTACATGCACTTCCCTCTTTTCTACTTAAGTCTCAAAGTATTGTTACTACTGACCAATGCTAAGTTTGCCAAAACCAATTAGATTTACTTAATGCTCCCAAAGTGATGCCAATACTAACAACAAGATCATTCATATGACAGAAATTGCAAACTAAAATAAGAAGTGCAGAAAGTAAATGATAAAACTTCTCATTAATATTCCATAACGGCAAATCACATCAAGGGATACATAGATAACCAACTAAAGGAGAGATACTTCCACACTGCAAACCATCCTATATGATAACTTCTCTACTCATGATATGACTTGATTGAAAGGTAAAAAGGTAAAAGATAATGATGTGATACCGCGACACTCCCCCCAAGTTTGGAACAAGCCAAGGGGATGCCAATACCAATGATGAATTACTCCTTCGGTGGCGGTGGTGAATTATCCTCGTCATCAGACTTCCAAGGAGGGGGCTCTCCATCAACAAACGACGTCTTGGTCTCAGGAATCCTGAAACTTGCGGCAGAGCTAATGTGTTTAAACCTGTTTTCATACTCACAGTTTTGATTTTGAACGTCATAGAGTTGCGCCTGAAGTTTGTTGGTGGTGTTGTGGAGTGAGAGGATATCGTCCCACAGCCTTGTAGTCTCCTTCTTGTGCTCAGCAATAAGTTCAGACACAATTCTGTGGAAGATGCTCACTTCACGTTCAACCATCTTCTTGTAGGTAAAGACTTCTTGTTCCAACTCCTCCATCATGTCCTCCAGGCTTCCTTCTCCTTTAGGACCCCGGACATCTTTTGTCTGCAACTCTCCATCTACGAGCAGCGACTCCTTGGGATGCATCTTCAGCTCGTTCATGTACGGGTTGACGACGTTCACAAATAAGTTGTCCTTCCGAGGCCCGACGAAGACATGGTGGCTCTAGATCTGAAAACAATATCTTGCAGAAATAGCTCGAAACAAAGCACGACAAAAACGATATACGGACCTCGGGGGATCCGGGGGGATTATATAGCAAAAAGTTTTACGACAAAAGGAAGGTACGGAGAGAAACCGGGTCGGAGAAGGGCTCCGAGGTGCCCTCCCCATATGGCGGCGCGCCCAGGGGTGGGCCCGCGCCACATTGTGGGGAGGTGCTCTCGGGCACCTTTTCCTACCCGTTTCGATCTCGTAATTTTCCATATTAAATAAAAATAACAAAAATATCCTTTAGAGAGTTAAACGCGAACTTTTTCTTACCAAAACTGTTACCTATTCGAAAACTGACTCTGCAGTCCCATCAATTTGCTTTTTAATAAAAGTTTTCGGAGTCACCACTCGAATAACATCAACGTCTTCATTATAAGAATCTCCAGAAATATAATGTTTGAGTCTTTGCCCATTCACCACTTGTGTAGCATTATCTTTCAGTGAAGCAATTTTTATTGCACCTGAACGATACACCTCCACAATGACAAAAGGTCCTTCCATTTAGAGAGTAATTTTCTGCAAAAAATCTGAGACGAGACCGATACAATAGAACTTTCTCACCAACATTAAACTCTCTTTTAATAATTTTCTATCATGCCATTACTTAACTTTCTCCTTAAAGAGTCTAGCATTTTCATAAGCTTCACTTCTCCATTCATCTAAAGAACTTAATTGGAGTAACCTCTTCTTACCGGCGAGTTTAAAATCTTTATTAACTTCTCTCACAGCCCAATAAGCTTTGTGCTCTAATTCTAAAGGCAAGTGACAAGCTTTTCCATAAACCATTTTATAAGGAGACATACCATAGGATTTTTATAAGCAGTTCTATAAGCCCATAAAGCATCATTTAACTTACCAGCCCAATTTTATCTAGATTTATTAACAGTCTTTTGCAAGATTTACTTTCTCTATTTGATAATTCTACTTGCCCACTAGTTTGAGGATGATAAGCTGAAGCAATTCTATGACTAACACCATATTTAGCAAGGGTCTTTCTAAAACCACCATGAATAAAATGAGAACCTCCATCAGTCATAAGATATCTAGGCACACCAAACCTAGGAAAATAATATCTTGAAGCATTTTTAAAGAGGTCTCACCATCAGCACTTTTTGTAGATATGGGTTCTACCCACTTAGTAACATAATCAACAGCAACAAGTATATGAGTATTATATTCTGAAGGAGGGAAAGGACCCATGAAGTCGAATCCCCAACAATCAAATGGTTCAATAACAAGAGAATAATTCATAGGCATTTCATTGCGTCTAGAGATATTACCAACTCTTTGGCATTCATCACAAGATAAAATAAACTTCCTTGCATCTTTAAAGAGAGTTGGCCAATAAAAACCTGATTGTAGAACTTTTTGTGCAGTTCTATCTCCAGCGTGATGTCCTCCATAAGTACTGCCATGACATTTTCTCAATATCTCTTGTTGTTCATATTCGGGAACACATCTTCGCATAATACCATCCACTCCTTCTTTATATAAGTGTGGGTCATCCCAAAAATAATGCCTCAAATCATAAAAGAATTTCCTACTTTGCTGAGCTGAAAAGGTTGGAGGCAAGTACTTGAAAACAATAAAGTTAGCATAATCAGCATATCAAGGACTATCTCGCGAGCTCACCTTTATTGCAGCCAATTTTTCATTTGGAAAACTATCATTAACAGGTATCGGATCATAAGCAATATTTTCCAATCTATACAAATTATCAGCAACAGGATTATCAGCACCTTTCCTATCTACAATATGCAAATCGAATTCTTGTAAAAGTAGCACCCATCTAATAAGCATTGGCTTAGCGTCTTTCTTTTCCATAAGGTACTTAATGGCAGCATGGTCAGTATGAATAGTGACTTTTGAATCAACAATATAAGATCTAAACTTGTCACAAGCAAAAACTACAGCTAGGAACTCTTTTTAAGTAGTAGCATAATTCCTTTGAGCAGTATCAAGAGTCTTACTAGCATAATGAATAACATTCAACTTCTTATCTACTCGTTGTCCAAGAACAACACCTATAGCAAAATCACTAGCATCACACATAATTTTAAAAGGTAAATTCCAATCAGGTGGTTCCACTATAGGAGCAGTAATTAAAGCCTTTTTCAAAGTTTCAAAAGCTTCCTTACAATCATCATCAAAAACAAAAGGTACATCTTTTTGAAGAAGATTAGTAAGAGGCTTTGAAATTTTAGAGAAATCTTTAATAAACCTTCTATAGAAAACCAGCATGACCAAGAATACTAAGAATACCTTTGACATCCCTGGGATAGGGCAGTCCCAGAACAATTCCTTCATTAACCATAAAGTGGCATTTCTCCCAATTAAGAACAAGGTTAGTTTCCTCACATCTCTGCAAAACTTTATCAAGGTTTCGCAAACAGTTATCAAAAGAATTCCCATAGACGGAAAAATCGTCCATGAATACCTCTACAATCTTTTCACAAAGCCATGAAAAATAGCAGACATGCACCTTTGAAAAGTAGCAGGAGCATTACATAAACCGAAAGGCATACGCCTATAAGCTTAAGTTCCATAAGGACAAGTGAAAGTAGTTTTTCTTAATCTTTAGCTCTAACAGCAATTTGCGAAAACCCAGAATAACCATCAAGAAAGGAAAAATGAGTATTCTTAAATAACTTTTCTAACATTTGATCAATGAAAGGTAAAGGGTAATGATCTTTCTTAGTAACTTTATTAACTTTCCGAAAATCAATGCACATTCTATATCCTACAACTACTCTTTGAGGGATGAGCTCATCATTATCATTTGGTACAATGGTAATTCCTCCTTTCTTAGGAACACAATGCACAGGACTCACCCATTTACTATCAGCAATAGGATATATAATACCAGCTTCAAGGAGTTTTAATACCTCATTTCTTACCACATCCTTCATTTTAGGAATTAGACGACGTTGATGTTCAACAACAGGCTTTGCATCATCTTCCATATTAATGGCGTGTTGGCAAATAGAGGGAGAAATCCCTTTTAAATCATCAAGAGTGTATCCAATAGCTCCTCGGTGTTTCCTCAATATTTCCAATAATCTTTCTTCTTCAAAATCTGAAAGCTTAGAACTAATAATAACAGGATAAGTTTTCTTATCATCAATATAAGCATATTTAAGATTATCAGGTAAAGGTTTCAAATCGAAAACAGGATCCTCCTTTGGTGGTGGTGTGGTACCTAAATCTTCAACAAGTAAATTATGTTTAAAAATAGGTTGATGAAAGAAAAAATTTCGTCAAGCTCATTCCTCTCTTCCCTAAAGACTTCACTTTCATGATCCTCCAGGTGTTGTTGCAAAGGGTCATTAGGGGCAAGAGCAATAGATGCAAGCTGTTCAACTCTAAAATCCTCATTAGGCAATTCGGTTTCATAAGGAGTTTTAGCAAATTTAGAGAAATTAAACTCATAAGATTCACCAGCGAATTTAGTCAAGATTTTCTCTTTCTTACAATCTATAATAGCACCACAAGTATTCAAAGAAAGGTCTACCAAAAATGATAGGACAAGTTTTACTAGCAGCAGAACCAAGTACCAAAAAGTCAGCAGGATATTTAATATTACCACATAAAACTTCCACATCTCGAACAATACCAATAGGAGAGATAGTTTCTATGTTAGCTAGCCGAATAACCACATCGATCTCTTCAAGTTCACCAGAACCAATTTCGTGCATAATTTCGCTATAAAGCTCATAAGGAATAGCACTGGAACTCGCACCAATATCACATAAACTGTAATAGCAATGATCACCTATTCTAACAGAAAGCACTGGAACACTAGCTTTCCTAGATTTACTAGGATGTGAAACAATATTAGAAGCATCTTCACAGAAGATGATGTGCCCATCTTCTACACTTTCAGTTACAAGGTCTTTAATTATTGCTACAGCAGGTTCAACAGTTATTTGCTCATCAGGTTCTATAGGTTTCTTTGCACTTTTGTTAACCACACTAGTTATAACAGAATGTTCTTTCACTTTAGCAGGAAAAGGAAATTTTCAATATAAGCTTCAGGAAGGATGTGATCAACAGTATTAACTTCAATACTTCTACCTATAGGCAAATCAGTTTTATCTTTATAAGGTTCATGATATTTATTAAAGCTCTTCTTAGGCATTTCGAAATGAGAGGCAAAACCTTTATAAAAATTTGCAACAACTTGAGAGTCAAGACCATAAACAACACTCATATTGTCACGCCCGAGACCCGGCCCGGTAGAATGACAGCCGACGCGCGCTATAGACCGTGAAGCCTATACACGCGCAAGGCTAGAGAAGCAGGATAAACCAGCATAGTGGATCTCAACAGCTCGTCTAATCATATTTAAAGATTATTATATTTACAAGGAATTTCTCTAGTCGCATCCCACCCAACTAGTCCAGCCTACTCCTCGGAGTACGACGGCTTCCGCTGCAAACTCTGATAACATAAAATAGGGGAAGCAAGGGTGAGTACAAATAAAACGTACTCAGCAAGTAAATACTTTACTAAACAATAAAGATCAGAGTATCGAATATAGTAATAACGGCCTTACTGTATTTTAATCAGATATCAATGAACAAGATAAATAAAGCATCAACGAAACTTGATTTAGAAGAACAAATCATCCACCGAGGAAATATAGAGTTAAGGACGGTGGATGATCGTGTATCGGTATCACACATCTTAATATCAAAGCATACCAAACAAAATATACGAGAGTGGTAAGAAGTGCTTGCCTCGGTTAGATACGCCGTAGCTATCAAAAAATACTCGATCAATCTGATATGATCGACAGCTCCAGAAAATAGATAAGACCGGCAAACAATCGCATACTCCGGCAGCATAGCAGGAAGAAAACCACAAGCCAACAGACCGCCTCTTCTCAGATCGCCTCCTCAATAGCCTGGATCGGTATACGTGTGCTCCTACACCAACACTGTAAAAACCACGGCCCAAATGGTATGCCAGATTGACCCTCCGCTCCAGCTCGAGCTCATACTCCAATACGCTGAAGAATACGACCAGCAAAGGTGATAGACAGCCTCCACTCGCGCCTAATCAAAGGATGTCACAGATCGCCTCTTGGAACATGCCATCACCGGCGTCGCCTTGTAATCTCTCTCTGATTCTGGTTTCACTCTCTTCCTCAGCTTATCCTCACTACTCTCTCGGCGTGGCGTTGCGTTGTGTGAGCAGCACCGCAGGAGGAGCTATCTACGTTTCTATTTATACTCAGGAATCGATCAGGTGGGATTAGCTAAATATCTAGGCTGACCGCCTGCCGCTTTGCCGCCTTGACCTCAGAAATATCTGCCGACATCGTTGACGTGAGCAAGCAGATCAGCTGCCGTAGTTGGCCACCATGCAGAAGTCCACGACGGATTCTTGGATAAGGTGGCCTCTCCTATGCTGCCACGTAGCTCCTTGTGATTAAGCTAGCTTGCCTTGTACTACACTGGTACGATCGGTTCTAGCTAGTACTACTACTTGTTAGCTCCTAATTGAACCAACGATCAAAAGCATAAACAAGCAGTCGATCAAATCCTCTAGTTATTTTTCAAACATAAGCAGATTTAAATCTAGCAAGAACGTACAAAAAACAAGTAGCTAGAGGCAAAATATTAATTTACTCAAAACAATTAATTTAGCAAAATTTCAGGTTGTCACACATATTTTGAAATTTATCAGTATTAATGCATTCGTAATCATACTTTATACCAGACTCTCTAACTTTGTCGTTCTTCCATCCTTCAGTGTTCTCCTGAATCCGGTCAAGAAGGTCCCATTTAAACTTGCGTGTGAATGATCCAGAACAAGTAGTATCTAACAAGGTTTTATCTTGAAAAGAGAGTCTTGCATAGAAATTATCAATAATGACATTATCAGGAAGCTCATGAATGGGACATTTGAGTATTAATGACTTCAATCTTCCCCACGCTTAGGCAATACTCTCTCCATCATGAGGCCAGAAATTATATATAAGATTTCGATCTTGGTGAATTTCACTTGGAGGATATAAGTTAGAATAAAATAGAGGCACAATTTCCTCCCAGCCAAGAGAACAACCATTTTTCAGCAGTTTGTACCATTCTGCAGCTCTACCCATCATTGATATAGAGAATAGTTTCTTCTTAACTTCATCCATAGAAATACCTCCACACTTGAACAACTCGCATAATTCATGTAAAAACAGCAAATGATCTCCAGGATGGACAGTTCCATCCCCTCCATAGCGGTTATTCGTAACACGTTTAATAATTTTCATAGGTATTTTATATGGAATTACCTGCACAGCTGGCGCCTCATCTACTACCTTTGCAGTACTAGTAGATTTTCCAAATAGGAATTCAAGAGAAGACCTCTCCATAATGAAATATAGCAGCATGCAGAAATAAAAACTGCACGTACAATAGATGTTTCCCTTACCAATTCCACTTACCAATAGCGCTTTACTCCCAGAAACGGCGTCATAAAATAGTCTTGATGACCCACAAGTATAGGGGGTGTATCGTAGTACTTTCGATAAATAAGAGTGTCGAACCAACGAGGAGCAGAAGGTGTTGACAAGCAGTTTCGATGAAGGATTCACTGTAAATACTCTCAGACAAGTTTTTAGGGGTTTTTGATATAGCAGATAAATAAAATACAAGTAAGTAAAATGCAATAATAATAATAATCGCAGCAAGTGGCCCAATCCTTTCTACAGCAAAGGACAAGCCGGTTGGTTTACTTATGATGACCAAACGTTCTTGAGGATACACGGGAATTTAGTCTAGTGCTTTCGCTTCATATAGTTGATTAATCTTCATTGTTTTGATAAGTGTTGTGTGGGTGAACCTATGCTAATGCACCGCCCTTCCTAGGACTAATACATACTTGTGATTACACCCCTTGCAAGTATCCGCAAATATAAGAAAATAATTAAGATAAATCTAACCACAGCATTAAACTCTGAGATCCTGCTATCTGATACGTCTCCAACGTATCCATAATTTCTGCTGTTCCATGCTTATATTATACCATTTGCTACATGTTTTATATACACTTCATATCACTTTTATGCATTTTCTGGGACTAACCTATTAACAAGATGCCACAGTGCCAGTTCCCTGTTTTCTGCTGTTTTTGGTTTCAGAAAGTTACTTCTGGAAATATTCTCGGAATTGCACGAAACAAAAGGCCAAGTCCCTATTTTTCCACACGTACACGGAGTCCGAAGGAGAGACGAAGGAGCCACGAGGTGGCCAAACCACCTGGCGGCGCGGCCCACCGCCGCGCCGCCTGTGGTTTGGGCCCCTCGGGGGTCCGCCGACATCGCCCCTTCGCCTATTTATTCCCCGAGACGTGAAAACCCTAAAACACCGAGCCTTTCATCCAGAACATATTCGCTGCCGCCGCCGTCGTCAACCCTAACTCGGGGGGTTCTGAAGCTCTTCCCGGCACCCTGCCGGAGAGGGGAATCATCACCGGAGGGCTCTACATCGCCATGCCCGCCTCCGGAGTGATGCGTGAGTAGTTCATCCTTGGACTATGGGTCCATAGCAGTAGCTAGATGGTTGTCTTCTCCACTTGTGCCATCATGTTTAGATCTTGTGAGCTGCCTATCATGATCAAGATCATCTTATTGTAATGCTACATGTTGTGTTTGCTGGGATCTGACTTATATTGATACCTATGTGGAGCTGAATATTATATTATCATGTCTATGTCATTTGTGATCTTGCATGCTCTCCGTTACTTGTTGAAGCCTTGGCCAAGTGAATACTTGTGACTCCAAGAGGGGGTATTTATGCATGATAGTTGGGTTCAACCTCTATTTAACCTGGGATAGTGACAGCAAGTTCTAAGGTTGTAGATGTGTTGTTGCCACTAGGGGTAAAACAGCAATGCTTTATTCAAGGATGAATGTATTGTTTACATTACGCACATTACTTAATGCAATTGTCTGTTGCTTGCAACTTAATACTGGAAGGGGTACGGATGTTAACCGGAAAGTGGACTATTTAGGCATAGATGCATGCTGGATAGCGGTCTATGTACTTTGTCGTAATGCCCAAATGAATCTCATAGTAGACACCACACTCACACATGCATGTTATATGCACTTATCAATTGTCAATTGCCCAGCTGTAATTTGTTTACCCAGCATGTTAGTTATCTTATTGGAGAGACACCACTAGTGAACTGTGGACCCCGGTCCATTCTTTTACATCTGAAATACAATCTACTGCAATCATTGTTCTCTACTGTTTTATGCAAACAAACATCATTTCCATTCGATACGTTTAACCCTTTGTTTTCAGCAAGCCGGTGAGATTGACAACCTCACTGTTAAGTTGGGGCAAAGTAATTTGATTGTGTTGTGCAGGTTCCACGTTGGCACCGGAATCCCTGGTGTTGCGCCGCACTACACTCCTTCACCAACACCTTCGAAGCAAACCTCGTTTTCCTACTGGTTCGATTAAACCTTGGTTTCATACTGAGGGAAAACTTGCTGCTGCACTCATCATACCTTCCTCTTGGGGTTCCCAACTGACGTGTGACGTACAAGCATTGTTTCTGGCACTGTTGCCGGGGAGATATTCCCTCGTCAACTTAGCGCTAGCAACACGTTTTCTGGCGCCGTTGCCGGGGAAAACCGAATTGCTTCTGCAAGGGGAGTCTCTCACACCCAATCTCTTTACTTTGTTATTTGTCTTGCTTAGTTTATTTTTATTTAGTCTTGTTTGCTCTCTTTATCAAAAACACAAAAAAATTAGTTACTTGTTTAATTCGTTTGATTTTGTTTTTCAAAATGAGTACTCCTGAGAACACTAAGTTGTGTGACTTCACTAGCACAAACAACAATGATTTCATATGCACTCCTATTGCTCCACCTGCTTCTAAGCAGAATTTTATGAAATTAAACCTGCTCTATTAAATCTTGTTATGAAAGAGCAATTTTCTGGTGTTAGTACTGATGATGCTGCTGCCCATCTTAATAACTTTGTTGAACTTTGTGAAATGCAAAAGTATAAGGATATGGATGGGGATATTATAAAACTGAAACTTTTTCCTTTCTCCTTGAGAGGAAGAGCTAAAGAATGGTTGCTTTCTTTGCCTAGAAATAGTATTGATTCTTGGACAAAATGCAAAGATGCTTTCATAGGGAAATATTATCCTCCTGCTAAGATTATATCCTTGAGAAGTAGCATTATGAATTTTAAACAACTTGATAATGAACATGTTGCTCAAGCTTGGGAAAGAATGAAATCTTTGGTGAAGAATTGTCCCACTCATGGACTGACTACTTGGATGATCATCCAAACCTTTTATGCAGGATTAAATTTTTCCTCAAGGAACTTATTGGATTCAGCCTCTGGAGGAACCTTTATGTCCATCACTTTAGGTGCAGCAACAAAGCTACTTGATGATATGATGATCAACTATTCCGAATGGCACACCGAAAGAGCTCCTCAAGGTAAGAAGGTAAATTCTGTTGAAGAAACCTCCTCTTTGAGTGATAAGATTGATGCTATTATGTCTATGCTTGTGAATGGTAGATCTCATGTTGATCCTAATAATGTTCCTTTAGCTTCATTGGTTGCTCAAGAAGAGCATGTTGATGTAAACTTCATTAAAAACAACAACTTCAACAACAATGCTTATAGGAATAATTTTGGTAGCAACAACTATAAGCCTTATCCTTCAAATGGTTATGGCAATTCTTATGGTAATTCCTACAGCAACAATAGAAGTGTGTCCTCTGATCTTGAAGCTATGCTTAAAGAATTTATTAGCACACAAAAAGCTTTCAATAAAACTGTTGAGGAAAAGTTTGAAAAAATTGATGTCTTGCTTCTAAAGTTGATAGTCTTGCTCATGATGTTGAAATTCTAAAACTGAAAGTTATGCCTAATGAAGTTAAAGATACTAAGTCATTTGCTACAGCAAATGCCATCCAAGTTCGAATTGATAATAATATTAGGATGTTGGCTGAATTGCATGCTAGGTGGGAAAAAGAGGAAGAACTTGAAAAAGAGAATAGTATAGTTAGAGTTTGTACTATCACCACCACTAGTAATGCTAATGTTTACATGCTAGTAAGCCTCCTACTATTGATGGTAATGTTATTGGTGTTGGTAATGTCTCTACTACTTCTGCAAAGCGTTTGAAATTGCCTAAAACTGCTGAAACTTTTTCTGATAAAAGTGCTGAAATTTTTCAAACTATTGGAGACAATGGTTCCACCACCATTGACAATAATGATTTTGATTTTGATGATTGTAACATCTCTGAAGTTATTATGTTCTTGCAAAAATTAGCTAGAAGTCCCAATGCTAGCACTATTAATTTGGCTTTTACAAAGCATATTACAAATGCTCTTTTGCAAGCTAGGGAGGAGAAGTTGAAACTTAAAGCTTCTATTCCTAGGAAATTAGAAGATGGTTGGGAACCCATCATTAAGGTAAAGGTGAATGATTTTGATTGCAATGCCTTGTGTGATCTTGGTGCAAGTATTTCGGTTTTGCCCAAGAAGCTTTATGATATTCTTGATTTGCCACCTTTGGAACATTGTTATTTGGATGTTTTTCTCGCTGATAATGCTATGAAGAAACCTTTGGGGCGAGTTAATGATGTTTTTATTACAGTAAACAATAACCTTGTCCCGTTGATTTTATTGTTATGGATATTGAATGCAATGCATCTTGTCCTATTGTTTTGGGAAGACCTTTTCTTCGAACTGTTGGTGCCATCATTGATATGAAAGAAGGTAATATAAGGTACCAATTTCCTCTCAAGAAAGGTATGGAACACTTCCCTAGGAAGAGAATGAAGTTACCTTTTGACTCTATTGTTAGAGCAAGTTATGATGTTGATGCTTCTTCTCTTGACAACACTTGATTTTCACTTTCTGCGCCTAGCTGAAAGGCGTTAAAGAAAAGCGCTTATGGGAGACAACCCATCGTTTTTATTTGCTGTTATTTTTGTTTTCTTTGAGTCAAGGAGTTTTGTTACTTCTGTAGCAACTCCTTTGTATCTTTATTTTATCGCAATGTTGTGCCAAGTAAAGTTCTATATTGAAAGTTGATGCAAGATTTGGATTTCTGCGCAGTGACAGATTTTTAGCTGTCACGGATTTGAGCTTATCTCCCTGTAGAAAATTCAAAAAATTCTGAAAAAATCACGCATATTCCTGAGATATGTACGCAACTTTCATTATTTTAGGCCAGATCCATCTGAGCAACTTAAGTGCCTCGAAAAAATTCGTCATTCCAGACTGTTCTGTTTTTGACAGATTCTGCCTTTTGTTTTGCATTCGCTCTTTTACTGTGTTTGTGTGGATTTCTTTGCTCCACAAAGCATTGGTGGCTGTAGCTAATGTCCAGAAGCTTTGGGATTGATTGTATCATTACAGAATATGAGAATTTTTGATTATGCACTAACCCTCTAATGAGAACTGTCTTGAGTTTGGTGTGAAGGAAGTTTTCAAGGATCAAGCGAGAAGGGTGATATTATGTGATCAAGAAGAGTGAAAAGCCTAAGCTTGGGGATGCCCCCGTGGTTCATCCCAACCATATTCAGAGAGACTCAAGCGTCTAAGCTTGGGGATGCCCAAGGCATCCCCTTCTTCATCAACAAACTTATCAGGTCATCTCTAGTGAAACTATATTTTAATTCTTTCACATCTTATGCGCTTTACTTGGAGCGTCTGTGTGTTTTTATTTTTGTTTTTGTTTGAATAAATTCGGATCCTAGCAATCCTTGTGTGGGAGAGAGACACGCTCCGCTTTTTCATGTGAATACTCATGTTCTTCACTTATATTTGTTGAGTATTCTTAACTAGCTACTGCAGTGCTTTTAGCTCCTGTTTTTCATGCATCTCTTCGAGCTGTTAGCACTTGTTTATAAATACTCTCTTGCTGCATTATATTATCATTTGGAGAGTTTATGTTTAAATAAATTGATTGGTGTTTGTTTGGAAGAAAGAAAATGCTACATGTAGTAGTTGGTATTGGAAAAGACATATGCATTCTTGTAGATCATTGTCTTGTTTCGATTTGATGCTTTGCAATTGTTTTGAGCTCTCAAGTAGATCATGTTTAAGCTCTTGCATCATGTAGTTAAAGCCTAGTAGTGGAGAACTACCGTAGAGCTTGTTGAGACTTGGGATGCATATTTGTTCTCTCTAAGGTCTAGATATTTTCTGGTAAAATGTTTGAGCAACAAGGAAGACAGTGTAGAGTCTTATAATACTTGCAATATGTTTTTATGTGATTCTTGCTGTACCGGTTTATACTTGTGTTTGCTTCAAACAACCTTGCTAGCCTAAACTCTGTACTGAGAGGGAATGCTTCTCGTGCATCCAAAACTTGAGCCAAAACCCATGCCATTTGTGTCCACCATACCTACCTACTATGTGGTATTTCCTGCCATTCCAAGTAAATATTTCATGTGCTACCTTTAAACTATTCAAAACTTTATTACTCCTTATTTGTGTCAATGTTTTATAGCTCATGAGGAAGTATGTGGTGTTTTATCTTTCAATCTTGTCATTTACTTCTGACAGACTTTCACCAATGGACTAGTGGCATATACATCCGCTTATCCAATAATTTGCAAAAAGAGCTGGCAACGGGGTGCCCAGCCCCAATTAATTACAACTTTCATTAATAATTCTCTTCACATGTTTTGCCCTGATTTATCAGTAAGCAACTTAATTTGCAAATAGACACTCCTCCATGGTATGTGAATGTTGGAAGGCACCCGAGGATTCGGTTAGCCATGGCTTGTGTAAGCAAAAGGTTGGGAGGAGTGTCATCTATAAAGAAACTAAAATACATGTGTAAACAAAAGAGAAGAGGGATGATCTACCTTGCTGGTAGAGATAACGTCCTTCATGGGAGCCGCTCTTGAAAGTCTGGTTGACAAGGGGGTTAGAGTGCCCACTACCATTCGTTGACAACAACAAACACCTCTCAAATACTTATTTTGTGCTCTCTATATGCTTTCGAAAACTTAAAAAGCTCTAGCACATGATTTAATCCCTGCTTCCCTCTGCGAAGGGCCTATCTTTTACTTTATGTTGAGTCAGTTTACCTACTCCTTTCTATCTTAGAAGCAAACACTTGTGTCAACTTTGTGTGCATTGATTCTTACATGTTTACTTATTGCACTTGTTATATTGCTTTATGTTGACAACTATCCATGAGATATACATGTTACAAGTTGAAAGCAATGCTGAAACTTAATCATCCTTTGTGTTGCTTCAATGCCTTTTACTTTGAATCTATTGCTTTATGAGTTACCTCTTATGCAAAACTTTTTGATGCTTGTCTTGAAAGTACTATTCATGAAAAGTTTTTGCTTATATGATTCATTGTTTACTCTTTATCTATTTGTTAGCAAACTATAGATCATTGCTTTGAGTCACTTCATTCATGACATGAGCCTTGCAATATATTGATCAAGATTGTGTGAAAGCATGTCTCCTCAGAAATTATTTGTTGTTATCGTTTTACCTACTCGAGGACGAGTAGAACTAAGCTTGGGGATGCTTGATACGTCTCCAACGTATCCATAATTTCTGCTGTTCCATGCTTATATTATACCATTTGCTACATGTTTTATATACACTTCATATCACTTTTATGCATTTTCTGGGACTAACCTATTAACAAGATGCCACAGTGCCAGTTCCCTGTTTTCTGCTGTTTTTGGTTTCAGAAAGTTACTTCTGGAAATATTCTCGGAATTGCACGAAACAAAAGGCCAAGTCCCTATTTTTCCAGCACGTACACGGAGTCCGAAGGAGAGACGAAGGAGCCACGAGGTGGCCAAACCACCTGGCGGCGCGGCCCACCGCCGCGCCGCCTGTGGTTTGGGCCCCTCGGGGGTCCGCCGACATCGCCCCTTCGCCTATTTATTCCCCGAGACGTGAAAACCCTAAAACACCGAGCCTTTCATCCAGAACATATTCGCTGCCGCCGCCGTCGTCAACCCTAACTCGGGGGGTTCTGAAGCTCTTCCCGGCACCCTGCCGGAGAGGGGAATCATCACCGGAGGGCTCTACATCGCCATGCCCGCCTCCGGAGTGATGCGTGAGTAGTTCATCCTTGGACTATGGGTCCATAGCAGTAGCTAGATGGTTGTCTTCTCCACTTGTGCCATCATGTTTAGATCTTGTGAGCTGCCTATCATGATCAAGATCATCTTATTGTAATGCTACATGTTGTGTTTGCTGGGATCTGACTTATATTGATACCTATGTGGAGCTGAATATTATATTATCATGTCTATGTCATTTGTGATCTTGCATGCTCTCCGTTACTTGTTGAAGCCTTGGCCAAGTGAATACTTGTGACTCCAAGAGGGGGTATTTATGCATGATAGTTGGGTTCAACCTCTATTTAACCTGGGATAGTGACAGCAAGTTCTAAGGTTGTAGATGTGTTGTTGCCACTAGGGGTAAAACAGCAATGCTTTATTCAAGGATGAATGTATTGTTTACATTACGCACATTACTTAATGCAATTGTCTGTTGCTTGCAACTTAATACTGGAAGGGGTACGGATGTTAACCGGAAAGTGGACTATTTAGGCATAGATGCATGCTGGATAGCGGTCTATGTACTTTGTCGTAATGCCCAAATGAATCTCATAGTAGACACCACAACTCACACATGCATGTTATATGCACTTATCAATTGTCAATTGCCCAGCTGTAATTTGTTTACCCAGCATGTTAGTTATCTTATTGGAGAGACACCACTAGTGAACTGTGGACCCCGGTCCATTCTTTTACATCTGAAATACAATCTACTGCAATCATTGTTCTCTACTGTTTTATGCAAACAAACATCATTTCCATTCGATACGTTTAACCCTTTGTTTTCAGCAAGCCGGTGAGATTGACAACCTCACTGTTAAGTTGGGGCAAAGTAATTTGATTGTGTTGTGCAGGTTCCACGTTGGCACCGGAATCCCTGGTGTTGCGCCGCACTACACTCCTTCACCAACACCTTCGAAGCAACCTCGTTTTCCTACTGGTTCGATAAAACCTTGGTTTCATACTGAGGGAAAACTTGCTGCTGCACTCATCATACCTTCCTCTTGGGGTTCCCAACTGACGTGTGACGTTACACGCATCAAGCATAGTTTCTGGCGCTGTTGCCGGGGAGATATTCCCTCGTCAACTTAGCGCTAGCACTATCCCTGATGCATCGATATACCAACGGGGGTTCAGGTTGCTGTCACTCCGGCAACCCCACAATTGGCAAACGAATACACAATGCATTCACCTAGGCCCATAAAGGTGAAGTGTCATGTAGTCGACGTTCACATGACAACACTAGAAGAATAACACCACAACTTAAATATCAAACCATTAAATATTACTCAACATAATTCACTACTAACATTTAGACTTCTCTCATGTCCTCAAGAACTAAACGAACTACTCACAAGACATCATATAGATCATGATCAGAGGTGATATAATGATGAATAACAATCTGGACATAAACCTTAATTCAACGGTTTCACTCAATAGCATCAACCACAAGAAGTAATTAACACCGGGAAAGTTCCCCCTATGAAATACACAAGATTCAACCCTAGATGTTACAGCGGAACGGAGTGGAGCGGTAGAGATGACAGTGTCGGCGGTGGAGATGATGGTGATGATGATCCCAATGAAGTCCAGCTCAATGACGGCGATGATGGCGACGATTTTCCCCCTCCGGGAAGGAATTTCCCCCGGCAGATTTCTCCCTGCCGGAGAGCTTTTCTCTCTCTGGTGTTTTCCGCCTCATGGAGGCGGCGGAATATTTCCTCGATGATCCCCCGTGTCTTAGGGTTTCCTGGGGATGAAGTACGCGAAAGTGCGTCGACTGAGGTGGGCCTGGCTCCCTCCCCACATGGCGGCGCGCCAGCCTAGGGGGGCGCGCCATGGAGTGGGGAGGGCCCATGGTGGCCCACCCCTGCCTCCCCTTTTGCTCCCTCCGGCATCTGGCAAAATAGGAGCTCTGTATAATTTCCTTCAATTGTTGATCTTCAGAAATATTGTATCTTGACAGTGCTTTTTCCAGCAGAATCCTGACTCCGGTGAATAATTCTCCAATAATCATGAAACATGCAAAATAGGTAAACATAAGTATCATCTCTAAATATAAAATATATCAATGAATAACAGTAAATTATGATATAAAATAGTGATGCAAAATGGACGTATCAGTGATAAGTGATGCAGGTTTATTTGTGTACAACACATATGCATCAACACCAAAAAGAGAAAAGAAGATTCTGGAGAGTTTCAGGCCGGAGTTGGGCATTTCCTCAAAGATGCAGTGAAGTGGTTCAGCCCCTGGTGGGGGCCGGAGTTTCCGGCCCTTGGGGCCGGAGTATCCGCCCCTGGCGAAGTTTTCGGCCCCAGGGCACCGGAATGTTTGCCCAAGCATCCACTGGCTGGAAGTGGTTCAGCCCCTGGTGGGGGCCGGAGTATCTGGCCCCAGAAGGCCGGAGTTTCCGCCCCAGACCGGAGTATCCGGTCACTAGGGCCGGAGACTCCGGTGTGAAGCTGTCTGCAACGGCTAGATTTTCTGGGAGGGGTATAAATACCCCTCCACCTACCTCCATCCAGCTAGCTCGCCCAGAATTGAAGACACCATTATTGCAAGCTCAAGAATCACTAGATCTCCCAATCCCTCCACCCAAACTCGTTGATCTTTGGAGGATTGAAGGAGAAGGCCCCGATCTACATCTTCACCAAGCCGTTTTCCATTTCCCCTTATTCACTTGAGGGACCATTTGCTAGGTTTCCACTAGGAAAACCTAGCCCATTGTTGTACTTACTTGCTTGTCTTTGTGACAGATTCTAGCTGTTTGGCAGCCCCCAATCCTTTGTGGGTTGTGCCCCAAAATCGTTGTTGTAAAGGCTCTGGACTCCACCTTGAAGGTTTCCGATAGTTGAAGTGAACCAATCCTTTGTGGTGCGGTTCACCGGAGAAGAGGGTGAAGCCTTTGTGGCTGTTGATCCATTGTGTTGGTTCACACCTCTCCAATGAGATGTACTCCCCTAAAAAGGAGGAACTCGGGAATACATCCGTGTCTCCGCGTGTTTTCACTTCGGTTACCTCTATCCTTGTTTATCGCCTTTACTGTTTCGTGCTTAGTTGCTAGCTTGTCATATAGGTAAATTCACCGTAGTTGCATATCTAGAGAATTTACCTTTTGTGTCAAGCCTAATTTGAAAAAGACTAAAATTTGGAGTAGCACCTATTCACCCCCCTCTAGGTGTCATACTGATCCTTTCAATTGGTATCAGAGCCTAGGCTCTCTTGTTTTGGGCTTAACCGCCTAAGAGAATATGACACTAAGTGAGGATGAGGCCGAACATGCCAAGACTAATGAGGAGCTTGAAAAAGCCAAAGCCATCACGGCATCCATGGCCGATATCAAATCGTTGGAAACAACATTGACATCGGCCATGGACGTCAAATTTGATAAGTTGCATGACTTATTAATGAAACTCGCAAATGACAAGATTTCGGAACTCATCCCACTAGAGGGTGTCTCTAACTCAAATGAGGGTGATTCTGAGGAGGATAAAGAGAAAAAGAAAAGGGGTTGAAACCACCTCCGGAACTAAGCCACCTCCTCCACATCCTACCACGCATGTAGATGGGAAGGATGAGTACCATGCCGTTCCGGGATGGTACCCTCTCGACCCACGTATCACCACCCGCATAAACCCTTTAGGTCCTCCACCTAAGCTTAATGCATTAGCTTTGCAAGTTGGCAACGCTTAATGAAATCTCATATCAACATTGCCTCTATCGAGTTTTGGAGGATCATTGAAGATGGATACAAGGTCGCGGACCCAAGCAATGTGACAAGAAGAGAGTTTGCCGAAAAGCAACTCAATGCCTCCGCACTCCACATGATTGAACTCTCATTGAGTGAAAGTGACAAGCATTATGTTCTTCACGCCACCACCGCCAAAGAAGCTTGGAATTGTCTTGAGGTTGTATTCCCTGGGAATGAAAGCATGAAGAGAAATAGATATGATTCTTTGAGCAATGATGCCGAAGGCTTCTACATGTTTAACAATGAGAATCATGAAGACATGTATGGAAGACTCAAAACTCTTGCAAAGGCCTTCTATGATGTGGGGGCAACCTATGTGGATGATGCTTGGGTCAAGAGGAAGTATGTGAATGCTCTATTGCCTTTCGAGCCCATTGAGTTGAAGTCTATTCAAGGAAGACACAACTACAATCAAATGACATCCAATGAAGTTATGCAAGAAGTGCAAGCCTCCAAGGTTGCCACCAAGAATGCCGAAGATAACCGTGCTAGGGCCATGGGAATGAAACAAGTTCCCTCACTTGCTTTGAAGGCCAAGGTGGTATGTCTAGATGAAAATGATGAGGTTGAAGTGTGCCCAAGCAACATTGCTCCCAATGAGCTTGAACAAGCTCTCAATGGTCATATAGCTCTTGCCACAAGAGTGTTTTGGGAAGACCCGGCTCGCGCAAAAGCTCGAGTTGATAAAGAGAGCAACTCAAGTGGGAAGAAAGAGCTAGCCTCAAGAACAAAGACTTGCTACAATTGTCATGACAAGAACCACTACATAAGAGAGTGTCCTTATAAGAACCGAGAGCAAAATGGTGGGAATCTTGTCCCAAAGGACCACTCAAGGTTGATTCAAAAGAACCCCGCAAGACCAAGGAAGCCTTTCTTCAAGAAGGCACCAAGAATTGTGTTGGTGGCACAGAAGAATATGCCTCAAGTGGTTCCGAAGATGAAGATGCACCTACTAAAGAGGTAGCCGCATTGGCTATTGTATCAACATCATCTTCTCTCTTTGAATCCCCCAATGAGAACTTCTCACCAACAACGCTCGTTGCCTCATGGCTCATGTTACCGAGGTATCACCTCCTTCTCCCATGACTATGCATGAAATGAGTGATCAATCTAGTCTTGTGATTAAGAAGGAACTTGTTGCTTTCGATACCTTCATGACTAACTTGCAAGGTGAATCTAAAGAACATGTTGAGTCTCTCATGAGACAACTATGTGCGGCTGAAGAACTCCTTGAAGAAAAGAGTAAGATTGAGAGAGAGGATTCTCTCACCATTGCTTCTTTGAATGCTTCCATAGCATCCTTGAATGCCTCTCTTGATGAAGAGAGTGAAGAAAGAAGTACTCTTGAGGAAAGACTTGATTCTCCTGATGCTAAAAATGATGATATCATTAATAAAATCATTAAGGATAGAGATCATGTCTTTGCTAAATATAAAGTGTTTAAAAAGGAGAAAGTTGAACTTGGGGTTGCTAATGCTAGACTTCTTGAGGATATGGAGAAGCTTGACAAGGCTCACAAGGCCTTGGAAACGACTCACTCCCTTCTAGTCAAGTCTCATGATCAACTTCAAACTCAACTTTCTAAATCTAGCTCAACTAGTATATCTATTCTTCCTCGTGTTCATGAAAATGTTATTGAAGAAAATGCTAGGTTGAAGGTTGATCTTGCCAAGGCCACTAGTGCCAAGACCTCTATTCCCAAAGGTAAAGAGAAGGGTATTGCTTATTTGTTTGAGCAAAAACCACACAAAGGGAAGGAGGGTCTTGGTTATGTAGCCGAGGCAAAGAAGAAAGTGAGCAACAACAAGAAGATCAAGACCAAGCCCGCACAAGCCAAGACTTCCATTGCGGGTGGTAGTGCCACAAGGGGCAAGACCACTCGTAGTGACTTTGTGGGGCATAACAATCCCAACTACATTCTTTATGTTGATTATTATGGGGATGTTTATGCACAATATGTTGGTCCCTATGATGGTTACATTGATTACTCTATTTGGGTTCCTAAGACCCTTGTTGCTAACCAAAGAGGACCCATTGAGAAATGGGTACCTAAATCCAAACAATGATCTCTTGTAGGACTATGCTTCCGGTGGATCGAAATGGGTGGTTGATAGTGGATGCACTAGTCATATGACCGGAAGCAAGGAGATTATGATGGAGTTGAGACCAAATCTAAATCACTCAACCGTCTCTTATGGTGACAAGTCAAAAGCCGAGGTAAAGAGTCTTGGCAAGGTGGTAGTTGCAAGGGATATCACTCTTGTAAATGTCATGCTTGTTGAGTCTCTAGGTTACAATCTTATGTCCGTTCGTGCTCTTAATGAGATGAACTTTGATGCCCATTTTATTATTGATATGATGGTACTCTTGAGGAGCAAGACTCTAAAGGTCATGTTCGTTGGGTATGTTGAAAATGAGTTGTTTGTGGTGGACTTTTCGGGGTCAACAAACACTCAAGCAATATGCTTATTCGGAAAGGCCGACGTGGGTGGTTGTGGCATCGCCGCTTGTCCCATGTCAATATGAGAACTTTGCAAAGTCTTCACAAGGGTGGCCACATTCTTAGACTAAAAGAGGATGTTTCTTTTTCTAGAGATCGTCTTTGTAGGGCTTGTGTTGAAGGAAAGATGCATGATTCTCCCCACCCAAGCAAAACCATCATCTCATCAAAGAGGATATTGGAACTTCTTCATGTTGATCTCTTTGGTGCCGTACCTCAACCGAGTCTTGGTGGGAAGAAGTATTGTTTGGTGATTGTTGATGACTATTCAAGATTCACTTGGGTTTTCTTCTTCAAGACGAAGGATGAAACTCAACAAACCGTCATCGACTTCTCCAATGAAGTTTAACATCAACACAATGTTCCCATATTGGCCATTAGAAGTGACAATGGCTCCGAGTTCAAGAACTACACCTTGAATGAGTTTCTTAGTGAAGAGGGAATTCGTCATCAATATTCCGCTGCGTATACCCCTCAACAAAACGGTGTAGCCGAGAGAAAGAACCGGACTCTTATGGATATGGCTAGGTCCATGTTGGCGGAGTTTAAGTCTCCACTCTTCTTGTGGGCCGAAGCCATCTCCACGGCATGTCACTCCTCCAACCGGTTATTCTTTCGAAAGGAAAGAAGGAAACTTCATATGAAATGCTTACCGGCAACAAGCCCAATGTCTCCTACTACCGTGTGTTTGGTTGTAAGTGTTTCTACAAAATCAAAGGTGTTCATTTGTCTAAATTTGAAGCTAAAGCTTTAGAGGGTATTTTTGTTGGGTACGGTGCGAACTCTCACACTTATAGAGTCTACGACAAATCCTTAGGGAGAGTTGTGGAATCTTGTAGTGTGAGGTTCGATGAAAATGACGGCTCCCAAGTGGCGCAATTTCATGTTTGTGATATAGATAATGAGGAACCTCAAGATGCAATAAGAAGAATGGGGGTAGGTTTCTATCGCCCCATCGAAGTCCATCATGAGCCTCCTCAAGCAAGTCCAAACTCCACTCAAGTGGAGACTCCATCATTACAAGTTGAAGTTGCACCTTCTATGGAAGCAAATGATGCATCTACCCAAGAACAAGTGCAAGACCTTCCTCATGTTGACCAAGAGGCTATGCAAGAACCAAGTACTCCTATTGTCAATTCTAGCCAAGGTCAAGACCATGATCAACCATCTCCTTCTATTATTGAAGATGTTCATCAAGATGATCAAGGTCATCAATCCGGTCAAGACGGGGACTCAAATGATCAAGATGATCAAGAGATAATTCCTCGCAACAATGAGGATATCGAAACCCATCGTCTAGCAAGATTGGTGAAGAACTTGAAAAGGAAACAACATTTCTTTGAAGCTATTCTTGGTGATGCAAAGGCCAAGGTCACCACAAGAGGTCAATTGGCAAGCTTTAGTGAACATCATGCTCATATCTCTATGGTGGAACCAAAGAAAGTCTTTGAAGCTCCTGAAGATCCAGATTGGTTGGAAGCCATGCATGAAGAGCTCAACAACTTCAAGTGCAACAAAGTGTGGAATCTAGTGGAGAAGCCAAAAGATTGCCTCAATGTTATAGGCACCAAGTGGATATTCAAGAACAAGCAAGATGAGCATGGAATGGTAGTGAGGAACAAGGCAAGATTGGTGTGGCACCCCGATCCAGATGATCGAGTCACCCCATATACCAGTCCCAGAAACACTGGATTTATGACAGCTTGATAAACAAAGGCAAAACCAAATATATTCATAAGGCTTCGAGTTTGCACAAATACAAGGTTGCAACACGGTGAGGCTCCAGCTCTTGCGCAACAGGCGCACACAACAGTATGTACATTATTTTTCTAACATCGAGCCTCTAGCGGAAGTCGTAGCGGAAGCGAAGATAGTAGCGTGGCGATAGCGGCCTTATTCCACAGGGTCCTGCCTGGGACACGGGTTCCTAGTTCTCATAGAGCGGGTACTCGGCGGCTGGTTCAGCAGGGTCTGGCCACATGAAAAGCCAGGTAAGTACTTGAAGTACTCACAAGATATCAGCCCAAAAACAAACATAGTCTATCTACATGGCATGGCATGGTTCAGAAAGTAACATGGCATGAGGTCGGTTGCGAGGATGAGTCCAAGCTTAACGGTTGGACATAACTTACCTACTTACCTTAGTAGGGGTGTTTTCTCGATATCAAGTGAGATCACGTTTCTCACTCGACAACTCATAATCACAACTAGGCATTCAAGCCTCTAGCCAGCTCTGGCTTGATTCACAACTATCCGAGTCCTTAGCCAACTCTGGCTTGACTCCCAAAATCTCCTGTGTTCATTGGTCTCAACTTAATTATTTCTCCAAGTTCGACTGGACCGACTCATAGTGTTACTTGACCCAAACATCGTCCCGTAACCTGGGGACAAGGCTAGAATCTAGATTTACACTCTCGAGAGGTTGCAACATTTATCCACACGCTGAAGTCTAGGCTTGTACCGCCGGTACCGAAGTACTAGAACCGATCATGGCGACAGCACAAACCCACACTTCCACAACCGTTTATCCTACCCGGACACTCCCTGTATAGCCACCGACATAGCTCTACGCCTTATGACGAAGTGAATCCGGCACGTCCCCAACAGATGAGCGACGCCTAGCTCCGGAACCTTCACAAGACTAGCCCCGACCACAAAGGTAACCGACTAGACTTGCCAAAAGGGTTGCGTCAAAGGAGGCCTGATAAAATGCTCAGTTATGGTCCGCCCATGTGAACGACGCATGGTTGTGCTGGGTGTTTGGTGAGTGGCACTAAGTGACTCAATCTAGTCGAGGGAGGTGATTATCTTCTTAGTCATTTTGATTGATTACAGACATCAACATTAACAAAGCAACACAAGGTAACCTCATAACAATAGCAGCACAGAATAAATCACTTGCATGCATAGATAACAACATAATAATACCCGGGGGACTGTGGCGGAGACCCGGCCGGTGTCACTCGGGGTTAGTGTTCACAGAATAATAGCATAATGTTTCAACGGGTGACGGTGGCGGGAGACCCGGCCGGTGTCACCGTAAAAGAATGAACCGAAAAGCACTCATAAAAATGAGAGAGCATCCATTCCACTCGAGGGTTACCCCGACGTGGTGTCAGCAATCTCGGCAATAAGAACCAAATGAAAAGTCAGCTCCCAAGCGTCGCAGTCCGGGTGGTCTATGCCATCCATATTTGACGGAGGGACAAGGAAAATAACTCTTTTGGCGAATGCCCCCAACTCCGAGGATCATAAGACGACATTCGTCCGCTCCTCACCTCGGCGAAGAAGAAAGAAGCAAACAAAGCCCCGCAAGCAAGAGACGCACAGTTGTAATAATTTCCCCCATTCCTTCAACTGAGGCAGGAGACCCGGCCATTGTCTCGGGAATGTGAGTGTTGCACAGATAAGCAATACAAAGGAGCGTGATAATTTAAAATGCAATATGACATGTGAGGTGCAACAGATATTAATTCAGCAGTCAAATAATTCCTAAGTTCAACCAAGTTTGAAATTGGGTTGGTGGCTTGCCTTTGGGTTCAGAGGTAACTCCTAATCCGTCGGAGAGGTTTGAATCTACCAAAACAAGACAAATATGCATCAAAAATCACTCCGAGGTCATTTAAATAAATGCCAGAAAAATAAATTCCAAATAAATCCTTTTTGGTCTCATTGGAAAGAGAAAATTCAACCAAAGCCAACAAAATTGGTTTCATATTTTTCTGACCATTTCTGAGTGAGAAATTGCATTTCAAAATCTGGTTCATTTTCTGCCCTTTTCAATAGAAAAATAAACAGAAAACTAAAACAGGAAAAACGATTCGAAATGTTTAAAATCCTGACCAGTGGGACCCACTGGTCAGTGACTCACAACCCGAAACGTTTTTCTCCTCCACGCGCGGGGAAAAACAGAAGGTTTTCCGGCGAAGCTCCGGCGAACTCACCGGCGATGGACCACGGCGGCTAGGGCGCGGCAGAGGGGTGGGAGAGGAAGTGGAGCGGCTCAGGGAGAGGTTGCGCAGCTCGTCGGTGCACTCGAGCTTGATGGGGAGCTCGGGCGGCACCAGGGCTTCTTCTCCGGCGGAGGGAGCGTGCGGTCGATGATGGACACGGTGGTTCCGGCCACCATTCACCCTGGCGAGCACGGCATCGTCACCGCCATGACCTGGGGAGGCTACGGGTGGAAGGAATTGATCGGGGGAGGGCTAGGGTGTGCGAATCGAGCTGGGGTCAGTGCGGCTCGGGTGGTCACGATTTCGGCGAGGAATGGCTCCTCTGGGCTCGTGGCTAGGGTGGAGGGCGACTGAGGGAGTGGGAGAGGTGGTGCAGTGGTGGGATGGTGCTGGGGTGGCCATTATATAGCGTCTCTGTGCGGCGGCCGGAGTAATGGCGCGGTGAGGTGTCGCCATGGCGTGGAAGGGGCGGTGGACGGCGCGTCGCAGGAGCGCTGGCACAGGAGGCACATGAGGAGAATCTCCGGTGACGGACCGGTCCGAGCGGCGGAGAAGGCGCTGACAGCAGTGCCCCGGTGGCACAGGGTTTGGACGGCGCTTGCGGAAACTCCTCCGGCGACGCGTGGCTGCGGTGCGGCTCTGGGGGAGAGGAACCCGAGGGGCACGGTTTGGAGCGCGGAAGAGCTGGACGGCGACGACCAAAAGCTGGCGGCGCCGCCTGGCACGGCAACGTCGCCGGTGACCACCGTTCTGGACATGCCAGAAGCGGCATCACCACGTTTCTCTCAGCTCACAGCTCCAAATGAGGTGAGGTTTTCACTTCTGTGCGCCAAATGGCAAATCCTACAACTTTCCTGACTAAGGTTTTTGCAAATTCAAAAGTTGGTCTGACTAGAATTTGTGAAAAACAGTACTGGCCAGAATGGGAATTTAATGTTTTGAGGGGTAGATGGTGTTGGATGGATCTTCCCTTTTGTCCTGAGGTAGGAGTGATCAAGGAGAGCTTATCCATGCCTTGGATTCATGCAGGAGAAATAATTTGGTTAGGTTCTAAAATGTTTTGAGAAAAGGGCAGAACACAAAAAGAATTGTGGAGGGAAAAATTCCCAAGTCATGGCCCCATATTTTTTTATAAAAGTGACCCACATCAACTAGGGAGGTTCCCTAATTTTTGCAGAATTTTTGGAGACATAAAAATAGGGGTTCCTTTGTAAGGTCAATAAAAAGGTAATTTTTAAAAAGGAAAAAGAATTTCCCAATTAAATATTTATCCAGAGATAAAATCACAAATGCAAGTACCAAGTGGGAGGAAAATGGAAAGCACAAGATCCCACTTGATTTATCATGTTTGCAAAGGTTCAAGATTTAAAAGAATTTCCTGGAGGTTTAAACCCAAATGCACATGAAATAATGAAATAATGCATTTTGGGAAAAATTGCAAAAAGGCCAAAATTCGGGGTGTTACAGACCTTCCCCCCTTAAGATGAATCTCGTCCTCGAGATTCCGGTTGCTCGTTGAATAGATACGGATATTCTGCCTTCAGCAAATCTTCTCGTTCCCAGGTTGCTTCTTCCTCTGTGTGCTTGTCCCACTGAACCTTGTAGAACTTGGTGACCTTGCTGCGAGTGCGGCGTTCTGACTCATCCAAGATTCTGACGGGGTGTTCCTCGTAAGTCAGTTCGCTGCTCAACTCCAGTTCCTTAAAGTCAGCCTGCTTGGTTGGGGGTGAGATGCACTTCCTTAGCTGGGATACGTGGAAGACGTCATGTACTCCAGCCAATTCCTCTGGCAGTTCCAGCTGGTAGGCTACTGATCCTTTCTTTGCCACAATCTTGAAAGGTCCAATGAATCTTGGGGCAAGCTTTCCTTTCATGTGGAATCTTTTCAGTCTTGAGAGGTGTTACTCGAAGATAGACATAGTCGTTTTCCTCGAAGTGAATCTGACGATGTCGCCGGTCGTAATAGCTTTTCTGGCGGGATTGCGCTGCCTTGAGCCGGTCCCGAATCAGACGTACTTGCTTTTCTGCCCTCATCAAATCATCGGGCTTAAAGATCTTGCGGTCTCCAACCTCGGACCAGTTTAGTGGGGTCCGGCATTTTCTCCCATACAGGGCTTCAAAGGGTGACATCTTCAGGCTGCCTTGGTAGCTGTTGTTGTATGAGAACTCTGCATAGGGTAAACTATCTTCCCATCCTGCTCCATAGGCGAGTACACACGAGCGGAGCATATCCTCCAGGATTTGATTAACCCGCTCGGTTTGACCGTCGGTCTGCGGATGATAGGCTGTGCTGAAGGATAACTTTGTTCCCATGGCATGATGTAGGCTTGTCCAAAATTTGGAGGTAAATTGTGTACCTCTATCCGACACAATGGTCTTCGGGACTCCATGGAGTTTGACAATCTTGTTCACATAAGTTGTGCCAGTTGGTCCGAGCGGTATGGTCTTGACGGGGATAAAGTGAGATACCTTCGTCAACGGTCAACAATGACCCAGATGGAATCATTTCCTCGGCTGGATTTGGGAAGTCCGACAATGAAATCCATACTTATGTTGTCCCATTTCCACTCGGGTACCTTAAGGGGTTGGAGATATCCGGCGGGTTTCTGATGCTCGGCCTTCACCAGGTTGCATACATTGCAGCATGCGACATAGTAAGCGATATCCTTCTTCATACCGGACCACCAGAAGGTTTGCTTCAAGTCTTGGTACATCTTGGTGCTCCCGGGTGAATGGAATAGGCAGACTCGTGGGCTTCCCTGAGGATCTGCTGTATTAGTGTGGTCTTGTAGGGTACACAAAGGCGGGTACCGAAGCGGAGTACTCCTTGGCTGTCCAGGGAAAATTCCTTGGCCTGACCCAGCGGTATCTTGGCCTTGATCTTGCTTAGGCCGGGGTCGTTGGCCTGCTCGGTTTTTATTTCTTCCTCCAGGTCTGGCTTTACTTCTAGGGTGCTTAGATAGGCCCTGTTTCCCACGCACAAGTTTAGCTTGCGAATTCTTTCTCCAAACTTGGCCGCATCTTAGGGGGCTTCCTGCTCAGAGCATCTGCTACCACGTTGGCCTTCCCGGGATGATAATGAATCCCAAGGTCGTAGTCCTTGATTACTTCCAGCCACCTCCTTTGCCTCAGATTGAGGTCAGGCTGGGTGAAGATATACTTCAAGCTTTTGTGGTCCGTGTAAATCTCGCATCTTCGACCAATAAGGTGGTGTCGCCAAGTCTTCAGGGCGAGTATGACGGCGGCTAATTCCAAGTCGTGGGTGGGATAGTTGAGCTCGTGGGTCTTGAGTTGCCTTGACACATATGCGATGACCTTTCCTTCTTGCATGAGTACGGCTCCTAGCCCATTTCTGCAGGCATCACAGTATACGGTGAAATCCTTGGCATCATCAGGCAACACCAGAATTGGGGCGGTGGTTAACCGGGTCTTTAACTCGTTGAAACTTTCCTCGCACTCATCTGTCCAGGCATACTTGCGATTCTTCTTCAATAGATCCGTCATGGGCTTGGCTATCTTGGAAAAGTTTTCGATGAATCTTCGGTAATACCCGGCCAATCCTAGGAAGCTTCGGATTTCTGATACGTTGGTGGGAACTTTCCAGTTTAGCACATCGGAGATCTTGTTGGGGTTTACAGCCACACCGGCTCCAGACAACACATGTCCTAGGAATTCCACTTCCTTTAACCAGAATTGGCATTTGCTGTACTTGGCATAAAGTTGTTGCTCACGCATTCTTCCAAGAACTATTCTGAGGTGTTCGGCGTGCTCCTCCTCATTTTTGGAGTAGATGAGGATGTCGTCGATAAACACCACGACAAACTTGTCGAGATACTCCATGAATACCTTGTTCATCATGCCCATGAAGTAGGCTGGAGCATTTGTTAGGCCGAAGGACATAACTGTGCACTCATACAATCCATATCTGGTGGTGAATGCGGTCTTGGGGATATCACTTTCTCGAATCTTCAGCTGGTAATAACCCGTACGGAGATCAATCTTGGAGAATACTCGGGCACCACGGAGTTGGTCGAATAAATCATTGATTCTCGGGAGTGGGTACTTGTTCTTGATGGTGACATCATTGAGAGCGCGATAGTCGATGCATAATCGGAGGGTACCATCGCTCTTCTTTGCAAACAAAACCGGTGATCCCCAAGGTGAAATGCTTGGGCGGATGAACTTTTTCTGAATCAATTCGTCAAGCTGTTTCTTCAGTTCCACTAGCTCGGGACTTGTCATACGGTAGTGTTTCTTGAATATTGGGTTTGTCCCGGTACAACTTCAATGCAAATTCAATATCACGGTCAGGGGGCATTCCGGGTAATTCATCTGGAAAGACATCCGGGTATTCACTGACCACATACACTTCCCCTATCTCCGGGGCTTGAGCAAGAAACATCTTCGCATTTATCTGGTGAGGCTTATTTGGCACATAAGTGGTTCGTATGCCTTCCGGGTTGGTGAGAGTAACTGCCCTGGTTGCACAGTCGATCTGAGCTGCATGCTGAACTAACCAATCCATACCCAGGATGGCGTCGAGGCCGGGCACATTGAGGGTGCTAAGCTGAGCGGGAAATTTCACTTGATTGATGCTGATTGTCAGGTCTTGACACATGGTGTTTGTTTTCATCTCCGAGGCGGGGGTTTGTATCACCAAAAGATGGCCCAAAGGGGAAACGGGAAAACGGTGTTTGGCAACAAAATCCTTCGAGATGAAAGAATGGGAAGCTCCAGAATCGAATAAAATCAGCGCGGGTTTAGTGTTGATAGTACACGTACCAAGCACTACGTCTGAAGCTTCATATGCTTCCTCTGCTGACATGTGGTGGACACGGGCAACTTGAGGTGGCTTGATCGCCCCAGCAGGGTGGTTGTTGCCGGAGTTGTTATTGTTGCCGTTGCCGTTACTGAGGGGGCAATCCTTGATGTAGTGTCCTGTCTTGCCGCACTTGAAGCAGGAGTTCTCCCTCTTACAATCATCCACGAGTGGGCGCTTGTGGTAGAATCCTTCCCGGGGGTATCCATCCTTCCTGGGTTGATTCCAAGAGTTCTGAGGAGTTGAGATCGGTTGTTGGGTTGCCATGGGCGTGGTTTGAAGAACCTCCTCATGCTGGTTCTTGCGTGGCTCGAACTTCCGCTTGTGGGAGTCATAGATGGTGCGGTGCTCCTTTTCTGAGATTAGCGCAGTGTTGATCATGGCCTGAAAATCTGGAAACTGCAGAACACTGAGCTGAGTTTTTATGGCCTGATGCATTCCATGAAGGAACCTGTCTTTCTTCTTTTCCTCAGTGTTGATGTCCTCAGGTGCATAGCGAGCAAGGTTGTTGAACTTGGTCAGATATTCGCTGATGGACTTGCTGCCTTGAGTAAGTGCCAAAAATTCCTGCTGTTTCATCTTTATGAGGCTTGAGGGAATGTGGGCCCTGCGGAATGCTTCCTGAAATTCTGCCCAAGTGACAGGGGGTCCATCGCCTCTGGCGTCCTTTTGGTTGTCCCACCAAATGCTGGCGGGGCCCTCAAGGTAGTGGGTGGCGAAGGGCACTTGGTCCTGCTCGTCACGCGAGCGAGTTCCAGTTTCTTTCCCATAGCGGAGCCAATCATCAGCCTCAAGTGGGTCATCAGCATATGCGAACTTGGGCGGTTGTGTGCGCTGGAAGTCTTGCAGCTTTGAGCGGCCTGGGGGTGGAACATTACGGGCTTGCATGTACGTGCCAAACTCTCTCATGATCTGTGTCAGATGCTGGTTGTGGCGTTCATCCATCATCATCATAAACTGACTTGGGCTTGGTTCCTGATTTGGTGGAGGAGGAGGTGGTTGCGGAGGCTCGGGATCCTCGCCAGCTTGTCGTGCGGAACGACGAACCGGGGTTCCTTGGCTGCTACCCGCACCATTATTGGGCCTCATCCTGACTGTTGCATGTAATGGCGCGTATCATGAGCATCCATATGGGGAGGTGTAACATCCACGGAAAAACCAAATGGAAACACAGTTTGCAAAAGAAACACAAGCATGATGTTATACAATGGATGATGGGGTTACAAGATTCAAGCACTCGCTATTTTACAACAGATGCAAGGTAAAGATACAAGCTACTCGTACAGGATACATGGTACAAGATACAAGACGCAAAGCACTCGGTACCAGATGCAGGATACAACTCTACCACTACATTATTCAAGCACGCGATACATCGGAAAGTACAGTACACTAAGCGATGCTGCTCCGAGCGTCTAGAACTCCATCTCGAGGGGTGTCGCTGGCGTGGCGGTGTCGAGGGGCTCCTCCGCGGGGCTGTAGTCGGGTGAAGCGCGGTCGTCGCGGGAGTCTCCGGAGTAACTCTGTGGCTCGGCCGCCTGGACGCGACGACGCTGAGACCGAACGGGAGTGAAGCGTGCGTAGTAGTGAGTGGCGCTGCTACGAGTGCGGGAAGGTGGCGTCGGAGCGGAGACGAGGAGTAGCGGGCAAGCCCCCTCCTGATCTGCTCGAGGGAACTGAGCCTAAAGGTGGGGAGACGTGGTGGCGACTAGAAGTGCCGGAACCAGAAGCTCGCGTCATCTCGGCCAAGGCTACGTTGGCGCGAAGGGAGGCAAACTGGAGAAGGGTGGTGTGGAGGTACTGGTGGAGATAGGTGGTGTACTGAATAAGGGCGGAGAGAGGTGAGCTAGGGTCACCTGGGTTGGGGAAAAGGGTGTCCCCGTTGTCTAAAGCCAACCTCGGGAAGTAGGCGTAACGGGTGCACTGCTTCATGACGGGGTCGACGGTGCGAAGGAACAGGATGGCATCTCCTGCAGCCTCCTGTATGGCTCGAGACGCCTGTGTACAGACACCGGAAGTGAGGCCGTGCTCAATCCCTGCGGACACGGGCTGCGGACGCAGGCGGACGGTGGCGGTGAACTCCGAGGTGAGCCTGTCGAGACGGTTGTGGTACACGTGGTAAGTCGGGGGAGGTGCGCCTGGGTAGAGGTGGTCCCAGATCTCCCGAAGAAACTGCGGAAAACCGGGAACGTGCACGGCGGTAGTCTCGGCGAGCAACTCT
The DNA here is from genome assembly GCA_947311845.1 of Poa pratensis. Classification (NCBI taxonomy): domain Eukaryota; kingdom Viridiplantae; phylum Streptophyta; class Magnoliopsida; order Poales; family Poaceae; genus Poa; species Poa pratensis. Next base: position 28,425,636 of record CAMZMU010000041.1, read on the forward strand.
GCCATCTGTGACAGAGACAGAATTCAAATAAAGTGAGCGTTAAGTTTTAAAGCACAAACAGACAGAGAAACATTGGAAAAAGTTGTCAACACAACAAGTTCTATTCTACGTCGTCCAAGAACTAGGGCATCCTACAGGCAGTTAGGCTCTGATACCAAGCTCTGTGGCACCCCGATCCAGATGATCGAGTCACCCCATATACCAGTCCCAGAAACACTGGATATATGACAGCTTGATAAACAAAGGCAAAACCAAATATATTCATAAGGCTTCGAGTTTGCACAAATACAAGGTTACAACACGGGTGAGGCTCCAGCTCTTGCGCAACAGGCGCACACAACAGTATGTACATTATTTTTCTAACATCGAGCCTCTAGCGGAAGTCGTAGCGGAAGCGAAGATAGTAGCGTGGCGATAGCGGCCTTATTCCACAGGGTCCTGCCTGGGACACGGGTTCCTAGTTCTCATAGAGCGGGTACTCGGCGACTGGTTCAGCAGGGTCTGGCCACATGAAAAGCCAGGTAAGTACTTGAAGTACTCGCAAGACATCAGCCCAAAAACAAACAAGTCTATCTACATGGCATGGCATGGTTCAGAAAGTAACATGGCATGAGGTCGGTTGCGAGGATGAGTCCAAGCTTAACGGTTGGACATAACTTACCTACTTACCTTAGTAGGGGTGTTTTCTCGATATCAAGTGAGATCACGTTTCTCACGACAACTCATAATCACAACTAGGCATTCAAGCCTCTAGCCAACTCTGGCTTAATTCACAACTATCCGAGTCCTTAGCCAACTCTGGCTTGACTCCCAAAATCTCCTGTGTTCGTTGGTCTCAACTTAATTATTTCTCCAAGTTCGACTGGACGACTCATAGTGTGACTTGACCCAAACATCGTCCCGTAACCTGGGGACAAGGCTAGAATCTAGATTTACACTCTCGAGAGGTTGCAACATTTATCCACACGCTGAAGTCTAGGCTTGTACCGCCGGTACCGAAGTACTAGAACCGATCATGGCGGCAGCACAAACCCACACTTCCACAACCGTTTATCCTACCCGGACACTCCCTGTATAGCCACCGACATAGCTCTACGCCTTATGAAGAAGTGAATCCGGCACGTCCCCAACAGATGAGCGACGCCTAGCTCCGGAACCTTCACAAGACTAGCCCCGACCACAAAGGTAACCGACTAGACTTGCCAAAAGGGTGGCGTCAAAGGAGGCCTGATAAAATACTCAGTTATGGTCCGCCCATGTGAACGACGCATGGTTGTGCTGGGTGTTTGGTGAGTGGCACTAAGTGACTCAATCTAGTCGAGGGAGGTGATTATCTTCTTAGTCATTTTGTTTGATTACAGACATCAACATTAACAAAGTAACACAAGGTAACCTCATAACAATAGCAGCACAGAATAATCACTTGCATGCATAGATAACAACATAATAATAATACCCGGGTGACTGTGGCGGGAGACCCGGCCGGTGTCACTCGGGGGTTAGTGTTCACAGAATAATAGCATAATGTTTCAAACGGATGACGGTGGCGGGAGACCCGGCCGGTGTCACCGTAAAAGAATGAACCGAAAAGCACTCATAAAAATGAGAGGCATCCATTCCACTCGAGGGTTACCCCGACGTGGTGTCAGCAATCTCGGCAATAAGAACCAAATGGAAAGTCAGCTCCCAAGCGTCGCAGTCCGGGTGGTCTATGCCACCATATTTGACGGAGGGACAAGGCAAATAACTCTTTTGGCGAATGCCCCCAACTCCGAGGATCATAAGACGACATTCGTCCGCTCCTCACCTCGGCGAAGAAGAAAGAAGCAAACAAAGCCCCGCAAGCGCGAGACGCACAGTTGTAATAATTTCCCCCATTCCTTCGACTGAGGCGGTACACCGGCCATTGTCTAGGGAACGTGAGTGTTGCACAGATAAGCAATACAAGGAGTGATAATTTAAAATGCAATATGACATGTGAGGTGCAACAGATATTAATTCAGCAGTCAAAATATTTCCTAAGTTCGACCAAGTTTGAAATTGGGTTGGTGGCTTGCCTTCGGGTTCAGAGGTAACTCCTAATCCGTCGGAGAGGTTTGAATCTACCAAAACAAGACAAAATGCATCAAAAATCACTCCGAGGTATTTAAATAAATGCCAAAAAATAAATTCCAAATAAATCCTTTTTGGTCTCATTGAAAGAGAAAATTCAAACAAAGCCAACAAAATTGGTTTCATATTTTTCTGACCATTTCTGAGTGAGAAATTGCATTTCAAAATCTGGTTCATTTTCTGCCCTTTTCAATAGAAAAATAAACAGAAAACTAAAACAGGAAAAACGATTCGAAATGTTTAAAATCCTGACCAGTGGGACCCACTGGTCAGTGACTCACAACCCGAAACGTTTTTCTCCTCCACGCGTGGGGAAAAACAGAAGGTTTTCCGGCGAAGCTCCGGCGAACTCACCGGCGATGGACCACGGCGGCTAGGCGCGGCAGAGGGGTGGGAGAGGAAGTGGAGCGGCTCAGGGAGAGGTTGCGCAGCTCGTCGGTGCACTCGAGCTTGATGGGGAGCTCGGGCGGCACCAGGGCTTCTTCTCCGGCGGCGGGAGCGTGCGGTCGATGATGGACACGGCGGTTCCGGCCACCATTCACCCTTGCGAGCACGGCATCGTCACCGCCATGACCTGGGAGGCTACGGGTGGAAGGAATTGATCGGGGGAGGGCTAGGGTGTGCGAATCGAGCTGGGGTCAGTGCGGCTCGGGTGGTCGCGATTTCGGCGAGGGATGGCTCCTCTGGGCTCGTGGCTGGGGTGGAGGGCGACTGAGGGAGTGGGAGAGGTGGTGCGGTGGTGGGATGGTGCTGGGGTGGCCATTATATAGCGTCTTCGTGCGGCGGTCGGAGTAATGGCGCGGTGAGGTGTCGCCATGGCGTGGAAGGGGCGGTGGACGGCGCGTCGCAGGAGCGCTGGCACAGGAGGCACACGACAAGAATCTCCGGCGACGGACCGGTCCGAGCGGCGGAGAAGGCGCTGACAGCAGGGCCCCGTGGCACAGGGTTTGGACGGCGCGTCGTGACGCGTCGGCGGCGCGTGCGGAAACTCCTCTGGCGACGCGTGGCTACGGTGCGGCTCTGGGGGGGAGAGGAACCCGAGGGGCACGGTTTGGAGCGCGGAAGAGCTGGACGGCGACGACCAAAAGCTGGCGGCGCCGCCTGGCACGGCAACGTCGCCGGTGACCACCGTTCTGGACATGCCAGAAGTGGCATCACCACGTTTCTCTCAGCTCACAGCTCCAAATGAGGTGAGGTTTTCACTTCTGTGCGCCAAATGGCAAATCCTACAACTTTCCTGACTAAGGTTTTTGCAAATTCAAAAGTTGGTCTGACTAGAATTTGTGAAAAACAGTACTGGCCAGAATGGGAATTTAATGTTTTGAGGGGTAGATGGTGTTGGATGGATCTTCCCTTTTGTCCTGAGGTAGGAGTGATCAAGGAGAGCTTATCCATGCCTTGGATTCATCCAGGAGAAATAATTTGGTTAGGTTCTAAAATGTTTTCAGAAAAGGGCAGAACACAAAAAGAATTGTGGAGGGAAAAATTCCCAAGTCATGGCCCCATATTTTTTTATAAAAGTGATCCACATCAACTAGGGAGGGTTCCCTAATTTTTGCAGAATTTTTGGAGACATAAAAATAGGGGTTCCTTTGTAAGGTCAATAAAAAGGTAATTTTCTAAAAAGGAAAAAGAATTTCCCAATTAAATATTTATCCAGAGATAAAATCACAAATGCAAGTACCAAGTGGGAGGAAAATGGAAAGCACAAGATCCCACTCGATTTATCATGTTTGCAAAGGTTCATGATTTAAAAGAATTTCCTGGAGGTTTAAACCCAAATGCACATGAAATAATGAAATAATGCATTTTGGGGAAAATTGCAAAAAGGCCAAAATTCGAGGTGTTACAATTGGTAGCTCAAGGGTACTCTCAAGTTGAAGGCATTCTTTTTGGAGAGACCTATGCTCCTGTGGCTCGCCTTGAGTCCATCTGTATCCTTCTTGCATATGCATCACATCATAATTCCAAATTGCAACAAATGGATGTGAAAAGTGTTTTTCTTAATGGTCCTTTAAAGGAGTTAGTATATGTTAAGCAATTGAGTGGAGGGACTTTCATCTCTCAAGCCAAATATATCCAAGACATGCTCAAGAGGTTCAAGATAAAAAATGATAAAGAGAAGAAGTTTCCTATGGACACCAAATGTCATCTTGAACTTTGTCCAAAGGGTAAAGATGTCGATCAAAAACTCTATCGCTCTATGATTGGTTCTTTGCTTTATCTTTGTGCATCTAGACCCGATATTGTGTTGAGTGTAGGAGTGTGTGCAAGGTACCAAGCGGCTCCCAAAGAAAGCCACTTAATTGCGGTACATCGAATCTTCCGATATTTGGTTCATACCCCAAGGTTTGGTTTGTGGTATCCTAAAGGCTCAACATTCTCTCTTGCCGGTTACACGGATTCGGATTGGGCCGGTTGCAAGGATGATAGGAAATCAACTTCCGGCGCTTGCCAATTCCTTGGTAGGTCCTTGGTGAGTTGGTCTTCTAAGAAGCAAAATTGCATATCTCTCTGATGTCTACGCACGCTTCTATTCTTGTAGACAGTGTTGGGCCTCCAAGGGCAGAGGTTTGTAGAACAGCAGCAAGTTTCCCTTAAGTGAATCACCCAAGGTTTATCGAACTCAGGGAGGTAGAGGTCAAAGATACCCTCTCAAGCAACCCTGCAATTAAGATACAAGAAGTCTCTTGTGTCCCCAACACACCTAATACACTTGTCAGATGTATAAGTGCACTAGTTCGGCGAAGAGATAGTGAAATACAAGTAATATGGATGATTATAAGTAGTAATTGCAATCTGAAATAAAAATGGCAGTAAGCAAACATGTAGCAGAACTTGTTGTAAACGGTGTTTCAATGCTTAGAAACAAGGCCTAGGGATCATACTTTCACTAGTGGACACTCTCCACAATGACAACATTATTGAATAGATAAATGCTACTCTCAAACACTCTCCTGTGGGATAACGAACATCATTCATTGCGTAGGGCTGCAAAAGCACACATCAAGTCGGAGTAAACAAACACCACAATGTCATAAAGGAGTCACACACGATGCGCACACGGTCACCTTCACACCGTGGAGAGTGACCCTAGAGTTCATATTAAAGTAACCTCTAGAGTGGCATAATAGATAAAGAGTAACATCTACTTATTCAATTAGATTACAAAGCTCATGATCACATAAAGATCACACCATGGGAGAGAGAGATAAACCACATAGCTACCGGTAGAGTCCTCAGCCTCGGGGAGAACTACTCCCTCCTCATCATGGGATACAGCAACAGCGATGAAGATGGCGGTGGAGTCGATGGAGATGGCTCCGGGGGCACTTCCCTATCCCGGCAGGGTGCCGAAACAGAGACTTATGTCCCCCAAATTAGGGTTTTTGGTGGCGGCGGAGCTACGGAACTCTTCTAGAGAAATCGTCAATTCCTTTAGGGTTTTCGAGCAGGTGGATATATAGGCGAAAGGGCGGCGCGAGGGGGTGGCCGAGGCTCGCCCCCACCTGGGGGCGCCACCCCCTACTGACTGCGCGACCGTATGGGGAGGAGGCCGTGGGCCTCCTCTGGACTTGCCCTTCTGGCTCCGTGGGTCTTCTGGCGAAATAGAATTTCTGTAATTTTTCTGGATTTTTCCGAGCACTTTGGTTTTTGGGCCTTTTCTGCAATAAACAGACATAATAAACAGAAACTGGCACTGTGTCATCTTGTTAATAGGTTAGTCCAATAAATGCCACAATATGATATAAATTGTATATAAAACATGTAGCAATTGGCATAATATAAGCATGGGACATAAGACATTATAGATACGTTGGAGACGTATCAAGCATCCCCAAGCTTAGTTCTACTCGTCCTCGAGTAGGTAAAATGATAACAACAAATAATTTCCGAAGTGACATGCTACCAACATAAACTTCATCAAATAATATTGTAAAGCATGTGAGCTGAGATCAAATCATTCAAAGCAAAAGTCTATAATTGATATTCAATAAGAGATAACAAAGCAAGTTAGTTAAACAAGCTAAAAGTTTTCGTGAACTATTGCTTAAAGACATGAAACCGTACAAGGTTCATTAAAGATGTTTTAAGTATCCAATGTAGGAGTTCCATCCTTCAATTCCAAGCATCAAGTAATTTTTCATAACATAGAAGGATTCAGTCAAGTGAATATAAACATGAACGTCATGAATCAACTGTTTCGAAGTCTACTCAACCGGTGAGCGCAAGCATTCGGTATTGGCACCAGGATGTTATGGCTAAAAGAACATTAATGGAGTTTTGGAAGGCCAAAGGAAGAAAGTCTCACAAATCTATAAATGATCATTAGACAAGAGGAAGTCTTATAATCGAAGCTATGTAAGGAGTAGTGATTGCCATGCAACGGATGCACATAGAGCTAATGTGTATGAAAGCTCTCCAATGGAACTAGTGGGGGTGCATCCAACTTGGTTGCTCATGAAAACCTAGAGCATTTTTGAGGAAGCTCATCATTGGAATATACAACCCAATTTCTATAGTGTAAATTCCCCACATAGTTATACTAGTAAAACATGAAAACTCTCTCACATGGAGTATAGGTGCTAAACATGAGCACAAATGATGACTATGAATACTGCAGGTGCTGAAACATGAGCACAAGTGTGGATAAAGGATAGTAATGTTGCCCCCTTTTTCTTTATTCTTTTTTTTCTCTTTTTTTTTCAAATTTTTCTTTTTTTGTTTCTCTTTTCGATGGCCTCCATGGCTCTTTTCACTTTTAGGGGCAACAGTCTAATATGAAAACACACTTTTTTGGTACAAGTAACTCATAATGAACAAAACATGATGTATGAAACTGTATGCCTCTGCCAGTGTAGCAGGATGTGCAATGATCTAGCGTAACATGAATAAACCACACATCAGCTGTATAGAATCATGCAAAGCGATATATAAATGATAAATGACAACAAGTCCTGTAATGTAAGATGGAAGTTGCATGGCAATATATCTCGGAACAGCTATGGAAATGCTGTGGTAGGTAGGTATGGTGGCTGTTTTGAGGAAGATGCATGGGCTTATGTGTAGGAGAACAAGAGAAAGTCCTCCCACGGGTTTGGATGTACTGGCGAAGTATGCACAACTCTCAATGTGAGCAAAAGGCAATGCACAACACCGAAGAGGGTAGCAAATTTGGATGGTGGAAGTGCCAAAAACCGTAGCTTAACATTAGTCAAAAAGAACTCACAAGGTTATTGCAAACAACTAGCAGGTTCAACATTAAGAGCATGATTAAAATTCACTCCAAGAAGGGCCGTTCACGGCGGCACAAGTACCCCTCTAGATCCCTCGACCTTCAGCACAACTCAGTTATTACGAATCACCTTTAGACATGGAAAGCTATCAAGTCCAACAACACCTTCAACAATTTTAGTAGAGTTTGTAGTACGGTACAAGCTTAAAGACAACAATCCACTAATGATTTTAACTTAATTAACCAGCAAGCTTTACCATCTAAATATCTCAAAACGTTTGCAAAGAATCAGGTTATCAAAGTTCAATGATCTACAAGATTATGCAAGTTTTCATTATACCACTACCACATGCAACATTTTCTGAACCAACACATCAACCAAGCAACTCTCCAAGTAATTTACAAATGAAACAAGAGAGTAATACTCCACAAGAATTAACTGCTCTAAAAGAGATGCATGAAAAACAGGAGCTAAAAGCATAGCAGTAGCTAGATAAGAATACTCAAAAGATATAAGTGAAGAATATGAGTATTCACATGAAAAAGCGGAGCGTGTCTCTCTCCCACACAAGAATGCTAGGATCTAACTTATTCAGAAAATAAAACAACAAAGCAAAAATAAAAGCACACAGACGCTCCAAGTAAAATACATAAGATCTGGAAGAATTAAAATATAGTTTCACTAGAGATGACCTGATAAGTTGTTGATGAAGAAGGGGATGCCTTGGGCATCCCCAAGCTTAGACGCTTGAGTCTTCTTGAATATTGCTAGGGTGACCCATGGGGCATCCCCAAGCTTAGGCTTTTCACTCTTCTTGATCACATCATATCATCCTTCTCGCTTGCTCCTTGAAAATTTCCGCCACACCAAACTCAAAGTAATTCTCATTAGAGGGTTAGTGCATAATCAAAAATTCACATATTCTACTGTGACACAATCATTACCAACGCTTCTGGACATTAACTACAGCCACTGATGTTTTATGGAGCAAAGAAATCCAATCAAACATAGTAAAAGAGGCAATGCAAAATAAAAGGCAGCAGAATATATCAAAAACAAAACAGTCTGGAAAGACGAATTTTTTCGAGACACTTAACTTGCTCAGATTCGAAAAATCAAAACTAATGAAAGTTGCGTACATATATAGGATCATGCGTGATTTTTTTCAGAATTTTTCGATTTTTCTGGAGTGCGTACAGCTCAAAACGGTGGACAGAAAAAATCTGTCAGTGCGCAGAAATCCAAATCTAGCATCAACTTTCAACTAGAGACTTTACTTGTCACAACAATACGATAAAATAAAGATACAAATGAGTTTTACAGAAGTAAGGAAGATCCTTGACTCAATAAAACAAAAAGCAAAATCACAGAAAATAAAAACCATAGGTTGTCTCCCATAAGCGCTTTTCTTTAAAGCCTTTTAGCTAGGCATGATAATTTTGATGATGCTCTCATATGTATAAGAGTTGAATATAAGAGAGCATCAAAAAACAAATACCAAACACATTTAAGTCTAACCTACTTCCTATGCAAAGGAATCTTGTAAGAAAACAAATTATTGAAGCATGAAGCTTCTAGCATAGAAAGATAAAACAAGTGCAACTTCAAAAATTTCAACAAAAAGAGAGGAGACTTAATATTATTGAGTATATGAAGCCATGTCTCCCTCTCTCATAAAAAATTTCTGTAGCATCATTGATAAAATCCACAATATAACCATCACATGAAACATTCTTACCATGATCCATATGCACAAAAGTATCAATAATTTCCACATAAGCAAAGTTCTTCTCATTAATAACAATGGGAGCAGGATCATCATAAAGAACTCGAACATGATAAACAAGTTGTATATTAAAGGGATGGTTTTGGGTAATCCCTCCATAACTATGACAAGTTTCATGGGGATGATTGTAATTATAACCTATGTCATAGTATTCTTTATAATAATTATCAAAGACTGGAGGCATAGTATCATCATAAGCAATAGAATATTTATCTTCCAAAGTGTGTTCATCTGTAAACATATCATCCTTTTACTAGAAGGAGATGTATCAAACATATAATCAGCAGTAGCAAAAGGATTTTCAAACACATCACTAGGAGGAGAGGTCTTAGATATATTATTATACTGGCAAAAGGATTTTCAAACACCTCATCCCCAAGCTTAGAGCTTTTCATATCATCATCGGAAGAAACATGGATAGTACTAATAGTATAGCAATTATTAACATCATCATTTTCAGAATTGGTACCCCAAAGATTTTCAATATCAAAAGTAGTTTCATTTTCGCAATCATGATCACTACAATAAGTAACAGGCATAGGAACATCATCTAATTCGGACTCATCAGCAAAAACTACAATAGGAGCAACATGTTTAGGGGAAGGTACCGTTTCCTCTCTCCTTTTACTCCTCCTCTTCTTCTTCTTCTTCTTCTTCTTCTTTCCCCTCTTATTTTTATCTTTAGGAGGGAGAGGTTTGAAAGGAAGCTTCTCCACATAACCTGGTTTATTGTTACAAAAAACAGAAGAAACTTGGGAGGATTCCTCTCTTTCATTAATAAGAACAAAACACATATTAGTCCTGTTATATTTTGGTAAAGTCCCATCTTTTATAATATTTTGTATGTAAGTATTTGCGTGGCAATTATCAACACAATAAAGATGACATGCATGCAGGACACTATTTATATCAAAAGCACTCATATCTACCAAAGAAGTTTTTCTTGATAACTCTTCACACCCCAAAAATAATGTAAGTTCATCATGTTGATTAGGAGTGATCATGTCATCACAATATAAACTCGAAGTACTCATAGGATTCGAAAGACTATTATCATAGCCCGAGCATTGAAAATTTAAATGACCCACTTTATAGCAAAGTTCACAAATAAAAGGAAGAGGGCACAAACTTTTTCACCAAGATCATCAAGAGCTCTGTTCCACGTTCTAGTTTTTTCATTCCCATGATGGATACAATATTCATCTTCGATTTGATTCTTTTCACATGGTCTAAGTGCTCCACAAAAATTAACATGCTTATAGGAAATAGTATTTTCAGAAGTTTGAGCATGTTTATTACAATCATTAATAACGGTATCATTTTTCATGCAAGTGTCTTTGAAAGGTTCATGATACATGTCCCAACTTTCTTTAGGAACATTAATATGAGAAGCAAAGGTTCTACAACAATCAACAATAATTTGAGAATCAAGACCATAATTAACACTAAGCTTTTGAAAACCAGCAGTTTCAACGAAAGACTTAATGCATTCATATTCATTGTTTATACCTGATCCTTTACCTTTGTCGTTCTCCCAATCTTCAGTTGCTTTGAATTCTTTCAAGAAGATCACATCTAGCTTCAACCTTCTTACTTGTGAAAGAACCATGTGAACATGCATCTACATAATCCTTGTAATGACCTGAAAGCCTTGCATAAAAATTAGTAACAATTATTTTCTCAGAAAGCTCATGGTTAGGACATTTGAGTATTAATGTTTTCAGCCTTCCCCAAGCTTGAGCAATGTTTTCTACATCATGAGGGTAAAAATTATAAATGTAATTCCTATCTAGATGCACTTCATGAAGGGATAAAATTTAGAGTAAAAGAGAGATTCAAGCTATTTCCAATTCGAAGGTTGTTCATCTAGCAGCCTATACCATTCCTTTGCTTTGTCCTTAAGTGACAATGGAAATAGTTTCCTCATTTTTTTTATGCTTTTCCGTAGGGGAAAAACCTGCAACCTTAAATAACTCACAAAGTTCTGTAAGTTTCGACAAGTGAGCACTTGGTTGGACTAATCCATCCCCTGCATACTGATCATTCATAACCCTTTCAACAATTTTCATAGGTATTTTAAAAGAAATACTTTCAACAGGTGGATTTGGAATATCACAAGCATCATTCGAATTATCACATATGGGAGACAAACTATCATCAGAGCAAATTTTCTCCTCTAAAGCTGGGGAACTAAAAAGATCATTTTCATAAAAACTAGCTTCCCCAAGCTTAGACTTTTCCATAGCATTAGCAATAATGGTGTTCAAAGAATTCATACTAATAACATTACTACGACTATTATGCAAACAAGCCTCCATAGGTTTTTTAATTTTCTCTTCAAAAGCATCATGTCCTAATTCAATATAAAGTTCATAAAGATCTCTATTTTGTTGTTGTTTTCCATTAAGACTAACTAGTGAAAATAAAAACAAGAAACAAAAAGAAATAATTGTAGAATCTAAAGGAGATACCTTCCAACACTTCCCTCCCCGGCAACGGCGCCATAAAATAGCTTGATGTCTACGCACGCTTCTATTCTTGTAGACAGCGTTGGGCCTCCAAGAGCAGAGGTTTGTAGAACAGCAACAAGTTTCCCTTAAGTAAATCACCCAAGGTTTATTGAACTCAGGGAGGTAGAGGTCGAAGATATCCCTCTCAAGCAACCCTGTAATTAAGATACAAGAAGTCTCTTGTGTCACCAACACACCTAATACACTTGTCAGATGTATAGGTGCACTAGTTTGGCGAAGAGATAGTGAAATACAAGTAATATGGATGATTATAAGTAGTAATTGCAATCTGAAATAAAAATGGCAGCAAGCAAACATGTAGCAGAACTTGTTATAAACGGTGTTTCAATGCTTAGAAACAAGGCCTAGGGATCATACTTTCACTAGTGGACACTCTCAACAATGACAACATAATTGAATAAATAAATGCTACTCTCAAACACTTTCTGTTGGATAACAAACACCATTCATTGCGTAGGACTGCAAAAGCACACCTCAAGTTGGAGTAAACAAACACCACAACGTCATAAAGGAGTCACACACGATGCGCACACTGTCACCTTCACACCGTGGAGAGTGACCCCGGAGTTCATATTAAAGTAACCTCTAGAGTGACATAATAGATAAAGAGTAACATCTACTTATTCAACTAGATTACAAAGCTCATGATCACATAAAGATCACACCATGGGAGAGAGAGATAAACCACATAGCTACCGGTAGAGCCCTCAGCCTCGGGGGAGAACTACTCCCTCCTCATCATGGGAGACAGCAACAACGATGAAGATGGCGGTGGAGTCAATGGAGATGGCTTCGGGGGCACTTCCCGTCCCGGCAGGGTGCCGAAACAGAGACTTCTGTCCCCCGAATTAGGGTTTTTGGTGGCGGCGGAGCTACGGAACTCTTCTGGAGAAATCGTCGATTCCTTTAGGGTTTTCGAGGCAGGGGGATTATATAGGCGAAAGGGCGGCGTGAGGGGGTGGCCGAGGCTCGCTCCCCACCTGGCGGCACCACCCCCTACTGACCGCCCGACCGTATGGGAGGAGGCCGTGGGCCTCCTCTGGACTTGCCCTTCTTGCTCCGTGGGTCTTCTGGCGAAATAGAACTTCTGTAATTTTTCTGGATTTTTCCGAGCACTTTGGTTTTTGGGCCTTTTCTGCAATAAACAGACATAATAAACAGAATCTGGCACTGTGGCATCTTGTTAATAGGTTAGTCCAATAAATGCCATAATATGATATAAAGTGTGTATAAAACATGTAGCAATTGGCATAATATAAGCATGAAACATAAGAAATTATAGATACGTTGAAGACGTATCACTCTCCACCACCGAAGTCGAGTATGAGGCGGCCGCTAGTTGTTGCACCCAATTGTTATGGATGAGGCAAACTTTAAAGAAATACGGTGTCCATTGTGACAAAGTGCCTCTTTTATGTGACAATGAAAGTGCTATCAAGATTGGTCACAACCCGGTGGAGCACTCAAGAACGAAGCATATTGAGATTCGTTATCATTTCATTCGTGATCACATCAACCGGGGTGACATTGAGCTTGGCTATATTCCCACGAAGATCCAACTTGCCGATTGTTGTGGGGTCACTCTTCGACTACCCCACGGTGGGGATACCTGGGTCACGCCAAGCCCATCAGCCTTATGACGAGGGCCCAAGGAGGACGACGTGCGGCCCAAGATAGTCGACGTTAGGTCATGCGACTCCAGCCATGCTTGTAAGCGCCATCGGCACCGTTCACCTGAGACCTAGCCTACCATATAAAGGCTAGGAGGGTCCTTCGTCTAGGGGACGCTCATAGCCGCCACCACAAACCCTAGCGAGATTGCCATCTCGCCATTGTAGCCACAACTCGCCATTCAATACCAGACAAGCAGGAAGTAGGGTGTTATCCTCCGGGAGCCTGAACCTGGGTAAACGCCTTGCTTGTCAGCCATCGTGATCACCAGCGCTCATCTCTCTCCCCTTCAATCAACCCGGGGTACGCAACCCAGGGATTTGCCGAGTCCACCCTCGTCACCGATATGTTCACGAAGCCACTTGATGAAGCAAGGTTCACTTATTTGAGGCATGAGCTAAATATCGTAGATTCGGGGAGCGTCGCTTGACTATCTTGCATACACACCTATTTCTTAGCTATATGTTTGGTTTAGGTGTAGGCATGGACATAGGGGGAGTGCGGTCCTAATACATTGGACTATCCCTCCCCCCATTATGCCGATAGTAAGAACTCATTTTGTCTCTATATTGTTCATTTTATGAATTGTGAGCTTAAATGACGAGTAGTGGCAGTGAACCCAAGATATATTTTTGCGGTGTCACACCACATACACTCATACATGGTGGCGTAGGCCACCGACATCTTCTTTGTGAAGATTTGGCCTTTTTGCCTATCCGTTGGGCTTTATGGAAAACACACTCAAATGATGATTCTTATTTGATTTTTGTGCCTCTTACCAAGTTTGAGTGTGAAGTACCATCTCCAGTGACTTTGTGTCTTATCCCAGGCCTATCTTTTCTAAAAACCTGCTCCTCTTGCATCTTGCATGTCCAACAGCAAAAATCTGGCATTTTTGAGTCGGTGGGGCCGGAGAATCCGGTCCTCTGGGCCGGATTATCCGGTCTGACTGAAGTTTCCGCCCTAAACCCCGGAATCTCTGGCTTAGGCCGGAGACTCCGGTGTGTTTAGGCCGAAAACTCCAGTCTAGGCAGTTTCGCTGGGATCCTAAGTGGGCTCGGGGTGAGGAGTTGACTCACAACTTCTCTCTCACCCCGACCCCCAAACCTCTCCCAGCCGCCGCCGCCGCCTCGAAGTGCCTCTCCGGCTGCTCCCCGCTGCCGGATTCCGCCGTGCCACATGCTCCTGCACCTTCCAAGCATTGGGGACCCTTCTCCCTTCGTTTGACCTTCACCATGACGGGCAAAGGTTCATCTTCTCTCTCTCTAGGCTTTCACTCTAGATCTTGTTTTGAGAGAAGATTTGCTTGTAATTCATGGTGTAGAATATTTATGTTGGCAATGTACACTCTAGAAAATTGGTTGTGCCAAGTTTCCCCTTAGTTTTGACCTAGTTTGAGGTCTACAGTCTCAGGCCAGAAACTCCGGTCCTCACAGACCGGAGAATCCGCTGTGGCCGGATTATCCGCCCCCTGAGATCGGAGACTCCGGTCTAGATCATACCCGAGGGAAAACTTGACTCAATTTTTTTCTTCTTTGGCTTTCTTGGACATGCAAGCTTACCTCCATGCTATCCCTCTACTCTGTATCTCACAGGTGTTCCGAGGACAAAATCTTCCATCAAACATCCCCACAAGGTTTCAAGGAAAGATCGTATTCAAAATCGGGACAAGCTCTTGTATGACAGCAACACTGACCGCCTGCAGCAGTAGAGTACCATGGATGAAGAATCCACAAGACATGCTGCCCTAGGTGGGTTTGATGATGAAGAAGAGGCCGAGAGAGCTCATTTTGACTCCTTGACCACAGTTTTGGGTATGGTGAAGCTTGAGTTCCGTCGGATGAGATCACATCAATTCTTTGACCTTCCATCCAACACCACTGACCCCAACTTTCCAAGGAGAGAGCAGCAGCTGATTATGCATGAGATCTATGCCCGCATTGAGAAGCATATGGTTTGTGAGCAAAAGGTGTTGAACCTTGAGAACTTGAACAAGAAGCCATACTTTCAAGAGGCCGTGTGGATTGCTCGGAAGCTTGGACTTGAGAGGCTCATCGCTCACACTCATGAAGACTATGATATTTAGCTTATTCATCAGTTCTTCGCCACCGTGGTCTTTGATAATGATGAAGAGGTAACCATGACTTGGATGACCGGTTCTCGCAAGTGCACCTCCAACTTTGTGGAGTTTGGAACGTGTTTGGGCTATGAGTTCAAGGGGGCCAATACTCCTGTTGGAAAGAGGATGCATGTGGAAGGGGTCGCCTACAACAAGCATCGCTTGCGCCCCTTATATTCTGTTGCATCATCTGTTGGCACTAATCAAGACCTCCTCCCCACCTTCAACATTTTCCTTCGCATGGTTCGGTTTAGTCTTTCTCCTCAATCCGGAAATGTGGATGCCATTCAAGGAGGGCTTGTCAATCTCCTATACCATGCTTACAAGGTTCTCCAAGCCGGTCCGAATTGCCAAGGCCAAGAAGTTGATGTCATGGATTTCATCAAGTGTGAGATGCTCTGGGCCATTTTTGAGCACAAGAACCCTCTTTATGCACCATATGTGATGAAACTCATCCTCCTCAAGGTGCCCACCGTCGATGTCTCTCGCCTCACCAAGCATCCCAAGGGCACTCTCCATCAACTTAGCAAGCACTCAAAGCAACCATCTTCCTCTCGTGCACCTCCTTCACAATCTAGTGATAAGGAAGCGGCGACCGAGGCCCCAATGCCTAGAAGGAGAAGCAAGAATGCCGACCCTCCCTCATATCTTCAAGGAAGGGCCGAAGTGAACACGGAAGTGAGTAAGCTCTCTTGGTGGAAGAGAAAGTTGCTTTGCATGGATGTTGCACTTCACAAGGAGAACCACGGGTCATATGTGAGAGAGAAGCACATCATAAGCAACCAAAACATCATGATCAAGGAGTTGCGGAAGCTTAACAATGGTAGCATCACTCCTCCTCCGGAAGAAGATGAAGATAGCAATCCTATTATCTCCTCCTCGTCCACCGAGACTATCCCTCTTGACAAATGGAACAAAGACGTCTTTCCTTGGGCTGATTATGAGGATGTGACATCCTTGCCCTCTTCGTCTCGCAACACCGGCAAGGCTCCCATGAACATATCTGATGAAGACTACAATGACGAAGGGGATGATGATGAGGAAGAAGAAGCCTCCGAGTGATTTCTTTGGGCTACGTTAGTTATGCTCTTTTCCCTTTTTGGCGTCTCGATGCCAAAGGGGGAGAAGTAGTTCTATTAGGTTCTCTCTGTGGGATTTGCATGGGTTGGACACAAGCATGTGCTTTTATCATTTTTATTGCGCTTGTGTCTCTTTATGTTATTTGGAACTTATTTGCATCTTATGTGTTGTGAACTATGGATGTTTATCATTGTGTGTGTAAGACATATGGATTTCTTATTATGTATGGTTGAGCCTACATTATTGTGCTATGGTTTATATGGATGTTTATCTACATTTATATGCACAAGGTATGGTTTTTATCTCTAGACTCAACCTATATTGTGATATGTCTTATTTATGCAATGTGTTGTTTACATATCATGTTGCTATATATTGTTGGAACTTTTCTCTCTATATGTGTGCATTTGCATTCCAAAGCAATTGAGTTATATGCACACATCTAGGGGGAGCCTTTCCTTTTGTTAAAGATGATTGTGTAATGAACTTTATTGCAAATCTGTGTGTTGTCATCTAACACCAAAAAGGGGGAGATTGAAAAGACATTTTGTGATCTCTTAGTTTTGTGTCTTAGTTAACAACACTTGGGATGTTTTAATCTGGTGACAAGTGATGCAGGTTTATTTGTGTACAACACATATGCATCAACACCAAAAGAGAAAAGAGGATTCTGGAGAGTTTCAGGCCAGAGTTTTCGGTCCCCAGGACCGGAGTCTCCGGACTCAGGGCATTTCCTCAAAGATGCAGTGAAGTGGTTCAGCCCCTGGTGGGGGCCAGAGTTTCCGGCCCTTGGGGCCGGAGTATCTGCCCCTGGCCGAAGTTTCTGGCCCCATGGCACCGGAATGTTTGCCCAAGCATCCACTGGCTGGAAGTGGTTCAGCCCTGTTGGGGCCGGAGTATCCGGCCCCAGAAGGCCGGAGTTTCCGCCCCAGACCGGAGTATCCGATCACTAGGGCCGGAGACTCCGGTGTGAAGCTGTCTGCAACGACTAGATTTTCTGGGAGGGGTATAAATACCCCTCCACCTACCTCCAGCCAGCTAGCTCGCCCAGAATTAAAGATACCATTATTGCAAGCTCAAGAATCACTAGATTTCCCAATCCCTCCACCCAAACTCGTTGATCTTTGGAGGATTGAAGGAGAAGGCCCCGATCTACATCTTCACCAAGCCGTTTTCCATTACCCCCTCATTCACTTGAGGGACCATTTGCTAGGGTTTCCACTAGGAAAACCTAGCCCATTGTTGTACTTACTTGCTTGTCTTTGTGACCGATTTTAGCTGTTTGGGAGCCCCCAATCCTTTGTGGGTTGTGCCCCAAATCGTTGTTGTAAAGGCTCCGGACTCCACCTTGAAGGTTTCCGATAGTTGAAGTGAACCAATCCTTTGTGGTGCGGTTCACCGGAGAAGAGGGTGAAGTCTTTGTGGCTGTTGAACCATTGTGTTGGTTCACACCTCTCCAACGAGACGTACTCCCCTAAAAAGGAGGAACTCGGGAATACATCCGTGTCTCCGCGTGCTTTCACTTCGGTTACCTCTATCCTTGTTTATCGCCTTTACTATTTCGTGCTTAGTTGCTAGCTTGTCATATAGGTAAATTCACCTTAGTTGCATATCTAGAGAATTTACCTTTTGTGTCAAGCCTAATTTGAAAAAGACTAAAATTTGGAGTAGCACCTATTCACCCCCTCTAGGTGTCATACCGATCCTTTCAAAGTGGACGGAGATGCCGTACGAGCAAAAGCTCGACCCCAAGTACTCCATCTCGGCGCCCTACTGGCACGCCGTGGTGGACAAGGAGTACGAGGAGCGTCGTAACGGTCGACGAGAGCCAACGCCTGAGTTGTCTGCAACGGACGACGAGCGTGACGGCGAGGACGGCGGCGACGACGACGACCCTAAGCTGCCCGATCTGCCTCTACGACCGGCTGCATCTTGGGCAGCAGCGTCGCCGTCACCGAAGAAAGGGGCGGCGCAAGCCGAAGAGTCTTCCGATCAAACGCCCCGCCGCATGTCACGGCGGTAAATCGAATGCCACGCGCCGACGAAACCAGAAGCCTCAGTCGGCTCAGCCGAGGCTACGGGACGTTCCTCAAGGCCGGAGCCCTTGATATGGGGGAGCCGGCAGGAACGTTTCTAAAGGCCGTAGCCGACGGGAACAGAAGATGAAATCCCGGCGCCGGATCATCGAGGCATGCAAGTCTCTTGATGATTCTTTGGCTTGGTTCGCATCTTCCTCTCCTTCGGCCGGCCATGAAGCGGCATCTCTCTCCCTGCCGGCGCGTGTATTGGTTGGCGAGAAGCTGCAGGCCCCCTTCTCTCCGCCTAGTCTAGGTTTAGTTCGTTAAATCTCGTTTCAATTCGAAATTGTAAGTTTGTTAAATCTCGTTTGAATGAATGTTTGTAGAGCCGAAGTTTGAATGATTGAAAATTACAAAAAAAAACTTTGGGGTGCCTGCTTTGGGAGGTGCCGCTGTGGGCGGCCTCTAAATGTTGCCCGGACACATGTGCGACACCCCCAAAGGAGGCCCAATTGGGGGTGCCGGACACCGATTTAGAGGCCCCCGGTGGAGACGCTCTAAGGGCATTGTACAACGGTAGAGAATATGAGTACTCCGGGTCATTCAGAGAAGACAGTCGTACAATGCATAATACATTACCGTCTTTCATATAAATCAATAAGAGTTAATAAATTTATTGTGACATTGTGTTAACAAGGGAGAACGTATGATATATTCAATGCTCAAGATGTAGTATATAGTTAACTTATCGGTCAGCATAAGATAAGAGATAATCGGCTTAACGTCCGATTAATCGATTTTATTGGCCGCTATTTATCGGACAGTTTTTTTAAAAACCCAATGTTCCAACACTGGAATATCTAAAATATGATATAACATATATATGATATTGGCACAAAAAAATTGATATACGGTATACAGACTTAACTAAAATTCAGTGAAAGTTCATTAAAGGACAAATATACTCATCGAGGGTAACTATTGGGTCAAAGAGGATCCAGTCCTCATGTCATATTTTTACAAGTTGTAGGGATTATATGTAGTCTAACCTGATCATTGTTTCTCTCTTTGAGTTATATGAATTTCATGGGGTTTATGTCAGAATTTCAATCCCCTTAGGATTTTTTCCTATAGACCCTTTTGAATCCATGGAAGTGTGGCACTAAAATTTTGATGTATTAGATTTCTATGCTTCTGTTCCGTAGAATTTGGAGCAATCACTCCAACATTTCTTAAGACCAAATTGAGTATGATAGATGGAATTTTCTTGTGTTCCATCCAAACAACTGTTTTTGCACTTTTTGTTATGTTTTACAATTTTCTATTTTTGCACTCACAAAACTATCAGATTTCTTTTTTTATATATATACTCTCGCAAATCTGAGACAATTTATTTGAAACAGAGGGAGTACATGTGTTTCTCAACCACTTGATTCAGTGAAACTAGACATATATTAAGACGACGCCCCTAGTAACCGAGAGACCACAAAGGAAACATTCGGGTGACAACGACACATTCTGTTGCCACGATGCAAATCAGGTTACTGAAAGAAAAGGCACGGCAAGTATATGCATGGCTCTGCCTGGTGCCATTTTGAGCGATATGGCAGTTAACAAAAGGATCTGGATTCCGAGTATATAGGTGCCAAGTAGTACAAGAAATCTTAAGCACACTGCGGGCCCGATCTTGAAATACGTAGGCCGGATCGATCCGAACAAAATGCTGAACAGTGTTTTTCTCTCTCGAAACGGGTCCTGAACAGTACTAGTAGCACATTTGAACAGTAAATTAGTCTGTTCGATCCTGATTGTTTCTTTCCTTCATGATCAGCTACTTCTCCAGTCTGTTCGAGTAGCACATTCGATCCTGAATTTTTTTTCCCCTTTATGGTCAGCTACTCCCTCGGTCTGTTCGAAGTGCGTTTGGAGACACGGATATGTTCCATGAAAAACGCTATTTTCAGTTTCAGTATACAGTATATAACTGATATTCTTTTTCTGACGAACTGGGAGTAGAAAAATACAGTCGGTATGAGCTGTAACATCGTACCACTACTGATTAGTGTATTGCCGTCGCCGTCGTCATCAGGAATATACAAACGGGTGGCCGTTACGGGAAAAGGCGAGGATCCACGCCATGCCATGGCTCCACCTGTGTGAGAGGAAGCTGGCAAAGGGCTTTGTTTGATAAAGCGCGGCGTCCTTCTCCCATGGAGATGTTGGGCCGAACGGCAACATCCCCGACTGGAGACACCACCAGCGCTCCTCCGGTCACACGCCGTGCTGATCGGATGGTTCATCTTTCTGTCGGGCCCGCCACTGATTAGGCAGCCAGCTGCCTTTGCTTGCTTATGTATGAGTGCCATTTTCTTTTCTTTTTTTGCCTAAGCGAGCTGGTAGATTTAGCATGCACCGTGTTTCCATAACAAGGTTTTTTTTTTTTGAAAAACACAGTAAACGCAGACGCTTACATATAAGCGCATACACTCACCACTATGAATGCACACACGCACACCCTACCCCTATGAGCACCTCCGAAAATCTGAGCCGGCGGTTGGGTCTTGAGATTGACGAGGTCACCACGGGCGCCTCGCTGTCGACAGGAACGTCGCCTCCCACTGAAAGAATATTCCGGCTAAATGAGAAACACCAACGTCAAACCTGGGGTTTGAACTCTGCTAGGTTAGGGGTACAACCATCCTCCTAACAAGGTTTAGCGGGAGTAGGTAGATTTAGGCATACTCTATATGGCCAAGGTATGTAAAACCCTCAAGTGGAGTATTAGAATTGGAGTTTTTAGCCATACATGCTCCCTGTGGTTGTACTATAGTTTGCGTAAATAAAAAATTGCAAATGGTAAAATGTTTCAAATAATTCTATATTTTTTGGGTGAGTTTCGTGCACATCTCAACAGTTTTCTGCGGGTGCCAAGTTTCGTGCTAAAATGAGGTTCGTAGTGATCTGTGAAAAAAAAAGCATAATCAGTGGCCAAAATGAGAGTTCAAAATTGAAATTTTAGATCACTGACTCCTCTTTGCACAGAGCACTACGAATGTCATCTCACCGTGAAATTTGGCTCGTATCTAGAAAACTTATACATGTTCATCACTATTTTCTCCGGAATTGTTTGAAATATTTTACTAATTTTTATTTCTTATTCAACCAGGAGTAGGTGAGCTCGGGAGAGAAAATCAGTTCTCATACTTTGACAATTCCAACTGTACTGTACTATTCTTTTTTTTTTGCGAGTAACTGTACTGTACTATTCAACAGCATTAGCTTTGGCTTAGCAATGCAGTACGCAATGAAACATGGGTGACCTACCAAATCTGTCTGGAAAGCTCAAAGTACTCTTGTTTATCACTCCACTGGTGCTAGAGAGGCTTCAATCACTGCGTCTCCTCTCATAGTACTGTACTAACCACGTATGAAAATATCAATCTCAAGCCGTGTACCTTAAAGCATCGTCCTGCTAATGAACGAAGTACTAGCCAAATTAAGATCCTTGGCTGTTGTATTCCTGCGGATCCAGCTGTGTTTTGAATGAGTTGTGCCCAGTGAATGCGTGTGCCACCTAAGGTCAAGCCTCTTCAATTGCTCTGGTCGTGTGACTGCAACGCGAGATCTGTCGTTTTTTGGAAGCATTAATGGTTTTGTAAACTGGGCAAAGTCCTCATGACAGAGATTAGTGGTATTAGTAGTACTACGAGTTCTTCTTTTAAGAACACCTGAAGTCTTTTGACATGTGAGGATGCTTGATTGTCACGTGCAGCACCACTACGAGATTACTAGTGATTTAGCGGGTGATTCCGCTGCAATCCATTCTTTGGCGGATCCAGCACCACTATATATATTTAACATGTTTGCGCCATTTTTATTTGTTATTACTATTGCTCCATTGAATTTATTTTCTTCCCCAAAAAATATTAAATTAGAATTACGATCGACATGCCCCCAACAAACCAATAGATCAATTTAACCAATCAATGCATCTCCGACTCTGTGAGTTATACAAAGTGTTTCCATGGTAAAATAAGTTATATATTGACGGTAAAATCGTTTGACATTTTACTAACCCACATTTCGACGGAGAACTAAGTCCTAACTTTTCACATGCATTTTTTCTCGCAGCATAGGTAGATGTTTTTTTTGTTCTAGAAAAACAAGAGCAAATAGAAGAGATATAACAACCTTGGTTTGAGTGTTTGACCAATCATATATACGGTGCTACTATTTATTTGGAAAACATGTCCTATAACAAACTTTTAGGCTTGATTCCAAAAGGAAGATAACAAACAAATAAAAAACTATTGTAAACATGCTTGATATACATTTCTTTCTTGGGAGCATGTACAACCTTTTGTTCCTTACTAAAAGAGGACATATCTTCTTAAGAACCCTTTAGCCCTGATTCCTAAGAGAAGAGTATAGTAAGGCAAAAAAAAGGACGAACTTCTTTATACAATAAAATACATATTTTTTGTGTGTATGTTTCCTTTTCTCGCATATGTCCAACCTAATTTTCTTGTGAATATAATTAGAATAAATATAAGCAAAACTGAAACATACTTCTCTAAACATGTTCCATACGAGTTTTTATGCAGGCGGTACAGACGTTAGGAGATTTTTTTATGGGATGAAAGCCTCTCAAGGTATTTAGATCTAGATCTAAAAGTCTCCCTACACCAATATATAAATACCACCTCTTATGGGCTTACCATCAGACCTAATTATCTCCCCCCCCTCGCCGCCGCCACTTGCTCCATCAGCCTTGTCAAGAACAGGTCCTATTGGTGATGGCCTCCCACCATCCCCCAGTTTATGTCCCTCATCGGATCTTCAATCTACCCTTGCTATCATCCTATCACTTCTCTGTATCATCTGCGTGAGACGATATGGTGGAAAAGCACGAGGCTAACTATTATGGTAGGAAAAACATCTGATGTCTTTAGATTATAGATCAAGCAGTCTCTCACTCCACTTCCATATAAACCTAACCTCTTATGGCCTTACAGTCAAAACCTAATAATCTCTTTCCCCTCCGACCGCCGCCGCTTACGCCTCTTTCCCCTTGCTCCACCAGGCGTAACCGATGTCACCTCCCAAGGATGTTATGGTAGACTACCTCTTTGCTGCTGTTCCCTTGTCTACCTATCCTCGAGGACTCATTGTTGGCTCGTCCATCGATGGAATCCCACCATCATATCCCACGAAGATTCCTCCCAATCTCATCTTCAACCGATCCTTGGCGTCGCCCACTAGAATCTTTCTTCGCACAACCAAGGAATAACCGTCATCTCATAATCGTTTCTTTGCTACCCTCTTTCCAAGTTTGAGGTCTTGGTGCACACCCTAGACCTCAACTTACGCGAGTTCATCCAAGGAAGTGAGTTGTAAGTTTCTTAATCTTTTTTTACCACACACAACTTGATTAGGATACATTTAATAGCACCATAATTTTATCTATTGAAATAAAAAAATCAATAATCAAAATTAAATAGCGTGAACACCACACAATTTTTTCTTTGGTGCCACCTTTGTCACCATATGGCCGTATTTATGTCACCATACAAA
This sequence comes from Poa pratensis, assembly GCA_947311845.1. Classification (NCBI taxonomy): domain Eukaryota; kingdom Viridiplantae; phylum Streptophyta; class Magnoliopsida; order Poales; family Poaceae; genus Poa; species Poa pratensis. Next base: position 28,449,764 of record CAMZMU010000041.1, read on the forward strand.
TCCATATCTAGATTTAATTGCGCATATCTTTATTTATACTAAATCATGCATAATGAATTCGTTTTCCATCAAGTGTTGATGTATCAAAATCTGCCTACACATCTCCCATCCCTATCAGTAGATCTTAACTCTCCTCACAAATACTTATTCTCGACGATATTTTGGTATCCAGTTAAAGCATGATGTTATTCCTCTCCATAGTTATACCATGACTTGTATAAACAAAACATCATTCCACCACCATTAATCCGCGATAACTCGAGCGGCGACAACGACGACGCAGGTGAACAATCAACCCCATCCCCCCCTCGTACTTTCCGACCGAAAGTTAGAACTTGAATCCAAATTTCTCAAAGCGATTTGCTCAAGCACACAAGGCCTCTTCTCTAACAAACCAAGAAAACCTAAACCTAAACCCAAAGCTTTCCCATCCATCCAAAACCCAAAAGCCAACAGAAACATCGAAAAGGGTGGGCAGAAGAAGGAAACAAACAAACAAACGCAAAAACAAATACAAACGTCCAAAAAAATCCAGCACAGGAAGGAAATTCCGACGCCAGCCGAAAAAATACATAAAAACGGCGGCGGCGAGGGATTGGGGAAGCGAGGCGAGGGTTTTTGAGTACAACGCACCCTCCCTCTCCGGCCGCTCCCCGCTCCTCCTCCCCTCCCGCCCCGCCGGAAAATCCCGCCGCCCCGCTCGCCGCGCGTCGTCGGGCGGCGCGCCACCGGGATCCTCTAGCCGCGCCCCTGATCGCGCGGCCCGATTCGTGGCCCGGGGCGAGCCTTGAGCGGTTAGATCCGGGGTGTGGGCCCGCGCCGGGTTATGGCCGCCGCCACCGGCGAGGAAGGCGGCGGGGGCGGTGGGGAGAGGATGAAGCTGCTGTGCAGCCTGGGCGGGCGCATCCTGCCGCGGCCGGGGGACGGGACGCTGCGGTACGCGGGCGGGGACACGCGGATCGTGTCCGTGCCGCGGGGCGTGTCCCTCCCCGACCTCCTCGCGCGCCTCGCCGACGCCTACGGCGGCGCCACGGGCCCGCACTTCGCGGTCAAGTACCAGCTCCCCGACGAGGGCCTCGACGCGCTCATCTCGGTGTCGTCGCCCGAGGATCTCGACAACATGGTCGAGGAGTACGACAAGCTCGCCGTCGCCAGCCCCAAGCTGCGGGTCTTCATCTTCCCCGTCTTCGACGCCGCCGCCAACGCCGCCGGGGACGAGGCGGAGGGCGGCGGCGCCGGGTTCGACGCAGGGCTCAGGTACCTCGAGGCCGTGAACGGCATTGTGCGCAAGGACAGCATCGCCAGCCTGTCCTCCACGCAGTGCTCCGATGGCGGCGGGCCTCCTGCTCCTACCCCCACCGCGCCGCCATCTGGAGGAGCAGGCGGCGGCTCCCCGTCTGCTGCCGTCTCCCCCACCTCCACCTGCTCCTATGACGCATCGAGATCGGCGTTTACTGTCGTGCCGCCACCACCACAGCAGCAGCCGCAGCCGCTTGTTGATGTCTTCAGCAATCCCGCGCCTGTCCCCGTGAAGCCGCCGCAGGAGAGCCCTCCTGAAATGAGGGCAGCCCCACAACAGAACCCCAATCCGCATCCGGAGGCGGCAAGGTACCGGCAGCCACTGTCACAGCTGCCACCACTACCACCTGTGTTCATGAATGATCATAGAGAAGCTATGCAGGGTCTGAATCATCAGCCACCAGAAAATGCGACCTGGTTTCAGGACTGCAATATGTGCGTCAAGGCTCTGCCTCATGCTCACTCTGATCCAGTCATGAATGATTATGCTAGCGATGTCCATGGCGGGCCTGCGCCTGAGCCAATGCCCGTGTTCATGAGCCTGAGGCCTGAAGATGTGGCGAGGATCATGATGGCAGAACGGCAAGTGCCGGCTCAAATGGGGGCTTATGGCTACACACATATGCATCCAGTGCAGCCTGAGAGAGAAATGATGTATCAGCCAAACATGGAAGGCATTACGCCGGTTGATCCGGCTAGCTTTCACCAGCATGTCTATGTGCAGCAGCAGCAGCAACAACAACAACAGCAGCAGCAACACTACCACCACCAGCAGCAGCAGCCACATCAATTGCCCCAACAGCAGGTGCCGTCGACTTATGGATTTAACCAAATCCCTGTGATGCCTAACGAGATGGTCTCTCCAAATTCTGTCCATTCTGATCTTGCGAGCTCTCATCAACCAACTATGCTGTATCAATTGCCTTCAGGCCATGGAATGGCGCAGTACCCAGTGAGGCAAAGTAATCCTAGTAATCCACTTGATGGCGAAGGTAGTTTAAGTGGAAATTCTAGGCATCGTGAGGATGGACAGGTCCTTCACGATAACATTCCGACAGTGGCACCTGTGGCTGTGCCAAGCTATATGGTGAATGTGGACAGGATGATGGATTCTTTACGGGTGAGCCCCAACGAGTCTCGCTCTCCCGAGCAAAGGATGTATGCTGAGAATGGTTTACCCCAGAATGCAACACCAGAATACCCTCAGAGCAACACAAATACCTTTTTTGATGTCAATGAACCAAAGGTAGTCCCTCCAACTGAATCAAATCCGCCACCTTCTGTGCCCAGTCCTTATATGCATAATGTCCAGCATGCCACCGTTAACCATATGCCACATATGGTGAGCATCGGGGGACCGTACCCCAGTTATGTTGCCGCTACAATTGGGCATGGGGCCGTGCCTCCTTCAGTTTACGGTGTTGATCAGGCGTACATGAAAGCCACTGTCAATCCATTGAGTGAGCAGAAGGATGTTCTGCCTGAAGTTTACCACAAGGAAGCTCCGCATGAATCCGTTCCTCCTTCAAACACTAATGCCCAGGTACCATTATCGACACCAGCATTGACCAATCATGCTCCAAATGTCGAGCAACCCCAGGAGTCTGGTTTAGCAGGCCAGCAGTTCAATAATGCACTAGCACTGCCACCAAGGCCTAAGAGGATACCAAGCAGGGAGAACATCAGCTCAAAGGACGCCCATTCCCAAAATTCATTGTTGAATTGCAAAGGGCCAGATTTGAATATCCCAGCAGAGGAACAATCATATCACCAAGGTGCACATGCAGAACAAGCTCGATTTGTCAAAGGTTCAATGCTTAACCATACTTCCAACTATATTTTGCTAGTATATCTGTAAGTTGTTAATTCTTACTCCATCTTTCATGAATCCAGGCGATGGTATTACTAATCCAGATTTGCTGGGTATGGAGGATGGTCTAGCCGCATTTGAGCCTCCACCTCCTTTGTCGAATGAAGGGCATGTGGCTGCCACTAATAAAGTAGATGGGCAAGCTCACACCAATGAGGTCAAGACGATATTTCTTAGGAGTTCATATATGTCCCTATTTATGTCAACTTTAATGCTAAATAAGATACATGTGCAGGTTACGAAGAACAAACCAACAGATTGGATTTCAGGATTGCCAGTTACAGATGACCTTGGACGCCTGCAGGTTACAACCAGGAATCATGTTCATCATGCACATCTTTAATCTGAAGTAATATATTTGTACCAACCACACTCTCATGTTTCAGATTATAAAGAACGATGACCTTGAAGAGCTCCAAGAACTTGGTTCTGGAACTTTTGGAACTGTTTATCATGGTAAATGGAGGGGCTCTGATGTTGCAATAAAAAGAATCAATGACAGATGTTTTGCTGGGAAGCCATCTGAGCAAGACAAAATGGTATTGTTCTCTATTATTTCTTTTTATTTGCTCATGCTTGTCCTTATACTTGTGTCCTTAATATTTGCAGCGCCACGACTTCTGGAACGAAGCATCTAACCTTGCAGATCTACACCATCCCAATGTTGTGGCCTTTTACGGTGTTGTTCTAGATGGACCTGGGGGATCCATTGCCACGGTTACAGAGTACATGGTTAATGGCTCACTTAGGACTGCTTTGCTAAAGAATTCCAAGTATGTCCACTGTTTATATGTCTAGCACTTTAGCATACCTTTTATAAGTAATATCGTGCATCAATCTGTCCACATCTCAATAAGCAGAAATTTACAATCTTACATGAAGTTAAAGGGATTTAAATTTTCTGCATGTGCAGGAGCCTCGATCGACGGAAGAGACTAATCATTGCCATGGATACAGCTTTTGGAATGGAGTACTTGCATAACAAAAACATAGTGCACTTTGACCTGAAAAGTGATAATTTACTTGTTAATTTAAGGGATCCCCAGCGCCCAATATGCAAGGTAAGAAGCACAATTCTTCAGATTTAGTCTAGTGTTGCCTTTTTGTACTACATTGCTAGACTACTGTTTCTTCTCTTCTGCGGTTTATTCTTGATGTGGGGGCAATCCATCCTGTATTGACTTTACAAAGTAGGCACCAGCTAGTGATTATTTTTTGCATAATAGCCCCTCATAGTTGCAGTCTGTTCTTTAGTTGGAACACACAGTATTGTGATAACCGGGCATTTGTGTTTTATTCTTGATGTGGGGGCAATCCATCCTATATTGAGTTTACAAATTAGGCACCAGCTAGTGATTATTTTTTGCATAATAACCCCTCATAGTTGCAGTCTGTTCTCTAGTTGGAACACACATTATTGTGATAACCGGGCATTCGGTTCGGCTACTAGATATTTGCTGATAGAACTTGACTTTCTTGTGGGTGAGAATGTGCATCTGCTTAGTCAATTGATGAGATATATCTTAAAGAAGGCGCATTTTATTTAGATTTAGCTTGGGATCATTATAGCTATTCATTGGCACTGGGAGGAACATAGAGAATTTATGTCCCGAAAAATCGAGCTGCTCTCGTCTTGGTAATGCATGACTACACATAATGATAAGGACATAAGTGTAGAAATCCTAACCACACGAAGTTACTATATTTTAGGTATAATCTACTATCTGATAATCTGAAATCTTTTCATTATCAACGAAAAATTCATGCCACGTTATTTATAGGATAATTAAGCCTTGGCATTTCATATTTTGCACTATTGCCCAAGCGTACTGTCAACAAACTGGATCGGCCCATACATTTTTTTTTGACTTTATATCATTTAAGTTAACACCATTCCTTTTTCTGTATAATTTCATTGACTTTCTTGGATGATGCAGGTTGGTGATCTTGGGCTTTCAAAAGTAAAGTGTCAGACACTCATCTCTGGTGGTGTGAGGGGAACGCTTCCATGGATGGCCCCAGAACTTTTGAATGGAAGTAGCAGCTTGGTCTCTGAAAAGGTCTGCTCATCCATTTTTATTGCTTCTGTCTCTGTCATGGATTACGAGTCGCTCGACTAATCACGACTAGTCGTCGACTAGTCTACGAGTCGTAACTTGGAGGTCGACTCGACTGGTTGGGCGAGTCGCTCGACTCGCTCGACTAGTCCTGACTTATCTTGACTAGTCGCACCTGTTCGGTCGATCGACTAAAAAAAAGGCCCCACATGTCATATTTTTTGTAGGAAAAAATTGCTAATTTGAGGATTTTTTCTTTATCACAGCAAGCATCATGTCCCAGCCAGAAATTTCCCAAGTTATTCGTTCAGCTCAAGTTGCAGCTCAAGTTTCACCCACTCCCCTGTCCCCCAGCATTTTATTTGCACATACTATTGCTTGTATATACTACTAGTAGTAATATAATATGATATTTTATAGCAAATATTACTGTATAATCATGTCGACTAGTCAACATGAGTCATGACTAGTCACGACTAGTCTACCAGTCGCTACTCTAGATCGACTCGTCAACTCGTAATTCTTGGTCTCTGTATCATATAGATCTTTATGTCCGGGTTCATGAATAACTCGCATGCTAATGCCGACATGTTTCCTTGCAGGTCGATGTCTTCTCTTTTGGGATTGTTCTATGGGAACTCCTTACAGGAGAGGAACCATATGCAGATTTACATTATGGTGTTATTATTGGTGGGTACAAATCAACCGTGGTGTGATACTCTCATATAAAGTATATGTGCAGTGGATAATCACCGTTTGATGAAATCTGCTTTTCTGTTGTCAGGTGGCATTGTGAGCAACACTCTGCGGCCGCCAGTGCCCGACTCATGTGACCCAGAGTGGAGATCACTGATGGAGCAGTGCTGGTCGACGGAACCGTCGGAACGGCCAAGCTTCACCCAGATTGCTGTCAGGTTGCGCTCCATGGCCGCATCCCAGAAGGTGCAATCCTAGCACGTAGCATCACCACCAGCTGGGAGAGCGGTCTTAGGATCATTGTGTCCCCCTAGGATCAACCTATCTGTTCATACCCTTCATTGTTTCATATCTTGTAACCATATAAGTTCATCGCCAGCCCCTTGTGTCTAGAAGCATCGCGACGGATGGATGGGTCATCCGTATTCTTTCATTTATACCCCCTTTGGCTTTAGAGGTACGCTTCAAATAAGCTAGGTCTACTGTCAGTTATAGAGTCCGATATTTATATATTTTTGTCCACTTTGTTCCCCCTCCCCCTTTTCTGGGTAATAATAGTCCGAGTTGTTTGGAAGTCTGTCAGGTCGGTGTGGATGTGAACTGGTTGTAGTATCTGTCTTGGTGGTGGTAATACAAGTTTTGGGAGACTGAGTGAGGTCCATGCTTGTAATATTTTTTGTGTGATTGTGGGTGATTTATACCGAATGAATGGTTCAGTAATCCTTGTAAAAATTACCGGTTGTTTGATTCTTTTGTCAGCCTATCTTGTCATATGTCGGCTGGTATTGGATTCTCGGTACTGCTTTTGTATCAGTTGCATTTTACAATGGATCTGGGCACCGGTCTGTAAGTTGTTGAGAAGATGGCGATGTATTCATGGTAAACTTTGCATTGTTCCTGAGAATCGGGAAGTCAGGCATGTGATGAACCGGATTCGAGAGGCGATGGTGATGTGGAGTCCGTAGGCCCATGCCGGAGCGCGTTGCGGTTGGGACGGGAGGGCGCATGTGCCGACGGGCGACGGCGACCCGGGATGGCCGGTTCGTTTCGACGGATCCAACGTGAGCTGCTCCTGCCTCGGAACGCGCACGCGCATACCCAGTCACGATCCAGCCTCGCGAGCCGGAGCAGATCGTGGTGATTGTAGTTGGAAGACCAGTGCTAGTACTCGTAGATCGCGGGCCTGGGACCTGGTGGTCCCGATCGATCGTTGTGATCCCCGTAAATCGGGCGTGAGATGGCCGGCTTCTCGCCCACTCGAGTGTAGCTACAAGTGCACACCAGGCAGCACAGCAAAGGCGAAAGCTGCACCGGTGAGCCGCTGCTTTTACCACATGGTTTATTATAACATTACGAGTTTCTTTTTGTTTCAGGGGAGGGATGGAGGGAGGGAGGGGTACAGATGTTGGTTCCAGAAAATGCCATGTCCGAATGGTCATCTCCGGAGCAACAATAAATATTAGGCCAATTCTTGCCGACGGAAGTGTTAATTTTCACATGCGTGTTCTTCTCCGACCGTGTCCTACCAAGACTGCTCGGCATTGCCATCACCTGCATTGTTTCTATTTTCAAGAATTAAAAAACATAGCGGAAATGGAGACCAGAATGGTGCTGAGCTTGTAAGAGATATATGTTCAGGCGAAATTTCCGTGAAACCGTACCTTTTTCTCTTGCTTTTGTCCGATGAGGATGAGGTGGGGTTGCTGTGCCAGTTCCGCTTGCGTTGGTTGATGAACCAATTGTTGATCTGCTTCAGCTGCAGCCCTGTTTCCTGCACCAGGCGGGCCTTGTCCTCCTCCTAAGGAAGTCACCATAGATGAGTAGCGGGACAAATATGAAGGTAAAAGGGTCGTGGTGGTGGCGCCTGTGAGCTGTCACATACAGTTGGGTATGGCCATTTTGCATGGGCTTGCCACCAAGCTTTCAGAGTGGTCGCCGTGTCTCCTGGGAGCTTGCCGGCTCTTCGCTTCCGTAGTATCTCTTCCCTAATGTCCACGAGCTTTTCTCTGTACCCCTGAAAGTCGGGAATTTCATTTATACTTTAGACACCATGGTAACAACTGACAAAATAGGAAGGCATTGGTTTTACCTGTTTAAGCTCGTGCTTCAGCTCTTGCCTTACACGCTCAACCAAGGATCTCTCCCCCTCGGTTAGCATTCCGAAGCCCATACCATCTGACACATCATTTCCTCCATCAAACATGGTGTTGTTTTCACTATCGACCGGGTTGTCTTCATCATCAGACATAGTTGCCCCGGTGCCCTCACCAGGAGATGCCCCTGCAAGAAGAATCGATATTATCATAACTCAAAATTGCCCAATCTCCAACTTATCTTGGTCACATTTACAACTAAATGCCTATCCAGGCCAAATCTTGCTCTAGGGTTACATCATTGTACTTTCTCCTGACACAACACAATATTATCCACAGGCAGACTCCATGTTCAAACATATGCCTCTCCATCATCAACCAATGCAAACCGACACATTCAAGCAAATCATGCAATGAAGTAATGCGGCTAAATGTTTGAAAACCACTCCCTCGCAGCGACATCAGTTTTCAGTGTGGGTTTATATTGGCATGGTTTTCACATCGGTACGTGCTTCCTGCTGCTCATAGTAAGAATGGTGGCAAATGTTGGCTACATATATGACTTAGCAAAGTAAAATAAACAATAGTAGGCAAGCTCCCACTAAAGTATAATACAAATCCACTAGAAGTTTTTGTAGTTTGTCAGTGCCATTTCAGGACCATGAAGTTCTTTTAAGTGTAAAACTTCTTTACAACAGGGAAGAGGTTTCTTTTCCTAAATGGACGAGTTATTGTTTCTTCCATTTTCCATAATGTAAAATCAATATTGCTACTCCTTCTAATTAGTAATTACTGTTGTTTGTTGGTTTTTTCGACAAGCAACATGAAGTACTTAAAACAGTACCCCTTATGTGGTGGTTCCCTATCAGATGTTCCATAAATGTTCTTTGTGGAAGTTAATTGCACTAGACGTAGTAAAAGATACTCTATCAGGAGTACATAGTTAAGACTATGATCACAAGGTACTAACAATTCAGTTGCATGGTTGGTACAACACAAGGTTCATGGACATTATGATCAAAAGGTACTGTCAATTTGATCGCATGGTAGGTGCAACACAAGGTTCACGGACATCTGCCACGAATAACGAACTGAAATCTCAAAAGGTTTAGCTTTAAATTCAGGAATAACGAACTGAAATCTCAAAAGGTTTAGCTTTAAATTCAGGTTCAGCAACTTCACTCCGTAACTCTTGTATTTAATAAGACATAAGGAATTGATACTTCTTTAAAGTGGACCTAATTTATAATTTGTGCATATCCTAGGACTTACAATGGTACAAAATATGGCCTGTATTTTCTATCAAGGTATGCAACAATAGGGGAAAAAGGGTCAATAACTATATTTTTAAATTCTGTTAGATTACGGATGCCAATCATGGCCTATATTTTCTGTGTGGAAGCTAATGGCACTATGGACATAATAAGAGAAACTTTATCAGAACAATTTATTCAGATCATGGTTGCAAGGTTTCAGTTGCATGCATAGTGCAACACAAGGTTCATGGACACTTGCCACATATATTGAACTAAAATCCAAAAGGTATCAATTCAGAGCAAGGTTCAATAGCTAAAAGTTTGTAATTCTTGTACCTAATAAGATAAAAGGGGGAACATATAGTACTATAAAGGTGGAACCAGTTTGTAGTTTGTGTATCTAATATCTAATAGGACTTACAAGAGTGTGAATTATGGCATATCTTTTCTAACAGGGAATGCAACTAGGGTGGAACGGGTGAAGTCATTCTTTTTCCGTGGGTGAAGATCACATAAGATGGTGCCCTCATTATAGCATGATACTTCATGTGACAACCAGTACGAGTAAAACACTGATTTAACAAGCATGTATGGTAGAGATTGTATAATCAACTTCCAAGATATCTTACGAAGCACATATCTTCCTGTCAAACAATATTGACTAGAAAAGTCTATATGCATACCTGTAAGACTTTGCAAAGTTTGTTCGAGCTCCCAGCAAGCCATCACTGCTTCCATGGCGTGGACGCGCACATGCTGCTGGAGTTGCTCCTTGAAGGAGCAAAGGAGCAGAACATAGTGTGTCTGCAAGGAAAGCAAAACATTTAGAGCATAGAAAAGACAGGGGATTGATGTGATGCTATCTACGGTGTAATTTGTTTCCAAGCCAAAAAAAAAAAAAAACTAGCTACTGATAAACAAAGGGACGCCTATTTAGACCTGTACATGGAGCTAATCATAACCATATGAATCAGAAATTAAAAGTTATGTGCATGTAGGAAGGATAACCAAGTGATGAATTATCATCTTTGATTCAAGCGCATATTTAGCGACTGCTCGTAATCCGATAATCTCATGTGCAACTTATATAACCAGAACCCGTTCTAAATTACAGTTCCAATCCTAAAAAGTAATAACATGCCAAATTCAATAGCACCCGCGCCACCTCCATCCCCAAATTATCGCACCACAGTCGAATCCTGGTATGTCAATCGTAAGCACGAGCAAACCAGCTCGAAATTCATTTGGACCACGGAAGCAGAGAACCTATCTACTACATACACGGCGAAATCAGCTTAACACGGCGCGGCATATTAGCTCACCATGAAGAGGTCGAGCTCCTCGCCGCCGGAGGGCGCCCCGGCGGGGTGTGGCAGGGGCGGCGCCCTTGCGGCGATCTGCGCGTCGATGCGCGGCAGCTGGTCGACGGGCGTGGCGACGCGCAGGCAGGCCACGTGCGCCTCCAGCAGCCGCTCGTACAGCGGGTGCGCCTCCACGGCCGCCTTCTCCCTCTCGCACCCGCCACCGAGCGGAGGCGCGAAGCTGCCCGCCGCCGCGGAAGGGTCCATCCCCAGCGCGGCGTGGTCCTGGTGGTGGCTGTAGTGGTACGCCATGGCCGGGGCGCGCGCGCGGGCGGGGTGCGAGCGAGAGGGAGGCGGGAGCGGAGCCGTGGTGGCTGCTGGCCGGCTCGAGAGGGAGTTAAGAGGAGGAGGCGGAGACGGATGGGTGCAGCTAGCGGAACGGGCAGTGGGAAGGAGGGACCGCGCGGGTAGAGGAACGACAGCCATATGTATTCCAAGCGAGCACGTGACGCGTACTGCTTGTGAGAGCGAGCGAATTGCATTCTCACCCAAGACAAAAAAAAAAAGTGAGTGAACTGCACGCACACTAGGAAACAACTTATTTTCTTATAAAAATATACTACACATATATTATAATGTCTCATCTCTACTATATTAAAGCAGACTCGGTGGTAATGGTGATTGCGGTACGTCGTTCCCCGACCCGGTCTGGTAGCTGCTTTCCTCGTCCGCCCCGCACACTCGTGAGAAAACCGGGAAATCAGCGGCAAAGAAAAAAGATCGTGAGAGGAGACAACTGCTCCACCCACTGAACTCCTAATTTGTGTCTGACTCGCCCACGACCTAGAGAGAACCGCCGCCTAATCTCTTCCTCTGCTGGCACACCATCCTGCATTCCCACGTAGCGCCGCCACCGTGCACAGCCTCCCAGCGACACCGCCACCACTCCAATCGTCACTGCCTGACCAAACCGATGCCAACGTGATCGCCGGCCCTGCCTGGCCGCCTGACTGTACCAACGCCACGGCGGTCGCCCCGACGTTGTTCTTCGCGACGCCTTACGGTACCAATGCCAACACGGTCACCCTGAACGTTGCTCGCCGCGCCGCTTAATGGAGCTGTGCTCCGCCAAGACCTACGCCGGCGCGGAAGAACCGTCGTCGTACTTCCGCGTACCGCTCAGCGTTCCTTCCGCGTGCGCTGCTTCCGGGGGTTTCTCTGCGGCCGTCCCTCCTCACGCTGCGACAGAGATAGCGAGACCTTCCTCAAGCCTGTCACCATCCTCCTCGGAGCCGGGTTGCAGAGGTTGCCGAAACTGGTCGTTCGACGGCAGCTTAGTCGCACACTGCCTGGCCTCCTCGGACTTTAATTGATTATGTTGTTCCTCTCTTCATTCTGACAGGTAGTATCTGACAATTCGCGATGGCTGACAGCCAGGTGAGGTGAGTTCCCTTGTACTTTCAGTTGCCTTGAAACGACAATTCACGATGGCTGACAGTTCACGCATGTTTGCTTAGATTATTTATGTGTATCAATGATGCCATGATACTGTCAGTTATGTCTGTTGCTGTATGCAGCAGGTGAAAGTTTGAAACAGATGTTTACATGTTCATGTCATTCCATATTTCATTCTTCTGATTTTAGATGCTTTGCAGAAACATTCAGTTAGTGAGATCCAGGAGAAATACCTATGATCATATCTCGAGGGGACACTTGGATATGGATCTCAAACATGACAGTGCCATCGAATGCTTAAAGATGACAATCTGGAAGAAAACATCTTCAGCAATGGGGTGTTCTGCAATTTCTGTTGCCGATAATACACGTAAGTTGTAATATAGTTGCATATTTTTCTTCGACACGCACTTACAATTCATCTACCATTATTGTAGTTTCTCATTACTTCATCTCTAATATAAAATTCAGGGAAGCAAGATACATGGGCACTGCAAATCTACACTGACCTACAGTATAGACACACATTTCACGGGCAATAGATGAAAGTCCACGATGCCAAACATAAGGGATGTGCGGTTGTCATCAGACTATCAGAGTGTGTTAATTGGGTTTATTACACGGTTTTCCTTCTTTGCAAGTGGCTGTGATCACCGAAGCCCCGCTCCGTGCCGGCTCATCGGCGATCACCCTAGGGTGTTTGTGAGGCACTGCCGGTTGGTTTTGGCGAAACGGGAAGAAGAGTTATAAGAGGGAAAGAGGTCGGTTTGTCATGTTATTTTTAACAGTGTCGTGATTGATAGTTGGCAGAAAATGCGCAAGCTAATACGAACAGGTTATTTCTGTTGTTCTTGAATATGTGCAGGCAATGAGTCTAGCAAAAAATTAAAAAACTACAGACTAGGAACATTTTCTTTTGAGCACCCGCAGTATTTCCGTTGTTCTAGGATATTCTTACCGAGCTATCATTGTGAAGTACTTGTTTCCACTTCTTCGAAAGTTATATTTCTCCTTTTTGTTTTTCAATATACACACATTTTAAGCACACGAGTACAAAAATTTAACGACTGATAAGCAAATGAAATTTAGGACTGTTCACTTGCCATAACGTTTCTAGCTGGAATACTTGATGATGATGTGCTACTTATACACGTGATTTTCAATTGCATTGTATTGACATGTGGGCGAGAAAAAAAAAACTTGATAGACCGTGGCATCGCACGGGCATTCAACTAGTATATATATATTGATGATTCGGAAAATCGTACAGCATGGAGGGGATCGATCTGGTTGCATCATGCTCGAAAAGAGAGGGGTGGACTCAGGACGACGTGGAAATGGCGAGGAGGGACTCGTGCTCGTCGGAGTTGATCGGTCGGGTGGGTAGTCTCGAGATATCCGGGGTTACATAGATGACCCGGTAGGGTTACCGATGAGAATGGCAAATGGTAGGCAACAAGAGGTTAGTGGTGATAAATCTGATAACGGAGGAGCATGAGGTATCAGTGCCAACGACGGGAAAGGGCTCGCCAACGAGGTGGGTTGAGCAGGTAGAGCAAGAGAAAGAACAATAGGTCTTAAGGGCGGGATGACGAGGTGGACCCGGGAGAAACGAAAGGGTGGAATGGTCGCCTGATAGGATAAAGCGTGAATGGTCACACGACGGCTCCATTGTCCGTGCACTAAAAATGCATACATGAAAGATTAAAACATACGACGACAAGAACGATGCATCGTCGATTTGTTTGTTCTCCAGAGGTAATGTATTCATATATCGTCTATGTTCTTAATACAGTCGACGCATCATGGGTTTAACATATTCAGTTTCGACCATTCGTTTTTGTAATGATCACACTGTAGCAATTTCCTTGAGATTGTGTCAATTATCATGATGCTAATGTTTCCATACCTAATTTTATGATGGCCACCGTATATATCTTAGTGCCGTGGCCCACCACGTACGTCGTTTTTGCACAATGCTGAAGATTTGGCTAACCTGCAGGCTAATACCAATAATTAACTGCAAGATGGTGTTAGGATGACCTTTTCCTGTGTCGCTTTCTCTCCGTGATCCCCAAATCAAATCGATTTCATCAACGAAATGATCGATAGTCGTTCTGAATTAGAACTAGGTGTAGCCAGCCAATGAAAATAAATTGGTTAGCTATCTCCGCGGTGCAGGGAGCATCTTCAAAGTTCCAAACCGGCGATACGGTTTGAAGCAATCGAATAGAATAGAATAGAATAATCTCGCGTGCTGCGATTTCTCTCACGAGCCAATGAAGAAGAGGAAGAAACCGGTGGCGTGAGATCCAGTGGACAAGTTGCTGGGGATCTGTTGCCCATCATCCTCGTGTGGAGATCAAGCTTCAAAGCAGGAGCAAGGTCAAGCAGACCATGGGGGCCGATGGAACTTTGAACCACCCCCTATGGATTCGGCGCTTTCACGTGACACATACTGCTTTGCGAGAGAGCGAGAGAGTGATTTTCACACTTGAAAATGGTAAATTTATATTTTATAAAGTACGTAGCATAGGAGAGATATTTATGATTTTGAAAATTGTATGGTGCGGAGCAAAGGGTGGAGGTAGAGATGAACATCGGCGAGTAGGATGAGACTGGGAATTCAGTCTTTGTATGTGGAATCCCGCCCAAAAAATCGCATATGCAAACAAATTTTATCCACAAACACTTCTATATCGACGGTGTGCTAACTCCTGCATCACCACATCCATACTGTCATTCAAGGGATCCACGTACCCAGCCCACGTACCCAGCCTAGTAGAAAATGATTAACTTCCCTTATTGCATGCACCCTTCACTTTTTTCCACGTCAATTAGATAAAGATAATTTCTTCCAAAACTGGTGTAACTTTCTCGTCCAAGAGCATGCTTTAACATATAATAGATGTTAGTTTATAGATAAGTTGGAGTGTACACATTCTGACATTGATGGATTATATAGGGGGTGTGATATAGACATATTTTTTCGACGGTGTGCAGCGTGTGTTGGTGTGTACGTCGGTCTGACCTCGAGGGCGAGCTTCGGCCCAACACCTATGCCCACCCAGTTAGTTCTCAGCCCCATCGGAATAGTTCTTAGGTGGTGTCCGCCTCGTCGAAGTTTCCTCGGTTGCCCTATATCTTGTGTGAGTGCGTGTAGTTCTTTGGTGTTAGCTGGGTTCAGCACTTTGTAATCATGTCGTTGTTGTTTCGACGTTATTAATTTGACGTTGGCCCTTTTGGCATTGTATCTAAAAAAAACATATTTTTTCGACTGAAGGAGCTTCTCATCCCCAATTTCATTTCAAGAAACGAAACCGAGAAACAAGGTTCAGTAATATAGACATATAGTTATTGAAGAAAATAAAAGCATACGTGGTGTGGGTACTTACACACAAACAACTAAATAAAAGAGATTTCTAAGATGGTGCAGATGATTCATAATTAATGAATGAAAACCATGTTTATGATGATGACAGTATTGGAGTGCCGTGGACCATCGCTTCGTTTTTTTTTGCACGAATTAAGCTGGAAACATGGCTAAGTTGCGGGCGAGCTTATAATTGCTGCTCTTATCTTCTCTTTGTAGCTTTTGCTCCTGGTGTTTGAATCCGATCAAATCGATCCACTAGCGTCTTTTTTCGAAACTTGCAGCTGCACAGTTCTGCAAAAAACAAAAAAAAAAACACCCCCAAGTAATTCGATTCCTGGGTTCAGGGAGTTCTCCGAGGAGGCAAGAAGATACCGATGCCGTCGCTGTTTTCTTTCCAGAACAAGTCGCTGAGGATCCCTCGCCCATTACCCATTTGTGGAGCGCGTTCAAAGCAGCAAGAAAAGCTCAGGCGGCCGCATGGGGGCTGATGGGACTCTGAAGTCTGAACCGTGATAGATATTTTTCACTGGTGCGTGAGGACAGCGACGAGAGACGGAGGACGGACCACGCAGCCTGCGGCCGGCCTGGACTAACAGGCGACCGGCCGTCCAGTCGGAGGTCGACGCGTCGGCGGCCGGCTTGGCGCCACAGGTTTGCTCCTAGTGCCGCCTGACAGCGATCCTCTAATCAGTAATCACGAGCTGTTTTGTATGCGCCTAGCAATTTCATTTCATATATAGAACGTGGGTGCCTAGATTTCCTTTTGTCGGTAAAATGTGATGAGCTGTGGCAATTCCGGGTGAGACTGGAAATTAAGGGAGAGGAAATCGTTTCGTACCAGGGTTCCATCGTATACAATAATCCAAATCCCTCTGAATTTGAACGTTTTATCCCAAAGAAGAACTCCAACAAAGAAATCTCCAGTTTGATGTTCAATCACGTCAAAAGAGTCTAGGCTGATCCCAACCAAAATATTTAGGGCACGTACACTGGGGACGCCTAAACAGGCGCTTAGGTGAAAAAAAAAAAAGACTAGAAAATCAGATTATTTGGTTAGCGCCCCTACCTTACAACGGTGGACTCTTAAAATAGAGAGTTAGCGCCCGACCTAAACAGGCGCTTAAGTGAAAAAAGAAAAGACTGGAAAATCTGATTATTTGATGGGCACGTCGACAAAACGGCCGGCCGTAGAATCGTGGATGCCAACGCTCACCCGCCACGTCGGACACGATAGCGACGTGTAGCAGCTTTGTTCTCGATTCCCCGCCTCCTCGACAGGAAGAAGAGGTTGAGGCACCGGAGGGGCGCGCGGCCGGAGGCGGCCGAGGTCGACAGGCGCGACACGGGCCGGGGCGCCAGGGCGGCGCGCGGCCGGAGGCGGCCGAGGTCGACGGGCGCGACACGGGTCGGGTGCGCCGGGCGCAAAGGAGGCGCGAGCGGCGGCAGGAGCAGATGGACGGGAGGAGAAGGAGGCAGTGGGGGACGGCGCGTATGACGCGACCGGGGCGGCGCTGGGAGGCGCTGGCGGCGCGCGAAGAAGAGGAGAGGGGCGGGTGTGGTGTGGTGAGGCTGTGTACGAGCTCGTTGGAGCTATAGCTTCCAACGATTGGGGGCTTTGTTGTGATTTTTAAATTTTAATTGGGACCTATTTGTACAATTCAGGCAAATTTTTAATTAATGTCTAGAATTTTGTTGTTGTTTTTCAGGCAACTAACTAGGGTTTTCATGTCAACTAAGATAGTGATTTAGGCAACTAAATAGTATTTGGGGCAACTAAATTGTGCATCAAGGCAATTAAGTAGTGTTTTTAGGGCAAATTTTAAATCACTGTCGACCATGCAGAGAACGATCTGTGCTCTAATTTGCTATCTAAAATCATTTAGCACTTGCTCAATTACGTACTCTATTTGTTGCCCAATTATGATATTTTAGGCAAAAAATATTAGTTGCCTAGTAAACTATATTAATTGCTCAAAATGCTCTAGTTTGTTATCTAAAAAACACTACTTAGTTGCCTCGGAGCACAAATTAGTTGCCCGAAACAATACTTAGTAGCGTGAGAATGATTTAAAATTTGCCGAAAAAACACTACTTAGTTGCCTCGGAGCACAAATAGTTGCCCCAAACAATACTGAGTAGCGTGAGAATGATTTAAAATTTTCCTAAAAAACACTACTTAGTTGCCCCAAACAAATACTTAATTGCCTATTTTTGTCTGATTGTTGCCTAATAGCACATATTAGTTGCTCAAATTTTCTTATTTGTTGTCTAGCATCATTTATAACTCTTGCTCAATTACTAATTAGTTGCCCTAAGAATACTACTTAGTAGCCGAAGTACTTCTAAGTTGGCCAAAAAACCCTACATAGTTGTCTGAAAAACAACAACAACCTTCTAGACAGCGATTCAAAATTTGATTGAAAAACACTGATTACTTGGTCTGAACTTCTTAGTTGCTCTTGCACCAAAAACACCACTTAATTGCTTGAAAGCATTACTTATTTGCCCTTGCCTGAAGTCATCATTTAATTGCTTAGTTGTATATATTAGTTGCTTAATATTACCAATTTGTTACCTAAAATATACTAATATTTGCTCATTTTTTTTGCCTAACTCCATATATTAGTTGCCTAAAGATATAAAATAGGTCACTGACGAAAAATATAACCCTACATAAACAGGTCCCTGAAGTTTATAAAATAGGTCCCTGACTAAAAATTAATAACGCAATCAGACCCCTAATCGTTGGAGCTAGCTAGTAGCTAGCTACTCCGTAGCTTGCAACGCACTACGCGAGGCCGCCTGGAGAGGGAGGTCGGCCACGGCGGCGGGTACCAGGTCGGGCGCACGGCGGCGAGCGCGGACGCGAGTGAGGAGGTGGGGGGCCGGCCGGCTGCGGCGACCTGCAAGGGTGTGGGCGGCGGCCGCGAGCTCCGGGTGTGGATGGCGGCGACCTGCAGGTGGGTCAGGTCCCTGAAGTTTATAAAATAGGTCCCTGACTAAAATTAATAACGCAATCAGACCCCTAATCGTTGGAGCTAGCTAGTAGCTAGCTACTCCGTAGCTTGCAACGCACTACGCGAGGCCGCCTGGAGAGGGAGGTCGGCCACGGCGGCGGGTACCAGGTCGGGCGCACGGCGGCGAGCGTGGACGCGAGCGAGGAGGTGGGGGGCCGGCCGGCTGCGGCGACCTGCAAGGGTGTGGGCGGCGGCCGCGAGCTCCGGGTGTGGATGGCGGCGACCTGCAGGTGGGTGCGGTGGCATGTAGGAGTCTCCACGTCCTTATTCCTCGTGCACGCGAGGCATCGAGCAGGTGTGGTGACCTTGCGTCGTTGGGAGGAGCAGGCGCTCGATAGGCAGTGGATGTTGAGGTTTTTTTTTTTTTTGCACCTCCTTAAGGATACAAGTTGTAGTATCTGATCAAACCCACAACCACACACACCACACTCACACACACACCCTAGCTATGAGCCTAATCACGATCTACAACCTATATCAAGTAAGCCTGGTATATGATTTTCCCCTCATGTGGTGTACATGCGAACGGGAGGCACTTTATTGTCGAAGTACTGTTCACCGTGAACAGTACCGCTCCACACTGTTCAAATGAACAGTGCCCCCCGGGTGAGATACCCATAATTCGATCCGGGGATCAAACCTGGGTCGGCAGGGAGCTCACTAGCATCCCTTACCACTGCGCCACGTGCAGTTCTCGCAGTGGATGTTGAGGTTGAAGACGAAGACATGTTCACTCCCTTTGACTTTGTCGTGTAGCACACTAATCGCGACGTCAGCGAGGGATCGCACGGCTCGCGCGCGGCCGTTGCGTCCGACCGTATAACGCACACGCGTTAAGAAGCATTTAGGTTATTTGATTAGCGCCCTACCACAACGGTGGACTCTTAAAATAGAGAGTTAGCGCCCGACTCAATAGAAAACATCGACGCAAAGCTGAATGCTTGAATCGACCGGGGATTGGGCCCAACGGCCATGACTTTTTCCCTAGCACATGTATAGGGTCTAGCGTTATACATGTAACAGAGCCCTCAAACGCCGCAGAACCGTAAAATAACCGCCAAAAATGGTTCCGGAACCTTAAAAACGAAAATAGCAGAAACCTTAAAATGCACGGGCACGTAAAAAAGTTTGAGGGCACCCGTGAAATCGGCCTGCGGAACTGCGAATTCGAAGTTTTCCCCCACGATCCGCCGGGCCTCTGTATATCCCAATAGCGGTTGGCGGGAGGGACATTTCAGCTCGGTCCGGACGCGTCTTCTTCCCCACCCGCCGCCGCCCCCGTCGCCCATCCCGCCGCCGTAGATTTAGGGCTACTCCAAGCGCGGCTGTAGCGGTCGCGGCTTAGATCACCCTCTCCTCCTCCGGATCTACCTCTCCAGCCCTTTTGGAGCCGCCGCGCCTGGGGAATCGCCGCCGCCGAGGTAAGCCGCCGCCCCACCGGATCTGACGCCCCGGTCAAATTACCTCTTGATTCGTCGTTCGTAGGCATAACTCGAGGTCTTGTACGTGTTTCAGATGTCATTGACCCCGTGCGAGGAGTTTCTGCTCTCGGATTCTTCGTCCTCCGACGAATCGGACGTAGAAACCTTGTTCGAGAGTCGCCGGCGCCAGATGGTGGTTGCCGTCCTCGCCGTGAAGGAGTTTGAGGACCGCTTCAGAAGGACGCGGCAAGGGTCCAAAGCTGGCCGGCTCTGCATTCCGCGGAACCGCTTCTACGACAACGAGTTGCTGATGCGGGACTACTTCGACGAGAACCCGACGTACCCGGCTCACATATTCCAGAGAAGGTACCGAATGCGCCGTTCTCTTTTCATAAAGATTGTTCGAGCTTGTGAGCAAAATTGCTGTTATTTTACCCGCCGGAGGAATGCTGCGGGTTTGCTAGGATTTAGTGCATATAAAAAAATCTCGGCCGCAATGAGAATAATTGCACATGGCATTCCAGCTGACTACGCTGACGAGTATCTTCGCATTGGTGAGAATACTACGATCGAGTCGGTTCGAACATTTGCAAAAATGATCATTCGGCTGTTCGGTAAAGAATATCTTCGAGCACCAAACGAAGATGATACCGTGAGGTTGATGGATGCAAATGAGAAGCGAGGTTGGCCTGGCATGCTAGGCAGCATATATTGTATGCATTGGACTTGGAAAAACTGTCCCAAGGCTTGGCACGGGTCGTACTGCGGCAAGGGGGGCGCTGCAACAATTGTGTTAGAGGCCGTTGCGTCTGAAGACCTATGGATTTGGCATTGCTTTTCGGTTTGCCGGGCACGCTCAATGCTATCAACATTTTGCAGAGGTCCATCTACTTCGTAGGCTAGCAGAAGGTGATGCTCCGGCTTGCAACTACACTGTCAATGGACATAACTACACACAGGGATACTATCTGGCAGATGGTATTTATCCTCCGTGGTCTACATTTGTGAAGACTATCTCCAAACCAAAAGGAAAGAAAGAAGCTGAATTTGTAAGGGCACAAGAGGCATGTCGAAAGGATATAGAGAGAGCATTTGGTGTTCTCCAATCTAGGTTTGCCATTGCTCGAGGACCTGCCCGTTTTTGGGACAAGCAAATTCTGAAAAACATCATGACATGTTATGTGATTCTTCACAACATGATCATTGAGGATGAAAGGGACCTGAACTTGGATTTTTCCTATGACAATGTTGGTAGCCGTGTGAAGGCAGCTAGAAACCCTGATTCTGTACAAGCATTTCTTCAGACTTACAGGGAGATTGAGAACGATGTCACACACAAGCAACTGCAACTAGACCTCATTGAGCACACATGGCAGTTGCACGGCCAGTAATTCTTTATTTGAGTTCATTTCATTTTGTTTCATTTTATTCATGTATGATTGAAACAATTGTTTCCATTCGGCACTATTCTTGTATTGGATTATTGTTGAGTTGATATTTTATTGCAATAATATGGATTATTGTTTGAGCTACTTACTAATTTTTATTGTGAAATGGATGATCTTTGGTGAAATGCTGAAAACTGTATGCAAATTCTGAACATTTCGACATATTTTTCTGTTTTAAGGTTCGGCTTTACGGGTACTGCTATGGCGTGGCTCGTTTCGCGCAAAAAACGCGTAGTTTCCGACCCTTATAACTAGTTTACGGTTCCGCGGTTTGAGGACTCTGTTAGAGATGCTCTAAGCGTTGTTGTACGTGTCCTTAAACAACCCGTGAAAGGTAGAGCTCGAGGCGGCACTTGCTTGCTGCATTCGCAACTGACTCGACCCAAAGGATTTCACATTGGTCATGCTCTACAATATTAGCTCTAATCGTGTGGACACTCCAACAAGAGCAGTTAGTTTGAGACACTATTTTTTTCTTCTAACGGGTGTGTTTTTTTCGAAAATCTTCAAATATGAACTATGGAATAATTTTTAAATCTGAACATTTTTGAAACATGAACATTTTCCAAAATCATAAAAAGTAGGAAAAAAACTAAAAATAAAGGGAAGGAATTACCGCCTATAGGGCCTGCGTTCAGATTATTCGCATTAGTTTCAGACTTGTACACGGTTGGCTGCCAACCATGCGCTTTGTAGGCCGGCCCATGCGAGCGGCCCGTCACTACAACTCGGCCTCGTCTCCCCGCCGAATTAACCAAACCGCCCCAACTCGACACGGAACCACTCCACAGATCTAAAATTTCCCCCCTCTCTCTGATCGAGTTGTTGCGATGGAGATGAGTTTGGAGCCGGCGGCGACGAAGAGAGGGTGCGAGACCGACGCCAAGGAGGCAGGGCGGAAGAAGACGGCGGGGGTGGTGCGGATGGCGAAGCCGGATGTGTCGTGGGTGCTGCGCTCCTTCAATTACCTTGACGAGACGAGGCTGAAGCACGCGGTGGCGAGGCTGAACAAGGAGAACCCCGACTCGCCGACGATCGTGCTCGAGGACCTAACGGAGGAGAGGCGTGCGGAGCTGCTGCGACTACAAAAGGAGTGGGGGAGGAAGATGGAGGAGGTGCTCAAGGTCCAGCGGGAGGCGGACCGCCTAGCCAAGGAAGCCGAGAGGGCGCGGGCGCCGCCGCCGTAAGAACCCCGCGGAGACAAGTGGGAGTTAGATTATGAATTTGAGCGCAAGCACCTCGAAAGGAAACTGGCATGGGATGCTCGCTTCTCGGGCTTCTCCTTCGAGGACAACAGTAAGGGTTTTACATTATTGATTCATGTTTTTCAATCTGTTTACCATTCATCTTTGTAGATTGGTCGATAAATCTAGTGATTAGATTAGAAATGGAGAACAGTTCCGTCGATTTATGCATCCGTCGTGGGATCTGTAATTTTTCTGACTAAGTATAATTGTCCTGCAGCGCGTATCCCAGCCATGTGTTTCACGGACAACCCTATGCGTGACCTCACCACCACAACCAGGAGTACTTTGCAGGTCTTCTCCGTCAAGGTTGCAGTATTAGATCCATTACAATTGCCCCTTGATGTTTATGGTATGGTCGCGGTGCGCGATAGACTGGATTACTGTCGCAACATTATCTTCAGCCGCACAAGGGACAACTGCCAAACCCTCACTCAACAGGTTATTTCGCTTGGAACTTGTTGTGTATAATGCATTCGAGTATGCTGCATTATCTTCTGTTGGTCTATCTCGTGTGCGGCTACCTATACCAAATATACAGAGTTCACATTATTGTTGTGCCCATCGAAGCAAATTATAACTGGACATAGTAAATTACTTGCCTTTGTTAATCAACTTTATCGAATTTGAGTGTAATCTGTGTTGTTTTGCATGCCAACTTAACCAGTTGTGTTGTATGCAGGATCCATATGTAGTACTGACAGGTCCTAGCCGTGCTGTCTGGTATAGAGACAAGGTGTACCTCGAGGCTGTGCTGAAAGTGAAGGGAGCTACCGAATCTGACGACACCGATCTAAGCCTTCTATTCCGGCGCTTTGTATGCTGTGAGAAGATGAATTTATGCGTGGGAAGAGAGTGCAGACACATTTCCTGCGTGAGCAGCATGCTCTACAGCAGCAAGCTTAGCACATTGGAGTTCACATGTGGCATCGTGGCGTCCTCTGTTGAGGCCACCATCGCCGTGCAGATTGTCAAGGGGTCATGGTCAGATGGGCTCCGATGCAAGCTTACTGCCTATATCGGCAGTCTTGGTCATATGGATGTTGTGCTGCTCGACTACGGAGAAGATAAGTTTCCGGTTGCTCCCGCTGATGGCACAGTTGAGCTATTGCGGCGTGTTGTGTCTGTTGAGAGTTTTGGGGAGCTGATAGTCCGTGGCAAGATGTGTCAAGGTGATGCCAACCATGGCCAGGTTCTCGCAGAGTCTAAGGCATCCTTTGCACCTTTGGATGCAGATACAAGTTGGGGTTTGCTTGATCTTGGTGTGTGTAAGTTGAAAGTAACGGTGGCCTGGTCGCGTATCCTGCTGCACTATCCGGTTGGTGGATTACCTCTAACCAGTGGATCAGGGGAGACTGTTCCAAGCGGGAGCTCGTCTTAAATTACCCGACCTTGTGATGTTATTTATGTCATGGAGCCTGAAACCAATGAATCATCGTGGAAGGCTGAAACTTAACAAAATTTGACTTTGATAAAACTCAGAACACAAAGTAAATAAAAACGGAGGGAGTACCACATAACTAACAGAAAGTCATTCTGCCTCCCAAACTATAGTGATCTCGCTTTAAAATAAAAATAAAAAATATATTTAGAAATTGCAAAAAAACTGAAAAACAACTTGCATATTCTCAATGATATATTTTTCAAATGTGTAAAATTCATATCAGGGTGGGTTAACATATGGTTCCCTGAGCCTTTTGCTATATGGTTCCTGAATCTGTTTAACATATCCTGGGCTCCTGAAGCCAAGATAGCCCAACTTCATATTAGAATGGGTTGGAAGATCAGGCTTCGTAAAAACAATTGGCGCGGTGAATTACCGACGGGTTAACATATAGCTTGACGATCTTTCCCCCGACCTCACACCTCCGGCGATTGTAGAGCTATTGGAGCTTGCTGAGTTGCTGACCGGCTAGAGGGTGTGTATCTTCACACTAGAGACATAGGATACCTTTCGGTGGACTTGGGAGGTAGAGTACTCTCCTGATGCGCTCATCCTACACAGCGCTTTTAAGAGATCAATTGGCAAAGTTGGGGCGACGTCGAAGTAAAAACGCTTCATGTGGCTAAATCTTCGGGAACGGTCCTTGCTAGGGCCAGCAATGGATTACCCTTTCGAGATTTCTGTTCTTTCTGCGACCAACAAGAGGAATCTATTGAGCACTTGTTGATAGCTTGTGTACTAGCCCGAGTGGTGTGCAATGACTGTTGCCTAACGTGATAGTGCGAGGGCTGTGTGCCTATGCCAGATCAATCGTTAGAGGTTCGGATCACCGTAGACGCGAGGACAGGTACATTTGGACGGTTGTTTCTCTTGTTTGTTGGTCAATGCGATCATGGTGGAAGTCGAAATATAACGTCTTACAGGACTATTCCAGAGTTGCCCACAACAGGCGGACGGTGGCAGATATGCGGGTAGTCTACATTGCGTGGTGTGCGGCTGTGCGCACTCGGTTCTAACCCGCGTTGCAAATTTTGGTCGCGTGACCCTTCTTCTATGAAGCTTGATAGTCCTTACAGGACATTTATAGGATCATCCTTCTAGGCTCCTATTTTCTGAACCTCGCCCCCATTCCCAATCCAAATCTGTCTCTGCCTCCCCTCTACCTTTGACGCCACCGCCGACCATGTAACCTACGTCGTCATCTCCATTTCTTGCTCGGTCGTTGGCCGCGTCTTCTCCAGCTCTGCCTGGTAGCACGGTCTATGCCTCCGGGTGTTCTTTTTTAACATTCCGGGTGTGTTAGGGACAATCGGTGATGTTTCTCTCTCTCTCAAAAACAAAGAGTACGCGGGTGCATCTGTCTTTGAGAAATGCAGTAAATGGGCCAAGCAACAATTGGGAGCTCTGAAGTGGGCCGCCCAGTTTCCCCCAAAATTCCCCTTCTCGCACACCCCAACCCTACTACCGAATCAGCAAATCATCGTCTCACAGCCCCCCAGGGTGGCCGTAGGTTGTTCGCAAACGGCCGCCACTCCCCTCGCCGTGCCACTGCCAACTCTCCCGGCCGCACCTCGCCGCCATTACCCACCCCCGCTGCTCCCCTCGACATCGCCTCCACCTAGACACCAGCAATGGCCACATCCAAGAGCCCTCTAATCTCGACGACCTCGACCTGCACACCGGAGAAGGAGTGTGGCGAGCACGTGTTCAAGATCGATGGCTACAGCCTGTGCAAGGGACTGGGCGTCAGAAACTTCGTACCATCGGCCACCTTCGCCGTCGGCGGTTACGCCTGGCGCCTCCGCTACTACCCCGACGGCGACATGCAGGCCAGCAAAGGTTTTGCGTCGGCCTACGTCGAGCTCATGACCAAGTACGTCGAGACGAGGGCACTATCATGGTTTTGGTTACCGGTCGGGAAATCCGGTTACCGCCACCCTCGGAAAATGGTCAAATTGGAACCATTTTTTTTGGATTTTTGAATTTTGGTTTTCAAATTCGTCCGGTAACCGGTCGGGATTTTCCGGTTACCGCGGTAACCGGTAATCCCGACCACCCTCGTGAATTTTTTTCAACCGGGAACCAAAACCTTGGGCACTATGCGATCTGATGCTGGTGAAGCAGGCTCCAGGGCCGGCGCCGCAGTTAATTTGTTTAAAAACAAAGGAGCCGGTGATATTCAGCTCGGCTAGTGAAATTGAAACCTCGTCCTCCTGGGGCCATTGTAATTTCCATCATAAGAACGCCCTAGAATCGCCGGCGTACATGTTTATCCTGGATGACGTCCTCCTCATCAGGTGTGAACTCACTGTTATTAAGATGAAAGAAGCACATATGCCAAAGAACTACACGAATTCTGATATTCAAGTGCCGCCTTCGGACATGTCGGATAATCTTAGGCATTTGCTGGAGGCAGGGGAGGAATCAGACGTGTCTTTCAAGGTCAAAGACGAGGTTTTCACTGCCCATAAGATCGTCCTCGCCATGCGGTCACCGGTCTTCAAGGCGGAGCTCTACGGGCCGATGAGGGACAAGTGTGGGCAGGAGAGTATAACCGTTGAAGATATGGAGCCCGCTGTTTTTAAAGCACTGCTTCACTTCATCTACACGGATGAGTTGCCTCCCAAGCACGTCCTCGGCGATGATGAGGATGGTGACGATCATGATGATGCTGAAGAAATGGTTAAGCATTTACTCGTGGCTACGGATAGGTATGCCATGGAAAGGATGAAATTGATGTGCGAGGGTAAACTTTGCGAGTTTCTAGACGCCGGGACTGTGGCGAGCACCTTAGCTCTTGCTGACCAACATCATTGCAGCAGGCTCAAGGATGCTTGCATTGGATTTATCAATTCTTCAGATAGAATGGATGATGTGATGGCTAGTATAGGATATGAGCACCTCAAAAGAGCCTGTCCTAGCATATTTATTGATATATGGGAGAAAGCTGCTAAAACTCGCAAAATATAGGATGCTCACCGGGATAAACATTACTGTAGTTTGTTCAGTATCCTTTATGCTGTCGTGGTGCCCTAAAAAAAATCATGGAAACAATTGAAGTTAAACTGAAGATGCAATCTCCTGAAATCGTGGAGAGCTGCCCTGCGATGTCCTGAAGAAACTGGATTGCTGACCAACATCATTCCCCAAATGTACATGTTTATTTACAATTTTGTTACCGAATGTTTTATCTGCTCATTTGGAGGCAGGCAAAAGTTTGAAACCTTAATTTTTTACTTCGAAAAAACCGAGCTCTCTGATCAAAACAAGTTTGGCCTGTGAACCTTACGGTCAGTTATTCGCTTTTGCTTGCAATGTCATGTTTTTTCTTCAATGTGCCCTTTTGTGATCTTGTCTGCAGCCTACCCTCAAGCCTTGATGACGAAAAAAAATGTTGAACCAGGCCTTGAACCTGCATGCTGTGCCAACAAGATGCTTAATTTTTCGAGGGGTGATTTACTTGGTAAAATATTTAGGATGGTAAGTTTTTTCAAAGGGTGATTTGCTTGGTAAAATGTTTAGGATGCTTAGTTTTTTCAAAGAGTCGATGCACTTGGTAATTTTTTATGACTGCTTTTAATTGTATAATGGCGCCATTGAAGTTTGAAAATCACATTGCCAGGATGCATGTACTTTTCACACGTAGATAAACAATGTGGTCGCTATTAGGAGAGGTCTGTCGGTGCAAGATGAGCTACAGTCTGAGCTACAGTATAAGACATATCTTGATCATTCGTACATAATGTGAGCACAGTATTCTGTTAGCTAGCTTGTCAATGTTTACAAAGCATAGCACTTAACCTGAAACTCTCACACTGGAATGCTCACCGGATACGACGAAACATCATCAACAATTTCCCTATAGTACTGCCTTTGTTTAGAACCAGGCACGGCTTGATACTCGAGCTACATAAACTCAAACCCACTATTAATATTT
Source organism: Poa pratensis (assembly GCA_947311845.1). Lineage (NCBI taxonomy): Eukaryota > Viridiplantae > Streptophyta > Magnoliopsida > Poales > Poaceae > Poa > Poa pratensis. The sequence goes on from CAMZMU010000041.1 coordinate 28,477,678, forward strand.
TTTAAATTCTTAATTGTTCTATTTAGGTAAACTAACATTTATCATGTGTATTGCCATGCAGCTAAAACAGACAACCATGCACTCTAGAAACATCTACTAGCTTTGAAAATCTCCCATAATATTTAAGGAAACTAAAATAGACACTAACACATACATATATACCCAATTCATCTAAGATTTTCATTTAATTTTTAATTGTATTTTCCCTATCTTTAGAGAATTTTGTTTAGTCAAAGAAATTTAAGAGGCCATGTGTCAAAAAGAAAAGTAATGTAACTACGTATGCCTTAACTTAATGCAATTCCATTTTACATGATCGACACTAAATTTGTAAAATAAAAAACCACTTAAATGTATCTGCATTTGTTATGTTGCTCTTTCCACAAAATAATAATAGTAAACTGTACTCGTTAGAGTTTATGTCGAGAAATAAGTTGTATTTATAAATAAGTTAAAAAGTTTAGTATACAAAATTAGGCGAGTATTAGGGTTCATGGTAATTATCCATAAGTTCATTAGGTAATAATTCTCATAAAATGGATTTTCTCAAATCCATGTAAAGAATGATTAGCCGCATCCTGAGCCCTCCACCTCAGTGACGCGCCATGCTTAGAATATCATGTGAGGCACCAACTATGTACTCGCTTGGAAGCAAAGAGTGGGCCAACAACTCAGTTGACCAACAAATATGGCCTAGGTGAGATGAGGCAAGACGGCGAGCCCCACTTCTCTCCTGGTTCTCTCGCATTCCTCTCTTGATGGTGGTGGCGCCGGAGGAATAGCGAGTCCATGACAACGTTGCTTAGGAGGTCTACTTCATATCGGATAGTTTTAATCATTTAAACATAAAAATATTTCTACTAAAAATGCATCTAATGTTCCCCAGTTGAGAGGAGAAGTAGTTTTTGTGTGCCCAGATTCGTACGAATGTGAGTAGAGTATGTTGTCAGCCCAACGTGTCAGTGTATACAAATTGTAGCACATAACCCAAAACTCTAACACACGGTCACAACATTCAGCAAAACAGTATCAACAATTCACCTAATATATTATATTTTGTTTACAATAACTAAGCAAAACAGCCTGAAACTCGAGCTAAATAAAACTCCACCTCTGCATCGTTTGGTACAGAAGAAGCGCGCTGTAAGAAAACTCATCAAAACTAAATAAGAGAAAACATTTTTTATCACACAGGGCAGTAAAACCGGTTCTTTCTTCTAGTCCAAGTTGTCCCCCTATACACGGTTAATAAACTTATCAGGTTAGCATCATGCGCCACTGCCGGAAACGGTCTGGATTCCGAAGACAGCCGTCAGGGAGCCACCACTGATCCGTCAGCGACGTCCTGCGCCGGAATGTTGAGATCTGGTAGCACGAAGCCGCTCGCTTGCCGCCGCTCCACCTCTTCGGACCCGATCCTCTTCCGCTTGCTCGAGGACGAATGCTCCAGCCTTATCTGGAAAATTAGCCAAAGGGAAACGTTAGCACAGAGTTCAGAATCGAGCAGTGTTTGAATTTAGCTAACAAACCAACCGAACTAACACCAACAGCGCCAGACATGCCTCTGAAAACCGAATGCAAATTCAGGTGTGGAGTCCCTATCCCAGGAAGGACAACACTTCCTGCCATTCTACGGCATTCATGAAGAAAAGAGGCACTGTGAAACGCGTGATGTACTCGTACCAATTAGTAGTAGTAGTAGCTTATATTAGCAGGTCCAGGGTGTTGGCTATCACGCTGGCCGGACCTAGATAGCCTCATGCACAACTCCCTTATCATGCCAGGCACAGACATGGACCATTCAGTTAGTTGGTTTGCCTAAATATATAGCCACTACACTACAGCCCGTTCAGCCATGCGTGCGGTGACACTACACAGTGCTAGCAGTACCACCGCATTACATGTTACCCGTGTTAAAATATAATTCCTAGCCATTCTCATCAGTTCGGACTTATGGATAGATGGCTAGTGCATACAATTCAATATGATATCAGAGTCAGGAGATCTCAAGTTCAAGCCCCGGCTAACGCAACTATTTAATATAAAAATAGTTGCGCCCTCCCTGCTAAGGCCACGGGATCGCCATTGCCGGGGTTTTGGGTTGGTGGCGCGTGCTACAGGTAGGAGACGACTGACAACTTGTCATTCCTTATTTATTGGGAAAGATTCTTCACAGCGTACGGCCAGTGAAAACGAAGCGAGCGTGTACACAGTGCAATAAACGGTAGACTGAGATCTGCCTGCGTGAATGCACGATCCCCCTACCAAATGCCAAGGGAAGCTGGTGGTGACAGGAGCTTCCATTTTCTACCGTTCAGACAGACATCTCGAGCAGTGAAACCACTGATACGGAAGTAAACGCACATCGCCATGTAATTCGGCCACAGGTATAGATGTGCGGCCAAAAGGGGAAAAAAGAAGAAAATATGGGAATTACGCAAGCTAAGAGTTTTCTTCTTTGTGCTTATGATTGCGCACTCGATCGACCCGGAAGCGTTATGGAAAAGAGTTGCCACACTCACCTCTAGCGTGCCGTTCTCCTCGGATAGCGCCACGCAGGCTCTCCGCAACGACCGCATCTCCTGTTTCAAGCAACATGATATGTATGTATAAGAAGATAAACAGATGATTTTCGCATCGCTTAGAAATTAACTATTTATTCAGCCATTTCCGTATTGAAAAAGTCAGAAGTTACTCACCTCGCGAAGGCCGTCGTTCTCGGCGGCCAGTGACCGCACCAGCAGCTGGACCTCGGGGAGCCTCTGCAGATCACAAGACCGTAAAATGAAAGCTCAGGCCAAATAATCAACCGATTGAAAAAAAACATTTTATCGTTCTTTTGTCTATGTGAATGTCTTGTCACTGGATATTACAGGACCGACCATCACTACTCCATCAGGGTGGTGATGAGATGCCGACGGATGTTTTTGGGCAGGCGGCTTTTGCCCTTTGGATACCCCATATGCATGCACGCACTTTCGTTTGCATCGGCTCTGCTCGGCCCGTTTTGCTGCATTGCAGTGGCAGTGGGTGCACCGGCCGCTTTATTCCAGGCTAAGCTAGCTACTGAATAAAAAAACTTAAAAATGCCACCACTCCAGCTGTTGGAACAGCCTATCTCCGACGACTGATTCTGTCCGGTGGACCGTTCCTACACACTTGCTTAATCCACCCAAGTTTGAGACTCAATTGTGTCGTGCTGCGAGAGCTAGCGAGGAGCTGAGTGCGGCAGCTTACCATTTTCTTCCGCGACCGCTGTCCGGCCGGCACCGGCAGGGTTGTCGATGGCCGCCGTCCTCCGACTAGTTGTCCTCCCACCTGCAGAACAAAACGGGATCAGTCAAGCAATTCTTGAGCTAGCAACGATCCAAGCAGGGCTGCTGGTGAGATGAAAGGCAACCGGCACCGGTCCAACCAGACGCACAGCACAGCACAGCAGGCGAGCAAGGTGGAAGATGGAAGAAAGCAACAGCAGGGGTCCGCGTGTTGTTTATTATTATTCAAAAATGAGGGGAGTAGATTCCAGGTAGGGAAGGAAAGAAGGAAGGAATGATGAGGGGAAGAAAATACCAGATTGCCCACTGAGACAGTTGGGAGAGGGGCGTGGCATCGTCAGTTGGGTGGGCTCTTGCCTTCTTTTTTTTTTTTTTGACAATTTTTGCATTCAACATAAAACTAGTACACAGGGGGTACAAATGCAGAAATCTCGAAAGAACTCGAGAGAAACAAAGTGACCAAGCACAAACGAATCCAAGCCTAAGACCAGCCACCGACGCCACAGGACGCCGGCGGTTGACAGGAGGCACCATCTTCCCAGAAGACCGAGATTGCACCATCGCCAAGCTCGGCTTTGAGAGTCGAAGAAGATCCCCACCGTGACCGGCGGGGCGCTGTCACTGTGGCGCGTCGACCGGGAAATATCCCATGCTTTCTCGGCCCCGAATCCGGAGCTCCAACCGACGTCGTCGATGAAGCCAAGCAGGATCCGCCACCTCGAACCACCAACCTTGCACCCAGGCACCATTGCTCTCGAGCACCGACGGTGGAGAAACCAGCGCCGGCGACGAAGCTCCTGCAAAAGCCCACGGATCCACGAGCAGAGACGGAGGAGATCTCTACCGCGACGACGACGGATCCGAAGCACAAAAGGCCCTGGTCTGGACGACACCATCGACTTGCCGGCCAGACCCGACCACACCCTCTCGAGATCCGCGACCGGCGGCACCAGAGAAAGCCACACAAACGCCGGATCTAGAGAGATTTTATTCGGCGGCGCCGTCGACCACACCGGAGCACGGCGACGAACACCCGAAGAACTAGCTACTAAGCCTATACGTAGACTAGGGCTATACATGGCCGGGCGCCAGATCTGTTGATCCCCCATCCACCAGAGAGCACGGAGCTCTCGGGGAAGAGGAATCGCGAGATCCAGCGCCGGCAAAGAAGTCGCCTTCCTTTTCGCCTCTGGTGGTTACTGTAGAGAGAGAGGTTGCTCTAGCTAGTTCTTCCTCTGTATGGCTCTTGCCTTCTTGTGGTGGGAGGCGGAGCCCCACGGACGGCACCAACCAACCGCTGGGACGAAGAATTGCCGCGGCTCCAACCACGCCACCGTATGTGGAATGGTGACGCCGCTGCTAGGATTTTTCTTTTGGTACCAAAAGATAAGAATTGTTGGAAATCATTGTCATTGTGTGCCACTCCAGAGTCCTCTAGAGCGGGCACCCAATCGGGACTGTTCTGAGAACGAAGGCCTCTCAGAGATCTGTGGAACGCTTGTTGAGATTTTAAAACGGGATGAAAAGAGATGATGACGGGAGAAAAGGTCGCGCGACCGAGCGAGCGAACAAAAAGCGATGTTTCATCCACAAGTCATCCGCTTGCCTGCCTGCCGTCTCGGTGGTGACACGCTGGTGCTAGAACAGGGGCAGTTTCGTCACACCGGTGGACCGAAAGGCAGCAGACAGCCAACCAGGAGAAAGCAGAAGCTGTGCGGGCGGAGACGTACAGAGGAGGAGAAGATGTGGACTGACGCACGCGCCCACGTACCTTGGCTGAGCAGAAGGCGCCGTCCTCGCCGCCGCTGGTGGATGTGCCGCTGTAGTCGAGCGGGGACGCGGGGCTGCCGCGCGCCCACCTGCCCTTGGCCGCGGAGCCGGAGCCCGACGGCGACCGCTTCCCCCGCGTCACGGCCGGCCAGGCCTTCTCCTCCTCCTCCTCCTTGGTCGTCCCTCTCCAGGGCGGCGTCCACCCGGCGAGGTCGCCCGCGCGAAGCGAGCAGATGATGCCCGCGGCCGCCTCCACGGCTCCGCGCGCCTCGCCCTCGTCCATGGCGGGAGGTTCAGTGGATGGGGAAGGGAGCTAGGCGGCGTGGTGGACGAGAGAGAGAGGTGGACGGAGGAGGTAGGCGAGGGATGGTGGAGTGGAAACGAGGGGGGCGTGTGTGCCTACGCGACCCCTACCCGCCACGTCCTCGCCGGATGACGCCGCAGGACAGACGCTGACTGCTGGGTCCCGCGCCGGTGGCCCACATGGTGTCTTCTGGGTTGACGCTGACCCGGTGGTGGTTCCATCACCGACCGGTACTGTGCGATTGTACGTATGCGAAGTTGACGGTGTTGCCCATGGTGGGGCTGCGGTGTCAGTGGGTGAGCGGTTCAGGGTGGCCTGGTAATCTTGAGGCAAGGTTAGCCGGAGTGGGAGGTGGCAGTGGAGGCCTTCTTTCTATCAATTAGCAGGAGTTGGTCTCTAGAGTAAGTTGGCGTATCTTATGTTAGCTGGGCACTGAAAGGCGAGAGCAGGTATCTTATTCGCATGGTTGATCCATGTAGATATTGAGTCGTGCGTATTGGTACACGGTTGCAACTCACATAAAACATGAAAAACGTGAGCAGCTTTTTTTTGCACCTGGGGTTAGCACACGTTCGTGTATATTTCAAAAAAAATACACCCACGTTCTGCGGGTGGGATCTGGGCAGCTCGGTGGCGGCGGCGCGCGTGTCTTACATGGCACTGGGTGGGGTTGTTGTCTTCGATCTGGTTTGCCTCCGCGTGGTGTGTTGCATCCTTGTTCGGATCGACAAGCTTCGCCACCTCCAACGGTAGCGGTGTGCGGGGCCACTCGGTTGCCCGGTTTCGACAGCTTCGACGACAGATAATTCTTTCTGGGCAGTCTTGGGTGAGCCCTGGTGGCTCGTCGGCCTGCGGCTTGACATGGCGCCAGATGCCTGGCGATGTCCCTGGATGGTTGTGCTCCTCAGAGTATCTCCAGTTGGGGCGCTTAAATGGCCGTCCAAAGGGTTTTGGGACGTGCCGGACACATTCCCCCCACTCGCGCCGTCCAAATCTGTTTTCGGTCCGGCGCGGCCCAGTTTTGTGTCTGGCACACCCAGCCCATGCCCTCAACTTGGGGAGGCTTGAGGCGGCCCCAGACACTACGAAACTGCCGCCCCGACGCGCGGGCCACGCCTGGCAGTGAGACACGAAGCGTCGGTCGTCTTCAAAGGCGCGTGACGCGTGATGACGCCTCGGTTTCACTGCCCCGCGCAGACGGCAGTGAGCCGTCGCCTCGACTGCTCGCCGGAGTGAATGCACGACGCGTCTTTTCGAGGCAGGCGGCGTAAATGCGGCCACCGCTCTCCGGCGGCAATAAAAGGCGATGCCCCCGCACTCACTCGCCGCACCAGCCGTCACCGCTCTCCTCTCTCCCTCCGCCTCCTTCTCTGCCCACCGGTCACACCGACGCTGCCGCACATGGCCGGGAACTAGCGACGCACGGGGGGCGCAGCGGCGAACGGCTTCGCGCCACGCACCCTCCTCCGCGAGCAGTCGGAGGCTGGGTACCCCGTGCTGCCCGACATGCGCGTCGGGCATCGGTTCGGCATCAGCGTGCGTGGCATCCTAGTGGCGAAGCCGCTCACGCGCGCCAACCGAGACTTCCCCGCCGCGCAGGTCACGCACTACTGGCGTGAGCTGACGCCAGAGGAGCGCGAAGACCCGCGCTGGAACCCGGAGGACCCGGGCAGCGCCCCCCGCTACGAGGAGGCGTTCAGGCGCCTCTACGACGAGGAGATGAACCGGTGGGAGGACGCCGGTCCGGTGCCCAGGGACAAAAACGCCACCGGGCGCGAGGCGTTCTGTAGCGTGCCGCACATCACGCTCCAGAAAGTCATGGACCACATCGCCGCCGGCGGCTCCCTGCTGGAGTGGCCCGCGGCGCCGTACTACGCGCCGCCTCCTCCTCCGGCGCCAGCAAACGTGTGGGCGCCGCGGCTGACGTCTCCATCCTCCTCGCGCTGGACGGCGTCATTGTCGCGGGCGTCCTCATCGCGGGCGTCATCGTCGTCCTCCCGCTCCCGCGCCGCCGGGCTGCTCACGCCGAAGCCGGAGACGATGAAGGTGAAGGCGGAGCCGAGGACGTCGATGGCGGCGTCGCTCTACGCCGAGCTGAAGGTGGCGCAGGAGGCCCACGACGAGGAAGAGCTCCTCCGGGCCACGGAGGCCGCGTCCCTCAACGACATGCCGCCCATGGACGGGCCGGCTGCCTGCCTCTGGTCGGCGTACATGCACGCCCGGAAAACTGGCGTCCCGTTCGTCGACCTCACCGGCGACACCCCCGGCCCTAGCCGCGTCAAGGAGGAGGACGACGGCAAAGCAGGAACCAGCGGCGTGAAGGAGGAGGAGAAGGACCCCTACTGGGCCTTCGACCGCCGCTACCAGTAGAATTAGGTTTAGTTTTTTTAAATTTCGTTCAAATTTGTAAAATTTCCTAAAATTTGAATGAAATTCGCCGTACTTTGAATTAAAATAATTTGTTTTGGGCAGCATGAGTGGGGAGCCAGGGCGCCCAAATGCGCCAGGCGTTCCGGACAGCACCCAAAGGGCCTGCCCGAAAGGCCTTTGGGCGCCCCGACTGGAGATGCTCTCAAATCGTCGGTCCATTGGGGCTGGCTATGTGTTTAGATATGATGAAATGATTACATGAAATCCTTGATGTTCATCCCTTGGATATTGTTTTGTTGAGTCGAAACCTTGCAGGATTTTATGCTTATCCTTAACTTGGCATCAAAATCCCCACACAAGCATCATCAACAATTAGAAGATGATTATTTAGGAGCATGGTTATTAGACCATAAGAAGACCATTAATTACCATCAAACAAATACAAATGTGTGCACATCAGCAGATCAGGGTAGGTTGAGGATGACAATGAAATCAACTAGGATTCTCGATGCTTATACTATTATGAAGACAAGTGTACTCGAGAGTATGGGTTGGAATTTTGGGTCTTGAGAAATGTATCTTCCCAATCATCTACCCTTTCACCATTAGAATATATGTACCGCTACCTCCTTCGATTGGAGATAGACATCATAATATGAATACCTAGGCCTAGAGCTATGATTCCCCCAAGATCCTAAGGGAATTGAAAACCTCTCCCCTAGTTGATCATAAGCTCTTCTCTGCCTTTCAGGAATACCCATACCCTTAAGCACTCTACCCACTACTTTATAGTGGTCATCTCGCTCTTCCCTTTGTTGCATTGTCAGCTTAACCTAAATCTTACTTTGTTCAGGGTGTTGAGAATATAGGCAATTGTTCGATTAAATTAATCCAATAATAAATCATGAACATGGCATAAACAGTGCTAATGACATACTGAAACTTGATGATAAAACTACGTACTAGACAGATAGTAGAAACATCTACACATATGACTAGTACTGGAAACATGGAAATAATCAGGAGAGGGATAAACATGTTATACCCTCCAGTAGGCCAGTTGGCCGCAGCAGCAGCGGAAGCAGTGGCGTCGTCGGCGATCCTCTTGTCAGCAGCAGCTTGCTCCTTGTCGGCGTCGGTGGCCATGGCGATGATGAAGGCGACGCAGAAGTAGTTGATGCAGATGTAGTTGAAGGAGACGAACAACGGCGAGCAGTCGCGTATGAGACGCTCCCCAAAAACCTAATCGCCCCTCTCCCGTAAAGAATCTGGAGAGGCGGGGTTTCGGAGGTCTGCTCTCCCGTCGGCCGTGTAGGCGGTGGACGGGATGGGATCACCAGAGGCAGCAATAGAGAAAGGAACTATGGTGGCGGCGCGAGCATATGAATCTTTCTCGTGTTGTGTATTCTGGAGAGGAGCGACCTCTCTTATATAGGCACCGGAGGAGGCGACCGGTCCAACAAAAACACCCGTAGTCAATCCCAATGAATTCTGGTAACGTCCGTACTTAAGAGCACTTAAGACGAAATGTTTCAGCTCGTATTCATTTCCATTAAGACAAAACGTTTCAGTTGGCCGCTCACATTTTTCCCGCGTGACAAAAAGAATACATCGGCTCGGCGAGATTCCCGCAACCCGCGGTGCGTCGTGACGTGCCGAGGCGAGGCGTGGCGAGGCGGGCGGCGGAGGAGGAGGAGCGCGCGTGTGGAACACCTCCTTTCTCTTCACAGCCAACACCTCATACATGGTAGAGAAGAGCACTTCTTATAAACTGGTGTACATCTCTCTAAACTAGCCATGTGGGACTAAACTGATGTACCACTCTCCAAATGGCAGCATGGCCTTTAGGGATTAATCTGGAATTGTTAGATGGGCCTAAAGCCATCCTAATAATGGGCAATATTTCAGCAATCCCCCACCAGATTCCAAAGACCCATGATGTTCTTTGTTCCGAACACTGTTTTTGATATACCAGTATTTTCAGTGGAGACCTGTTAAGGTTGTGATCCACCTAGAGCGAATAGCTACACTCCTTCACAACTGACAATGGACTATGCCTTGAATTGTCAATTTGGCGTAAAGTAGTTTCACCAAACGTCTTACTAGTACTAGGCTGCCGAAGGCTGACCCCTCGGGTGGAGCATATTAGTCACACTCCTGACCTATTCATGAATTTACTAGAGACCAACCCAATCTCATAGACTCTGACCAGCAGTCAGGTTCATATAGGTGTGTTCCTCCAAAGATCGCTCTGTAGGATAGCATCTTGCTTATACAAAGCCTTGGAACACATTAAGACAAATGTCAACCTGCCATACAGTTACCGAGAGTATTGCATCTCCAACGGAGTAGGTTAGTAAAAGTACTCTCCTCAGTTAACCACTAGCTTGTTTTCCCAGGTCCTACTTCACGGGATCTCCGATCACATAGGTTGGGTTACTACCATGGCAACTCATGTGGGTTTCATCCCTATCTCCCTCGATGCATTTTCTATCACAACACGTGATAGCCCTTTAGTAAAGGGATCTGCCAGATTCTTAGCCGACTGGATATAATCCAACGCTATTACTCCGGAGTTTCTCAAATGTCTGACAGCTTTTAATCTCATTCTTATATGTTTGTTGGACTGCATGTTGTCCTTTGAACTCTTGACCTTGGTAATCACTGTCTGATTGTCACAGTTCATAAGGATAGCCGGAACTGGCTTTTCAACCACAGGCAAGTCCATCAACAGATCTCGAAGCCATCCTGCTTCGACACCAGATGTGTCCAATGCTGTTAATTCTGCTTCCATTGTCGATCTCGTCAGGATCGTTTGCTTGCAAGACTTCCAGGAAACAGCACCACCTCCAAGGGTAAACACATAACCCGTTGTGGCTTTCATCTCATCAGCATCAGAGATCCAATTCGCATCACAATACCCCTCAAGCACTGACGGGCTTCCAGAATAGTGAAGTCCGTAGTTCTAGTACCTTTCAGATAGCGCATAATTCTTTCGACACATGCCAATGAACATCACCCGGATTGGAAACAAACCGGCTCAGTTTGCACACAGCAAACATGATGTCAGGCCTTGTAGCGCTTGCTAGTACATGAGTGAACCAATGACTTGAGAGTACCTCAACTGATCCTTAGCTGTGCCTGTGAACTTTCGAATCTGCACACTAGGATCATATGGTGTTGGAGAAGTTTTGCAGTCCGAATATCCAAAGCGACTCAAAATCTTCTCAACATAATGGGATTGCAAAAGTGTAATCCCACCTTCATTATCTCTCAATAGCTTGATGTTCAAAATAACATCAGCCACACCAAGGTCTTTCATCTCAAAGTTCTGAGACAAAATGACTTAACCTCCTCAATAACTTTGAGGTTGGTCCCAAATATCAGTATGTCATCAACATACAAGCACAGTATAACTCCTTCGCCCCACCATGGCGATAGTATACACATTTGTCAGCTTCATTAACAACAAAACCAGCAGAGGTTAAAGTTGTATTGAACTTCTCATGCCATTGCTTAGGTGCTTGTTTCAGGCCATATAAAGATTTCAGTAACTTACACACCTTTCCTTCCTGACCATCTAATACAAAGCCATCTGGCTGTTGCATGTAGATTTCCTCGTCTAGCTCTCCGTTCAGGAAAGCCGTCTTAACATCCATCTGGTGGACGAGAAGACCATGCGAGGCCGCCAACGAGAGTAATACTCGTATGGTGGTCAGTCTGGCCACAGGTGAATAAGTATCGAAGAAATCTTCCTCTTCTTTCTGGGAATAACCCTTGGCCACAAGCCTAGCCTTGTACTTTTCAATTGTACCATCGGGCCTAAGCTTCTTTTTGAACACCCACTTACATCCCAATGGTTTACAGCCATAGGGACGTTCAGTAATTTCCCATGTTCCGTTAGCCATGATGGAGTCCATCTCGCTACGGACCGCTTCTTTCCAGTAATCAGCATCCGGAGACGCATAAGCCTCTGAATAGAAGTGGGAGTATCATCCACGAGGTACACAAGGAAATCATCACCAAAGGACTTTGCAGTCCTCTGTCTCTTGCCCCTACCAAGGGTTTCCTCATCATCCTCCTCAGGATTTTCATCATGTGTTTGTTCATAATATTCCATCGGAATGGCAGGTTCAGGAGTCTCATTAGATTCCTGTCTAGAAGTGCTTTGCATATCTCTCATAGGAAAAATATCCTCAAAGAATGTAGCATCTTTAGACTCCATAATTGTACCGACCTTCACGTCAGGTACCTCGGATTTCACTACTAGAAATCTATAGCCGACGCTGTTCTTAGCGTAGCCCAAATTAACACAGTCCACGGTCTTTGGTCCAAGCTTACGCTTTTTGGGGATCGGCACATTGACTTTCGCCAAGCATCCCCAAGTACGCAAGTATGAGAGTGTCGTTTTTCTCTTCTCCCATTTTTCATAGGGAGTGATCTCACTGTCTTTTGTCGGAACTTTATTCAGGACATGACATGACGTCAATACAGCCTCCCCCCACCATGCCTTGGATAAACCCGATGTATCTAACATGGCGTTAACCAAATCTGTTAGAGTACGGTTTTTCCGTTCAGCAACCCCATTTGACTGGGGTGAATAGGGAGGCGTCCTCTCATGAATAATGCCGTGTTCCGCACAGAAAGAATCAAACTCATGTGAGAAGTACTCTCCACCACGATCTGACCGGACTCGTTTAATTTTCTTTTCAAGTTGATTCTCAACTTCTGCCTTATAGATTTTAAAGTAGTGTAGAGCCTCATCTTTAGTGCTTAACAATATATATATAGCAAAATCTAGTGGAATCATCTATGAGTGTCATGAAGTATCTTTTTCCACCTTTAGTCAGCACGCATTCATCTCACAAAGATCAGAATGTATGAGTTCTAACGGTGCCAAGTGTCTCTCCGTCGCAGCTTTATGGGGCTTGCGAGGTTGCTTTGCTTGCACACACGAAAGGCACTTAGAACCTTTGGCTAAAGTGAAATTCGGGATTAAATTCAATTTTGCTAACCGCGTCATACAACCGAAACCAATGTGACAAAGACGTGAATGCTTCTGTTTCATTAACATTCGAATGAATATTGTTCACGACTTTATTACAAAAATCAGCGAGGGAAAAGCGGAACAAGCCTCCGCATTCATAACCTTTTCCAACAAATAGTCCATATTTCGTAACAACTACTTTATTAGACTCAAATACCAACTTAAACCCTTCTCTACATAGAAGGGAGCCACTAACGAGATTCTTCTTGATGGCGGGGACATGCTGCACGTTCTTGAGCTGCACGATCCTTCCCGAAGTAAACTTCAGATCGACCGTGCCAACACCAAGAACAGAAGCACTTGCGCCATTCCCCATCAGTACGGATCCGTTCCCTGTGACCTGATAAGAAGAAAACAATGAGATGTCAGCACATACATGATATTTGCACCCGTGTCAATCCACCAATCGTTAGACTGAAAAACTGAAAATACAGTAAACAAATTACCGTACCCGGATGCACCATTCTCATTGTTGCTCACAACCATGTTGGCAGACTTGGAGTCCTGTCCTGGTTTCTTGAACTTCTTTGGGCACTTGGGAGCCCAATGTTCCTCTGAACCACATGTGAAGCAGGCTCCTTCTTCTTATCCTTGTTGAAGGGCTTCTTACCCTTCTTCTTGAAGTCGGTATTCTGTTGGACACTAGGTCTTCCCTTGGGCTTGTGGTGGTTGGAGTTCTTCTGTACAAAATTGGCGACAGAAGATCCCTCGTTCCCTTTTCCGTTTGAGTCCTTTGCTCTCGAGTTCTGCTCCACACTCAGATGGCCGATGACATCCTCACTGAGAATTCACGCCTCTGATGTTTCAGAGTAGTAGCAAAGTTCCTCCAGGAATTGGGCAGCTTAGCGATTATGCATCCCGCGACAAACTTGCCCGGTAACACACACTTCAGAAGCTCAAGCTCCTTAGCGATGCACTGTATCTCATGAGCTTGTTCCAATACAGAACGGTTTTCAACCATCTTGTAATCATGGAACTGCTCTATAGTGTACATCTCGCTTCCAGCATCAGTTGCGCCGAATTTAGATTCGAGCGCCTCCCACAAGTCCTTGGCAACCCGCACATGTAAATATGCATCAACCAACTTATCTCCGATCACGCTCAGAATGGCTCCAACAAAGACGACGGTGGCATCCCTGAACGCCTTCTCCTGTTCAGGAGCAATCGTTCCATTGGGAGTAACACCGGCGACCCAGAACACGTTCATTGCAGTGAGCCATAAGGTGGTTTTGGTTTGCCAACGCTTAAAATATGTCCCCGTAAACGGGGCTGGTTTCAGTGCAGCAGCAAAACCATTGACCGAAAATTGCCTACACATATTAGGTTTTTGGATTGTTGAGAATATAGGCAATTGTTCGATTAAATTAATCCAATAATAAATCATGAACATGGCATAAACAGTGCTAATGACATACTGAAACTTGATGATAAAACTACGTACTAGACAGATAGTAGAAACATCTACACATATGACTAGTACTGGAAACATGGAAATAATCAGGAGATGGATAAACATGCTATACCCTCCAGTAAGCCAGTTGGCCGCAGCAGCAGCGGAAGCAGTGGCGTCATCGGCGATCCTCTTGTCAGCAGCAGCGGAAGCAGTGGCGTCGTCGGCGATCCTCTTGTCAGCAGCAGCTTGCTCCTTGTCGGCGTCGGTGGCTATCGCAATGATGAAGGCGACGCGGAAGTAGTTGATGCAGATGCAGTTGAAGGAGACGAACAACGGCGAGCAGTCGCGTAGGAGACGCTCCCAAAAAACCTAATCGCCCCTCTCCCGTACAGGATCTGGAGAGGCGGGGTTTCGGAGATCTGCTCTCCCGTCGACCGTGTACGCGGTGGACGGGATGGGATCACCGGAGGCAGCAACAGAGAGAGGAACAATGGTGGCGGCGCGAGCAGATGAATCTTTCTCGTGTTGTGTATTCTGGAGAGGAGTGACCTCTCTTATATAGGCACCGGAGGAGGCGACCGGTCCAACAGAAACACCCGTAGTCAATCCCAATGAATCTGGTAACTCCGTACTTAAGAGCACTTAAGACGAAACGTTTCAGCTCGTATTCATTTCCATTAAGACAAAACGTTTCAATTGACCGCTCACATTTTTCCTGCGTGACAAAAAGATTACATCGGCTCGGTGAGATTCCCGCAACCCGTGGCGAGGCGGGCGGCGGAGGAGGAGGAGCACGCGTGTGGAACGCCTCCTTTCTCTTCACAGCTAACACCTCATACATGGTAGAGAAGAGCTCACCTTATAAACTGGTGTACGTCTCTCTAAACTAGCCATGTGGGACTAAACTCACGTACCACTCTCCAAATGGCAGCATGAGCCTTTAGGGATTAATCTGGAATTGTTAGATGGGCCTAAAGCCCATCCTAATAATGGGCAATATTTCAGCACAAGGTACGTATCACTCTATGTTTTTTAGCACCATCCAGGATCAAACGACTGTATGATGGTGCACACGTGTGTCACCATGTTTTCGACGTCAATCTATGATCGGATCATCGGATGGCTCAAGAGTTCGAATTACCGCATCTAGAAAAAGCAGGGCCGTATGGCCTGTTCATCAGTTCAAATTACCGCATTTAGTTACTATTTAACTTCCAACATAAACACCCGTAGTTACTTTTCTTGTACAGTATTATTTTCAGTTGTAACGTAAAGCTTTCTTTAAAGTAGAGGCACTTACTGTCTATCTTCTCATGTATCGATCGGATCCTATGTTCGTCTTACCACACGGTCGTACGTCAATTGCTGGCACAAACAATGCTTAAATTTGCAGAAAAGCTCTAGAAAGGTTAATTTCGCACTCTAGTTAATCCGGGCAAACGACTCTTGAGACTTGAGCAGACTGTTAGAACCTTGGGCACAAAACTAATCGCTCGTATTACATTCAGGTCAAATCTCCTCACAAACAGACAGTGCTCGGAACAAAGGCATAGCATGTCACGCTGTAAAGTTCAACCGTGTTTTGAAAACATGGCGCAAATGCAGTTCTCATCATTCAGTGAAAACAGCCCGAGCATGCATGAGACATTAAAGTGGAGCGCCCGACTTCAAATGTTAAAAATCCCAAGGATAAACAAGGTATGAAGTACTGTACCAAGTAAATCCGCTTCTATAAGAACTAATCATCTTGTTAGTATGGAGGTTCAATGCCTAAATATTCACAGAATATGTATACAGTAAACACATAACTAGTTATTAACAAGAAAGCTGAACTGTTCAGCTTTCTTGTTATCAGTGAAGCTTGAAGATAGGCTGAACAAAAGATCATAAAGGGAAACAAACTGAAAGTGTTAGATATTCAGCAGTTCATCAAGTCTATTCATGGCGTTTCACTAAAAGTGGTCTAAAAGTTGTATTGAACTTCTCATGCCATTGCTTTGGTGCTTCCTTCAGGCCATATAAAGATTTCAGTAACTTACACACCTTTCCTTCCTGACCATCTAATACAAAGCCATCTGGCTGTTGCATGTAGATTTACTCGTCTAGCTCTCCGTTCAGGAAAGCCGTCTTGACATCCATCTGGTGGACGAGAAGACCATGCGAGGCCGCCAACGAGAGTAATACTCGTATGGTGGTCAGTCTGGCCACAGGTGAATAAGTATCGAAGAAAACTTCCTCTTCTTTCTGGGAATAACCCTTGGCCACAAGCCTAGCCTTGTACTTTTCAATTTTACCATCGGGCCTAAGCTTCTTTTTGAACACCCCTTACATCCCAATGGTTTACAGCCATAGGGACGTTCTGTAATTTCCCATGTTCCGTTAGCCATGATGGAGTCCATCTCGCTACGGACCGCTTCTTTCCAGTAATCAGCATCCAGAGACGCATAAGCCTCTGAGATAGAAGTGGGAGTATCATCCACGAGCTACACAAGGAAATCATCACCAAAGGACTTTGCAGTCCTCTGTCTCTTGCCCCTACCAAGGGTTTCCTCATCATCCTCCTCAGGATTTTCATCATGTGTTTGTTCATAATATTCCATCGGAATGGCAGGTTCAGGAGTCTCATTAGATTCCTGTCTAGAAGTGCTTGGCATATCTCTCATAGAAAAATATCCTCAAAGAATGTAGCATCTTTAGACTCCATAATTGTACCGACCTTCACGTCAGGTACCTCGGATTTCACTACTAGAAATCTATAGCCGACGCTGTTCTTAGCGTAGCCCAAATTAACACAGTCCACGGTCTTTGGTCCAAGCTTACGCTTTTTGGGGATCGGCACATTGACTTTCGCCAAGTATCCCCAAGTACGCAAGTATGAGAGTGTCGTTTTTCTCTTCTCCCATTTTTCATAGGGAGTGATCTCACTGTCTTTTGTCGGAACTTTATTCAGGACATGACATGACGTCAATACAGCCTCCCCCACCATGCCTTGGATAAACCCGATGTATCTAACATGGCGTTAACCAAATCTGTTAGAGTACGGTTTTTCCGTTCAGCAACCCATTTGACTGGGGTGAATAGGGAGGCGTCCTCTCATGAATAATACCGTGTTCCGCACAGAAAGAATCAAACTCATGTGAGAAGTACTCTCCACCACGATCTGACCGGACTCGTTTAATTTTCTTTTCAAGTTGATTCTCAACTTCTGCCTTATAGATTTTAAAGTAGTGTAGAGCCTCATCTTTAGTGCTTAACATATATATATAGCAAAATCTAGTGGAATCATCTATGATGTCATGAAGTATCTTTTTCCACCTTTAGTCAGCACGTCATTCATCTCACAAAGATCAGAATGTATGAGTTCTAACGGTGCCAAGTGTCTCTCCGTCGCAGATTTATGGGGCTTGCGAGGTTGCTTTGCTTGCACACACGAAAGGCACTTAGAACCTTTGGCTAAAGTGAAATTCGGGATTAAATTCAATTTTGCTAACCGCGTCATACAACCGAAACCAATGTGACAAAGACGTGAATGCCAAACTTCTGTTTCATTAACATTCGAATGAATATTGTTCACGACTTTATTACAAAAATCAGCGAGGAAAAAGCGGAACAAGCCTCCGCATTCATAACCTTTTCCAACAAATAGTCCATATTTCGTAACACTACTTTATTAGACTCAAATACCAACTTAAACCCTTCTCTACATAGAAGGGAGCCACTAACGAGATTCTTCTTGATGGGGGGACATGCTGCACGTTCTTGAGCTGCACGATCCTTCCCGAAGTAAACTTCAGATCGACCGTGCCAACACAAAAACAGAAGCACTTGCGCCATTCCCCATCAGTACGGATCCGTTCCCTGTGACCTGATAAGAAGAAAACAATGAGATGTCAGCACATACATGTATATTTGCACCCGTGTCAATCCACCAATCGTTAGACTGAAAAACTGAAAATACAGTAAACAAATTACCGTACCCGGATGCACCATTCTCATTGTTGCTCACAACCATGTTGGCAGACTTGGAGTCCTGTCCTGGTTTCTTGAACTTCTTTGGGCACTTGGGAGCCCAATGTTCCTCTGAACCACATGTGAAGCAGGCTCCCTTCTTCTTATCCTTGTTGAAGGGCTTCTTACCCTTCTTCTTGAAGTCGGTATTCTGTTGGACACTAGGTCTTCCCTTGGGCTTGGGCTTGTGGTGGTTGGAGTTCTTCTACAAAATTGGCGACAGAAGATCCCTCGTTCCTTTTCCGTTTGAGTCCTTTGCTCTCGAGTTCTGCTCCACACTCAGATGGCCGATGACATCCTCCACTGAGAATTCACGCCTCTGATGTTTCAGAGTAGTAGCAAAGTTCCTCCAGGAATTGGGCAGCTTAGCGATTATGCATCCCGCGACAAACTTGCCCGGTAACACGCACTTCAGAAGCTCAAGCTCCTTAGCGATGCACTGTATCTCATGAGCTTGTTCCAATACAGAACGGTTTTCAACCATCTTGTAATCATGGAACTGCTCTATAGTGTACATCTCGCTTCCAGCATCAGTTGTGCCGAATTTAGATTCGAGCGCCTCCCACAAGTTCTTGGCAACCCGCACATGTAAATATGCATCAACCAACTTATCTCGATCACGCTCAGAATGGCTCCAACAAAGACGACGGTGGCATTCCTGAACGCCTTCTCCTGTTCAGGAGCAATCGTTTCATTGGGAGTAACACCGTCGACCCAGAACACGTTCATTGCAGTGAGACATAAGGTGGTTTTGGTTTGCCAACACTTAAAATATGTCCCGGTAAACGGGGCTGGTTTCAGTGCAGCAGCAAAACTATTAACCGAAACATGCCTACACATATTAGGTTTTTGGATTGTTGAGAATATAGGCGATTGTTCGATTAAATTAATCCAATAATAAATCATGAACATGGCATAAACAGTGCTAATGACATACTGAAACTTGATGATAAAACTACGTACTAGACAGATAGTAGAAACATCTACACATATGACTAGTACTAGAAATATGGAAATAATCAGGAGAGGGATAAACATGCTATACCCTCCAGTAGGCCAGTTGGTCGCAGCAGCAGCGGAAGCATTGGCGTCGTCGGCGATCCTCTTGTCAGCAGCAGCTTGCTCCTTGTCGGCGTCGGTGGCTATGGCGATGATGAAGGCGACGCGGAAGTAGTTGATGCAGATGTTGTTGAAGGAGACGAACAACGGCGAGCAGTCGCGTAGGAGACTTTCCCCAAAAACCTAATTGCCCCTCTCCCGTCCAGGATCTGGAGAGGCGGGGTTTCGGAGGTCTGCTCTCCCGTCGACCGTGTACGCGGTGGACGGGATGGGATCACCGGAGGCAGCAACAGAGAGAGGAACTATGGTGGCGGCGCGAGCAGATGAATCTTTCTCGTGTTGTGTATTCTGGAGAGGAGCAACCTCTCTTATATAGGCACCGGAGGAGGCGACCGGTCCAACAGAAACACCCGTAGTCAATCCCAATGAATTCTGGTAACTCCGTACTTAAGAGCACTTAAGACGAAACGTTTCAGCTCGTATTCATTTCCATTAAGACAAAACGTTTCAATTGACCAATCACATTTTTCCTGCGTGACAAAAAGAATACATCGGCTCGGCGAGATTCCCGCAAACCGCGGCGAGGCGGGCAGCGGAGGAGGAGGAGCGCGCGTGTGAAACGTCTTCTTTCTCTTCACAGACAACACCTCATACATGGTAGAGAAGAGCTCACCTTATAAACTGGTGTACATCTCTCTAAACTAGCCATGTAGGACTAAACTCACGTACCACTCTCCAAATGGCAGCATGAGCCTTCAGGGATTAATCTGGAATTGTTAGATGGGTCTAAAGCCCATCCTAATAATGGGCAATATTTCAGCACAAGGTACGTATCACTCTATGTTTTTTAGCACCATCCAGGATCAAACGACTGTATGATGGTGCATACGTGTGTCACCATGTTTTCGACGTCAATCTATGATCGGATCATCGGATGGCTCAAGAGTTCGAATTACCGCATCTAGAAAAAGCAGGGCCGTATGGCCTGTTCATCAGTTCAAATTACCGCATTTAGTCACTATTTAACTTCCAACATAAACACCCGTAGTTACTTTTCTTGTACAGTATTATTTTCAGTTGTAACGTAAAGCTTTCTATAAAGTAGAGGCACTTACTGTCTATCTTCTCATGTATCGATCGGATCCTATGTTCGTCTTACCACACGGTCGTACGTCAATTGCTGGCACAAACAATGCTTAAATTTGCAGAAAAGCTCTAGAAAGGTTAATTTCGCACTCTAGTTAATCCGGGCAAACGACTCTTGAGACTTGAGCAGACTGTTAGAACCTTGGGCACAAAACTAATCGCTCGTATTACATTCAGGTCAAATCTCCTCACAAACAGACAGTGCTCGGAACAAAGGCATAGCATGTCACGCTGTAAAGTTCAACCGTGTTTTGAAAACATGGCGCAAATGCAGTTCTCATCATTCAGTGAAAACAGCCCGAGCATGCATGAGACATTAAAGTGGAGCGCCCGACTTCAAATGTTAAAAATCCCAAGGATAAACAAGGTATGAAGTACTGTACCAAGTAAATCCGCTTCTATAAGAACTAATCATCTTGTTAGTATGGAGGTTCAATGCCTAAATATTCACAGAATATGTATACAGTAAACACATAACTAGTTATTAACAAGAAAGCTGAACTGTTCAGCTTTCTTGTTATCAGTGAAGCTTGAAGATAGGCTGAACAAAAGATCATAAGGGGAAACAAACTGAAAGTGTTAGATATTCAGCAGTTCATCAAGTCTATTCGTGGCGTTTCACTAAAAGTGGTCTAAATTTGTAAGATCATAGAAGAGAATTAAGACGTGACACGCATCAAGTAAAAGCAAATCAGAACAGCAAGGCTGATTAGACAAACTGGTTTTCGGAAGCTGCACTGATTTCGCTCCAACAGTCAAATTTTTTCTAAAGCGAATACCAAGCTTTCAAAGGTTTACTGGCCAACGAATAAAGAAAACACATGGGAAATAGATGCAACCTAAATGCATTTTGGAATATAGTGTACCATTAGCACTTACACAATAATTTTTTTAGCACCAACAAATTATTCTTGCTATAATCTGCTCATTGCTACTGTTACTCTACTTTCTCGCTCTAGATATGTTCCTCTAAATGAGTGCATAAAGTGATCTTTGGAAAATAAATGTACTACTACTAGCCAACAAGGCAAAACATCTTAGATGACGCTACTGATATTGCATATGTCCCAAATAAATTTGCAGACAACTTATAAAATACTCGAGGAAATCTCAGGTTGCTACGGTGCCAGCTGAAGTTAAACGACGGTCAGCTTACTAAACTTTGCGATTCTTGGCTGTTTTCTCCCATATATCAGCAAAGATAGTTGGACATTCCCTCTTCAGGTTCTTGTACCCTTTGCTCGCCACCACATCATCCATTCTATCCGAAGAGTTGATAAATCCAATGCAGACATCTTTGAGGTGGCTGCAGTTGTGCTGGTCGGCTAGAGCTAAGGTGGTGGCCACAGTATCAACCTCAAGAGTCTCGCAAAGTTTAGTCTCGCACATCACCTTCATCCTTTCGATGGCATACCTATCCGCGGCCACCAGCAAATGCCTAAGCGTTTCTTCGTACTCATCGTCATCGAGCTCATCCATGGGAGGCAACGAATCCGTGTAGATGAAGTGAAGCAGCCCTCTGAAAACGGCGGGCTGCATATCTTCAACGGTTATATCGCGCCTACCCTCTTCCCTCATCGGCCCGTAGAAATCCGCCTTGAAGACGGGTGAACGCATCGCGAGTATGATCTTATGAGCCGGGAAAACCTCCTCTTTCACTTTGAAAGATACATCAGCTCCCTCCGTGGCCTCCAGCAATTGACAAAGATTATCAACCAACTCTGACGGCGGCGGTTCGGCCGTAACCTTGACATCGGCCGCCTGTGCAGGCATAAACTTGATAACACTGATACTGCACTCCACGATAAGAGTGTCATGCAGAAGGCAGGACGACCCTTCCAGCTCGCTCTTTTTCCTGAGCGTGGGGTAGCCCCAGGTGGCGGAATCATCTTCCCTGGTGTTGAACACGTGGTACTCTTCCTGGCTAGCATCCCGGCGTGGCCGGGCTTGGTCGACCAGCCTCAGACTGTAGAGCGCCCTCGCCTCGGCGTTCTCGGTCTTGAGATGGAGGAAAACTGAAACGTAGTCTTTGCTCTCCTCGTTGTCACCGTCGGGGTAGAAGAGGACGCGCCAGTCGTAGCCGCCGATGGCGAAGGTAGTGGACTCGACGGACTTGCCGACACCGAAGCCCTTGTACAGGCTGTATCCGTCGATCTTGAATCGGTGCGTGCCCTGCACGGTCTCCGGGGTGCAGGTCGAGCCTGAGATGCTTGGGCTCGGGGATGACGCGGCCATTGCTGGAGCGGAGCGGCCTGCCGGGGAAGCTGAACGGCGATCCCGCGGCGCGATTCGGGAGGCGGTACGAGAGGAGACCGGGTTTGGTGGCGAGGGGATTCGAGAGCCCAGAATTACACGGTTTTGTGGGGGAGGTTTCTCTCGGACGTCCTAGCTTAGTACTCCAACTGTTTTAGATATCCTCTCTCTGGTGCAATACGCCTGGTTGTTCGTTTCGAGCACGTTTTATTTAAGGACATGACTAGACGTCCCTGGGATCTTTTCGTCCGATCCCCGGGTCGCCAGCCCGACATGTGTCCACTAATATAGGCTAATCTCAATTTTGCTACAAAACTCACACTTTTTGCTGCAAATCGTCCCGCTTTTGCTGCATTGTAGCAAAAAACGGTTCGTACACAAAACATGAAGGGAAAAATTCTGGCCTCGCCGGAGACCTCACCGGAGACCTCGCCGGAGACGTGGTAGCAAAAAGTTTATGCTATTGTAGCAACATAAAAGTTCTATTGTAGCAAAATCAACTTCACCGGAGACTCTCGCCGGAGACATCGCCGGAGACCTCACCTGAGACCTCGCCGGAGACGTGGTAGCAAAAAGTTTATGCTATTGTAGCAACAGAAAAGTTCTATTGTACCAAAATCAACTTCGCCGGAGACTCTCGCCGGAGACCTTCTCCGGCGGCGTGTGCATGCTACGATGCTGCAATATAACATTTTTTTTTGCTATTATTGTTATGTGTTTTGCTACAATAGGATAATTTTTTTGCTACGATGTTTCCGACGAGGTCTCCGTCGATGTCGCCGGCGAAACCGATTTTGCTACAATAGCACTTTTTTTTTTGCTACGGGATCTCCGGCGAGGTCTCCGGTGAGGTCCGGCGAGTCCGGTGAGGCCGCCGGCGAAATCGGTCTTTTCTCCGTCGAAATTGATTTTACTACAATATCACATCTGTTTTGCTACGGGATCTCCGGTGAGATCTCCGGTGAGGTCCGGCGAGTCCGGTGAGGTCGCCGGCGAAATCGGTCTTTTCTAATCTATTTTCTGGACGAACCGTTTTTTGCTACATAGGAGCAAAAGCGGGCAATTATTTGCTACACGGTAGCAAAAGCGGGATTTGAACAGAAAAAGGGGACACGTGTTGGCAGGGGGACCCGGGTGATCTTTCCCAAAGATCCCCGGATGATTACTATACTTTTCCTTTATTTAAACACGGTCAGATTGACCACACAACTGTTTTAGATATCCTCTCTCTTCTCACGTGTAATTGACGAGCAACCTGTGATAGCAGTATTTATGATCCTAACGATCTACGCATGAATTTCGCACAAGGACACCTGAAAAATTAGCAACTTTGAAGGATGAATTGCTAACGTTTTTAAGCCGATTACAAAGGCAAATTTTGTCATCCACGGTTGGTAGCGGCGGCTAACACTGCCGGGAGCGGCCACCCTTACGAGGCCACCGAATTTGTCTAGTGCAATTTATTGGGCACTCGGAAATAACAAGACTTAAGCTGAGCACCATTTTTTTCCGAACCATGTAATATATAGCCTCGCGTCGGGCAGGGGCGGAGACGGGTACCGCTTGTAGCTCCTGTACCCGGCGTCGCCTCCCAGTATGACACGCCTGTACGACCATCGTCCCGTCGCCACGACCTGGACGCGAGAAGACGAATTTGTACTTGGATTTCGGTCCAACCACAACCCATGCCACTGCGCGGCGATGTCCCATCCCGCAAGACTGAATACCAGCACGGGGAGCAATCCACCCCATAGACTGCCATGTGGCGACATTGACCGGCCGATGGGCGGATGGGAGAAAGTTAGGAAATGGACGACCATGATCTCATCAAATGTCTATAGAACGGTATAGAACGTCTGAGCTCTGAGAAGCGTCGTGGCTCTCCCAAGGATGTGATCTTTAAATTAAGAGGGAAAGAGACCAGAAAACAACGACCAAAACACAAACAAAAACCAAGGGTTACAACTGGACACAACCAAAGGATCACACCCACTAAAAAGAAAGCCCATAAGAACTACTCCCTCCGTCCGTAGGTAAGTGGACGTCTGGGTCCAGACTTTTTCCAAAAATAAGTGGACGTCCGGCTGCGCTAGAGTAATGGCCATGGTCTCTCCCTGAGTGTTGTTTTAGTTGGTGCAAATGTGCTGGCTTTATGGCTGTGTACAGTCTCTTGGTCTCCTAAATTTGAAAATTTGGCGCACAGCAATTTTCAGTAGTCTAGCTCTACTAAATCTGTAATCTGGCGCCATAATTTTGGTTTTGTATAAGTATTGTGTGCTACTTGTAGCTGGCGGGAAGAAAATCTGGTGCTAAACTTGTGTTTTGCTTGCATTTTAATAATTGTTGTGGCATGCGCAGCATTTTTTTTTTGAACAGGGGACGGTCCCAGAGGACCTAGAAGCATATATTCATACCAGTGGCAAAATACAGAAAGGACCATAAGAAACTGGAAATTACAAACAAGTCCTTACAATTTGCACCAAGGACCCTAAAACTAAAATTGGGAATGCAATCAGGTCCGGCTCCATCTCCACTGCTGCAAACGAGGATAGCGCAGCCAAGCGCATCACCGCCGGGGACGCACCACTTGGGGTGAAGCACCGGGAGCCAGCTGCACCAGAGCCGTATGGCCTCCGCATTGGCATCATGGCCTGGAGGTTGGTTGTCGCCGTTCGTCGCCAGCCGGAGAGATCCGTCGCCGACGAAGAAGGGTTGGAGGAGTCGCCTTCCAACCATTTGAGATGGCATCCAACATAGAGCTGCCATGGATAACCTCCGGAGAGCTTCTACCACACACCCTGGCGCTGATCCAGAAGGCATCCAGCAAGAGGAAGGAGATCATCTATTGACTCGCCTCCACGGCGAGGATCAAGAGAGAATTCCACCCTCGTACCTTTGCCACTGTATCTGCAGAATTTATCGAGCATTATTGAAGAGGATGGCGAATCGACGCCAATCCCGGCCACAGGCTCTGCCCTCCAGAGCACAAACCGCAACGGCATCATCTCCACCTGCTGCAAGTAGTGGCTCGTGCACTCCCACAGCAATTCCTCCGTGCCAGAAGCAGATCGAACTCCATGAGCACTTATCCATCTCTTCCCCTCGCCTCCTCGGCCGGCCAGAGAGATAGCAAGAGCGTCACTTCGCCGGATCAAGATCTGGCCAGCAAGACGCTTATTGAAGAAGGCCGCCGCAGATCCACCACCACCGTCCATCCCCCACCATGGAGGCTTAACGAGAGAAATCACCGCGACGAACTCGGCACCGCGCCATGGCGCCAGAGCTTTAGGCCTTCGGGGGGAGAAGGACAGCATAGCGCCAAGCTCCACGAAGGGTAAGAAACAACTAAACCTACTATTTACAGGCCAAGCTGCGCTTCTGCATCCACACCAAGCGGCGTCGCCACCGGGGAGGAGCAGAGAGCGAGCCGGCGAAGAGGACGGAAGGAGAAAGACGACTCTCAAACTAGAGCGGTGGGGAGGAGAGGAGGCTTCCTGGAGTGCTCTTTCCTATGCGCAGCATTTATTCTCTCCGTGAATTATTCTCTCGTGAATCGAAGCAGTGGCAAAGCTGGCTGCACCTTAATTGAGGGAGGGAAGGGTTCTTTTGCAAAGTTCTTATTTTTCTTGGAATACCCCACACGTCCACTTATCTACGGACGGAGGGAGTAAACTACTGTAGCCAATCCATGGTTTGACTTGTAAGAATCATATCTCGAAAAACGAGGTGACATGAAAAGCATTTATAGCAGCCAAGTTGCCCATAGGGGTGAACATGGTAGAGAGCAGCATGAGGCGCAAAGTTTGCATTCCGTTTTCCGCTGTGGTGTGATTACTGGGTTTCATTGGCTTACGATTCATGTTTATGTAACGTTTTGGTTGTGATTGGGGAATAGTTGTCACGGTTGTTGTGACCATCATTTTGTCCAGTGTACGGGTATAGACTATCTGATTGATCTTTATCACAACATTTGGGGCTAACAGGTTTAGTTAATTTCAGTTTGATTTTATGTCGGTTTATTTAGTTTAGTTCCATGTTTTGATATTGTATCTTCATTAGTATTCATTTCCTAAGTGTAATCATGTATCAATGTATGTACCCCACCTCTATATAGCTACTATGATTTCGTTGTGTTTTGTATCTTGGCAGCCCAACGTTTGACTTGTATCTTCAGGCTTTGTGTGGGCGTAGGCTGTGCCTTCGAATCATCTGTGCTTGGGTTTATCCACTGCAAATGGGCTTTGTAGCTCTCTACCCCAACAATTGGACAGAAAACTGAATAAATGTCCATGCATATCAAGAAATCTTAAGTAAGCAGAACGGGTTCAGGTTTCTTTTTGTCATTGAAGCTTGAAAGGGAAGGTGTAGACAGGATCACAGGAGGGAAAAGCCTGAAGTCCTGGCTACCAACAGCTAGTCAAGTCGAAACAATTTCATCTGTCTCAAAGTTGTTTAAGAATGTGAAATTGTAGAACACTAAACGTGGCATGGTAAGCAAAAGCAAAGCATAACAGTGAGGCTGACTGGACAAGAATGTTTTGGAGCTTCAGAGTTTTTTTTAATGAAAGCTCAAACGTTCTCACGTGAAAAAATCAGGTTTCAGAATTTTACCAATCTCCAAATAAGGAAATCGAACATATGGCAACATCTGTGTGACTAAAACTATTTTTTTAGGTTAAAAACGGTCGTGTCCGCCATCCGGTTAGATAGAATAGAGGTTTATGTGTAGAATTTTGAAAAAGAGAAAAATCCCTTACAAACTAAAACTATATATCTGAACAACAATATGGACAATATACATAGTATTGAAACACACTTGGAATACGGTTTAATATAATTTTGACTACCGATCAATTCCTTAACTGAATTTGACACTACAATAACACTATAGTACTAACTGATCTAACACGGGCAGAGTAGCTCATCATCAAATCGAAAACATAAACTTTTACTCCCTCCGTTCGGAAAAAGATGTCACAAAAATGAATTAACATAGCTCATTTTTGTGGCATCCTTTTCCGGACGAAGGGAGTACTAAATAAACTTAGCCTTCTCCAAAAAATATATAAAATCGAAGAGGACATAGGAAATAATAATCTCAGCTATGGTCTGAACTCTGAAGTGAAGTCAGGGCAGTGAACATACTAAACTTTGCGCGTCTTAGCTGCTTTCTCCCATATATCAACAAAGATAGCAGGGCATGCTCTTTTCAGGTGCTCATACCCATTACTCGCCGCAACGTCATCCATCGTACTCAATGAGTTCATAAAATCAATGCAAGCATCTTTGAGCTTGGTGCACTGATGCTGGTCGGCGAGAGCTAACATGGTCGCCACGGTCTCCACGGAAATCCTCCTGCCAAGCTTCTTCTCACACATCATCTTCATCCTTTCCATGGCATACCTGTCTGCAGCCACCAGTAAATGCCTTATCATCTCTTCGTACTCACCAGCCGTAAGGCCATCATCCATTGGAGGCCAAGAATCCGTGTATATGAAGTGAAGCAGCGCTTTGAAGACAGCAGGCTGCATGTCTTCGATGGTTATACTATTCGAACTCTGTTCCCGCATACTCCGTCCTAAAGACGGGCGACCGCATCGCGAGGATGAGCTTGTGCGCCAGAAAGACCTCCTCTTGGACCTTGAAAGACACGTCGGATCCCTCTGTAGCCTCCAGAAGTTTGCCGAGATTGTCCGAGAGGTCTGACGGCGGCACTTAGACGGCGCACATCTCGTTGGCCTCAGTCGCCACTGCGTCGTTCAAGGCGATAACGGTGAGATTGCACGCGACGGTGATGGTGTCGTCGAGTATGTAGGATGATTTCTCGAGCTCGCTCTTCTTCTTGAACTTCATATTGCCCCAGCTATCTTCTTTCACTGCAGTGGAGTCGAACAACACCGGATTTATCAAGCTAGGCTTTTGAGACGGCAGCACCCGGGTGGCCTGGTCGACAAGTATCAGATCGTAGGCAGCCCTCACCACGACGTCGTCGGTCATGAGCTCGAGGAAGACCGACACCCAGTCTTTGCTTTCTTCATTGTAGCCGTCGGGGTAGAAGCAGATGCACCAGTCGTGGCCGCCGACGGCGAAGGTAGTGGACTTGATGCCCTTCCCGACGCCGATGCCCTTGTACAGGCTGTACCCGTCGATCCTGAAAAGGTGCGCTCCATGTGCAGTCGCCGGGATGCAGGCCGAGGCCGTCGCGGTCTGGCCTATGCAATGAGCCCATGACGATTGCACGGCTGGAGCAGCGGCGATGGAGACGACAACAGGCGATTCAGGGAGCCTAGGGCGATGGGAACGTGGAGTGGCGGCGAGGAGACTCGGGAGATGGGGAAAGGATGTGATCTGAGACAGTGGCGGAGACGGGGGACCAGCAGGGCCTGGCCCCCCTAAGACCATTCATTTGCTCCTAAGTTTCCTATAAACAGTATACGTTTTGAAAAGTTTGCTCTAATCGGCCCCCCCTAATAGCCAAAATTAAGCAATCCTGGCTCCGCCATTGATCTGAGAGCCCAGCAGTTTGACGTCCCCGGACTAATAGAGAATTCCGTTGAGATTTGTTTTTTGAAGTTTTATTGCAGTTTTGGTCGTCGTAGAGTTTAACCGATAGCACTCTGCCGCGGCGATTTGTATCACCTGAATCCGGTAGTTGATGGATCGACGTCTGATGCCCGGCCTGGATCGCTTGTCTGAGGGCGACGATCGAACAAGCGAAAAAAAGTTCACATACAGGGGGCGTCTCCTCTCACTACAAACCATGCTTAATTTTGCACAAAGCTCAAGAAAGGTTAACTTCGCATTCACTGCGAAGATCCTGGTCTATTGCAACAAAGCCGGAAACGACTCTTGAGCAGACTATGAACGATCACGCATTAGCTACACATCTGTGAGACTGTTAGAACCTTGTGCACAGAACAAATCGCTCGTCTTATATTCAGGTCATATCTCCTTACAAACAGACAGCGTGCCGAACAAAGTCATAACGTGTCTCGCCATAAAGATAAAATTCAACCGTGTTGCGGAAACATGGCGCAGATGCAGTTCCACATGTACAGGCGTACATCATTCAGTGGAAACCTTGATAGAGGTTCATATGACGGGGAGACAGTTTACTTGGGCAAATAGTCTCCCTGAGCTGACATACGAGAAGCTGGACCGTGTACAGACGGACTACGCTTGGGAGGATCAATATCCGTTAGTAATGGTTCATACTTTGGAACATATCGAGACTTTCTTGGACCATGCCCTCGTACTTTTGTCTACTAGGACATCGACATTTTTTGTACAGCCTCATTTAAAATTCGAATTGGGATGTATGTTGCGGGATGGTTTCGATGATCGGGTTAAAAAGGTATGGTCGGACGTGACCCCCATTCAACGATGGAATAATATGATGCGCAATATGCGGAAATTCCTTCGGGGTGGACTAGGCACACTTTTGGTATGCTCAAAAAAGAAAAAGGTGTGTGTGTTCCATTATAGATGAGCTCAATCAACTCGCAGAAACGCGTGTGTTATCAGCCCAGGAGATTTAACTTAAATGTCAGTCGAATTACCCGGTTGCACGTATGTTGCGAGACGAAGAGATTAAATGGTACCAGAGAGATTTAAGACCCAATTCATCCTGGAAGGGGACTCGAATACGAGGTACTTTCATAATGTTGCTAATGGTAGTCATTGGAAAAACATATTCACTCTCTTAATCAGGACGAGGGTCTGATCGAAGGACAGGATCCGCTCAAGAAATATATCATGAACTACTATAAAAAGGTCTGTTCGGTGCTCCAGAGGAAGGAAAAATTTCTCTTGATGAGTCACGACCAAATGATATTCCCCAAGTTACTCCTGAGGAAAACAACTTTCTTATCGTACCCTTCACTGAAGAAGAGATAAGTAAATTGGTTTTCCAAATGCAGCGCAATAAGGTGCCGATACCAGATGGTTTTCCTACTGAGTTTTACCAGCATTTCTGGGAGACCATCAAGTCTGATCTTCTTGAGTTATTCGGATGCTTGCATGCCGGACAACTGGAGTTGTTCCGGCTTAACTTTGGGGAAATCATTTTGTTGCTAAAACTGAAGAGGCCGAGAGGATACAACAGTACCTGCCTATTTGTCTAGTTAATGTTAGTTTCAAAATCTTTACAAAATAGCAACCATTAGGTTAAATTTTGTAGCTAATCATGTGGTTAAACCTACCCAAACAGTATTTATGCAAGGTAGGAATATACTTGACGGGTTGTCGTTCTTCATGAAACCGTTCATAAGATGCACACTAAACAACTTAATGGGGTAATTTTCAAAATAGACTTTGAAAAGGCCTATGATAAGGTTAAGTTGTTGTTCCTCCAACAGATTTTGAGAATGAAAGGGTTCTCGGAAAGTGGTGTGCTTTAGTTCATAATTTTGTTTCGGGGGTAGTGTAGCTGTCAAAGTAAATGGTTATGTCGGTCGTTACTTCTAAACAAAAAAAGGTATTAAGTCAAGATGATCCCCTATCGCCTATTCTATTTAATATAGTGTCCGATATGTTGGCGATCACGATTGAACGAGCAAAGGAAGACAAATTGATGGGGTAGTTTCACATCTTGTCAATGGGGGATTATCCATTCTTCAATACGTGGATTCTTCAATACATGGACGATATGATTCTCTTTATGGAACATGACCTAGATAAAGCAGCGGATGTGAAATTAATATTATCAACATTCGAGCAATTATCTGGGTTGAAGATTAATTTTCGCAATAGTGAATTGTTTTGCTTCGGCGATGCCCAGGAAGCAGCCGCTCAATATGCCGACATTTTAGGTTGCAAGCGAGGTCAATTTTATATTATGTATTTGAGATACATTATAGGAAACTGACTAATGT
This sequence comes from Poa pratensis, assembly GCA_947311845.1. Taxonomy (NCBI): domain Eukaryota; kingdom Viridiplantae; phylum Streptophyta; class Magnoliopsida; order Poales; family Poaceae; genus Poa; species Poa pratensis. The sequence continues at coordinate 28,509,176 of CAMZMU010000041.1, forward strand.
GAAATGGTGACACGTTGAGGAACGTCTTCAAGCGAGGTTGTTTAGTTGGAATGGAAAATTACTATCTCTTGACGGGTGGTTGGTTCTCATTAATTTGGTACTAACAAACATGGTACTGTGCATGATATCCATCCTTCAACTACCAAAAGGGGTCTTACATAGATTGGATTATTTACGATCAAGATTCTTTTGGAAGGAGATGGTGAAAAAAAGAAAGTTCGACTGCTAAATGAAGTGTTGTTTGTAGACCTTAAGACCAATGAGGGTTGGGTATTCATGACTTACAGGTTAAGAATTCTGTTCTACTCGGTAAGTGGGTTTTTAATCTACTAACCGAAGATGGAGTTTGGCAAACGCTTCTTAGACGAAAATACATTAGCACGAAGGTGGTATCACGGGTATATTGGAAACTTGGTGATTCTCACTTTTGGTCTGGTCTGATGGTGGCAAATAACATTTCTTCCGCTTTGGAGTATTTAAAATCAAGGATGGATCGGAAATTAAATTCTGAGAGGACAAATGGTTAAGTAATACCCCAATGTGAAGTTCAGGCGAGATCTAATTGGAACAGTAAGTATACTACTACTCTACTAGTCAACAAGGCAAAACATCTTAGAAAACGTTACTGATCTTGCACTCGCATATGTTCATATAAAGGGTAGCGACATAAATTTTGCTAAATTCACCCTTCCCCCACAAAATCGCTGACAGCTTACAAAATACACAAACTAATCTCAGCTTGCTACGGTGTCAGCTGAAGTAGCCGCGCTGAAGTTAATCCTCAGTCAGCTTTGAGCTTAGTGAAGTAGTTATCTACATTGTGTGCATACTAATTAAAGTTTGCGAGTTTTGGCTGCTCCCTCCCATATATCAAGAAATAGAGTAGGGCATGCTCTTTTCAGATGCTTATACCCATTACTTGACACCACATCATTCATTCTGTTCGGAGAGTTGATAAACTCAATGCAAGTATCTTTAAGCTGGCTACAACTATGCTGGTCGGCTAGCGCTAACGTGGTCGCCACGCTCTCAGCAGTAATACTGATGCAAAGCTTTCGCTCGCACATTAGCTTCATCCTTTCCATGGCATACCTATCTGCGGCCACGAGTAAATGCCTAAGCATTTCTTCATAGTCATCACCGTTGAGTTCACTCATTAGAGGCAAATGATCTTTGTAGATGAAGTGAAGCCGCCCTCTGAAAACAGCGGGCTGCATATCTTCGACGGTTATGCTGCGCCTATCCTTGTCCCTCATCGGCCCGTAGAAATCCGCCATGAAGACGGGCGGCCGCATCGCGAGTATGATCTTGTGAGCCGGGAAGACCTCTTCTCTGACCTTGAAAGATATGTCGGCTCCCTCTGTGGCCTCCAGCAATCCACTAAGATTATCAGACAAGTTGGACGGCGGCACTTGGACGTCACCGGCTATCTTGATATCTCCAGTATCCATAAGATGCGCCGTCAAGTTGATGACTGTAATGTTGCACTGGATGATCAGAGTGTCGTCCACAAGATAGTCTTCGACTGAACTCTTGTTTTCGAATTTGCTATAGCCATTGGCCACGCCTTCACCATCACTGGTGTCGAACACGCATGGCTGTACCTTGCTAGGGTTCGGCCACGTAGAAACTGGCTTGGTGATCCGGTCGACGAGTCTCAGATCATAGAGGGCCCTCACCTCGATGTCCATGGTCTTGAGTTTGAGGTAAGCTGACACCCAGTCTTCGGTGTCTCGACTTTCGCCGTCGGGGTAGAAGAGGATACACCAGTGGTAGCCGCCAACGACGAAGGTGGCGGAGTACATGCATTTGCCGACGCCGAGGCCTCTGCAAAGACTGTACCCGCCGATTTTGAACAAGTGCGTGCCCTGCGCGGCTGGGAGGGTGCAGGTCGACCCGAAATCGTTGGGCTCGGGGATGACGCGACCATTGCTTGATCGGAGCAGCGACGAAGGAGAACGGCAACGAGGCGAGTTGAGGGGCAAGGGAAACGCAGAGGGCGACGAGGCGATTTGGGAGTTGGGGAACGGCGAAGCGGTTCGGGAGGCGAGGACGCACGATTTGGGACGTCCTAACTTCATATGTCTGCTCTCTTTAAAAATAAACTAATACGACTGGCTGTTTTTGGTTCGAAATCAAATCAAATATTTTCTTCGATTTGAACACGGTAACATCTACTAGCTGTTTCTTATTTCCTCTACCTTCTGTCATTTTTCCTCGCGTCTATCGGTAATTCGCCAACAACTGTGAAACTAAGAGGGCACAATGGCGACAAAGAGGAAGTAAAGGATTAGAATGCTTAGGATTTTGTCAACCGGTAGCAATATTAATTATGATGGCTATGGGCGGCACTGTACGGGACAAGAATAAAGTATATCTGTCTCCTGTTCACTTCAACAGCGGCAGTCTCGCCGTTGGCGTTCAAGAGGGTGAGAAATTATATGCTCGCTGCTCGCATGGAATTGTGAATCTCGTTCAATCTATGTGTATTATGGATTTGATTTCAGAATATTCAGATCAATTCAAAAGTTCAACGGTTGCGGCTTCGACCCTACAACGATGGTTCCTTAGAGTCACAAGCACAAAGACTTCCCGACTGTCATCAACAAAACAAGATCATCTTTGGTATGAAAGTGGCGATAGAGGCGCGTTGGCAACTTGCTTTAGCCGTGGCAGTGGTCATCATGTGGTTCAGAAAACTCGATGTAATTTTATTGAGTAAAATGCACATACGGTCCTGGAAGTCGTGGGCTGCGTCCACTTCCGTCCTGGAAGTCGCGGGCTGCTCCACTTCCGTCCTGGAAGTTGCTCGTGATGTCCATGTACGGTCCTGGGTGGTATGGCGGTGACCTGGCAAGTGGGCTGGCCCACGACGGCGCGGACCGAGGCGAGGCCTCCACGGCAAATTTTCCTTCCGCACCCTGCAATCCAGTAACGACTCAGTTCCAGTCCCGTTCCTCTGTTTCTCTGCTTTTGGCAACGGAGAGGTCGAGGTGACCGGCGACGGGGCGGCGCCGGACCATGGTCGTCGCCGCCAGAAGCTGATTGACGGCGTCCACGTTGGTTATTGACGGCGGCGAGCCAGGTGACCGTGGAGGCGCAGCAAGGCGATCAGCTGGTGGCGGAGATGGTTGAGAGTGCGCCCGTCCGACGACGGGAAGGAGATCCTTTTCCTGTCTATGGTAAGTTCAGTTCTCCTCCTCTGGCTTCCAATTTGTTCGTTGTTTCGGAGTGATTTTACAGTAGATTTGAAAGTTTCGTGTGTTGTTACGAATTTTAGTGTTTGGAGTAGATTAAGGCTTAGGGTTTATGTTGGGGTAAAGGTCTGAACTTCTGTCAAAATTTTGGTTTAATATGCAGATGAAGGAAGTGATTTCTTTACTCTAGAAGTGATTCATGGAGGGTTCTTCGTTGGATCTGGAGGAAACAGGGCATATGTAGATGGCACAAAAGTTTTCTTTGATTGCATCGACTGTGATACTTGGTCTGGATTGTGGCTTGATCATATAATTGAAGAAATAGGCTATGAGGGAGGAAGCAGGATAGATGTGTACTGGTTGTTGCCCGGAATGCAGATCAATGAAGATGGTCTTAGGCTCATATCCGGAGACAAAGATGCAGTGAGCATGGTTGGAAAGGTCAAGCAAGGGCACAGGTTTCTGATGGTGTACCTCGATCATGAACCAGCCAAGAAAAACACTTGTTTCGATGATGTAGTTGTTAATCCTGTCGTTGAGTTACCACGTGTGATTAGTCCAATGAAGCAATGTACTACTGCCGCCAATGATATTGTTGAGGTGCTTGATGTGCAAGAGATGGATAGCAGCAGATCACAAGGAAGGAGGAGATCAAACCGAGTACATGCTGTTGTAAACCATGGGGACAATGACAAAGAGAATGGCAGTGACAGTGATTCAGATTACAGTCCAGAAATCATTGACAGTGATAATGACATAGAAGATGGTGACGATGACTTGTACCAACAGTATGCAGATCAAGAACCAAAGGAAGAGAAGAAGGCTATTCCTGAAACTGAGATGTCTGATGATGATTTTTTTGAGGCTGCAGATTCGGACGATGAAACATCAAGGTTCAGTTTCAAATCATTTGTGCCTGCAGACTTGATTGATCCGAAGTTCCATGTGGGTCAGATATTCCACTCAGTTGATCAGCTCAAGAAGGCCATAAGGGAGCACAGTACGAAGCACAGGAAGAACATCACATTTCCTAAGAATGACAAGATCAGAGTGCTTGCTAAATGTGAAGAAAAATGCCCATGGGAACTGTATGCATCGGAAGACAGTAGAACAAAGGCAATCATGGTTAAAAGGCTTCATGATGTACATACTTGCGAGAGCAGATGGAATGTGACTGCATTTACAGCAAAATACATTGGTAACTATTATGTTGATCAGATAAGAGCAAATGAAAAAATTACACTGAAGGGTCTTGGTCAGCTTGTGCAGAAAGATTGGAAAATGAGACCCAAAAGGGGTAAGGTAGGAAGAGCAAGGAATTTTGCATTTCAAATTATTTATGGGGATGAGACTGCCCAGTACAATCAGCTCTGGGATTTCGGACAGGAACTACGAAGATCCAATCCTGGGAGTACATTTTTTTTGTTGTCGGATGATGCAGGGCACTTCCAGAGATGCTATTTCTCCTTTGATGCATGCAAGAGGGGGTTCCTAGCTGGTTGTAGGCCAATGATATTTCTAGATGGCTGCCATTTGAAGACAAATTTTGGTGGAATTTTGTTGACTGCAATTGGAATGGATCCTAATGATTGTATCTTTCCTGTGGCTTTTGCTGTAGTTGAAGTTGAAAACACGAGCTCTTGGAAGTGGTTCTTGACAGCTCTGAAACAAGATCTCGGCATTTCCAGCTCTGAAACAAGACCTTGGACCATAATGTCTGACAAGCAGAAAGTGAGCTATTTTAACTTCATTTATGCATTACATACTGCTGTGATTTCAGCATCATGTGGTACTTAACTGTTATCATACTTGCAGGGATTAATCAAGGCAGTTACGGAGTTGTTTCCTGATTCAAGTCATAGATTTTGTGTGAGACATCTTTGGCAGAATTTCAACAAAAATTTCAAAGGAGAAGTGCTGAAGAATCAACTTTGGAAATGTGCTAGAAGCGGCACACCTTCTAAGTGGCAGGAGAATATGGATGCCATGTTGGTTTTGAGCAAAACTGCACATGATTGGCTAGAGGAGCTTCCACCTACAACATGGGTCAAAGCATTCCAAAGTGAGTTTCCTAAGTGTGATGTTTTGCTGAACAATAATTGTGAGGTTTTCAATAAATACATCCTAGATGCTAGAGAAATGCCTATTCTTGCAATGATTCAACAAATCAAGAGCCAAATCACAACGAGATTTTATAACAAGCAAGTTGAAGCAAAATCCATGACTGGTACTATTTGCCCAAAAATCAGAAAGAAATTGCAAAAGCATGTTGAATGGTCAAATAATTGTGAAGCTAAGCCCTCTGGTCAGGGAATATTTGAAATTGATGAGAGGGGTGTCCCATACACTGTTGACATTCTGAAAAGGACGTGTAGCTGTAGAAGGTGGGATCTATCTGGCATTCCATGTTGGCATGCTGTTTCAGCGCTGAGACATGATCAAATAAGCCCAGAAAGTTATGTCCATAAATGCTATTCCATCGACAAATATTTAAAAGCTTATGAGCACATCATTTGGCCATGTAGAGATGTAAGGGAGTGGGAAAAGGTTGATGCAATGATAATCAAAGCTCCAAAAATTGTGAAAAAGGTAGGCAGGCCACAGAAAAATAGAAGGCAACAACCAGAAGAGAAAGAAGGAAAAAAAGGAGAGAAAATAATGAGTAAGGGTGGAACAATTCAGCACTACAGCTACTGCGGCAAGTCAGGCCACAACAGGGGTGGTTGTACTGATTGTAAGCTAGGATTAGTTCCTGAGAAAAATGCAAAGAAGGTGAGGGCAGAACCAGAAGTTGAAGACACTCTTGTAGAAGATGTGGCGCTTGTAACAAAGTAACTATCTAATTTAGTTTCTCCTTGTTTGTTTAGCGCATTTCCTTGGCTAATTTGATTGCTATTATTTTTTACAGGGACATCACTTGCAGACAATGACATATATTGCACAGGGCACAGAGACATATGAACCTGAAGTACTTAATGAATTATTAGATGAGGTGGTTTCTTTTTCATTATCAAGTTCCCCTCTTTACTTATGTGGAGAAACTGTAATACTAAATGAAATATTTTATTTACAAAATGTTGCAGACAGCAAATAGGCAAGGAGAACCAGCTCAGTACACTTCTCTACCTGATTGCACATTCATCCAGGAGAATGTGCCAACGCAGATGCCAATGCAACCAACTACAGTAAGTAAAGAAGAGAACTTGCTAAGGAAAAGGCATGTTTTGGCAGCAGCAAAGCTGAAAGAAGCAGCTCAGAGAAGAGACATAGCAGATCAAGAAAAGTTTGATGCAGCTATGGCCAAGCTAGCAAAAGAGGAAGAACAGAGAGCTGAAGCACTTGAGAAAAAGAAAGCTGAAATTTTAGCTAGGAAATTAGCTAATGATGAGAAGAAAAGGCTTGAGAAGGAAGCAAAGCAGCTTGCTGCTGAACTAAAGAAGTTACAAGCTGCAGAGAAGAAGAAGAAACAACAAGAGGAGAAGCTAGCAGCTGCAGTGAAGAGGAGACAAGATCAAGAAGCCAGGAAACAACAAGCTGAGCAAGCTAGGCTGGCACTTGCAGAGAAGAGGAGGCAAGATCAAGAAGCTAGGACAAAGGAATTTCAGGAAGCTAACCTTAGACTACAGGAAGCAGCAAGGAAAAGGGCCTGGGAATTGCAGTTTGCAAGGAATTCGGGGCAGGGAAGCAGCTCAAGCAACACAACACCTTTCAAAAAACCAAGAAAATCATCTATGTTTGATTATCTGAGAGGACCACCTCCTGGTGCTTAGTGCAATAGTTTTAACAGATTTTAGCTTTAGTTTGATGCACCCATGTTCTATGTTGTTCACATGTGCTACTTGAACACATCATTTTGCTATGCAGCTATGTTTCATTTTGCTGGCACCTATCTGATTTTGCTAGGCTTGTACTTGCTGAAACATATGTTCTATGTGATGTATGAACACAGGCTCTTCATATGTGAAATATGACCGCATAATTTGCCCAAATTGTTGCACATATGTTCACTGCTATAATATATTGAAATCTGTGAATAGTTTGTCGACTAGTAGACAACACAAGGATCACATGTGTAACACACTTGTCGACTAGTCATCTACACAAGCACCACTTATGTAGCACACTAGTCGACAAGTCCACAACACAAGTACCAAATATATAATAGTGCTGACTGCTGCCAACCTTTTATTAAACATAATTTCGTACTTCAAACATAACACACAACATTTCATAGTACAGGCACCAATACATCCAAAACAGCCACATGATATTACATCAGACAATAAAACATCCATCGAGCCTGATCACATAAACAAACATAAAAATCCCTAACAACCCCAGGCCAAATATCATAGCTTTCAGCAGGCAAATGATCTCCTGCAAGTCCCCGAGGCTTCCCATGTAGACTTCAAGCATGCTTATGGAGAAACAATATGTGGATGAACAATCTTGAGAAGCATGCGAAAGCGGTTCTTGAATTGCTCGAGGCACGACGCCAAGGTTATCATTAGTTCCTTCCTGCACACAGTTTGAAAGGAAAAGTAAGATGGAATACATATAGTATCTTCAGTTCAGTTGAAACATGATCAGAGCAGGCACCAACTGACCATTGTATAGGTCTTCTCTGTTCCAGTCTGGCCAAAAGCAAGGATGCAGACATTGTGCCCGTCAAATGCAGACCTGAGGATTGGATTTACCGCATGGAAGACATCATCTGCAGCATGAGCAATATCTGTATGAGTTATATTTGAGAAGATGAGCAGTGAAAAAGGCAGTGAAGCAAGATCAAGAAGCAGACCTTGCGTTGACTCCTGGTATTCATCACCCAGGTCCTGGGCATGGCGCGGAGCTGGTCGGGCGTGTGTGCGAAGAAGCAGACGCGGCGCCAGCACGCCGTGCCGCCTTGCAGGGCTGCGTGCGGTAGCGCGCCGGGTGGAGCCAGCACTCGAAGACGCCGTGCGCGTACTCGCAGCCGTCGCGAGCTGTCGTCGCCGCCAATGATCTCCAGTCGCCGCCTCCGCTTTGCTTCCTTCTCCGGCGACCTCCAGCCGTCGCCGACGAGCTCGACCAGTCGCCGATTCCTCACTCCCACGCGCGCTGGTGGGGAATTTTGTCGATCTAGGGTTGACGGTAACGCTTTGCTCCGCGCCGTGCTGGGCTCGCTCCGCGCCGCGCCGGGCCCGCTCACTTGCCACGTCAGCTCCATACGGTGCCCAATACGTAGCCAGGACCGTCAATAGACATGCTAAGCAACATCCGGGACTGTATTGGTGCATTTCCAGACTTCCAGGACGGTTTTGGACATCGCCAGCAACATCCGGGACTGCTCGTGCATTTTAAAATGTTTTAAAATTCTTGTTAACTTAAATAGATCCTTCTCACAGTAAAAGAATGCGTAGGGTTAGGAGTGTTCACGAGAAGCAAGACGAACTTGTACTGTTTGGTGCTCAAGGATGGCCGATTGAGGCAGTTCGTAAGAGCATCTCTAACAAATATACCTTAAAGCGGTAGCATAAAACTTGAGGTACTCCGAGTTTTCACGATCTGTTTCGCCAGAACTCTGAGCGATGCCACAAAAGAATATTTAGGATCTATCCCTTGTTTATGATTTTAGAGAACAAAAATATCTCTACTATATAATATAGCTACAGGTGATGGTTGGTACGTTTTTTAAATTTCCGATTTTACCCTTGCATCTTTATGATATTACAAAGTGTGCCACCCCCAAGTCATATGACCGCTTTGCTATTCTATTTCCTGGACTAGGTTCTTCCACCGGCAAAATCAATCAATCACGGCCCGTCTCCACATAGGAAGAGCCGAGATGGAGTCGCGCTCTGCTCCTCAAGACCTCAACCATCGCCGGCGAGGCAAGCTCGGCCGCCGGCATCCTGCTGCTCGCGGTGGTCCGGGAAGCTCGGTCGGCGACGCCTGTTGCGTCCGCGCATCCGGCCGGTCGATTTGGCATCGTTCCCAGCTCGAGCTCGCCGGCGCCGCCAGCTCTCGTGCCCTGCCTCCTCCAGCTCTCCAACCATGCCCCTTCCCTTGCATCGAGCTCGTCGACTGATCCCAGCTCCCGTCGGGCACGCAGCCCCTCAGAACCACCAGCCTCTTCATCGTCAGGGTAAGAAGCATTCGATTTCAGTTTTATTTCCAGAGGTAAATTTCCTCTGAAGATCAGACCGCTTCGTTTTTTTTTTGTTCACGCAGAGAGAGAAGACGAGGCGAGTGGCGGCGCTTGGGTTTGGCGCCGCCGGCCCTAGCGGTCTTCTCCGGCGAAGCAACCACCGGAGAAGGCGGAGATCAACTCTCTCCGCCTGAGTCGTCGCGACCCACCTCGCCGCCGTCGGTCTCACGCCTTCATCCCCACCTCCGTCCTCCGCTGCCAAACGCGCCTCCGCCCCTCGCCCTCTCTCCGCCGTCAGCGCCACCAGCCCTTTGCCTCCTCCACGCGCCCCAAGCATGTCGGCGTGCCCGCAGGCATCACCGCCTCCGTCCGCCGTGGAGAACAGAAGCGCCACCGCTGACTTACGAGTTGGGGAACGCAACTGTCACCGCCGTCAATCCCCGCCTACCCAATTTTCCCCGTCCACGGCGAGCGTCGCGCGGCGTGCAGGCGAACGCCAAAAATCCTGCCCCCAGTATCGAATCGCACCACCTACCCCCGTAGTACCTCATCTCCCTCATCCTGTACGCCAATGACAACTCCTTCGGCCCTCAGTGCATTCGTCACTGCCTGCGCGAGATCAATTTCAGCAATTGCGATAGCTAAGGGATTAAGTTCAGCATCCAACCTGCGTGTGTTTGGATATCTTTAGCAGGGAGAGAATGAGATGGAGATTAGCAATACTGTCGTTGTGGTGTGCAGCTGGCTAGATTCTAATGCATGTGTATTATGTCAGTCAATGATCTGAATTAGTTTCTCTTTGAGTGGATTGCAGGCTGAGAATGTTGTCCCGACTGTCCAGATCTTATCCATAGAAGTGCCACTCGAAGTCCACAATGCTGTTAAGGTGTCTGGCTTTCTCAGATGTTTCCCCAACGTTGTCTCCAATTAAACTTAATTAAAACTCCAATTGCTGCATTTGTAAATTCACAACAGCTTGCAAATTTCAAGTCCTTGGTGAAGTGTCGATGTGGGTATGCTATGCTACTTGGATAAATAGTACTGTACATGTGTATATCTTCCAGTTATCAAGTGAATCCTTCTACATAAGTTGTGAAGGAAAAGTAGAAGGATTTGGTGATTTACTCGTCATGCTGAGTTGAGTTCAGGATAATATATTTTTGGCTCATACTGTGGTGCACCGTAGGGTATCTGGTTCTTGATGAATTTAATCTTCGTGGCTTGAGTTGAACTTGCAGGAGAGAAAGGTTGAACCCTCACCAAAACAGGTTCTGGATATTATTTTGTTGTCCATGGAGTATTTATGTTAAGATGCTGCATTCTGATATGCTAGCTGTTACATCTTCTCATGGATTCCTTGTTTGATAAATAGGAAGATATCCAACGCAATTCAGACGAAGAAGCATCTGAAGGAGGCAAAAGAGGAGTAGTACTTGGTGTTCATAAAATTTATGCTTTCTTAATATTACCGTCAGTTTGAGAATCTAAAGAATAAACATCATTTTTATAGAATTCACATCCAGTGAGAACATCAACTCAACAAACTATTTCTTAATATTTTTTGTTGTTGTGGGTGTAGCTGACTAGCTGTACATCAGGACATTCTATATTCGCACACAAAATTTTGTTAAGAAAATATTTATCGTGGTATGTGTAAGAAGACAAATAAATGTTATGTTTAAATTAATTTTGGAGCAACTAAATTTGTCTTTTTATACACTTTTAAAATGTTCTTAGGATTTAATTATCAAATGAAATATCTTCAGGGTTTGGTGCGGCGAGAAGTAAACTAGGCAGGGTGGCATGACATGTGCTAAATGGCCTAAAAATGTGTCACAATTGTTGTTGTAAGATATTTGCTTGTTTATAACATGTTTTTTTTTTCCGTAGCAACGCACGGGCATTTTGCTAGTTAATATAACATCAATCTATACCTACTAATAAAGGAAGGAAGGCTTCCTTGGTTTGGTACGTCAACGAAATTGCCCTTGCAGTTGTAGTTAATTACACCACTGCCACCGATAAGTAGGGAGAAAACGTTTCGTCGTTTGTTTCGTACGCTCAGCTAGGTTCGGTCGTACTCGCCACGAGCCCATGCACTCTTGGGCCAGCCCAGTAGCGTGCCGTCCGCGATCGCCTCACGTTTGACTCAGCAGTATACAGATCGGCTCACGTTTGGCTTCCGTACTATTCACATTGAAGCAAAACCAACCACCCATCATGGTTTTTATAAGTGACGTTTCTTAGACAGTCAAGATTTCTTTTGCGGGCGCAGTAGAAAAAACATAATTGAGAGAGGACGCATAGACCATGGAGACGCTGGAGAAACGACAAAGGAACAGGTCGTCCCTGTCCATGGTTCAGCCTCCACGCATGCCTTGGAGAATCACGCAAAATGTTTGTTTACTTAAAAAAAGAAGGAAAATACGGAGGGGTTAACTACACACTACCACATATACACGTGGAGGAATAATGGGAATATACACGTGAAGGAATAATATTTTTATCTTACATTCATGCTGAGCAACAGTCATTTTTGCTATATCTCTATTGGCACATCGCATAGTGTGCAAAAGGTTCGGGCTGTATCAACAAGAACTTACCTCAGCAAGTCTCCACAACGAAGATTTGTCTCAGCCGTTGCAACGCACGAGCAATTGTCCTCAATTTGATTATGACCCCAGCAGCACCCCAGACCCTCTCCGGCCAGCCTCCTCTCCATCACCGACCTCAAGACCGGCGACCAGCTCGAGGCGGCCGTCTTCGTCGAGAACATGATGTGGTCGAGGCTGAGCTCGCCATGGAGAGCACGACCACGCGCGGCGGTGACGGCGGCGCTGGTCGAGAGGCGCAGTCGGAGGTGGCCGGGAGCAGCCAGCAAAGGCATGGCGGTGGTGGGTAAAAGGATCGTGTGGAGAGAGAACTTGAGAAGATAGAGGAGATAGGGATAGAGGACAGAGGGGTAGGTGGGGATTTCCTCTCTCGCCTCTACCGCTTTGGAATATTATTATTTGTTCTGGAGCATCATCAATTTCTCTCCTTATTACAAAATTCAGTGTGCACTTTTAGTTCTCTCTTGGATCCTACCTCCGTTCTATATTTGACGATTTCTGCACAAAACTTTCATTAAGTGGTTTGATCTCCGAGATGTTGTCATGCAGCCGAACGTGTGACTGATCTCGAACAGAAATTCAAAATGCTTCTAATGAAATAATACCAAAATCTAGGTAACGCTTAATTTTAAGATTTTCCTTAAGACGTTTCGAAGTTAAAAATATATACATTTTAGGTATGAGCACATATTATTCTTATGATTTGACATAGATTTAGATCAAAAAATCAACTTTGAGTGAATCTAATTGCAGGAAAATTGTTTATTTGCCCTCTGTCCAGTAGCATCGCACGGGCATTTTTCCTAGTATATATCAAAGAGACTAAAATGTTAGCATCACATAATACAGTAACGATCCAGATTGTAATAATTGTTCAAATCTAAATAATTAATCAAGTAAGTATTCGTATTCAGACGTCAGCCTCAAGACCTTGGCAGCGGAGTATGTAATCTGGGTTGCGTGCTCTTCCTCGCCTTCCACCACGACGAGAACAGGGCAATAGACTTCGGTTTTTGGTTTTCATTTCCTGTTGCATAATCATGTTAACAACCTGTTTCGGACCCTGACATGCACCCAGATTGGCGCAAAAATCCTCCAATCCCAGGTTTGTCCAAACAACTCGTACTCCTTTACACTTGAAGAACAGGTGTGCTCTATCCTCATTTAGCCCCCAGTTTACCGTTTCATCATAAACAAAAGGTAGGAAACATAAATGCAACTTGGCTGTCGCCATTGCCCAATTGTCACCCTTATTACCTTATAAGATGTTTTGTAGGCCTCATGATCGATCATTCAAGTTGTCCACTCCTGATGCCGCCCAAGAAAAAACAGGGAGGTTTCACCTAGTTCTACAATTGGGTTGCTGCTACTACCCTCCCTCCATTCCTGAATATAAGATGTTCTAGCAGTTTAGATTGAACTTTGAGGACGTCTTATATTTAGGAACAGAGGGAGTACATATTAATGGTATTGTTATTTTGCGGCCAAACTGCTGAGTGAGTAGTCGCTGTAGCAATGCTTCGTCCAGGGTGAACTCCAAGACGAAGAATTGCATGCCTGCCCAACGTAGCCGGCTCTGCATATGACATGTTTCTTGTGGTTTGCTCCACTTAGGTTAACCGCTATGTGGACTATGAACCAAAGTACCTTGGGTTTCCTTTTGTGTGAACTAGCTCCTGTAATCCTTCAAGGTCAACATCATTTTTGATTTACCTCATACACCGGACATGCGCATTACCTGGTGGTACGAGATGGCCTGAATATGTTCTCTTTTCTATTGAATCTTTCCCAGCTTTTGTTTGAAAATATGCTCCACCAACAATACAAACAACAGTCAGCCAAGACCAAAACCAGACACAAGCGAACAAACAGGCAAAGCCCCAAAAGAACTAGTGAGGCTGACTGGACAGACTAGTTTAGGAATCTGCATAGGTTATCTTCCAAAATCTCAAATTTCCTCAAGGACGAAGCTGAAGGTTTCAAAGTTTTACCAGCCTCCAAATAAAGAAACAAAACATCATGTAACAAAAACGCAAACTAAATGTTTAGATTGGAACAATAAGCCAACAAGTAAGGATACTGGTATCTTAACAGAGATATTAGGAATACAGTGCATAATTAACATCTCCACAGTATAAATTTTTGGCACCGACCAATTATGTTGCTAAATAACTTGCTATAATACTATGTTTTCTCTGTCAGTAAAACCCAGGAGTCGAGCCTCCACAAATGTGGAATGGGTCCTTTACAAGGGGGGGAAATGGAATCCCAAAGATAGCATAGATCGACAAAAAATGCAACCACGAAAACATAAGGAGGTAGGAATGTAGTAATTCAGTATTCAAAACAAATCTCAAATCAAGACGTGAAATAAACCATAGACGATGAAAACTTCATAAACATATGGCTTTAGTGTGAGTTGTACAGAAAAAACAAAACATGGTGCCAATTGTAAATACTTCTGCATTTACTATTTCAGATCACCATATCGACTTATTTCTGCAGGCCAAGTAAATCTCCTGTCCAAAGAAGTAAGCATCTTGTTAGCATGCAGGCTTAAGACCAACATATTTATATAAAATTACTCCAACAACAACACAATTGTTTCAGCTTTCTTTTCGTCACCAAAGCTTGAAGGTAGGCTGCAGGGAAGAATACAAATCACATGAGGGCAACAAACTAAAGTGCTGTTCAGCAGCTTATCAGGTCGAAATCATGTCCTTCTCGAGAAGTTCTTTGGTATAACAATGTGGAATTGTACTGGGTAAGGAAAAGCAAAGAAAAGTGAGACTGCCTGAACAAACAAACTGGTTTCGGAATCCACGCAGGTTTTGCTCCAAGTACTCTCTTTTTTCTCTCAAAGTGGCAACCAAGGTTTCGAATTTTTCTGTCACCCAGGTTGAGAACAAAACATCTGATAACACATCGCAAACTAAATATTTCAACTATCGGTTTCAAAAAAAAAAAAAAATCGACTGGAACAGTCACGAGAAGAATTAGGATATTGGTATTTTACCAGACATATTAGGAATACAGTGTATAAGTAGCATCTCCATAATACAAAATTTTGGCAACGATCAATTATTTTGCTAAATAACATGTAAAACTGATATCAGCTTAAATCTTATCACATTTCACAATAAATGTGGCCATGGTAGCTAGTTACTGCTTTGAGAAATGAAATGAGCACATAAAGGGAAAACCAGAAACATTAAATGTACTGCTAGGCAACAGAGCAAAACATACTAGAGAATATTATTGATCTAGAATATGTACATATATAGGGGCTGATTATCATGTCAAAGGCATATGTTTTGCAAAACTTACCCTCTCCAAAAGATGTCTGAGAACTTAAGAAAATACAAAAGCTAATCTCAGGTTGCTATGGTGTCAACTGAACTAACTACACTGAAGTTAATCCACCATAAGTCCATAAGCATACTAAATTTTGCGAGTCTTAGCTGCTTTCTCCCATATATCAGCAAAGATCGTAGGGCATGCTCTCTTGAGGTGCTCATACCCTTTACTTGCAACCACATCATCCATTCTATCCGAAGAGTTGATAAATTCAATGCAAGCATCTTTGAGCTGGCTGCAGTGATGCTGGTCGGCTAGAGCTAGCGTAGTTGCCACCGTCTTGGCATGAAGACTCTCGGAGAGCTTGCACTCGCACATCAGCTTCATTCTTCCCATGGCATACCTATCTGCAGCAACGAGTAGATGCTTAACCATTTCTTCGTTCTCATGATCATTGAGGTCATCCATCGGGGGCAACGAATCCGTGTAGATGAAGTGAAGCAGTGTTTTGAACACAGGAGGCTGCATATCTTCGATGGTCACATTCCCTGTAGACTTGTTCCTCATGGCCCCGTAGAACTCTGCCTTGAAGACGGGCGACCGCATTGCGAGGATGATCTTATGAGCTGGGAAAACCTCCCCTTGGACATTGAAAGACACATCGGCTCCCTCTTGTGCCTCTAGCAAATCACTAAGATTATCCAGCAAGTCCGACCGTGGAACTTGGACCTCAAATTTCTTCTTGGTCTCCTGCATCTCTGCGTCCTTAAACTTGATAACAGCAAGGTTGCACTCAATGAGAAGGGCGTCATCCAGAATGTACTCTTCAAGGTTGCTCTTCTTGACGAATTCGCGAAAACCCCAGGGACGGGCGTCAAACTCAGTCTGGCGGCTAAAGTTTGGCCATGTGAAAGGCGACAGCGGCTGCAAGCGCTGGTCGATCACCGTCAGATCGTACCGTGCCTTCACCTTGGTGTTCTCGGTCATGAGAGCGAGGAAAATTGCCACCCAGTCTTTGCACTCAGTGTCGTAGCCGTCGGGGTAGATGCGGACGCACCAGTCGTAGCCGCCGATGGAGAAGGTGGCGGACTGGATGGGCTTGCCGAGGCCGAGGCCCCTGTACAGGCTGTAACCTTCGATTTTGAAGAAGTGCGAGCCACACTCAGTCTCCGCGGCGCAGGTGGAGGCCGTCGACTTTGGGGTCTGGGATGCGGCCATTGCTCGACTGGAGCAGCGGGGAGCGAGAAGGTCGAGGGGCGCGGGAAAGGCTGCTGGCGGCGGGGCGATTCGGGAGATGGGGAAATGGAGGCGCAGCGGGCGGCGGCCGGCGGCGAGGCGATTCGGGAGGTGGAGGCAAGGCGAGGGGAACGGCGGGTGGCGGCGAGGGTGTTATCGAGGGTTCCCCTTTCAGACTTGCCTTAGAACATAAAGGTTCGGAAAAAAACTAAAACGACTGCTGCTCTTTTGTAAGATGTACTGTAGGTAGCATTTTCAGAAATATAACATCATTTTGCAACAATTTTCACACTGAATCAATTAAAACTTACGACGAAAAAGAACTTTCGGGGTTATCGGAAAATGTTATAGCATTTTTGGACACAACATGTAGCCAAAATCAACAATATATGCAACAACTCCTAATTTAACTGTAGCAATACTTCAATAAAGTCTGTGACTTTTGCAACTGAAAATTCCAGAATTTTAGGCCTCGGAAAATTTGGGATACATGCCGTGTAGTGCATCCTTAAACACAATGCAGCTCCTTAAACATATATATCATTGTACTTTCTGATTTTTCTTTTGTACAAACACAATGCAGCTCCGGAGCCAAAATTCACACAAGTCTCCTGCTAACTTGATTTGTATAAACAAGATTTTTCTTTTCACCAGATTGAAAGTACACAAAAAGTCCCATTCAGCATCACAAGCACGTGATACGGTTAGAGGTGTTTTTGAATTAATTTGAGCGATTTATCATTATGCGAGAGGCACGTTAGTGGAAAACCGGTCCAAACGAGAAGACATCAGCTGCATTTACTGAAGAAGACAAAAGAAGTGACACACAATGAAACAAAAGATGCAAACCCTAAAACCGAACAGTTTAGCACATTTCTCATCGTACAAGGTCGAAGATGGGCTGCAGATTAGACCACAATAGGGCAACAAATGAGTAAAGTGCTAGCTAATAAGCAGCTTATCAACTCAAAAGTATCTTGATTTCTCCAAACACAGTTTGGTTTAGAACTGCTGAACTACGCATGGTAAAGCAACCGTGAGGTTGGCTGGACAAAACTGGTTTTGGAATTTGTACAGATTTTGTTCCAAAATCTCAAATGCTTTCAAAGTGGGCTGGAAACTGAGGTTTTAAAGTTCTACCAGCACCCAAATGATGAAACAGAACATTTGGTAACAAAAATGCAAACTAAATAGTATTTAGATTGAAATAACGATGCAGACAATTAGGATATTTAGACTTAGATAGAAAATTTACACCCTACGGTAACGCAGTCAATAAAAATTAAGAGAGATTGTTTGGAGTATAATTTAGGGTTAGCACCTACATAATATAAACATTCGGCGTCAATTAATTGTTTTGCTGAATAACTTACAACAATAGTGCTATTGCTAAAATTTCATCACATCTCGCAATAGATGTGTTCATGTTAGCTATATTACTCAGTGTTAGTCAACTGAGAAAAATATTTAGAGAATGCTACGGATCTAGCATAGGTTAATATATAGGGAGGCTGATTACCGTGGAGCAAAATATGTACTGGCCTCCAAATAAATAATCAGGACATCTGATAACAAAAATGTAAACTCAGTATTCAGATTGAAAAAAATCACGCGAACTATTAAGATTGGTATCGTGATCGTGACACACATTTGGAGGGCAAAGGTATAGTTAGCACTTCCATAATATAAAATACGGTACGGAACAATTATTTGCTAAATAACTTGCTACAGTAGTGCTATTTGCTAATGTTCATCACAGTTCACACCAGATATGTTCATATGCTGACTCCGTGCTTTGAGAAATGAAATGAGCAGATAAAGGTAGAAAAGGAAACAGTAGATGTACAGCTAGTCAACAGACTAAAACATATTAGAGATGTTACTGATCAAGCATAGGTTAACAAATAGGGTGGAAAATTATCGCATCGAAGATATACATTTCGCTGAACTTTTCCTACTCCAAAAGATGTCTCATATCTTAGGATACTGACAAACCAATCTCCAAAGTTGCTAAGGTCTCAGCTAAAGTAACTTGGCTGAAGTTGGTCCAACAAAAGCATACTAAATTTTGCGAGCCTTAGCTGCTTTCTCCAATAAATCAGCAATGATAGTAGGGCATGCTCGTTTCAGATGCGCATACCCTTTACTTGCCACCACATCATTCAATCTATACGAAGAGTTGATAAACTCAATGCAAGCATCTTTGGACGAATAGCTCAGGTACTACATGTTTTCAAGGAATTGGCTCAGCAGCGACATCTTTCTGAAAAATAGCTCACATGCGCCATCTTTTCGAGCAGTAATTGCTCTGAGGCGACATGGCCGTCAAGTCATGTTCCCTGAGCTGTAACCCAGGTTTGACCGGTACGTGGAGTCGTTTTTCTCGAGTGGGACCCACGCGTCAGCGAAACCGGCTCTGTTCATGGGGGAACCGTCTCTGCCACGCGCCGGCGTCCCGCGGAGCTCGCTCACTCCTCACTCCTCACTCTGTCCCATCGTCTCGGTTTCTCCGGGCTGGGCGAAATTATCCTGGCGACGGCGAGTCGAGCGGCAGCAATGGAGCGCGCGAGTCGAGCTGCGGCAGCAAAGAAGCGGGCGATTCGAGCTGCGGCAATGGAGCGGGCGAGTCGAGCTGCGGCGAGGGGCGGGCGAGTCGAGCTGCGGCGAGGGGGCGGGCGACTGGAGCGCCGGCAATGGAGTCGAGCAAGCTGGCGACGATTCCAGCGGCGGAGGGAAGAGTGGCCACGCGAGTCCAGCGGCGGCACCCGGACTCGAGCAAGCTCGCGGCAAGCTGGTGCGTGGAGGGAGCGGCGAGGGAGGACGGAGGATGGGGTGGTGCGGGTACACGGTCGCAGAGGCGACCGGCGGCCCGATTTGTGTCTCGTATCTACCGAATTTCACTCCACCAGGTACTGCAGCAGGCGTGGAAGCGTCACGGCTACTACAGCCGCAAGGGTTTTCCGCACGGCCGTGGTGATTCGCCGCCGATGACGAGGCAGAGGTTTGCGTCGATGCGCAATATTGCTGCGAGCGACGAGAGCAGCTCGGGCGGTGCTGCGGACGACGAGAGCAGCTCGGGCGGTGCTGCGGGCGACGAGAGCAGCAGTTCATGGAGCAGCAATTCATCGAGCAGCAGTTCATCGAGCCTGGACTTCGATGCCGCGTTGAGCCTAGAGGCTTTTAGCCTAGTTGCCGGGATGGCGGCGGACAGATTGGTGATGGTCTGCTCCGAAACACTCTGTGCTATGAAATCGAGCTAGAAGATTGTGCTGCAGAGCCATGGCGGAGACAAGATCGTGCTGCATTCTGTAGATAACTAGTGTAGTGAATTTTGTTAGGTGCCTGCAACCATTTCAGGCAGTGTTTGCCCAGCGCTGGGAGCGTGTGGTGGTAGTTCTTTTGCGAAATGACAATATAAGCACTACGTCGAACACCTTGGAGGCGTGCTCTGGACGTGAAGTGGACGTGCTCTGGACATGAACTGGGCACATTCCGGTAGGTGAAACCTAGTTTTTGTAGGTGAAACTTTGTCTCCAAAATGTAAATTATTGATTTCCTTGTTTTAGTGTTCTTTGTGGCATCAGATTGTGGCAAGCACACTGTCGAATACGTTTGGGAGCGCGCTCTGGGCACGCCCGATTGTGGCATTCGCACGCCGTCGTATTGAAAAGGAGTTGAAACCTTGTCAACTAGGTAGAGGCTTATGTCATTTTTAGACAAAATGCTTTAATTTGTTATTTAACTTACCAAAATTCAAATATTGCTAGTGTTGCTAGTGTTACCAAAATGTAAACATTTGTAACTATTACCTCCAAATGGTGGTAGATTTTTCGCAAACAGAGGCATAGCCTAGTGGCAAAGGGTTGATGCTCCCTTTGCCCACCTAAGTTCGAGTCCCCTTACTCGCAATTTAGGTGTTGCACATTATGTGTCATGTCCAGTAGCTTTGTGGCTCGGGCATCTCATTATTATCGATTAAATCGATAATAATGAGTTGTCCCAACCACTGAGATGCTGCAATGTGACATTTTTTTGATTTTTTTTGAATTTTTGAATTTTTTTGTTATTTTGATTCTTTTGTGCTAATTTATGAATATTTGAATTCAACTTTGAACCAAAATTGAAATGTACATGTTATTTGTGCTAGGCATGGATGTTGCAATGATTTCATACTAATTTTTGAATTCAAATTTGAACTACAATTCAAATGTACATGTTATTTGTGCTAGGCTTGGATGTTGCAATGAGGAGGATTCCATTTACAAATATTAACCTTCTAATGGTGGTAGATTTGTCGCAAACAGAGGCATAGCCTAGTGGCAAAGGTTGATGCTCCCTTTGCCCACCTAAGTTCGAGTCCCCTTGCTCGCAATTTAGGTGTTGCGCATTATATGTCCTAGTCCCGTAGCTTTGTGGGTCGGGCATCTCATTATTATAGAATTTCTATAATAGTGAGTTGTCCCATACATTAAAATATTGCACTTGGACAAATTCTTTTGAATTTTTGATTTTTTTTACAGTTTGACTCAACTTTGGATATTTGAATTCAACTTTGAACCAAAATTCAACTTTGAATATTTGAATATTTGTGCTAGACTTGGATGTTGCAATGATTTTATACAATTATGTAGTAGGTTGGCCTAACTTGGTCATTCCAATTTATAATCCTGTCATTTTTCACATTGGTTCTCCAAAATGAGCTACAAATGAGCCCCAAAGGTAGCCCAAACAGCCCCATTTCTAATCCTGTCATTTTTTGACCTTCTCCAAATGATCTCAAACTCTAGGGTTAACATATATTGCACTAATATAGTGCCCTAGACCAATTT
Source organism: Poa pratensis (assembly GCA_947311845.1). NCBI lineage: Eukaryota > Viridiplantae > Streptophyta > Magnoliopsida > Poales > Poaceae > Poa > Poa pratensis. The sequence goes on from CAMZMU010000041.1 coordinate 28,530,474, forward strand.
TTAACTCAAAACTTGTTTAAAAGTTGGTTTGACTTTTGTTGACCACTTTTTGAAATATTCAAAAAATATTCAGAAAACTGTAAAAAAAATGCAAATCCAGTGCACATGGACTTAGTTTATCATGTACTAACAGCTCCAACTGATAAACAAGGTCTAGATACATATTAAACAAGAAATGTTTCAATATAGTATGAAATCTCACAACTCAAACTATAGAAGATGTTTTCTATTAACCATTAACCGCGGAGTCACAGATATGAATTCAAAAAGCAAAAACTCTAGCTGATTTCTAATCGGCTTGATCTTCTTCTGCTTCTTCTAGCTATCCACCTCTCTATCTCCTCATCGATACTATAAGAATAAAAGTGTGGTGAGTGTGCAGCGGGTTAAGCATCTCTATTCGCTACTGAGCGAAGTGCCCATGCATGAGGCGAGCATCAGGATAAGGTAAGTGACTGTGCTGGGCAAGTAGCTCGATTAATAAAGTGAACCTCTAAATCTACTATAATACTATCTATCTCTTCTCGACAGCAGTAGAAATTACGATTGCCTCTCTATAGTTTGAGTTGTGAGATTTCATACCATATTGAAACATTTCTTGTTTAATATGTATCTAGACCTTGTTTATCAGTTGGAGCTGTTAGTACATGATAAACTAAGTCCATGTGCACTGGATTTACATTTTTTTTTATGTTTTTTGAATATCTTATGATTATTTCAAATACATGTTCTTAGTTTGTCATGTACTAACATCTCCAACTGATAAACAAGGTCTACATACATATTAAACAACAAGTGCTTCGAAATCTCACATCTCAAACTATAGAGTTCATAGTTTGAGATGTGTGATTTCACACCATATTGAACCATTTCTTGTTTAATATGTGCCTAGACCTTGTTTATCGGTTGGAGATGTTAGTACATGACAAAATAAGACCATGTGCACTGGATTTGCATTTTTCTGATGTTTTTTGAATATTCCATGAATATTTCAAATTCGGCCAAACTCAAACCAAATCAGCATTTAAACAAGTTTTACACACCAAAATGGAAAACTAAGCCTGGATCATTCTTAGTCACACCAAAATGAAGGTTTGGTGAGGTTTTGGACAATTTCATGTTGCAAATCACAAACCACCTCTCTTCACACTATAGAGTTCATAGTTTGAGATGTGTGATTTCACACCATATTGAAGCATTTCTTGTTTAATATGTGCCTAGACCTTGTTTATCAGTTGGAGATGTTAGTATGACAAAATAAGACCATGTGCACTGGATTTGCATTTTTCTGATGTTTTTTGAATATTTCATGAATATTTCAAATTCGGCCAAACTCAAACCAAATCAGCATTTAAACAAGTTTTACACACCAAAATGGAAAACTAAGCCTGGATCATTCTTAGTCACACCAAAATGAAGGTTTGGTGAGGTTTTGGACAATTTCATGTTGCAAATCACAAACCACCTCTCTTCACACTATAGAGTTCATAGTTTGAGATGTGTGATTTCACACCATATTGAAGCATTTCTTGTTTAATATGTGCCTAGACCTTGTTTATCAGTTGGAGATGTTAGTACATGACAAAATAAGACCATGTGCACTGGATTTGCATTTTTCTGATGTTTTTTGAATATTTCATGAATATTTCAAATTCGGCCAAACTCAAACCAAATCAGCATTTAAACAAGTTTTACGCACCAAAATGGAAAACTAAGCCTGGATCATTCTTAGTCACACCAAAATGAAGGTTTGGTGAGGTTTTGGACAATTTCATGTTGCAAATCACAAACCACCTCTCTTCACACTATAGAGTTCATAGTTTGAGATGTGTGATTTCACACCATATTGAAGCATTTCTTGTTTAATATGTGCCTAGATCTTGTTTATCAGTTGGATATGTTAGTACATGACAAAATAAGACCATGTGCACTGGATTTGCATTTTTCTGATGTTTTTTGAATATTTTATGAATATTTCAAATTCGGCCAAACTCAAACCAAATCAGCATTTAAACAAGTTTTACACACCAAAATGGAAAACTAAGCCCGGATCATTCTTAGTCACACCAAAATGAAGGTTTGGTAAGGTTTTGGACAATTTCATGTTACACATCAAAATAGAGTTCAAATGAGCTCTAAAGGTAGTGTAAACGGCTCCATTTCTAAGCAGGATTTTTTCGACCATCTCTAAATCAGCCAAATAACTTTCCTACACATCTACTCTATATATACAAACCATGGGCACTGGATTTGCATTTTTTTAATGTTTTTTTAATATTTTATGATTATTTCAAATTCGGCCAAACTTAAACCAAATCAGCATTTAAACAAGTTTTAAACACCAAAATGGAAAACTAAGCCTCATCATTCTAAGTCCCACCAAAAGGAAGGTTCTGTGATTATTTTAATTTTTTTCTGAATTAGTTGATCAACCCACACAAAATCCTATGAAGATTCTGTGATTTAACCCTGTCCATCCGATCATGCATTCTAGAAGGATTTTTTTTGAGCGTTTCGAACGCGCATAGGCCACGGCCCAACAAACTCCACGGCCTAACAATGTTTTTTAGCTGCGTGTTTTATCAATTTCAGAAGCGCATAGGCTACGGCCCAACTCGACGGCCCAGAAAACTCGCCGGCCCATGTCGTTCCCTGGCTATTTCTCTTCTTATCCACTAACCCATATCGTGACCTAGCTATTCCCCCATTCCCCACACTCGCCGCCGTTCGCATTAGCTCGCCGCCGGTGATCAAATCGAGCTATGCCAGTAGATCCAGCCCCGCCGCCCGCCGATGTTAAGGAGGGGAGGTCCAATCGCCGGCCGGAGTGGCCATTCCGGCCGTGGCAACGGCTCCGACAGGAGCGGAAGAAGAAGAGGCGGGTTCCAGCTGACCCCGCTAGGAAGGCCGTGGCCGCTTCCGACGGCGGTCGTAAGCGAGGCGCGCGTGCGTGGACGAACCTCGGAATGCGGCCTCCGCCTGCGTACGAGCGCCGTGAGCTGCCTGAGTACGACCGCCGCATGGCGATGGCTGGAAGCTCTTCCGGTGCGGGAGCTCCTCCATTGCTCGGGGTCGGGCACCGCTGCCGCCGCCGAAGAGGGAGGAGGAGGAGGAGTAGGAGGAGCGCCCACCGCGTAGCGGCCGCCCCCTCCTGCCCCGGGACTTTGTCTCCGAGGAGGACCTGCCCTGGGTTACCTTGGAGGTGTTCCAGCGCAGCACAGAGGATGAGAAGCGCCGTCAGATGGAGCTGGAGCTCGACGAACGCCGCCTCGAGGTCGGGATTTACAATTCCCTCCACGAGGTCATCGACATCAGTGATACGTCTCCAACGTATCTATAATTTCTGATGTTCCATGCTTATATTATACCAATTGCTACATGTTTTATATACACTTCATATCATTTTATGCATTTTCTGGGACTAACCTATTAACAAGATGCCGAAGTGCCAGTTCCCTGTTTTCTGCTGTTTTTTATTCCAGAAAAGTACTTCTGCGAATATTCTCGGAATTGCACGAAACAAAAGGCCAAGTCCCTATTTTTCCAACACGTACACGGAGTCCGAAGAGAGACGAAGGGAGCCACGAGGTGGCCAAACCACCTGGCGGCGCGGCCCCCCTTCTGCCGCGCCAGCTGGTGAGGCCCCCTCGGGCTCCACCGACGTTGCCCCTTCGCCTATTTATTCCCCCCGAGGCGTAAACCCTAAAAACCAAGTCATATTTCCACGAAGAGTTCCGCAGCGCCGCCGCCATCGACGACAAGTTTCGGGGGACAGAATCTCTGTTCCGGCACGCCGCCGGGACGGGGAATTGCCCCCGGAGTCATCTCCATCGACTCCACCGCCATCTTCATCGCCGCTGCTGACTCCCATGATGAGGAGGGAGTAGTTCTCCCCCGAGGCTGAGGGCTCTACCGGTAGCTATGTGGTTCATCTCTCTCTCCCATGGTGTGATCTTTATGTGATCGTGTATTGCTAGTATCGCTGAATACATTAATAATGTTTATGCTACTCAAGTGATTTTGTCTAGTTTCTGGAGTCATTGTGACAACACGGTATCAAGGTGACAGTGTGGGTACTTGTGTGACTCTATGAATAATTTAGACATTTATCATGGCTTATTCTTGGGAATTGTGGTGTTTGTTTACTCAGACTTTGAGGTGTGCTCTTGCAGCCCTACGCATAGTACTCTTGCTTCATCAAGAAGGAGAATAATCCCGAGCAGTATTTACTTGTGTTCAGTTGTGCTAATCTAGTTGAATATGTAGATGTTACTCTTTATCTATTATGCACTCTATAGGTTACTTTAATATGAACTCCGGTACTCTCCACGGTGTAAAGGTGACAGTGTGTGCACCGTGTGTGACTCCTTTATGACGTTGTGGCGCTTGTTTACTCCGGCTTGAGGTGTGCTTTTGTAGCCCTACACAATGAATGGTGTTTGTTATCCAACAAGAGAGTGTTTAAGAGTAGCTTTTATTATTCAGTTATGAGATCATTGTTGAGAGTGTCCACTAGTGAAAGTATGATCCCTAGGCCTTGTTTCTAAGCATTGAAACACCGTTTACAACAAGTTCTGCTACATGTTTGCTTGCTGCCATCTTTATTTCAGATTGCAATTACTACTTAAATCATCCATATCACTTGTATTTCACTATCTCTTCGCCGAACTAGTGCACCTATACATCTGACAAGTGTATTGGGTGTGTTGGGGACACAAGAGACTTCTTGTATCTTAATTGCAGGGTTGCTTGAGAGGGATATCTTTGACCTCTACCTCCCTGAGTTCGATAAACCTTGGGTGATTCACTTAAGGGAAACTTGCTGCTGTTCTACAAACCTCTGCTCTTGGAGGCCCAACACTGTCTACAAGAATAGAAGCGTGCGTAGACATCAAGCTATTTTCTGGCGCCGTTGCCGGGGAGGTAAGGTAAAAGGTATTCACATCCTCTGGCTACAAAGCTATTTTCTAGTATTGTTGCTAGTGTGTGAGTGCTCGAAGTTATTTCCTTTAGATTCTGCAATTATATCTTTTTGTTTCTTGTTTTTATTTTCACTAGTTAGGCTTAATGGAAAACAACAAAAAAATTAGAGATCTTTATGAACTTTATATTGAATTAGGACATGATGCTTTTGAAGAGAAAATTAAAAAACCTATGGAGGCTTGTTTGCATGATGGTAGCAATGGTATTACTATAAATTCTTTGAACACCATTATTGCCAATGCTATGGAAAAGTCTAAGCTTGGGGAAGCTAGTTGTGATGAATATGATATTTTTAGTCCCCCAAGCTTTAAGGAGGAAATTTGCTTTGATGATACTTTGCCTCCAATATATGATGATTATAATCATTGTGATATTTTCAGTCCACCTACTATTGAGGATATAGTTTATGTTGATTATGATATGCCTCCTATATATGATGTTTACAATGATGAATATGATATTCTCAGTCCATCTACTATTGAGGATAAAAATCATTTGATTATTCTATGCCTCCTATTTATGATGATTACAATGATGGATGTGATACTTTTACTCCACTATTATAATGATATGTTATGTGGAGAGTAATGATACTTTTATGCATGTGGATCATGATAAGAATGCTCTATGTGATAGCTATATTGTTGAGTTTATTCATGATGCCGCTGAAAATTATTTTGAGAGAGGAAAGTATGGTTATAGAAATCTTCATGTTACTAAATTTCTTCTCTTTATGATGAATGTTTTGAGCTTTCTCTTGATTTGCTTTTATTTGCTGGGTACTTTAAGACCTACTGGTCCTTATGAGAGAGGGAGACACGATTTCATATATCACAATAATATTAAGTCTTCTCTCTTTATGTTGAAATTTTTGAAGTTACACTTGTTTTGCTTTCTATGCTAGTCACTTTGTTCTTCATTGACTTGTTTTCTTACAAGACTCCTTGCATAGAAGTGTTAGATTTAAATGTTTTATATTTGCTTTTGATGCTCTCTTTATTCAACTCTTATCATATGTGCATCATCAAAATCACTATGCCTAGCTAAAAGGCTTTAAAGAAAAGCGCTTATGGGAGACAACCCATTGTTTTTATTTTCTGTTATTTTTTTTCTTTTGTTTGAGTCAAGGTGTTGTTACTTCTGTAGCAACTCCTTTGTATCTTTATTTTATTGCATTGTTGTGCCAAGTAAAGTCTTTTATTGAAAGTTGATGCAAGATTTGGATTTCTGCGCAGAACAGATTTTTAGCTGTCACGAATTTGAGCTTCTCCTGAGAAAATTGAAAAATTCTAAAAAATCACGCATCTTCCTCAGATATGTACGCAACTTTCATTATTGGGCCAGTCCATCTGAGCAACTTAAGTGCCTCGAAAAAATTCGTCTTCCAGACTGTTCTGTTTTTGACAGATTCTGCCTTTTGTTTTGCATTCGCTCTTTTACGATGTTTGTGTGGATTTCTTTGCTCCACAAAGCATTGGCTGTAGCTAATGTCCAGAAGCTTTGATTGTATCATTACAGAATATGAGAATTTTTGATTATGCACTAACCCTCTAATGAGAACTATTCGAGTTTGGTGTGAAGGAAGTTTTCAAGGATCAAGAGAAGATATTATATGATCAAGAAGAGTGAAAAGCCTAAGCTTGGGGATGCCCCCGTGGTTCATCCCGCATATTCAAGAAGACTCAAGCGTCTAAGCTTGGGGATGCCCAAGGCATCCCCTTCTTCATCAACAACTTATCAGGTCATCTCTAGTGAAACTATATTTTAATTCTTTCACATCTTATGCGCTTTACTTGGAGCGTCTGTGTGCTTTTATTTTTGTTTTTTTGTTTGAATAAATTCGGATCCTAGCAATCCTTGTGTGGGAGAGAGACACGCTCCGCTTTTTCATGTGAATACTCATGTTCTTCACTTATATTTGTTGAGTATTCTTAACTAGCTACTGCAGTGCTTTTAGCTCCTGTTTTTCATGCATCTCTTCGAGCTGTTAGCACTTGTTTATAAATACTCTCTTGCTGCATTATATTATCATTTGGAGAGTTTATGTTTAAATAAATTGATTGGTGTTTTTTGGAAGAAAGAAAATGCTACATGTGGTAGTTGGTATTGGAAAAAGATATGCATCTTGCTAGTACATGTATCATTGTTTGTCTTTTCGATTTGACACTTTGCAATTGTTTTGAGCTCTCAAGTAGATCATGTTTAAGCTCTTGCATCATGTAGTTAAAGCCTAGTAGTGGAGAACTACCGTAGAGCTTGTTGAGACTTGGGTGCATATTTGTTCTCTCTAAGGTCTAGATATTTTCTGGTAAAATGTTTGAGCAACAAGGAAGACAGTGTAGAGTCTTATAATACTTGCAATATGTTTTTATTAGTCTTGCTGTACCGGTTTATACTTGTGTTTGCTTCAAACAACCTTGCTAGCCTAAACTCTGTACTGAGAGGGAATGCTTCTCGTGCATCCAAACCTTGAGCCAAAACCCATGCCATTTGTGTCCACCATACCTACCTACTATGTGGTATTTCCTGCCATTCCAAGTAAATACTTCATGTGCTACCTTTAAACTATTCAAAACTTTATTACTCCTTATTTGTGTCAATGTTTTATAGCTCATGAGGAAGTATGTGGTGTTTTATCTTTCAATCTTGTCATTTACTTCTGACAGACTTTCACCAATGGACTAGTGGCATATACATCCGCTTATCCAATAATTTGCAAAAAGAGCTGGCAACGGGGTGCCCAGCCCCAATTAATTACAACTTTCATTAATAATTCTCTTCACATGTTTTGCCCTGATTTATCAGTAAGCAACTTAATTTGCAAATAGACACTCCTCCATGGTATGTGAATGTTGGAAGGCACCCGAGGATTCGGTTAGCCATGGCTTGTGTAAGCAAAAGGTTGGGAGGAGTGTCATCATAAAGAAACTAAAATACATGTGTAAACAAAAGAGAAGAGGGATGATCTACCTTGCTGGTAGAGATAACGTCCTTCATGGGAGCCGCTCTTGAAAGTCTGGTTGACAAGGGGGTTAGAGTGCCCACTACCATTCGTTGACAACAACAAACACCTCTCAAAACTTATTTTGCTCTCTTTATGCTTTCGAAAACTTAAAAAGCTCTAGCACATGATTTAATCCCTGCTTCCCTCTGCGAAGGGCCTATCTTTTACTTTATGTTGAGTCAGTTTACCTACTCCTTTCTATCTTAGAAGCAAACACTAGTGTCAACTTTGTGTGCATTGATTCTTACATGTTTACTTATTGCACTTGTTATATTGCTTTATGTTGACAACTATCCATGAGATATACATGTTACAAGTTGAAAGCAAATGCTGAAACTTAATCATCCTTTGTGTTGCTTCAATGCCTTTTACTTTGAATCTATTGCTTTATGAGTTACCTCTTATGCAAAACTTTTTGATGCTTGTCTTGAAAGTACTATTCATGAAAAGTTTTTGCTTATATGATTCATTGTTTACTCTTTATCTAGTTAGCAAACTATAGACCATTGTTTGAGTCACTTCATTCATGACATGAGCCTAGCAATATTATGATCAAGATTGTGTGAAAGCATGTCTCCTCAGAAATTATTTGTTGTTATCGTTTTACCTACTCGAGGACGAGTAGAACTAAGCTTGGGGATGCTTGATACGTCTCCAACGTATCCATAATTTCTGATGTTCCATGCTTATATTATACCAATTGCTACATGTTTTATATACACTTCATATCACTTTTATGCATTTTCTGGGACTAACCTATTAACAAGATGCCGAAGTGCCAGTTCCCTGTTTTCTGCTGTTTTTTTCCAGAAAAGTACTTCTGCGAATATTCTCGGAATTGCACGAAACAAAAGGCCACGTCCCTATTTTTCCAACACGTACACGGAGTCCGAAGGAGAGACGAAGGGGCCACGAGGTGGCCAAACCACCTGGCGGCGCGGCCCCCTGCGCCGCGCCAGCTGGTGGGGCCCCTCGGGCTCCACCGACGCCCCTTCGCCTATTTATTCCCCGAGGAAAACCCTAAAAACCAAGTCATATTTCCACGAAGAGTTCCGCAGCGCCGCCGCCATCGACGACAAGTTTCGGGGGACAGAATCTCTGTTCCGGCACGCCGCCGGGACGGGGAATTGCCCCCGGAGTCATCTCCATCGACTCCACCGCCATCTTCATCGCCGCTGCTGACTCCCATGATGAGGAGGGAGTAGTTCTCCCCCGAGGCTGAGGGCTCTACCGGTAGCTATGTGGTTCATCTCTCTCTCCCATGGTGTGATCTTTATGTGATCATGTGTATTGCTAGTATCGCTGAATACATTAATAATGTTTATGCTACTCAAGTGATTTTGTCTAGTTTCTGGAGTCATTGTGACAACACGGTATCAAGGTGACAGTGTGGGTACTTGTGTGACTCTATGAATAATTTAGACATTTATCATGGCTTATTCTTGGGAATTGTGGTGTTTGTTTACTCAGACTTTGAGGTGTGCTCTTGCAGCCCTACGCATAGTACTCTTGCTTCATCAAGAAGGAGAATAATCCCGAGCAGTATTTACTTGTGTTCAGTTGTGCTAATCTAGTTGAATATGTAGATGTTACTCTTTATCTATTATGCACTCTATAGGTTACTTTAATATGAACTCCGGTACTCTCCACGGTGTAAAGGTGACAGTGTGTGCACCGTGTGTGACTCCTTTATGACGTTGTGGCGCTTGTTTACTCCGGCTTGAGGTGTGCTTTTGTAGCCCTACACAATGAATGGTGTTTGTTATCCAATAAGAGAGTGTTTAAGAGTAGCTTTTATTTATTCAGTTATGAGATCATTGTTGAGAGTGTCCACTAGTGAAAGTATGATCCCTAGGCCTTGTTTCTAAGCATTGAAACACCGTTTACAACAAGTTCTGCTACATGTTTGCTTGCTGCCATTTTTATTTCAGATTGCAATTACTACTTGCAATCATCCATATCACTTGTATTTCACTATCTCTTCGCCGAACTAGTGCACCTATACATCTGACAAGTGTATTGGGTGTGTTGGGGACACAAGAGACTTCTTGTATCTTAATTGCAGGGTTGCTTGAGAGGGATATCTTTGACCTCTACCTCCCTGAGTTCGATAAGCCTTGGGTGATTCACTTAAGGGAAACTTGCTGCTGTTCCACAAACTTCTGCTCTTGGAGGCCCAACACTGTCTACAAGAATAGAAGCGTGCGTAGACATCAATCAGCTCCGACGAGGACTAGGACTGAGCGGCACCGCCGCCTCGTCGCCGCCGCTGCACCCCCGGGGCTCCGGTGTGAGCCCAATTTTCGGTCGTAGCTAGGGGTAGGAGCAGCAGCGAACGTCCCCGCCTGTAATTTTCAGTTCATATCCGTGTGGCTTTTGAATCTACGAGCCACGAGCTTCTGTAATGTCGAGCTTATATGTAATATCGACGCGGATTTGGTGCCATGGTGGGTAGCGGTGCATGCACTGAGAGCTGTTAGATCTGCCAAGTGATTCGTGCCGCCGTTTGCCTCCGTTTACTGTCCATGAATCCGTGCCGGTTCGCGTGAGAGGAAAAAGGAACCGTGTCCACGAATCTAACCCCACTGCGCCACTGACTTTTCTCTCTCCTTTATCAGCGTGTTAGTTCATAACCAAATTACCGAGACAGAAAAGGAAGAAAAAAATCAAACACATGCCATATAATTTTGCTTGAATACTAGGGAAATGGGCGCGGCAATGCCGCGCTTGTGAAGCAAATGAAATTTAAATTTGGTAACATGCATATTTGGAAATTGTGTAGGTTTGTAAATTATTGAAATTCGTAAAAGTTTGCCTGTGGAAATGCGGCAATGGCGCGACCGGTTGATAAATTTGGAATATTTAAATTTTTTTTTGTAGAAATATGAGTATTATGTGGATTCGGGAAAATTTGCGAGTAGAAGGATGTTGAGATTTTAGAAATTGTGATCTTTTTTGTATGGTATTTAAATTTGTGAAATATGTAACGTGGAATTTGAGGTGGAATGGTCAAATAGATTTTGAAAATTGTACATTTTGGAATTTATTCAAATTGAATTTATTTTAGCGTTCACCAAATGATGAGGTTTGAAAGGCATATAATATTTTGGAATATTTAAATTTGTAAATTTGTTGGAATGGTCAATTATGATTGGTTTTTTCCATAGGATGTAGGCGCGGTGATACGCGGCACCTGTTGTACTTAGAAATGATGAAGTTTGTGGGAATTTATCGTTTAGGATATCTCGAAGTATTTGTATGTTGGCATGAATGTGTAATTTAACTTAATAAGTTGAACTGGTCGAATATGTTTGTATTTGGATGTAAATTTGTATTGTGAATCCTTGGCCAGAGGAAATATATTGTATTAGCATCTGTTAAATTCAATTTATCTGTAAAGGAAATGAATTTGGTTTTTTTTAATGTGCATGCAATCAAGCATTATTTAAATTAAACTACGCATCTAGAGGTAGTTAAGTTCAATTTGTGCTTTTATTAAATTGAATTGCATGATTGGAGGGAATGCATATTAACCTATTCGAATTGGTATGATATGGTTGTGTTTTACCGTAAATATTTAATTTATCTCAATAATCGGAGGAAGTACATCGTATGACCATTTACGAAATTGTACTTTTGAAATCAATCCATAATTAGGGGAAATGAGTTTGCATTTTCTCGAAATATTCATGTAAGCAATTTTTTTTTTAAATGTGACTGCATAATTAGAGAGTTTGAAGTTATATTGTCGCCAAATATGTTAGCAAAATTGGCACGATCAAATATGGTTCCTTATTGACATAATTATCGTATGTAGCATTATAATGGAAGGAACTATATTATGGTTATGCGAAAATATGTCGTTGGTATTTGGCTGTAATAGTAGGATGTAATTTAAATCTTTGTTAGAAGAAATATATTGTATTAGCATCTATTAAATTCAATCCATTTTTAGAGCAAATGAGTTTGAGTTTTATTTAAACATGTATGTAATGAAGCATTATATAAATTTAATTACATAGTTGGAGAGTGGTAAGTTCAATTTGAGTATTTGTTAATTGGAGCTGCATAGTTAGAGAAATTTCAGTTATATTGTTTCTAAATATTAGCCTATTCAAATTGGTATGGTTTGTTTGTGTTTTCCCCTAAATATTTAATTTAACTCAATAATCGGAGGGGATTCATTGTGTGAGTAGTTGTTAAATTCAAATTAAGATCAGTCCATAATTAGAGGATTTTTTTTGAAATGTATGCATGTAATTAGAGAGATTCAAGTTATATTACTTGCAAATATGGTAGCTATTTAGAAATGGGTAAATATGGTTCCATTTTGCTATAATTTTCTATTTAGCACCATAATTGGAGGAAATATATTGTAGTCATGTCAAAATGTTAAATATTCGTAGCATTTATTAAATATTTGTGTATAATTGGAGGGGGTTTAGCTAAATTGTCTATGAATATTATCATTTTTGAAATGGTATAATAAGTTTGTATTTGCCTTAAAAATTTAATTTGACTTCGTAGTCGGATGGAATACATTATATGAGATTTATTAAATTCGTTCTATAGTTAGGGAAATTGAATTTGTTTTTTCGAAATGGTCGCCAAATTAAAGTTTTCAAATATGTTTGCAGTATGGCAGAAGCAGTTTTGTTGTTTTGTGTGATTATTTTGATATTTTTTCGATATTTTTCGATGGATAAATTTGAAGTTATGAATTTTGCAGTAAATATTTCTGGAAAAAGAAAAAAGAGCTGACAGGCCTGGCCCGCAGATGACGTCGCATTGACGTCATCAATGGCCACGCTCCGCGGACGGAGAGGGGCACGGCGCCGCCGCATCCGCGCGTTGCGGGGCACGCGAGTGCCGCGGCGTACTCGGCTGGTCGCGAGGTGCTCGGGAGCGGTGGCGCCGCTGCGCGAAGGTCGCCGGAGGCGCCACCGGCGAGCAAATCCGCGGCGGCGCATGCGGAGGACGGCGGCTTCGATTGCGCCGCGGCCGCGCTGTTCCGGCACGCGAGAGTGGGCGAGGAGAGAGAGGCGGCGACGGCGGAGCTGGGCATGTGCTCAGATCTAAACGGGGAGGGGCGGAGCGGTGGGGGCACGCGGCGGCGGCTTCGCGGCCGCGCGGGAGAGAGAAGAGGGGGAGGGGGGCTTGTGCTGGCGATTTTGCAGAAAAGCCAGCGTTTTTTGTTGAATTGCAAGTAGGTCCTCGTGCAATGTGGAAATTTGGACTGTGGGTTAATTTCTCGCGTTGCGAGTTCGTTTTTGCGAATTTGGGTTTGCCAAAAAACGTGCGCGGCCTCTGATGGGTAGAAATCCCTGTGCACTGTAGCACGCACGGTTCTTAAAAAGATCTGGGCTGTCTGTTCGCTCGATCGGACGGTGTGCGTTTAGCGGGCGACGTGGAGGCTAGAATTGGAGGTGGATCCCACCAACTTTTATATACTAGGGGATATGGTCTCAAACGGACATAGTACAATGTACGATGTGACAGGAAAAAGTTCTTTTACTTATCTCGTAAAAATAATTTGAATGCACATGGAATCTGGATCTGGATCGGGACCATGGGATCAAAACGCTGAAGCAAAAGCCAGGAAAGAAAAGGCAAATTCTGATCGAAAGAAAAACGCGGACGCCGTCCTGCGCGCATCCGCCCCTGATTCTCCTTCCTCGACTTGCATGCAGCCTGGGATCTCCGCCGCCTTCTGGACGCACGGGATGGCCTCTTCCTCATCTCGCAATCGCCCTGGGTTCCACGCTCGGAGATGGCCGGCAGCCCTTCCCTCCTCAGGAGCGGCGACAGAGCCCGCGCTTCTTCTGCATCTGCGAGAAGCTCAGGCGCGGCGGCGGCCATTAGCAGCTTCTTGTCCAGGTGCTGGAAGCTCGGGGGAGTGGGAGGGCTTGGGCGTTGGGTCGCTGGCGCGGTGGAAGAAATCGCGAACGGGCTCGAGTGGTGCCACTCCGACGGCCAAGAGAGAGAAACTGGTGGCCATCGTGGCCTCCCAGCACCGTAGCGGCGCCGCCTTGTGCTGTCAGCAGGAGCACGCGAGGCCTCGCCGTAGAGAGGGAGAGCGCGAGCCTGGCGCGGTCGCCGGGAGGAGTGGAGTGGCGGCGGATCTAGATCGGGCTGGGAGAAGAAAGGGGGATTTTCGCGAGGTAGAGGGTGTGGTGGCTACGATCCGAACCAAACGACCTGGCGGGGTGCGCGCCTGCGGGGAGAGTGCGGCGATGGAAAAAAAAGCCAGTAACGTGCGCCGCTACCCAGCATGGCACCCCACTATTTTGCTATGTAATACTCCCTCCGTCCAATAATATCCGTCTCAAGTTTGATAAAAAGTGGATGTATTCATACATGTTTCATGTCTAGATACATCCACTTTTTGACAAACTTGAGACAATTATTATTGGACGGAGGGAGTATTAAGCTACTTAATCTACTGTATGCGTCTCGCGGGTTTATTTTATCTTCATTTATTTATGTTTTGCCTCGCCGGCGTTGCCGCCCTGCGTCAATGTCGCCGGAGAAGAAGAAGAAGCAGAGAAAGCGCGCGCAGGGAAAGAGATTAAACGGTCGTCGTTGCTGACGTGAGCAATTGCGGGTCCCACCCACCTCCCTTGGTCCCACCCGCCTCCCTTTAATCTTAACTGACCGCGATTAAGAGCAATGAGTTAGGGAAGATATTTGAACTCGACGAGACGTCGCATGTGAGCTATTTTTCAGAAAGACGTCGTTCTCCAGCTATTGCCGTGAAAACATGTAGTACCTGAGCTATTCGCCCAGCATCTTTAAGCTGGCTGCAATTATGCTGGTCGGCTAGAGCTAGCGTGGTGGCCACAGTGTCGGCATAAAGACTCTCGGAAAGCTTGCTCTCGCACATCAACTTCATCCTTTCCATGGCATACCGATCTGCAGCAACAAGTAGATGCTTAAGCATTTCTTCATAGTCATCATCACTGAGGTCATCCATTTGTGAGGGCAACGAATCAGTGTAGATGAAGTGAAGGAGCCCTCTGAAAACAGCGGGCTGCATATCTTCAATGGTTACAGTAGTGCACCTATGCTCATCCCTCATCGGCCCATAGAACTCTGCCCTGAAGACCGGCGACCGCATGGCGAGTATGATCTTATGAGCCGGGAAAACCTCCTCTTTGACGTTGAAAGACACATCAGCCCTCTCTGTAGCCTCGAGGAATTTACCGAGATCATTCAGCAGGTCCGACGGCGGCACTTGAACAGCAGCACACATCTTGGCCTCTGCACTGAGCTTGATCACTGTAAGATTGCACTCGATGACAAGAATATCGTCCATGATATACTTTCCAACTTCACTCTTCCTCAAGAAATCTGTATGGCCCCATACCGACATCTCATCATCAAGCGTGTCGAAAACACTGGGCTCTACCCCGCTCGGGTTAGGATGAGTATAGATGGGCTGCGGCGGCCTGGTGGTGCAGTCGAGAATCCTGAGATGGTAGAGCGCCGTCACCTCGACATTCTTGGTCTTGAGCTCGACGTAAACTGAAACCCAGTCTTGGTACTCCACGTTGTCGCCGTCGGGGTAGAGGGAGACGCGCCAGTCGTGGCCGCCGACGGCGAAGGTGGCGGAGTTGATGCAGTTGCCGACGCCGAAGCCCCTGTAGAGGCTGTACCCGTCGATCTTGAACAAGTGCGTGCCGTGCGCGGTCTCCGGGGCGAGGGTGGACGCCGTCGTGGTTTGTGGGGTCTGGCCGTCTGGGACGCGGGCATTGCTGGTCTGTAGGTGGGGGAGGAACTAAGCGGCGGCGGGAAGGAGAGAGGCGATTCGGGTGGCGGCCGGCGGGGGCAAAGGCCGGAGGCAGCGCAACGGGGAGGTGGGGGAAATGATTTGCAGGCTGCTTTGCGAGAGCGGGCAAAGATTCGGGGGAATTTTTTCGGCCCAGCAAAAGTTTCCAACTACGAAAGCGTGTGTGTATTTTTACCCATTTACGAGTGTAACATTTCTATAAAAAAACAAATTGCGAGTGTAATTCCCTCAAAAACCAAATTTGCGAGTATATTATTTGGTTTTAGCCCAAACTTTGCCAAATGTATTTTTCGGTTAAGATTAACGTTTTTAGAGGGTGAATTTTCGGCCACCATCCAATTACATCAAATCTTTGAACTCTGCTATATTTTAGGCAACTATCACTCTCCCCCAGTGCGGTATTTCTTGTCAAATATATCTCTTGTCGCAAACTAATGCCATTTCATGTTAGAGTATACGTCTGTATACGCCATGTACCGTACATATCCTGTATAGGATCCTAGGCTATCCAACCGAACGCATGTAATCTTAGATTGATTCGGTTGTTGATCTGTTGTAATTCCTTGGTAGCCAAGGCATGTACTCTCTATATACTGGCAATACGAGATCGCCCAGATTGTGGCGTTTTCCTCAATTGTTTTCTTGGTATCAGAGCAACACCCAACCCTAAGCCCCACGATCCAATCTCAGCATGTCCACCTCCGCCGCCAACTCCAACGGCACCAGCGGCAGCCTTACCGTCTCCACCATGCCGGCCCTCGCCTCTGCCTCCATGCCCGCGTCCTCCTCCTCTGCTGTGAACGTGGCCAGCGTTCGGACGCACGTCCCCGTCACCCTCGACTTGAAGCTCTCCAACTTCGCCAAGTGGAGGATGCTGATCCGCGTGCTCCTCGGCAAGTACGAGCTCCTGCACCACGTCAACACCGTCGCCGCCCCTGACGCACGCACCGCCGACTGGATCCGCGAGGACTACATCGTTCGGTCTTGGCTGTATGGGTCCATCTCCGACGAGATTCTTGACATCATCATGGCGGAAGATCAAACCGCACAGGAGTCCTGGACGCTCATCACCAATCTCTTCCTCGAGAATCAGATGACGCGCGCGGTGTACCTGGAGGCCGAGTTCCGCGGCCTCGTGCAAGGGGACCTCACCGTCACCGCCTACTGCCACCGCCTCAAGGCCCTCTCCGACGCCCTCCGCGATGTCGGCACGCCCGTCTCCGACCAGACTCTCGTCCTCAACTGCCTCCGCGGCCTCAACCTGCGCTTCGCCGACATCACCACCATCGTCACCATGCAGAACCCGCTCCCGTCCTTCGCCCAAACCCGCTCCCTCCTCACGCTGCGGGAAACGCAGCTCGCCAACGCGGTCCAGGTGGGCAACCAGACCGCCCTGTACGGCGCCCCCTCCCACGGCGCCGGGAACAGCTCCGCTCCGGCCGGTGGCGCTGGTGGCAACACCGGCGGCGGCCACTCTGGCGGGAACCGCAATGGCGGCGAGAACTACTATGGCAAGAAGAAGAAGAACGGCGGCGGCGGCAACACCAATTGGAACTGGAACGGCCGCGGCGGGAACCGCTCCGGCACCAGCGGCGCCACTCCTGGCGTCGGCCCCTGGGTGTGCTTCAACCCCTACATGGGCCATCCTCCGCAGCCGCGCCCCAGCGGCGGCCCCAACAGCGCCCCAGGCCTCCCCAGCCTCCTCGGTGCACGGCCCAGTGCTCCCCAGCCGGCGCACGCCTTCCCCTCCCTCGCGCCAGGACACGGCCAGGCGTTCGGCACCAACGCCCCTCCCGCTCCCAACAACGCCGCCACCCCCGCCAACCCGCCACCCCGCGGTGAGTGGGTCATGGACTCGGGCGCCACAGCTCATATGGCCTCCGATCCCGGTATGCTCCAAACCACCTCTTCCTTTTCCTATCCTTCTTCCATCACCGTTGGAAACGGCTCTACTATGCCCATCTCTCACACTGGACATGCACCTTTTCATACTTCCGCACGCACCCTCTCTCTTAATAATGTCTTGGTTGTTCCTAATCTTGTCAAAAATCTAATTTCTACCCGTCGCTTTACCACCGATAATTTATGCTCAATTAAATTTGATCCCTTTGGTTTTTCTATTAAGGACCTTCTCACCAAGGGCGTGATCATGCGGTGCAATAGTCGCGGCGACCTCTACATCGTCACTCCACCGGCCGCCACCCACTCCAATTTCAGCCTTGTCGCCGCCTCCACCACCACAGAGCTTTGGCACCGCCGCCTAGGACATCCAGGACGTGACGCTTCGTTGCATCTTAATAAAATTTCGAGCATCTCTTGTAATAAGCAGCCTCGCCAATTTGCCACGCTTGTCAGCTTGGCAAACACGTGTGCTTGCCTTTCGCTAGGTCTACGTCTAAAACTATTGCACCGTTTGAATTAATACACTGTGATCTCTGGACATCTCCTGTGTTGAGTATTTCTGGTTTTAAATATTTTCTCATCGTTGTTGATGATTTCTCTCATTTTATGTGGACTTTTCCGCTCCGACAAAAATCAGATACCGCACTCACCATAATTAACTTTGTCGCATATGCTCGCACCCAATTCTCTCGCCCCCTCGTAGCATTGCAAGCCGACAACGGAACGGAGTTTCTCAACTCCACCGTAACAACTTTCTTAACCAGCCACGGCATTCGCCTCCGCCTCTCCTGCCCCTACACCTCCCCCAGAACGGAAAAGCTGAGCGTGCCATCCGCACCGTTAATGACGTCACCCGCACACTCCTTTTTCAAGCACACATGACTCCGGAATATTGGGCCGAGGCTCTGGCCACCGGCACATACCTAGTCAACATACGACCATCCCAACCAATTGGCTTTACTATCCCATACCAACGTCTACATAATTCCCTTCCAGATTTCCATGCTTTACGTGTATTCGGATGTCTCTGTTATCCCAACCAGTCCGCAAACGCACAGCACAAACTTGCTCCACGCTCCACGGCTTGCGTATTCTTAGGCTATCCTAGCAACCACAAGGGCTACCGTTGCCTCGACCTCGATTCTCGTCGTGTCATCGTTTCACGCCACGTCGTTTTTGACGAGACCGTTTTTCCCTTTGCACACACACCAGATCGGTCGCCCTACACCCCTGAGTCGCTCGACTTTCTTCTTGATCTCACCTCGACACACACTCACGTTGATCAGCCACCACACCCGCAACCCGCTATGCATGATTCCCCACAACCCGGCACCCCACCAGTCTTTGCCGGCCCAACGTCTCCTGGTCCGGACTCTCCACACACGCCTGGGCCCGCTGGGCCGTTTTCCGGCCCATCCTCTCCCGCGACCTCCTCCGGCCCATCTTCTCCCGCATCTTCTTCCGGCCCATCTTCTGGGTCGAGTCCTGGCACTCCTGCCTCCGATACGATCTCCCCACCGGTCGTAGTCCACCGTCCACCATCTCCTTCCAATGCTCACGGCATGACCACTCGTGCCAAACGCGGGATCTTCCAGCCAATCGATCGGCTAAACCTTTCGGTTACCCACACATCTCCTTCCCCCATTCCCAAAACATACCGTGGTGCCCTCCATGACCCCCATTGGCGTCGCGCCATGCTCGACGAATATGAGGCTTTGATGACTAACAATACTTGGTCGCTTGTTCCTCGCCCCTCTCGTGCTAATATTGTTTCAGGCAAATGGATCTTCAAGCACAAGTTTCACTCAGATGGGAGCCTCGCTCGTTACAAGGCTCGGTGGGTGGTGCGCGGCTTCTCACAACAACCGGGCGTCGACTTTGACGAGACCTTCAGCCCCGTCGTCAAGCCCGCCACCATCCGCATCGTCTTGAGCATCGCCTTGTCGCGGTCCTGGTCGATCCACCAGCTCGACGTCAAGAACGCCTTCCTCCATGGCTCTCTTGCCGAGGAGGTCTACTGCCAGCAGCCGCCTGGTTTCATCGACGCCCGCCACCCCGACCATGTCTGTCGCCTTCACAAGTCGCTGCATGGGCTCAAGCAGGCCCCGCGGGCGTGGTACCAGCGCTTCGCCCTCTTCACACATCGACTCGGCTTTGTCGCCTCGCAGTCCGATGTGTCGCTCTTCGTCTATCGCCATGACGGCGAGCTCGCCTACATCCTGCTCTACGTCGACGACATCATCATCACTGCTTCGAGTGATCAGCTTCTTCACCGACTGACTCGGCTCCTGGCTTCCGAGTTCGCGATGACGGACCTTGGCGACCTCTCCTTCTTCCTCGGGATATCTGTCACGCGGACAGCATCTGGCATGGCACTGTCGCAGAAACAGTATGCTGTTGACCTTCTGCAGCGCGCCGGCATGATCGACTGCAACCCCTGCTCCACCCCCATCGACACCAAGTGCAAGCTGTCCGCCGCCGATGGTGCTCTTCTCAAGGATCCCACAGAGTACAGGAGCTACGCCGGAGCTCTCCAGTACTTGACGCTCACGCGTCCTGACATCGCTCATGCCGTCCAACAGGCGTGCCTTCACATGCACGCGCCCCGCGAGCCTCACCTGAACTTGGTGAAACGGATCCTTCGCTACATCAAGGGGACCCTCGACTTCAGCATGCATCTCTCTAGCTCTTCACCCGCTACTCTCACCGCATATACCGACGCCGACTGGGCTGGCTGCCCGGATACGCGGCGGTCGACGTCCGGCTATTGTGTCTACCTCGGCGACAACCTGATCTCCTGGTCGTCCAAGCGTCAGACAATGGTCTCTCGTTCGAGTGCGGAGGCGGAGTACAGGGCCGTCGCTCATGTTGTGGCTGAATGTTGCTGGATCCGTCAGCTGCTCGGCGAGCTCCATCATCCCCTGTCGACTGCCACCGTCGTCTTCTGTGACAATGTTAGTTCTGTCTACATGGCCTCGAACCCGGTTCAGCATCGTCGCCCTAAGCATATTGAGATCGACATTCACTTCGTTCGCGAAAAGGTCTCGCTTGGCCAAGTCCGAGTTCTTCAGGTGCCCTCCTCTCGACAGTTCGCTGACATCATGACTAAGGGGCTCCCGACACAGCTGTTCAATGATTTCCGGTCCAGTTTGTGCATCTTTCCAGTCGACGCATGAACTGCGGGGGGATGTTAGAGTATACGTCTGTATACGCCATGTACCGTACATATCCTGTATAGGATCCTAGGCTATCCAACTGAACGCATGTAATCTTAGATTGATTCGGTTGTTGATCTGTTGTAATTCCTTGGTAGCCAAGGCATGTACTCTCTATATAATGGCAATACGAGATCGCCCAGATTGTGGCGTTTTCCTCAATTGTTTTCTTTTCAAATCTAGCCTCTCGACTAGGCACCATTCCAAATGGGGCTAACCTTGTACATGTCGGCGACAAGCCTCCTCGGCTCGCTCCCGACTCGCGTGCATGTCACCCGCACAACACGCTCGCCTGCACAAACACTCCAGCGCTGATGTCTGCTAATATTCCACGCGGTGCCTATTTGTCAGTCATGTTGAACCCATACGAGACCTAACGGGGCTTGCCCATTCGGCGAGATTTGATAAAGAAAACGAGCTCAATGACGCTGAGGGAATAGAGGTATACCTAGAATGCTGAACGACCCGATTCAACAATTCAGATGCTCAAATCGTTGTGGTAATTAAGTTCTAGGTGGTTGAGTTTTATTGTTTTTTATTTCACATCTCCGGTCAATCCTCATGCAACCAAGAAGCCATCTACAAAAAGAGATCACAAGAGAAGATAAGGAGGGTAGTCACTGGCTCCGGCGCGAAGTGAGGGCCAAACACTCCATGTGTGTTAGTTAATTTATTTGAGAAACTTAATTAATGTTTCTAGGATTTAGTAATCTAACTTATTGGTTGGAATCCTGCTTGGCTATGTTTAGATCAAGTCCTTGTTCCCTTGTATGAGTTATGAGATAAACCCCATAGTTGATGCCAGTTCGGCGTGGTGTGATCACGAGGTACCGCGGTGACATTAGATACCCAAATCTAGGGGTGGAAATAAAACTCGAAACTCATGAGTTTAACGAGTACTCGAAAACTCGGCTCAACTCGGACACATATGAGTTGAGCCAAGCTGACATTTCTAGCTCATTAAGAAAAGGACCTTAATTGGCGAGTTACGATTACTCGTTAAACTCGTGTAGCTCGTAATATGCCTAAGAATCTAAAATCGTGGGAGAGTAGCCACTAGCTAGAGCCATGTAGGCTATATATGGCAGTTATTTCTATCATGTTGTTGTTTTTTAATATATGGACAATGATTTGTTAAGAAATGTTTGAATATTTAAGTTTATGCTATAATATGGACTATGCACGTTATACATGCTTATGGTCTTAATGTTTATTACCGAGCTTAATTAGTTTAATGAGCCAGCTCGAGTTTTTATTGAGTCGAGCCAAGTTGTGGTATGAAGCTCGTTTAGTTAACGAGTTGAGTTGAGTTGGCTCGTTAACTAACGAGTATTTACGAGTTGAGTCAAGTCGAGTCGAGTTGGCTCGATGTCCACCCCTACCCAAATCCTTAACTCTGAAATTGGTGAAACCACAAAGACCGCTGGACTTGACACAAGAAGAGAAAAACAACGAATACATAGCTCTTGAAGCACGCAATGTGATTATTGCCTCCATGGCACACAATGGGTTGTAGCCTTTCATTTTCGCAAATACGGTGGATTCCGTTACTCATTATTAATTATACAAGAAGAAAAATGATAAGCATGTGATCAGCTAATAATATTGAAACAACAAGTTCTTGTTGGTTTTAACAACATAGTCTCATATGTACACAGACAAACTATATGTCTAGATTTTTCTGCGAGAAACTATATGTCTAGAAATTATAATTTCTCCCAAAGAAATGATGCGCACAATGGTGGTGCAAATATAAAAATAACGTAACTGTAGTTGCCTAATCGTTCTATTCGGGGCCATGAAATATTCTTTTCCTGTCAGCATCCAGCCGCTCGATCTCGCCCCTTGCCCCAGCTCCATTACCCGATCTCCTGAGTTTTGTCATTTCTTTATCTAATTTTTTCAACTGTCGAAAAAAACTTGTGTCACCAAGACAGCAAGATATATATATCTATACTCTACATAATAACATTTTTTCAGTTTAGAGGCACCTGCCATAAAACCATAAGTTGTCACTTCAAAGCCAAATTCTCAAAGCTATTATTATATGGATTTTTCTGGAGATTAGTGGCGCACCCAAAGACCCGACGAGCGTACTAACCTTTCGATGTGGCCAACGTTGTACGCCGACCCTACGGCAGATTCCTTTGAGAACTGTGGTGCAGATATCAAGCTTCTTGGAGGCCTCGGTGATGCGGAGGTGAAAGTACGGTGCGATGTCGCTGAATTGCATCATCCTGGTTCGCTCCCTCTAGAAAATATGTACCCAGACACTGTCAATATAATGGCCTTACAAGTGGAGTATAATTATTAACTTTATTCTATATACATGCAAGTGGATTTGGCAATTATTTTTTCTGGATTTTGATCATGTTCATCATATCTTATCTTGCATTGTATGCAAAAGATCCAAAAATTAGTAACTTGCTCCCTGTGTGGATGCCTACCGGACTTGTTTATTCTATGCTCTTTCCTGTTTGTTCGTAACTAAACTATGTTCGCTAAACTATGTGTGCCGTACTTGGTTTTATTAATTTAAACCCGGTCTCATCTCGACATATATACATACCTGCAATGTAAACGCGCTCCTGCCTGTAACCTGCTGCAAGGGTTGCAACACTTGCACGTGCGTGGTATGGTTTAGTTGAGATGGCCCTACAGCCAAGACAGCAGGTAAAGCCGTGAAGGTTGATTCTTGGAACTGAATCAAAATCATCCATGTTTACAGAAGCAAACCTGCAGGTTCTGGCTCTTTGTCTCTCCGGATTACAGGCTTGACTCGATTGGCATCATTTCTTGCCACCGCTCCTTCACGGTCGTGGGGCTCGTTGCCCTGGATGCCCGGGTTCATGGCCGTGCAAAGGACGTCGTGGAACACTGAGAGCGAGTCGCGCACCACGGCGTGATTGCCGGCTGCTCGCTGCAGCGCGTAGTTCGTCAGGCAATGCCTCACCCACTCGTAGTCCCGGCCTCTGAAACTGCGTGATCAGATTACTCAGACGCCAACAACAAGTGAGTACATGAAGATATCATCGGTGTATATAGTTCTATACGTAAATGTATATGATTTGAACTCGATCAGTGATTACTCGATGCATGACTGGTGCGCCAATGCCGTGACCAACCCCTCGGAGTTGAGTCCATACACCTCTGCTATTGCATGGTTGAACAAACCGGTGGCCACACCATGGATGCAAAGTTTCATCAACTCCAGCCCTAGAATTTCATATACACATGTTTGTTAAGTTCATATTCATGTTACTGGGAACGAAGGTACTTGGTACTCTTAAGCCTTCACTACAAATGATCGTACTCATGCCTTATGTCAAACTATATAGGGATGGATCTCTCTACCGTTGGAATGCACGACTTCTCTTAGCACTTGACAGCCGCTGCAATCCAACACATCCGCCTGGCGCGCGGCCGTAGTGGACGACGTCGATGGGTTACCGTGGACTACTGGCAAGCCCTTAGGCTGAGTGACGCCCGGAGCGCCGTCGCCGGTGCAGTAGTTACCAACTATCCCTGGGCAGTAAAGAAGACCTTCGGAGAAACTGTGACTGCAGGCAGGCTGATCCTCGGCGTTGTGGATGTCGGACATGTCGAGCAAGAGCAGGACGTCGTCATCGAAGTCGTACGGTGCCGGCAATGGGTCCGCTTGCCCATGGGCGCCGTCGCGGGTCGACATCACTATGATGGACTTCGATAGAAGGGGGCGGCGGCTAGAAAATGCAATTCGATGGAGTTCGCTTGCCGTTGCAGAAGTGCATCTCCGGCTGGGCGGCCGCCAGGGGAAGATATGTGAAGATAGCGGGAGCGCGATGGCGAGAATACGCGCGCGTAGCAGTTTGGGTGACGGGCGCAGAACGGTTACCCTTGTTGCCCCATATATTAAATAAGAAGAAGTTGCAAGAAAGCAATTTTGAGACTAGCCCGATATTACAAAGAAGGGACTACTCTCGCGGCATCAAGTTGCCCAAATGTTTGGCACCCGCTAGAACCCACAACCGGTCTCACTTTTAATTCTATCAAACAACACGAAGGGCGGCGTAGACTTGTGTTGGAAAACCCTTGCATTCCTCTCATTCCAAACCTCCCAAGTAGTTAGGAGAGTAACCGATGCGACCGCCTTCCGATGAGGGGAGACCTCCGCCATCTTCAACCACCACTCATTGAAGGAGAGGTTTACCCAAGTGTCTGGCGCAATGTTGTTGATCCCAAGCCAACCCTTGATCATTCCCCAAAGCCTACGCGTAAGACGGCAATGGACAAAAAGATGTGCCACCGTCTCCGTTGTTTGCTTGCAAAAGGGGCATAAGCCACAATTCGGCCACCCCCTCCTAGCCAACCGGTCCGCCGTCCACACCCTATTTTGGTTGGCAAGCCAAGCAAAAAACTTTGTCTTCGGCGGCGCCCAAACCTTCCAAATTGTCTTCTCCATGGATGAGAAGATAGTGCCCATGAATTGCAACTCATATGCGGTCTTTGTCGTGTACTCGCCATTCACCGTGAGCTTCCAACGAATCTCATCACAAATGTTGGGGTCAAGTTGTATGTTGAGTAGTAGCGCCCAAAGGGCCATGAATTGGGAAAAATGTGCACCGGTGAAATCCTCATCAAGCCTCACTGTGGCACCCCCTTCTGGCACAGCTTGTCAGAAGGGCGGTCGTCCCGTGCGCCAGCCCAAGATATCTGGCCGCACGTTACGACAATGCGACATAGCGGAAATCATTACACAATCAGGCACAAAGTGCTACAAAATGGTTTACAAGGCCGTCGAGGCTTTACAAAATATCAAGCCAAGCATGGCCCAACTCAGAGTTTTAACTGGCAGCGGAAGACATAAATGAGGCAACGGCTTGGAGCGGCTCCACTCCACAGGCATCTGGCTGGGCTACTGATCCTAGCACGCTCTTGCTCCATCTCCTTGCTAAGGTAGAAGATGATTCCTCGCCGATATCTGGCCACAATCACAAGGCCCGTGAGTACATTATTATGCACTCAGCAAGTATCGCCCCTCACCACAAACAATCCAACAATCATGCCACAAGGTATATACTGGAAATAAAATCCTATAACATGTCAAGGTGTACTCCAGATACATGACATAAAAGTAGCATGGCATTGACAACCAAACCTGTCATAAGCAAGCAACGGGGTATCACCAGTACAGAGTCCAAGCCAGGTGGGGTTGGATCGTGCACCGGCAATCATACAAAGGACTTACCTGTGACGAGTAGACGAGTGTACCAGTTGGTACCAAATAATACACAACATCACCTGTGATCACTGCTAGGCCCACTGGCCTCATCTTTCAACTCTGGGCATGCACGGTTGATGTGGGCTCTGGCCTAACTATAGGCTTCCCAACGCATCACACCGCCATCCCTAAACTTGGTTCACAATCACATCTCAAGTAGTATTCCCTGCATCAACTTATTGTTCATTTAGTGAAATCAGGTTGTTCATCTTTCTTTCAAACAGAACTTATGTTTAACCTCCTGACTCGACAAAGACAATAGTGTGACTGACACTGAACTCATTGTTCCGTAACCTTGGAACTAGGCTAGATATCCAGATTTACACTCTCGAGAGGTTGCAATACTTCACTCATCTAATTGGATCATTAACAACCGGTACTTTAGGATCACATCCACAATACGGTCTGATACACTCACTCAACCGTTCACGCCATCAAGACACTCCCTATATAGCCACCGACATAACTATATGCCTTATGCAGAAGTGAATCCGGCACGTCCCCAACCCATGAGCGACGCCTAGCTCCGGAACCTTCGCAAGACTAGCCCCGACCAACTATGGTAACCGACTAGACTTGCCAAAAAGGGTGGCATCAAAGGAGGCCCAATAGGATTACGTAGGTCAAGGCCCGCCCATGTGAGCGACAGTGGTAGTGCTTTCGATGTACAGATTAGTGGCACTATGGACTGACCCTATCGAAATTTGGAGGGGTGTTTCATTTAATCAAGTTTCATCATAACAAGTCCAAATAACAGAGGATTAGTCCAACACAACAATCACAATATCATAATTATGAATCATCAAACAACAGGACTTTAGCAACATCATGATTCAAGCAATAGTTTGTTTGTATTAACTGCGTGACTATGGCGGTTCCTCCAGCCGGCGTCACCACAGATCAATTACGAATTATGGTTTAGTCGGTTTGCGTCGACCGGGTGACTATCGTGGCGATCCCGCCAACAAGCGCCACCACAGATCAACTAGTTGGTTAGCGTCGACCGGGTGACTATCGTGGCGATCCCGCCAACAAGCGCCACCACAGATCAACTACAAAATATAGCTTAGTTGGTTTGATCGGACGACTGTGGCGGTTCCTCCAGCCAGCGCCCTCGCAGATTAATTACAAAGTTGGTGAGGCATGTAGCCTCCAAATAATGAACCGAAAAGAAATCATAGGAAAGAAAGCATTCATTCCACTCGAGGATTAACCTGACGTGGTGTCAGCAATCTTGGCAAAAAGAACCAAATGGAAAGTCAGCTCCCAAGCGTCGCAGTCCGGGTGGCTTACGCCAACCATATTTGACGGAGGGATAAGAAGCAAATAACTCTTTTGGAAATGCCCCCAACTCCGAGGATCATAAGACGACATTCGTCCGCTCCTCACCTCGGCGAAGAAGAAGAAGCAAACAATCATAGGGACACATGTTTTATAGTTGTTTATTTAGAGGGTTCGACAAAGCCACGCAAGAGCCAGTCGCACAAATAATTCACACGTCATTCTAATGCATACATGGATGATGAATGAAACATGGCAGGGGCAATATTCGAAGTAACATATTGAACATAACAATAGCAGACCGACATAATACATACCGAACGCAGACAAATATAAACACTCGGCAAGGCAATGAGCAAATAACAAACAACATTGCGGGATGGCTCATAGCAAGGGTTAGCTTGTCTGCAAAGATCTACACCGTTTGGCTTGGGGGGTCACGGGCACGTCACGGTTTGGGATCTCAGTTCGCCGGTACCGCGGGATACACCTAAGCAGGCATTCAAGGGTACTGAGCATACAAGTATTTTACAGAAATGTAAAACCGATACTACTAGACAGAGCTCCTCAAACTAGGAATTTTCAAATTTGAATCACCTCAATCGGAGCTACGGATCAAAAGATCTAGCCGTGCGACGGATAGCTATTCACTGCCCACTCGGAAAAAAAACCAGAATGGGCTGCTTCTGAACTGGGCTGGGCTGGTAGCGAATTTCCTGAGAATCCGTTTTCAGTGGCAGAAAACGTAAACACAGAAATACGCTGATCTGTAGACTGTTCATCTAGCTAGCTTTCTTCTAGCTTCCCACGTACGGGAGGAGCTCGGGAGAGAGCTGCCGGCAGCGGGAGACGGCTCGGCGGGCCGGCCAAAGACGGCGGCGAGGTCGCCGTACTCCACCGCGACGGAGGAGCGCGCGGGAGTGGGCAGGGACAGCCTCGGGCGGTGAGGTCCCGAGCTCACCGAGCCCGACCAAGGCGGGAGGTCGTCGGCGCCGACGGCAGGCGGCTCGGCGGCCGTCTGAGGACGGCGGCGACGCCGTGGGGCTATGCCGCGCCCGGGGAGGGGTCCACTGGTCAGCGGGGTGGGCTGCTCCATGTCGGCTTCCACGTGGTCGTCGTCTTCCACCTCGCGTCAAGCACGGTCGCGTGAGCAGGAGGCTCGGGCGGCGCTGGGTGCCGGCGTTCCGCACCGCTCCGCCATGCGCCGGGGGCGGGAGAGGAACCGCGCCGTTGCGCCGCGTCCACGGGACGGTCTAGGGAGCCGGGAACCACGGGGGGGGGGGGGTGGCGGCCCGAGTTCCACCGAGTTCGGCCATGGTGGCCAAGCTCCGATCTCCCTCCCCCGTTGCTCCTAGGATGAACCGAGGTGGGGAATGGGATGGTGGCAGTGCACCGCGACCAGGGGGAGGGCTAGGGGTGCGGGGAGGCCGAGCTAGCTCGGGTTCTTCCTCGACATGGTCATGGCGACCATGGCCGAACCTCGAGTTCGGCTCGGTTACTCCTGCTGAAAAACGGGGAGGGGTTCTGGGAAGGGAGGAGGAGATGCTCGGCCAGGGTAGGGGGAGAGTGGAGAGCTGGGGTGCGCCCGCGAGGGAGAGCTCGGGGTCCTTTTATAGGCAAGGAAGAGGGACACGGGGAAGCTCTCACCTACGTACTACATCGTCGGTGGAGAGGATAAGAGGAGGAGCTGGATAGGAAAGGCTGAGCTGGATGCACAGTAGTGCACGAGGTTGTACTGCAGCTCTGGGGTTAGGCAGGGTTTAGGGCTAAGCAACGTTTAGGTCAAGCGAAAGCGGCGTCTAGGGCGCGACACGGGCGGCATCGTCGCGTTCCCGGCGACTCGGAGCTCCAAACGCGATGGGGTTTTCACCACTGCACGCCAAATTCAAAACTCTACAACTTTGGTGACTAAAGTTTTTGCAATTTCGAAAATTGGTGCGACTAGAAGTTTTGAAAAACAGTACTGGTCAAATTTGAAATTGATTATTCGGAGAGGCAAATGATTTTTGGTTGGGTCAAGACTTTGCCTAGAGGTGTGGGCTCACCTAGTGCTTGCATCTAGGTGTTCTCCTCACACTACAAAAATCATTTGGCTTGGTTTTGAAAACATTTGCATTTTAGGGCAGAAACTTGGACAGAGGAAAAATCAAATATTTTCTTAACAAGGTATCCAATATTTTTACATACAAGGGTTCCACACTGCCTAGGGATCATCCCCTAATTTTTGTAGAATTTTTGGAGACATAGAAATAGGGGTTCTTTTGGAAGTTGCAAATAGGCAAGAAAAGAGCACTACAAAGAAAGTACCTTAAATATTGCTCAAATGAGGTTGGTACAGTGGAGTGAAATGTTCAGGAGGTGGATTCATGCATCTCCCCAAAATTGTAGAATTTTTGGATGAGTGGAAGGTGTCTGGATAATTTTCGGTTTGAAACCGACATAACAGGGAATAGGGTTTAACTTAGGAATATTGCATGGGACTAGGAAATATTTTTCCATGGGAGTGATGTCTGTGTATGAGGGAACCATATGGTAGCTGGGTAGAATTTATTTCAAGCTGAAATTGCGGTGGAGGCTTTTAGTGGGATAGGCCGGAAGGATTTTGGAACCACCAAATGGAACCAATGGTTTAACAGATAAAACAATGTCATGGAATTTATGGTGGAGGTCGACAAAGATCGAGGATTGTGGGGGAATTTTCTAAGAGCGCGAAACCAAAGTCACATCAAAGACCAACAGGTTCGAAGAAAATATTTAGAAACCCGAAAAAGTTTTTCCGGCGTCCAAAAATAAACAAAAATTTGGTCTAAATTTTCGGGGTGTTACAAACCTTCCCCCCTTAAAAAGAATCTCGTCCCGAGATTCGGAGACTTATAGAGATTCCCGGGGTTATACAAGATATTTCTTGCATGGTTTAACATACCCCTATTTTAAAACCTTTTTCGTAAACCTTCCTACCACGACTATAGTTCGAAACACATAGAGAGATCCACACACATCAAGATATTTCTTAAAACCAGACACTTTGCAAGCATAGCATTACTATCAAACAAGGCATACCCAAATGAATGACATGGCAGGGGCTCACGGAATCACACAATATAGGATCTACCATCATGGTTATAAATATAAACTAGGGTTTTTGCTTAGACGATCACACATGGCAAGGCACACATAAACAACACAACCCTGGCAAAAGCAAACAAGCATGTCTACAAACAAGCTAACATTCAACAAAACAGAGTTTGAACTTGGGTAAGTAGTTACCCAAAATTTTATAAACAAAAGGATTGGGATATGCTATCCTATCCTCTCATTTAGGGTTTTATTTTGGAAAAGCTATATATACACTTTCATGCATACATAGGTTTTGAAAAATTTAAGGTTTCTTTTAGGAGAAGGATGTTTGTGCCACCCAAAATGGGCTCACAAGCACCTAGATTTTGAGGGGTAGGGCCACACCCAAAATTTGTTTTTGCAAAGATTTTTTCCCTATGAAATGCCATAGATACGAGGGAAGAACTTTCGGGGTATCTCCTTGCACTGAAGTAATTGTAGAGTTCTAGCTGGAGTAGAACTTCCATCCTTCATTTCTGAAATTTTTCCACCGGCCATACTCCTTCTCTTGCAGCAAAGATAACATGGCTGGATACAAGCATATAGACAGCAGAATTTCTATTCTGGGAAAAACATCATTTTAGAAAAATAGTCCTGCATTTTCATGGCCCAAAACAAAACGGCTGCAGCAGTATGGCATAATCATTTCAACCATACCGTATAGGCAAGCACAAGCAAACATAGACAGAAAACACTCTACAAAAATCCTTCTGTGTTCCAGCGAGGAGGAGCACCCAACAAGCAATTAAAGCTTGAGGGGTGGATCTCGTGGAGGGCTCGGGCCCTTTCTTTAACATGCGGATTTCACAAGGTTCATATTGGGTGAGGAACCTTGCGTCGATACATGTACGAGTTTTTCAAACCTATGCACGAGCCAACATTAAGTGGGCGGGACACCGTTGTTACAGTGTCTCATTAAATACTTCCACTTAATAGTTAAACTGGTGCAACACACACAAAATAATTTTTATACTAGAAAATAATATCATTCAAAGTTTGCATTAATTTTACAGGTGTGCATATGTGTCTGGGTTCACATATACCACTTCTGCTTTTATGTGATCTGTCATTTCTTCAAAACTCTTCAACTGAAGAAAGGACATGGTATTCCGTCACATGTCAACCAAGTGGTTAACAAGGAAATCAGAACATCAAGTTTTTCACAGGCTAAGCTAAGAACAACTTAACCGCGGAGAGAATAAACATGCAGCACAAGAAAACACAAGGGGTTACAAACAACCTCACAAACTCTCACCTACCAACTTAGGACTCCTCACTTGGTGGGGACTTGGTCTGGGCATCCACTTTGTTGCCTTCTGGATCTTGCGGTTTTGGTCCTAAGCAAAGCTTGGTATCCACTGGGCTCTTGTCGGTGGGCTGCGGGACTCGGGCAAGGGCTTGCCTATTGGAATGGCATTCCTCCAAGTGGTAGGCAAGAATGCTCTCCAAGGCGGTGGTGTAGGCTTCGAGGTGGGACAAGGTTGAGTTGAGCATCACTTCGATGCTTACCATGGGATGGCTGGGGCTTGCAAGGGATCTTGGCGGAAAGAAGCGAGGCGGGAGGTTCGGTCGCGGCTTCAAAGTACCGCAGACGAGCAAGACATTTCCAAGCTGCAACTTGGAGAGCCATCTCAGGGGAATCCACGAAGTGGCTTTGAATCACATATGGCGCCGCGCTTCCTAAGGCACTTGTGGCGACATACACATCGGCATGATACTCGCTCATGCGGGAGGAGAGGTTAGACCGATATACATGGTACACCGGCCGAGAAACACAACCAAGAATGTCGCGAGCAGCTTCCCACAGCAGAGGTGGAAAACCGGGGCGAAACTCAGCGGTGGTCTCGAAAACAAGGGTAGGTTCCATCTACAACCTCAAGCTAAGGTACTTGGGAGAGAGGAGAGCGCAAGATTCCTGAGCGGGATCTGCTTCAAGAGAGTTGGGTTGCAAGGATAGCAAGCGAGGGTGGGATTTTATAGGTAGCCAGGACTTGGGTCTCATACTAATGGGTAGTGTCGATTCCTTCTCATGGAAGAAACCGGCGAGCCTCACTCGGGGATTGGGACAAGTCCTACTGCACCATACTGTTGACCAACAATAGCCATGCCGGTTAGGCGGAGATGGGTCAAATCCATCGGGCTCCTTGTCGGGCAAAAGTAAGGCTGGGCTTTCCATGCTAGGGTAGTCTACAGCCAGCCTGGTGCTCTGATACCATGCTCTGTGGCACCCCCTTCTGGCACAGCTTGTCAGAAGGGCGGTCGCCCCGTGCGCCAGCCCAAGATATCTGGCCGCACGTTACGACAATGCAACATAGCGGAAATCATTACACAATCAGGCACAAAGTGCTACAAAAGGGTTTACAAGGCCGTCGAGGCTTTACAAAATATCAAGCCAAGCATGGCCCAACTCAGAGTTTTAACTGGCAGCGGAAGACATAAATGAGGCAACGGCTTGGAGCGGCTCCACTCCACAGGTATCTGGCTGGGCTACTGATCCTAGCACGCTCTTGCTCCATCTCCTTGCTAAGGTAGAAGATGATTCCTCGCCAAAATCTGGCCACAATCACAAGGCCCGTGAGTACATTATTATGCACTCAGCAAGAATCGCCCCTCACCACAAACAATCCAACAATCATGCACAAGATATACTGGAAATAAAATCCTACAACATGGCAAGGTGTACTCTAGATACATGACATAAAAGTAGCATGGCATTGACAACCAAACATGTCATAAGCAAGCAACGGGGGTATCACCAGTACAGAGTCCAAGCCAGGTGGGGTTGGATCGTGCACCGGCAATCATACAAAGGGCTTACCTGTGACGAGTAACGGTGTACCAGTGGTACCAAATAATACACAACAGCACCTGTGATCACTGCTAGGCCCACTGGCCTCATCTTTCACTCTGGGCACGCACGGTTGATGTGGGCTCTGGCCTAACTATAGGCTCCCAACGCATCACACCG
The DNA here is from genome assembly GCA_947311845.1 of Poa pratensis. Taxonomy (NCBI): domain Eukaryota; kingdom Viridiplantae; phylum Streptophyta; class Magnoliopsida; order Poales; family Poaceae; genus Poa; species Poa pratensis. The sequence continues at coordinate 28,563,993 of CAMZMU010000041.1, forward strand.
CCATCCCTAAACTTGGTTCACAATCACATCTCAAGTAGTATTCCCTGCATCAACTTATTGTTCATTTAGTGAAATCAGGTTGTTCATCTTTCTTTCAAACAGAACTTATGTTTAACCTCCTGACTCGACAAAGACAATAGTGTGACCGACACTGAACTCATTGTTCCATAACCTTGGAACTAGGCTAGATATCCAGATTTACACTCTCGAGAGGTTGCAATACTTCACTCATCTAAGTGGATCATTAACAACCGGTACTTTAGGATCACATCCATAAGACGGTCTGATACACTCACTCAACCGTTCACGCCATCAAGACACTCCCTATATAGCCACCGACATAACTATATGCCTTATGCAGAAGTGAATCCGGCACGTCCCCAACCCATGAGCGACGCCTAGCTCCGGAACCTTCGCAAGACTAGCCCCGACCAACTATGGTAACCGACTAGACTTGCCAAAAAGGGTGGCATCAAAGGAGGCTCAATAAGATTACGTAGGTCAAGGCCCGCCCATGTGAGCGACAGTGGTAGTGCTTTCGATGTTCAGATTAGTGGCACCATGGACTGACCCTATCGAAGTTTGGAGGGGTGTTTTATTTAATCAAGTTTCATCATAACAAGTCCAAAAACAGAGGATTAGTCCAACACAACAATCACAATATCATAATTATGAATCATCAAACAACAGGACTTTAGCAACATCATGATTCAAGCAATAGTTTGTTTGTATTAACTGCGTGACTATGGCGGTTCCTCCAGCCGGCGTCACCACAGATCAATTACGAATTATGGTTTAGTCGGTTTGCGTCGACCGGGTGACTATCGTGGCGATCCCGCCAACAAGCGCCACCACAGATCAACTAGTTGGTTAGCGTCGACCGGGTGACTATCGTGGCGATCCCGCCAACAAGCGCCACCACAGATCAACTACAAAATATAGCTTAGTTGGTTTGATCGGACGACCGTGGCGGTTCCTCCAGCCAGCGCCCTAGCAGATTAATTACAAAGTTGGTGAGGCATGTAGCCTCCAAACAATGAACCGAAAAGCAATCATAGGAAAGAAAGCATCCATTCCACTCGAGGATTAACCTGACGTGGTGTCAGCAATCTTGGCAAAAAGAACCAAATGGAAAGTCAGCTCCCAAGCGTCGCAGTCCGGGTGGCTTACGCCAACCATATTTGACGGAGGGATAAGAAGCAAATAACTCTTTTGGCAAATGCCCCCAACTCCGAGGATCATAAGACGACATTCGTCCGCTCCTCACCTCGGCGAAGAAGAAGAAGCAAACAATCATAGGGACACATGTTTTATAGTTGTTTATTTAGAGGGTTCGACAAAGCCACGCAAGTGCGAGGCGCACAAATAATTCACACGTTATTCTAATGCATACATGGATGATGAATGAAACATGGCAGGGGCAATATTCGAAGTAACATATTGAACATAACAATAGCAGACCGACATAATACATACCGAACGCAGACAAATATAAACACTCGACAAGGTAATGAGCAAATAACAAACAACATTGCGGGATGGCTCATAGCAAGGGTTAGCTTGCCTGCGAAGATCGACACCGTTTGGCTTGGGGGTCACGGGCACGTCACGGTTTGGGGTCTCAGTTCGCCGGTACCGTGGGATACACCTAAGCAGGCATACAAGGTACTGAGCATACAAGTATTTTACAGAAATGTAAAACCGATACTACTAGACAGAGCTCCTCAAACTAGGAATTTACAAATTTGAATCAGCTCAATCGGAGCTACGGATCAAAAGATCCAGCCGTGCGACGGATAGCTATTCACTGCCCACTCGGCAAAAAACCAGAATGGGCTGCTTCTGAACTGGGCTGGGCTGGTAGCGAATTTCCTGAGAATCTGTTTTCAGTGGGAGAAAACGCAAACACTGAAATACGCTGATCTGTAGACTGTTCATCTGGCTAGCTTTCTTCTAGCTTCCCACGTACGGGAGGAGCTCGGGAGAGAGCTGCCGGCAGCGGGAGACGGCTCGGCGGGCCGGCCAAAGACGGCGGCGAGGTCGCCGTACTCCACCGCGATGGAGGAGCGCGCGGGCGTGGGCAGGGACAGCCTCGGGCGGTGAGGTCCCGAGCTCACCGAGCCCAACCAAGGCGGGAGGTCGTCAGCGCCGACGGCAGGCGGCTCGGCGGCCGTCTGAGGACGGCGGCGACGCCGTGGGGCTATGCCGCGCCCGGGGAGGGGTCCACTGGTCAGCGGGTTGGGCTGCTCCATGTCGGCTTCCACGTGGTCATCGTCTTCCACCTCGCGTCAAGCACGGTCGCGTGAGCAGGAGGCTCGGGCGGCGCTGGGTGCCGGCGTTCCGCACCGCTCCGCCATGCGCCGGGTGCGGGAGAGGTACCGCGCCGCTGCGCCGCGTCCACGGGATGGTCTAGGGAGCCGGGAACCACGGGGGGGGGGGGGTGGCGGCCCGAGTTCCACCGAGTTCGGCCATGGTGGCCAAGCTCCGATCTCCGTCCCCCGTTGCTCCTAGGATGAACCGAGGTGGGGAATGGGATGGTGGCAGTGCACCGCGACCAGGGGGAGGGCTAGGGGTGCAGGGGAGGCCGAGCTAGCTCGGGTTCTTCCTCGACATGGTCATGGCGACCATGGCCGAACCTCGAGTTCGGCTCGGTTACTCCTGCTGAAAAACGGGGAGGGGTTCTGGGAAGGGAGGAGGAGATGCTCGGCCAGGGGAGGGGGAGAGTGGAGAGCTGGGGTGCGCCCGCGAGGGAGAGCTCGGGTCCTTTTGTAGGCAAGGAAGAGGGACACGGGGAAGCTCTCACCTACGTACTGCATCGTCGGTGGAGAGGATAAGAGGAGGAGCTGGATAGGAAAGGCTGAGCTGGATGCACAGTAGTGCACGAGGTTGTACTGCAGCTCTGGGGTTAGGCAGGGTTTAGGGCTAAGCAACGTTTAGGTCAAGCGAAAGCGGCGTCTAGGGCGCGACACGGGCGGCATCGTCGCGTTCCCGGCAACTCGGAGCTCCAAACGCGATGGGGTTTTCACCACTGCACGCCAAATTCAAAACTCTACAACTTTGGTGACTAAAGTTTTTGCAATTTTGAAAATTGGTGCGACTAGAAGTTTTGAAAAACAGTACTGGTCAAATTTGAAATTGATTATTCGGAGAGGCAAATGATTTTTGGTTGGGTCAAGACTTTGCCCAGAGGTGTGGGCTCACCTAGTGCTTGCATCTAGGTGTTCTCCTCCCACTACAAAAATCATTTGGCTTGGTTTTGAAAACATTTGCATTTTAGGGCAGAAACTTGGACAGAGGAAAAGTCAAATATTTTCTTAACAAGGTATTCAATATTTTTACATACAAGGGTTCCACACTGCCTAGGGATCATCCCCTAATTTTTGTAGAATTTTTGGAGAGATAGAAATAGGGGTTCCTTTAGAAGTTGCAAATAGGCAAGAAAAGAGCACTACAAAGGAAGTACCTCAAATATTGCTCAAATGAGGTTGGTACAGTGGAGTGAAATGTTCAGGAGGTGGATTCATGCATCTCCCCAAAATTGTAGAATTTTTGGATGAGTGGAAGGTGTCTGGATAATTTTCGGTTTGAAACCGACATAACAGGGAATAGGGTTTAACTTAGGAATATTGCATGGGACTAGGAAATATTTTTCCATGGGAGTGATGTCTGTGTATGAGGGAACCATATGGTAGCTGGGTAGAATTTATTTCAAGCTGAAATTGCGGTGGAGGCTTTTAGTGGGATAGGCCGGAAGGATTTTGGAACCACCAAATGGAACCAATGGTTTAACAGATAAAACAATGTCATGGAATTTATGGTGGAGGTCGACAAAGATCGAGGATTGTGGGGGAATTTTCTAAGAGCGCGAAACCAAAGTCACATCAAAGACCAACAGGTTCGAAGAAAATATTTAGAAACCCGAAAAAGTTTTTCCGGCGTCCAAAAATAAACAAAAATTTGGTCTAAATTTTCGGGGTGTTACACTCACTTTACTCACCCAACCCGCACCCACCAAGGCCTCACGGATGGTGCTCCCCTTCTTGCTTGAGGAAGCGAAGATGAGAGGGGCGATATCATTTGGCTTCCTACCCTCCAACCATGGTGCATGCCAAAAGGATGCCTTTGCGCCATTGCCAATAGTGATTATAGTGGCGGAGTAGAAAATGTCCATGTCTTCATTAGTGCACGGGTTACCGGTTCCCACCCAAATCTTGTTTGGGTCCTTCCATTCTAACCAAGGCCACCGCAACCGCAAGGCCGTAGCAAATTTGGCCGTGTGAAGGATGCCAAACCCTCCATACTTCTTAGGCCGACAAACCAACTCCCAATTTACTTTGCATTTGGCGCCCGTGGTTGTATCTTTGGCCGACCATAAGAAAGCGCGTTGAATCTTGTTCAAAAAGGCCAACGTGCCCGGCAGGATGACAAGGGGAGTCAAATAGTAGATGGCTTGAGAGGCGATGACCGACTTGACAATAGTACCGGCCGGCCGTGGCGATGTATTTCCCATTCCATGTAGGAAGCTTGTTTGCGCACTTGTCCTCAAGATATTGGAAATCGGTCCTACGAAGGCGCCAAACCGAGAGAGGTAGGCCAAGGTAGCGCATAGGAAAGGAAGCCCGCGTAGGCGGGATGCCCTCAAGAACCTCATCAAGATTTATTTGCCCACACCGAATAGGCACAACGGAACTCTTGTCAAAATTTGTGCAAAGACCGGTAACTTCCCCAATAGCTTGTAGGATGGAAGCAAAATTTCCCACATCTTCCTTGATGGGCGCCAAGAAAACCGCCGCATCATCCGCATAGAGTGAAGTCCGAAGAATAGTCCCCTCCCCTCAACTTATGGAGGAGCCCCTCCGAAGTTGCATTCTCCAAAATTTGTGTGAGGGGTCGATGGCAATCACGAAGAGGAGCGGGGAGAGAGGATCCCCTTGACGGAGGCCCCGGCCATGGATGATGGGAGGGCCGGCAATACCATTGAGGAGCGCACGGGAGGTGGCGGTGGAGAACAAAGCGGCAAGCCAATTCCGGAAACGGCTAGGGAAGCCACAGCGTTGGAGGAGATCGAGAATATAGTCCCAACGGATGGAATCAAAGGCCTTCCTAATATCAAGCTTGAAGAGGAGGGCCGCAATCTTGCTCTTGTGGAACCTTTTGGCGAGGTTCTTGACATAGAGGAAGTTGTCATGGATGCTTCTCATTTTGATGAAGGCGCTTTGCGCGTTGGAGACAAGGTCGTTCATGAGCGGCGCCAACCGGAGAGCAAGCATCTTGGAAATGATCTTGGCAATCGCATGAATGAGGCTAATAGGCCGGAAATCGGAGACCCCCTCGCACCCTCTTTCTTTGGCAACAGAGCAATGTTTGCGGAATTCAACCAATGGAAGCTTTCGGTGTGGAGGTTGCCAAAACAGTTGACAACACTCATGACGTCCTCCTTGATGATGCCCCAACAACTCTTGAAGAAAGCACCCGTGAAGCCATCGGGGCCGGGGGCCTTGTCACTTGGCATATTGTTTATCGCATTTTTGACCTCCTCCTCGGTGAAAGGTTCGCCAAGGCTCTCAAGATTAACCTCATCAAACTCAAACCGTTCCCAATTGAAATCTTGAGTACGAGGTTCCCCTCTACCCAAAACCGAGTTGAAATGCTCAAGGACAAGGCTTTGCTTTGCCGCGTGATCGGTGACCCACCCGTTGTTGTTGTTCTTGAGGCGATAGATGTGATTTTTTCTTCTCCTAGAGTTGACACGCATATGGAAAAATTTAGTGTTTGCATCTCCTTCCTTGATGTTTGCGATGCGAGCACATTGTTTCTTTCTAGCCCTCTCCACAACCGCCAAGGCCACCACCTTTCTTTTCAACTTAGCATACAAATCCCTTTCATTGGCCGAAAGGGGCCTCCATTCTTGCGCCCTATCGAAATGCAAGATGACAAGGAGAGCGGCGTGCACCAACACCTTGGAGTTGGAGAAGAGGCCACGACTCCATTTGGTAAGCTTCAAACCCGTGGTGAGCAACTTGTGATAAAGAGCGTGGCAAGGCTCAACATGCGGAGGAGGTTCACTCCAAGCATTTTGCACGACGTCATGGAAGCCCGGAAGGCGGAGCCAAAAATTTTCAAACTTGAAGGTGCGAGGGCGGCGAGGACCCCGGTCATCGGCGAGCATAAGGGGGCAATGATCCGACAAGGAAGAGGATAGGGCGTGAAGGACGTGGGAGTCAAATTGGAGGTCCCAATCGGCATTGCAATAGAAAGCATCAAGCTTGCATAAGGTTGGTGAGGCTCGGCCATTGCTCCAAGTGTAGCGCCTATTTTGGAGGTGGATCTCTTTAAGTTCACAAGTTTGCAAAGCGGCACGAAAGCAGTTGATGCGCCCACGGTTGAGGTTGCGGTTGTTTTTGTCTTGGGCCCTTCGAATTTGGTTGAAATCACCGAGTACCAACCAACGCACGCCACTAGAAGGCTTTAGGCTCACAAGCTCGGCAAAAAAATCATCTTTCCGATTTGACGCCGTAGGACCATACACCGTGGTTAACAGAAAGTCTTGATCATCGTCATCGGCGCCAATGATGTGCACCTTCGTGGAGAGGCTAAACTCGGTGATATGAATGTTGCTCATTTGGACAACCGAGTCACCCCACAAAAGCAAAATGCCCCCTCGAGTGCCCACAGCCGGCCTCTCGGCATAACCACGGAGCCTATTCCCTCCAATATAACAAGCCTCAAAAGGAGAGACAGAGGCAAGCTTTGTTTCCTGCAAACAAACAATCTGGCGAGTGGAGGTTGCCACAGTCTCATGCACAGCATCCTACCGATCGGTGTCGTTCAAGGCCCTCACATTCCAGTCCAAAAAATTCAGAAGTTGTTCAATCATTGTAAACTAAAGCATCCCATATCGGAAAGACAACCAACAAAGGAAACAAACATGGCAGACCAGTAGACAAACAAACAGGGCAGACATGGCAACCCCACAGACACGAACAGACTCCCTCACAAGCAGCCGAGCTGAAGACAAGTTTCTGGACCTGGGACTCCCAGAGAGCAGAGACAGCACGGCAGCAGCTAATGAACAAAACAACAGCCCAGCCCTGGTGCGCAGACCAGCAAGCAGAGGCACCCTTCGAAGCACAAACAGGACAGACCCAGCAACACAAAGCAGTGGCGTGCACTAACATTGACAAACTACAGCAGCCAGACACTAACAGGGATTTGATCAACATCTGATCAGCTGGCTGCAGCCACAACACTCTCCTCCAGCGCGTCATGGTCGAGGCCAGCCGCTCCACCATTGCTCAGCAGCGCCTCATCAATCGCATCATCCTCCGGCGATCCCACCTTGAAGATGATGCGCAGCTTGTCCATCGCACGGTCAGACACCTCCCCATGGAAGCAACGAGCAAAATCCTCCATGGCCTTCTCTGTGACGTCTTCTCCATCTTGCACGATCCCGAGCCCCCTGCAAACGACGGCCTCCGCCGCCTTGGCCACCGGCTTTGACTTGCGCTTCTCCTTGGCCCTAGCGCTTGCCCTTCGCAACGAGGAGCCGACAGTGTGCACGATCTCGACCCCGGCCAGCGTCTTCCTATGGTTTATCGGCCTGCACGGTGGCGGCGAGAAGGAGGCCAGCGGCCGCTGCACCACTGAGAACAGTGAGGCCAGCGCCTCCGGCTCCTCCACCACCAGAGCCTCCTCCGACTCGTCAGCCTCCTCCGGCTCAGCATCCACGCTGGAAGCCTCCGAGATGTAGCCGTCCTGCGGCTGGAGCAGCGCAGCGGCATCCGAGGGCGAGGCAGGCTGCAACACGGGGATTGGTCGAAGCCCGGAGGACGCGGCGGGGTGCGCAGGAACGATGAAGGCGCGAAGAGCTCGAGCAGCGACCTTGACTCATGGTTGTGGACGGAGCGCTCCGTGAAGGTGATCCGCGGCGGCGCGGCAGGGTGGCTGTCAGCAGAGGTGACGAGGAACTGCGGTGCTCCCGTCCACGGAGGTGACGGGCAGACCGCGGTCGGCGACACAGGGTCGGGGCTCGCAGGAGCCGTCTGGGCCGCCCTTGATCGACGGCGCAGCCCGGCAGGGGACGCCGAGCGCACCGAAGCTCTCCCACGCATGCCTGGCGCAGTCGCCGCACCCAGCTGAAGCGTGCCGCCGACGACGATGGAGGCGACATGCCTCCGCTGCTCCCCTTTGTTGCTGGAGCGCTCCCTGTCGCGGCCTTGCTCCCGGTGGCGGCTGTCGTCGCGGGCACGGCTTTGGGCCGCGCGCGACAGGCTGCGGCGGATCGCGGCACCCCACCCCCTGGAGGAGTCGCGACCGCGCCTGTCACGGTCGTCATCATCATCCTCGCGGCGCCTGGATGTCGGCCTGCACGGCGGCGGCGAGAAAGAGGCCAGCGGCGGCTGCACCGCTGAGAACAGCGAGGCCAGCGCCTCCGGCTCCTCCACCACCAGAGCCTCCTCCGACTCGTCAGCCTCCTCCGGCTCAGCATCCACGCTGGAAGCCTCCGAGATGTAGCCGTCCTACGGCTAGAGCAGCGCAGCGGCATCCGAGGGCGAGGCAGGCTGCAGCACCGGGGATTGGTCGAAGCCCGGAGGACGCAGCGGGGTGCGCAGGAACGATGAAGGCGCGAAGAGCTCGAGCAACGACCTTGACTCATGGCTGTGGACAGAGCGCTCCGTGAAGGTGATCCGCGGCAGCGCGGCAGGGTGGCTGTCAGCAGAGGTGACGAGGAACTGCGGTGCTCCCGTCCATGGAGGTGACGGGCAGACCGTGGTCGGCGACACAGGGTCGGGGCTCGCAGGAGGCGTCTGGGCGAGCGCACGCCAAGGGGCCGCGCGGAGCGCATCAGGCCAGACGGTTACCCTTGTCGCTCCTCTTCGTGTGTGTTTTTTGTCTTTTTCTAAAAGGTCTAACTATCATTAACAACAGTATAAAAACTCGTGCTAAAAAAACAGTATAAAAACTCAAAAGTAGAAAATATTATAAATAAGTCTTCATAGCTCCTAGCGATGACTACAAGATCCGGAAGGACCAGCGCATCAAAATCAGTGGCGGAGCCAGGACCTAAATCATGTGATTTCATTTCAAGTATGTGTTGTCAAATGCATGTGCTTTTACTAGTTCATTAAATTTTTCTTTTAGAATTTATTCTTGTATACAAAGAATTTTCCCAAAACTTGTGTGGTCAATTGACCACACTTGAGACTGTCATATATATAATCAGAGCAGCAAACATCGCCAACAAGACCTAACACGAAAATGAACAGGATCTCAGAAGATCCGACAGGTACAAAACTCCAGAAGTCTCAGCTCGCGCTAGATGCACCACCGGTGCGACGATAGGATGGGAAGAACCCAATTATATCTTTAGTATGTCCCCGCTGACACACCATCCGAAAGAAGACAAGCAAATAAGGTAAAAAGGGAACAGAAGCCTTTCCAAGGGCCGCTGGCTGCAGGAGGACCAGCAGCTTCGCCGGTGAGAGGGAGGAACCCTAGATTGCTTTGACCGCCTTTTGTACATGTGTGTGTCGTACCGTTTTGGTAGGGAATACTTGGCGGTGTGTTTGTTGTTTATTTCTTGAAGATGAAGGGTGATTTTCATCCTCTCGCCATAATTTAATCTTTACAATTTCTCGGTTGCATAATATAGGGTGTGATTTCTTAAGAAATATTTTAAGTATAACAATATATAAAAAGGAAAATGCTTGTTCAACAATTTTTTCGCGAGAAGTTCCAAATGTTGTCTAGTGAAGCTGTATATAGGGTTGACTGTTTCTCGAGATTAGATGCGGCCTATGGCGGTTCGCTGCGACCAGTGTAGCTGCATACTTACTTATATCTTATTTGCCACATCGTGTTTGAAATGCTGCGATGATTTTTGTACAGATTTTTTCCAGCACACTTTATGTTTTTTCCACATACTCATATCTTATTTGCTACATCGGTGTTTGAAATGCAATGCTTTTTGTTATAGCTTTTTCCCACAATTGAATAAAAATACTAAAAAAAGTTACACTGGCACAAAAGTTTTGCTACGTGGGTGTGGGTTATTTGCAAATTCAGATGGATGAGGTTCCAAATTTTAGTGACATATGACGGTGCGTGTGGCGAGAAAATGTTGCCCCAGATCCTCCTGGGACGATTAGTCACATGTGGCCTGAAAACAAACACTATCATTCATGTGCAAAACTACTTACGGATGGTAATTTTGTATCACACGAAGTAAATACTAATCCAGTAACTATTGACAAAAGGTTTCTTTTAACAAATTGTGAACTGACTTATATTATGAAAATGAGTATCTTATTAATACCAATCATATAATAATATTTTCTTCTTTCCTTATCCTCTAAATTCTTTTGGTCGTTTGGATCCGACTTCCATGATCCAGAATCCCATTTGTCTCACAGTTCTGGTCGGACCTAGCGGTTGCCCTGATTTTTTCACCTTCGAACCCCTGTTGTGATGGCTTCTTGACGACGCGAGAGATGGAGGTTGTGTGTGAGAGGATGTGGAGAGGGTGTCCCTTATCCAGCAAAAACACGGGGAGGATCTACCTAGTTACAAAAATTATGTCTAGCAACTTCATAAAAAGGGGGAAAATGTTACTCTAAATCTATTGTCTCTGGAAATCACAACTAACTGCAAGTTGACATAAGAGATTAAGATCCATTAGAAAAAACACAATATACTCCCAACATAACAACTAGAAGAATACATCATCACTTTGCCAATCCAACCCTCAGTTTTTCGTTTGTCTCTATTTAATTTCTTTGCATGAGATCTCTATAAGTGTAATCTGACATCAAATTCTCTTTTTAAATAAACGACACAACATAGAAACAAGTATCCAATTAAGAAAGTTGGATGTGTTAAGATAAAGTTCTTATCTTTGTAACATCCCATATTTCGTAAAATTTGGATGCACACGTAGCATACATATGCTTCACGTAACTTCTTTCATAATTTGGATTTCGACTGAACTAAATTTTGGAAAAATCATTAAACCCTAAACCCTTTTCGTAAATTCATGAATAGACATTTGTGGGCACAAGCCCGCAGTGCACTGGAATGATCCACGTAGGTCCAATATACCTATTTATTTGGGTATTTTTTGAATTTTATTTGGTACAAATTGGTGTTACAAAATACAAACAGATACTATAAATAAGAAATAGAACAAAAAACATAAGAAAAAAAAACACATAAACCCAGCCAGGCCATGCATCCCAGCTGGCCCAACGGCTGACTCAGCCAACAGCCCACTTTTTTTTGTCGTTGGTTCGGGTAGCTTATCACATGTTCCAGGCGATCGGCCAACAGCCCACTTTCTCTCTCGAAACAGTACATAACGACCTCTTCTATTCATCACTCTTATAATCCAACGCACCGTACGCACGCAACGCTTCTTTTCCTTTTCCCTCTTTATCACAGACAGTGGGACTGCATGTCATCCCTAACCTTCTTTCCGTTTTCCAATATTTTTACAGAAAATCTCCAATTAAGAACAGAACTGGTTTAGCTTCCTTTTCGTCATTGCAGCGTGAAGATAGGCTGCACAAAATCACAGGAGAGCAGCGAACTGAAGTGACGCTGCAGGATTGTACTATTGTGTATGCAACCGTGAGGCTGACAGGACAAAATTTGGTTTTGGGATCTGTACAGGTTTTGTTCCAAATTCTCATATTCTCACAAATTGGAAACTAAGGTTTCAAAGTTTTGCCGCCATCCAAAAAAAAAAAACAGAGCATCTGGTAACAAAATGCAAACTGGATATTTAGAATTAAACAATGATGTGATAATTAGTATATAGGTAACTCCAACATGCAGATTTGATGTATAAGGTAGAATCAGCACTTAGATAATATAAAATTCTGGACCGATAAATTATTTTGCTAAACAACTTTCTATAATACATATATAGCTTAAGTTTCATCACATTTCACTGTAGATGTGGTTATGGTAAAAAATGTTACTCACTACTTTGAGAAGTGAAATAATAAGCGCATAAAGAGCAAAAATGAAGCAGTAAATGTACCACTAGTCAACGGAGCAAAACATTGAGAAATGAGAATCCTACTGATGTAGCATAGGTTCATATATTGTGTGGCTGATATCACAGACCAAAATATTTAGCGATCTCCAAATAAGTAAACAGAACATCAGGTAACAAAAATGTAAAGTCGATATTCAGATTGGAACAACAACGCCCACAAATTAAGATATTGGTATCGTGGCAGAGGAGTGTAAAGGTATAATTAAAACTTCCATAATAAAAAATCACCACAATATTTATTTTGCTAAATAGCATTTCACAATAGATGTGGCCATGGTTACTCCCTGCTTTGAGAAATTATATGAGCAGATAAAGTGAGAAACAGAATCAGTAAATGTACTGCAGTTAACAGAGCAAAACATATTAGAGAATGTTACTGGTCTAGCAAAAAAGTAAAGAGGAAGCTGGAGGTCTCAAAGTTTTACCAGACTCCAGATAGAGAAATAAAATATCAGGTGGCAAAAATGCAAAGTGAATTTTTAGATTGGAACAATGATGCGAAGATGTAAATACGGTGCATAATTAGCGTCTCCACAATATAAATTTTTCAACACCGATCAATAATTTTGCTAAATAACTTGCTATAAAGCCTGTTGTTTGCTATGTCACTAAAACCCAGGAGCCGAGCCTCCACCAATGTGGAGGGTCCTTTGCAAGGATATACTCCCTCCGTTCTGAATTAATTGACTCAGATTTAGTACAACTTGTACTAAATCTGGTCAATTAATTCAAAACGGAGGGAGTATTTTATAAGAATCCCCCAAATAGCATAGAGTGACGGAAAATGTGACCATAGAAATAGAAGGGAGTATGAGTTTAGTAACTTATTAGAAGTTCTTATGTCTAGACATGCGAATAAACCAAAGATGATCAAAACCTCATAAACATATGGTTTATATGCAAGTTGCACAGAAAAAACAAAACACAGTGAGAATTGTAATTACTTCTGGATTTAGTATTTTAGATCACCATATTGACTTATTTGTGCAGGCCAAGTAAATCTCTTTTCCATGGAAGCAAGCATCTTGTTGGCATGCAGGCTTAAGACCAATATATTTATAGAAAATTACACCAACAAGAACACAATTGTTTCAGCTTTCTTTTCATAACCAAATCTTTAATGTAGACGCAGAAAAGATGAAAAGACAAAAGAGGGCAAGAAACTGAAGTGCTTTCCTTAGAAGTTCTTTGGTCTAACAATGTAGAATTGTGCTCGGGGTAAGGAACAGCAAAGAAAGTGTGAGGCTGCCTGAACAAACTAACCTTTTTGGGAATCTGCACAGGCTCTGCGCCAAATTCTCTATTTTTTCTCAAAGTGGAAGCCAAGGTTTCAAAGTTTTTCGGCCTCCAAATTGACACCAAAATATCTGTTAGCACAAACACAAACTAAATATTTGGACTGGAACAAACAATCACTCCAAGAATTAGGATTTTGGTATTTTATTAGGAATACAGTGTATATCCCATAACAAAATTTAGACAACGATCGATTAATTTGCTCGATAACTCGCAATAGTGTTATTTGCTAAAGGTTAATCACGTTTCGCAAAAGATGTGGTCATGGTAGCTAGTTACTCCCTGCTTTGGGAAAATTTAATTCAATATTCAGATTGGAACAATCACACAGGCAATTACACAACATTTCCATAACATAAAAGATCGGCACAGATCAATTATTTTGCTTGAATCACTTGCTACATAGTACTGCAATTTGCTAAAGTTCATCAGATTTCACACTATATATGGTCATGATTACTGACTGCTTTGAGACATGATATGAGCAGATAAATGGGAAAACACAATAGTCAACAGAGTAAAACATATTAGGAAAGTTACTGATCTAACATTGGTTCATATATGTGGTGCCCATTATCGCGTCGAAGAAATACATTAGAGAATGCAAAATCAAAAGATCTCTGAGATCTGAAGATACAGACAAACAATCTCAGGTTGCAACGGTCTCAACTGAAGTAACTATGCTTAAGTTAACCCACCATGAGCATACTAAGTTTTGCGAGTCTTAGCTGCTTTCTCCCACATATCAACAATGATAGTAGGGCATGCTCTTTTCAGATGCTCATAACCTTTACTTGCCACCACATCATCCATTCTATTCGAAGAGTTGATAAACTCAACGCAAGCATCTAAGCTGGTTGCAATTATGCTGGTCGGCTAGAGCTAACGTGGTCACCACGGTCTCGGCGTAAAGACACTCGCAAAGCTTGCTCTCGCACATCAGCTTCATCCTTTCCATGGCATACCTATCTGCAGCAACAAGTAGATGCCTAAGCATTTCTTCATACTCATTTTGATTGAGGTCTTCCATTGGGGGCAACGTGTCCCTGTAGATGAAGTGAAGCAGTCCCCTGAAAACAGCAGGCTGCATATCTTCGACGGTTAAGCTACTGCACCTCTGCTCGTCCCTCGTCATCGGCCCATAGAACTCCACCCTGAAAACCGGCGAACTCATTGCGAGGATGATCTTATGAGCCGGGAAAACCTCCTCCTTGACCTTGAAAGACACATCAGCTCCCTCTGTAGAGTCCAGTAATTTACCAAGATTATCCAACAGGCTGGACGGCGGCACTTGGACCCCGACGCTCATCTTGGCCGGCTCATCCACCTGTGCCTCCTTGACCTTGATCACTGTAATACTGCACTCCAGGAGAAGAATGTCGTCCACATTAGACTCTTGAATTACACTCTTTCTCAAGAATCTGGGACAGCACCAGGTCGTGGTGGCGCCATTACGGGTGTCAAACACCGTCGGTTCTATTAGGCTAGGGTATGGCCAAAAAGGAGGCGGCTGCGGCCGTGTGGCCTGGTCGACGCGCGCCAGATCGTAGAACGCCCGCACCTCGGCGTCCTCGGTCATGAGCTCTAGGGAGACTGACACCCACCCTTTGTTGTCCTCCCTGTCGCCGTCGGGGTAGAATCGGATGCGCCAATCGTGGCCGCCGACGGCGAATGTGGCGGAGTTGATGCACTTGCCGACGCCGAGGCCACTGTACATGCTGTAGCCGTCGATCTTGAACAAGTGCGTGCCGTGCGCGATCTCCGGGGCGCAGGTCGAGGCAGTCCTCGTCCATTGGCTCTGGGACTCGGCCATTGATGGTCTCAGGCGGGGGGAGAAACTAAGCACGGCGGCGATGGGGGCAGCGGCGAGGGGAACCGGGGCCGGCGGCGCAACGGCGATGGAGGAACAAGGGGCGAGGATTTTGCGATTAGGATCCTGCTGGTCGAGAAGGGGAGATTTGTTTGGCCCAGTACAAAGATTCAAGTACAGCGAATACTTGGTTTTGGCCCATAAGTTGGCCCTAGTCACGGTAATGGGCCACTCTCAAGGGCACTTCGCAATGGACGCAGATTTGTGGCAATCGAGCTCTAGTGCAGGGTTCTAAAAAACAAAACTCTAGTGCATACTTTGAAGTTTGATGAAACGAATGTACTTATTCTTACGTGGATACATAAACTTTTGTCTATGTATCTGTAAGATTTTACACTAAAAAAACTGTAAGATTTTGCCGAAAATAATAATATTTTAGCTTACATAAAAAATACAAGTAAAAGGGGGAAGGGGGGGGGGGGGGGGGGGGGGTCTGTTTTGATTGTACTGTGTACATACACCAACTATTTGAAATCGTATTTTAAAATGTCACAAAAGTACAAACATTTTTTTATGTACAGCCGGGCATTTCATTTTTGCACATAGAGTATCGTGAAAATACGATATTTTTATGGCCCATGTAAAAAAATCTATTGTTCCAAAAAATGACTTCAATCAAGAGATTGTTTTATCATTTTGACAGAAGTCACAATTTTTGTATGTGGAATTTTGTGTGGAGCATAGACTGTTCGGATCTACAACGTGAATTTTTATCCATAATTTTTGATATTTAAAATATACACAACGACTAAATTTAAACTATGAGTCAAAACACTAAGTCCGAATAATGGTTCTTTTATCCAAACGTTTTGTATTATATGTGTGTAGATAATAGATTATAGTATTAAATAGTTAGATTAACGCATATCAATATCGATTGCCAAAATGGAATCACATCTTTGACATGCATCCTTTTGTGTAGACCTCATATTGAACAACTGGAGTGAAGAGAGGTTGAAAGAACTAAGTTCAAATAACACTTAAACGGTGCAGAGATAGAGATGTAAGAAATAACTCGCCTATGTTTGTGCAAATTAAACATGTGACACGAGAGCGGAAACGATGAGATGAAACTACTTCTCAAACAATATTTCAAACAGTCAATTTCTTAGTAACTATTAACAACACTTAGAATCGATGGCGAGAATAGAATTAATACGTGAATTTGCACATTTCTTGCATATATGGATTATCTAATTGAAACACAATTTCTTTAAACAAAATTGAAACACAATTGCAAGGACATATCGATGCATCGGTTCTTTGATGTCTGACTGGTGGACCCTCCCGACAGGACTGACGCGCTATTGATTCTCTTGGTTGGGCTGGCGTAGCGCGCACTGGATCCTGGCTCTGGAGATTGGTCGTGTTCAGAAAAGAAAATTGATTTATCTCAAAAAATAATTGAAATGGTAATGGCGGGCTTCGGATGGCGCATTCCTCTCGTGCCTACTGTTCCTCGCCTGCTCTTTATAAAAATCATTTCTTGATTTTTCACGAGCTTGAATTTTTAATTGTATGCTCGAACCAAGTTGAAAAAGAGAAGTTGAAAAGGAAGAAAGCTCTTCCTCTCGAGTGTAGTTGAGGTCACAGCTAGGTACCTCCTTTCCTTTTTGTTTATTATTTCCTAAGTGGTAAGACAGTTTCAACGCCCCAACTCATTTGGTCTATTTTTTTTTTTGAAAGAATCTACATCTGCGTATTCAACACTGAATACAAACCCGAAAACAAAAAGCACAGGAATACGCAGACATACAGGCCAAGAAGATCAACACAACAGCGAAGAACGCTGAACCGCCGCTACGCTTGAAGAAGAACCTCGTCGCCGGAGAAACGCCGGAGAAGAAGCACCCAAGCTGCCGCCAGCCCGGGAAGAAGACACCCCACACATGTAGAAGCCGCAAGAGCCGCCCGCCGCAAGCAACGGGACCGAAGAACTCTGAACGAGCACGGCCATGGCGCCATCATCCCGCAACCACCAATCCTCCAGCAATCCCTGCATTGAGCTTGAAGAAGACCTGCCGGAGCCGCCGCCGAAAGCCCACCTTGACCAAACCTTCCCCCCTCGCCGCCACGGCCGGCCGGGGAAAGAAAGATCAAAGCGAGGTTGAAGCCGAGCGTGCTGACGAAGCCACTCCACCCGAAGCCACCATGGCAGGCCAGAGAGACCAGAGCCAACACATGAATCCGCTGCGAATTCATCCTAAAGTTCCGTGTCCGACCAAATGACCGGGTTGGCGTGCTCATAGTGCCACCGGCGCCAACACAAAACAGACAGAAAACAAACACGAGAACGATATGTGTGGCGCGTTGGGTCATGATTTCTACTCAGATGGGTAGGCCGTAGTGCCAGAGCGAGACCGCCATTAAGTCCCCATCGTGGACAGCCGGTGGCACTATGAGCACGCCAACCCGGTCATTTGGTCGGACGCGGAACTTCAGGATGAATTCGCAGCGGATTCATGTGTTGGCTCTGGTCTCTCTAGCCTGCCATGGTGGCTTCGGGTGGAGTGGCTTCGTCAGCACGCTCGGCTTCAACCTCGCTTTGATCTTTCTTTCCCGGCCGGCCGTGGCGGCGAGGGGGGAAGGTTTGGTCAAGGTGGGCTTTCGGCGGCGGCTCCGGCAGGTCTTCTTCAAGCTCAATGTAGGGATTGCTGGAGGATTGGTGGTTGCGGGATGATGGCGCCATGGCCGTGCTCGTTCAGAGTTCTTCGGTCCCGTTGCTTGCGGCGGGTGGCTCTTGCGGCTTCTACATGTGTGGGGTGTCTTCTTCCCGGGCTGGCGGCAGCTTGGGTGCTTCTTCTCCGGCGTTTCTCCGGCGACGAGGTTCTTCTTCAAGCGTAGCGGCGGTTCAGCGTTCTTCGCTGTTGTGTTGATCTTCTTGGCCTGTCTGTCTGCGTTCTCGGCGAAGACGGGGTTGTTGAGGAGCTCCGCTGGTGCGCTGCGCGGTGGCATGCGGTCTCCCGAGCCCGAGCACAACGAGTGGTCGAAACGGACAACACATGAATCCGCTGCGAATTCATCCTGAAGTTCCGCGTCCGACCAAATGACCGGGTTGGCGTGCTCATAGTGCCACCGGCTGTCCACGATGGGGACTTAATGGCGGTCTCGCTCTGGCACTACGGCCTACCCATCTGAGTAGAAATCATGACCCAACGCGCCACACATATCGTTCTCGTGTTTGTTTTCTGTCTGTTTTGTGTTCGTGCTGATTCATTTCCGCCTTTCCGGTCTAAATTTTGGTCGTGTTTGAATTCACACGGACATGAGACACACAGTCCACGCGTCTGCCCCGTCCCAGCTGGCAGCGACACATCCACCCATTTGTCTCATCTTCGGGTCTTTTTAATGCAAAGGCACGTGCAGATAGGGACAACCACCCCATTCTCCTTCCCCGCTGCCAACCGCAAACGATATACGTCCAGCTGGTGCAATGCGACCGTTCAAGTGGACAAGAAAGGGCAATACCGACTACGACGTCGACCCCTCATCGGGGCGGTGATGCACGACCAACCCTCCCACCCCTCCTCCTAGCCCGTTGACCATGGCGCCGTCGAGGGCCGTAGTGCCAGAGCGAGACCGCCATTAAGTCCCCATCGTGGACAGCCGGTGGCACTATGAGCACGCCAACCCGGTCATTTGGTCGGACGCGGAACTTCAGGATGAATTCGCAGCGGATTCATGTGTTGTCCGTTTCGACCACTCGTTGTGCTCGGACTCGGGAGACCGCATGCCACCACGCAGCGCACCAGCGGAGCTCCTCAACAACCCCGTCTTCGCCGAGAACTCCCATTATTATCTCTTGATTTCTCGAGGAGCACATCCTCCGCCGCCTGGGTTGTTTCTCGCAGACAATAGACCTGCCGCACGCACGGGCAACTCCGCGCACCCGCGGCCCGAGCGCCACCACGCGGGCGAGCTCTTTCGCCACTTCTGGGCGCCATGGTGAAAGAGGAGGCCGGCGACAACGACGAGGCCGACTTTGACGAGGAGAGCAACCCTGTGCTCACGCAGGTCCTCGAGAAGTCCAAGCAAACGCCGTCCATGTTGAGCTCATGCGATGGGACTGCATCGCTAAGGTGCTCCACCACTCCGCCATGACTGGCGGGCATGGAGGTGGACCTGGAGCATGCGCCTCCCCTCCCAACAACGCTCTAGGGCCAGTCCTCATACAAGACTGGCGCGGTGCCTCAGCTGCCGCAGCTGGAGCAGGAGCACGCTATGTCGCCGGCACGTGTCCCTCCGGCCATCTCTGGACCACATTGAACTACATCGACGATGACAACGGGTAGAGTCCCTGCCCCATAGCTACCCTAGAGCAATGTTTTTCAATTTTCATTAACTAGTTAGTGGGCACGTGCAACGCACGTCTGCACAAGGGAACACGTCTTTTTAATAGGTCAGGTCATCAGGTGCATAAATTCATATCATTAATGTGTATGGACATGAAATTTCACACAAAAACATATGGTCCTAAGCGATTTCTCGCTTGTATGTTTTGGCGACCGACAAACCTCAACATTCTATGTGCAGGAAAATTGAGGAACTTGAGGCCCAAATTAACCAAAGACTAATGTGTTAGGACCACAAACAGTTAAATGATCAAATTTGAAGGGTCTAAATGATTTGTTGTCTAAAATACCTTTGATATCAACAAAGTATCTTAAGTTTTGCTCGGTATTCAAGGCATGAAAAAAAAAATGGTGTCAAAAAATATTTAAACCTCGCTGAACAAAAGTTGAGTAACATAGCTTAGTACACCACAATATCCATACATAGAGGACTAATCAAGCAATACTATGCCAGTACCACATGTCTTTATCTTTTACTGGCCCAACCATATGGAGATTTGGAACATTAGTCTAGTAACAATATATCATATAGACCTCATCCCACTGTAGTTACATAGTTTTGTGAGACTGTTACAGTCTGTCTTCCTGAAAGCACCAAAGTATTCAAAGTAGCAATTTACTAATTTAGGGTACTGAACAAAAAAATCAGTACCTGTGCTCCATGCCTTTTGGCAAACTGAAACTTCATGAGGCAAAACAAATTTAAAATGCAAGGCCCTACTTTCTCAAAAGCTATTTGTTCAAGCTATTTAATGATCAGTAAACCAGAACTCTATGTCAAGTACGAATATTTCTCAAAAGCTACCGAAGTATGGATGCAATTTGCAACTATTCCCTAACTGGTAAATTGTGTTTTATAACTTCGCTCAGTTATATCTATGCCTAAACAAAACCACAAATTCGTAAGTTCAAACTCACCTGACATAAGGAGACTGATGCGGGGGATGATGAACGCCGTCGCCGTGCGCTCGAGGGCCAAGAATTTGTCTGTTCATCTTCCTGAATCCGTGCTC
Source organism: Poa pratensis (assembly GCA_947311845.1). Classification (NCBI taxonomy): domain Eukaryota; kingdom Viridiplantae; phylum Streptophyta; class Magnoliopsida; order Poales; family Poaceae; genus Poa; species Poa pratensis. The sequence continues at coordinate 28,584,582 of CAMZMU010000041.1, forward strand.
CGTCGCCGTGGAGTTGGCCCTAATCGCACGATGAATGAGCTGTGGAACGATGAGTGCAGTAGGCGGTGACAAGCTCCCCTCCGTGCGGCCGGAATAACCAGATGCAGATGGGCAGGCGTGTGGCCGTGTGGGCGTGGACAAGAGCAAATGTAATCAGTGCTAAGAAGGTAAACAATTGAGCTGAGCCTCACGTACAAGCAAGGTTTCTGTACGGCTGTACCAAGCGGAGAAGCACGGCTAGATTGCAAAGTGTGTGTCCAGCGGAGAGGCTTTCGGCGGCAGGGATTTGTTCAGCTGCAGATGTATGACGGGCGGGGGCGCTGGACAACGGGAAGATGACGACTTCGTGTCCGACCAGATTGGTTCCTCTTTCCCAGCGCTCTTGAGGCCGGCCGGAGTCTGGGACGGCCGTCCAGCGGCCAGGTATCGTTCGATTCGTTCAAGACTGCCTCGGATCTCTCCATCTCCACCGTTTCCTTGCCGGTCGGCGGAGGATGCAGTGAGGCGGTCGTGCAGCCAGCCGTCCCCGCTGGCGAGTCGCAATATGTAGGGAAGAACGTTTCGGAGCCTAGTCGGGCGGAGGCGACCTGGTTTGCGGCAGGGTACAGAGGGGCACCGGCGGCGACACAGCTAGAGGCGGAGGAGACGGGAAATAGAGTCGTACCGGTTCGCTGGACCTCAACACAGGAGGTGCTCAACACTGTTGGTACGATTTGGCTCGTTGGTCAGAGATCGGACGCGTTATATTTAATATATCCGGAACATGTTTGCTATTTAATAATAGTATAGATGTAGAGCAAACCATTTTGTGGCCCACCCCTATCTATAAATCAAAATCGGTCTTTTTGGCCGATGTTACGTATCTATACTATTATTAAAAGAGCAAACATGTGTTGATACATTAAATATTAGCCGTTCCATACTGGATCTGCAGCCAAGATCGTTCCAATGTTTAACACCTCAACACACCTTTTCACTTTCGTGGAAATTACAGGATTTGCCACCACCTAGAAACACTGTTTAATATGAGTTTATTTCGCTCACCTCCCCTTCGTCCCCGCCGCCGCCCAATCCCCGCTGCGGCCGGCGCACCCGGCTGGCGCCGCCGCCACCCCTGTCTCCCCGAGGCCAAACTCAAGTACAACCCGCGGATCACGGAGCCGAATTCACAGCGGACGTCACAGGCCGTGAGGTGCGCTCTCCTCTGACGCATGTGACTATGTGAGTAGGGGATTGAGCAAGAGGAGGAATAGAAAGGGGATCGAGAGTAATGCAGAGAGACAAACTAGAGACGCAGCTGCCGCAATCTAAGCGTGCAGCCGCCGCCGCGGCAATCCCCGCACGCGACTCCGCCGCCGCGGCAATTCCCGCGCCCTATCCCACCCATACTAGACGTTGCCGCCGCAATCCCCTCAACCGGCGAACCTCGCGCCTGAGGACGACGACCTCACACCGTCGACGCTGCTGCTAGGCCGGTCACCCCGCCGTCTGCAGTCCTCGCCCCATTGTCCACTCCGACCTCGCCTCGCCGCCGGGAGCCCGCATGTATCTCCGGTATTTGAATCAAAGACGGCGACATGGACCTCCACTGCATTACTGGTTGATCTCATCTTTTGTGAACGATTCAAGTTCAACCACATCCGCAAAGGTACAGAAAAAATTCCACGCCTGAATTTCATAACCACGAGCTTCAGTTAACAGCGATGCATCTTCAGTTAACCATCAGCTTCAGTTAACATGGATGTTTTAATATGTCCGGTGATGAACATGGATGTATTTATAAAGCTACAACGCTTTACTCATTAAGAGCCTTCGAAAGTATATAAGAATTATCTGAAATTAGATGCACGCATATGAATTATTACTCATACATTTGCCATGTACCTTTTGTACTGGAAACCCAACACCGAGGTCTTGATTACTTATAATGTTTGACATTGAATAGCAATGAGAATCGAGTGAATCAGTCCTTGTGCAGGCTGTGTAAGTGTTTCATCCTTTCTGAATATCCTCCTTGTAGATTCACCCATTTCATTCTCTTTAACCAAGTCTGTAGACAGATTATCTCACTTTTTCTGCTACATATGTGGTTCAATGTAAGCCTGGAGCTGTTAGCATAATTGCAGGAAGTTAGGTCTGTAGGATAAATCACAATCTGGTTTCAGTCACGCCGAAGTCCAAATTTTCTTTTTGGATAGAGGCGATGCAAAGTTTTCATTTTATATTTGCATGAATTTAAAGTGGTCAAACGTTTGATCAATGTGAAACAATGGGCAGCAAATTTCTAATGCACATTATACTATTTTTTCTAGATCAACTTTGATGGATATCTTGTTTATTGAACTGTGCTGCTTGCCCCTTAGTACGCAACAATATTGTTTCCACACATGTATTACTGGAGATGCAATAGTGTGCTTAATGATCCCAGAAACGGAAGTAACAATACATGGGTCTTAGGTATATAGAACTGTGGCAAGGACAACAAGGTCGGTACTTAAATTTACTCCCTTTGAGCGAGTGGCATGCTGCTACTTTTTTGGGGAGAACGGCAGTAGAGCTGCCGGATTTCATTAACAGGCGGAATAAAAGACAGTTACAAAAACCCAAAAAATAATTTTACAAGCAAAACACTTCAATCCGGATCGAAAGGTGCCCCTCCCGATTGCGCGACGAGAGGGATAGGGCCTCTGGCCTGTCTCCAGCAATTAGCCTCCTCCTTCATAAATATACTAGATATAGGTTGCATCTACCTGCTTTATGCACTAGCTAACTTTTTGATAAATATGAATGAGAAATCATAGCGATCCAGTTTCTATTCACTGTTAAGGAGCGGCAGATTTATCAATTTGTAACTGATCATGCAGAGCATAATTTAGTAGCATCTCCATATTGCTACTTCATTGCATATTGGTTTTGTCAGGGCCTGTATGCACGTTGAGACCCGTCCCTCCGCAAATTTGACAAATAGACAACATGAAATTGCAGTTTATGACATAGTGAATGAAAAGCTATTTCTTGAAAGTAATCTGGTTTCTGTGGGCATGAAACAGAGCCTAGATTGGAGATCGTAACATGTACATGCTTTACACTTGGTGCACAATAGATTTCACACAAGTCAAGAACAAGACACAAGAAACACTGAGATGTAAGTTTCTCATTGCAAGAGCTGGTGCAAAATTTAGCTCCCCAACTGTTTTCCAATAAGACAGCATGAAGTGTTCAAAATTTGTGTCATCTTTCAAAATTTATTCCCAACAAGTTTAAGTGTTCTGATCATGATTGTAAGTTTCGAAAAACAAGTGTGTTTGCAAGTGATCGTGGTCATATGTACATCTTTTTTCTCTACGTTGCCGGAATGAGTAATTACAACAGGTATACTTTATGTTTGCATTGACAAGCACAGGTCCATAAACTTTGTTGGATAGGTTGACATTTTTTCATTTGGAGTACGATGTTCTTGCAAATCTAATGAAATTTACATATATTGGAGAGCAGAAGGTGTACTCTTTGCTTCGATCAATCTTCTTCTACTGGCCGTCGGTGGGCTGAAATTTCTAGGTAGTGTTGGGATGTTCCCTCTTGCAATTTTAATTCTGTTAACAGTGGCCAATTAATTAAACTCTGCTTAGTATTACTATCCTATTGTATGTTGTTTTGAGAGTTGATCCAAATTTCAAATGCATTGGTTGATTATGAGACGTGCGTTGCACGTGCACCGTTACTAGTGAATCCAAAAAAACTGAAATGTGTCCGACGCGTTGGGTCGGCTGCTCGGGACGATGGACATGGCCGAACATCGCTGTCCATTTCACGACTCAAGCGGATAATTTCGAACACAAAATGTGTCCGCTTAGGTCGGCGCTGCCCTAAAAACTTGCGAAAATCGGCGGGAGAAATATTCGAAGAGGAGCGCCAGGCAGGCAGGAGACCAGGCAGTTTCTACCGGATCAATCTTGTCCGTTTGGTCCTTCATGCCGCCTGACAGATCCAAACAACACGAAGACAGACAGGTCCAAAACGACAGAGTGAGGGAGAGGATCGCAGTTGCTGCATCTACTGAAGTGGACAAGAGGCCAAGCCCACGAGCAGGGCCCGCAACCGAACGCCAGTACGCCACGGATCAGTTCAGAATGACTCTCACGTGATCGGTCGATCGCTCGGTAACTACTGCCCGTGAACCCTCGCTTCTCTGGCGCGTGGGCCCAGCGCCAGTGTCCCCCTCCATCGCTCTTTTTCTTTGGCCGCCCGGGGCCGGGGTGCCCTCACTCCCACGCCGTCGAGCTTTTCTTGCCTTCTCCCGCTCCCAGTAGGCTAGGATAGCAGAGGAAACAGAGAGGGCTGAGAGGAGAGGTGGGGGTAATGGAGATGCCGGCGCCGCCGCCGCCATTGCCGCTCCTGTACCTGTTCTTGCTCCTGCTGCTGTCCTCGTGCTCGCTGGCCAGCGGGAGGACCGCGGTCTCTTCGCCGGCGCCCGCCGCCGCCGCAAATGGGACCGCCTCCTCTTCTTCTTCCCCGGCCCTTCTTCCTGCGGCTCCTCCCTTGGGTAGGTCGGCTGGTTCGCGCTGAGGGACTACTCTGTTCACGCCCTGCATTTCTGGTTTCCTCCTGTGGATTTGTCTCTCTCTGTTCCACCGTTGTTGTTTCAGAGCATATCTGCCTATCTGGGATCTGCGAATTTTGTTCTTGCAAATCGTAAGTGTGAACGAATTATGAAGCGGTAGTTTACTAGTTTTGGGGAGAATTTCCTTTTTTTGCTGGATTTTTCTGGAAAGATAAAATGCGTTTCTGGATCTTACCTTCTGTTCGAATTTTGCGGGAGAGAGAAAGCTGGTCTTTAACGTTGCAGCGGAAATTCCGCTGCAGGTTTAATGCCATCAAGCATATGTTCTTCCGTTAGAGTTCGCTGCCTTCGGAAATTAAGTCCCTCCAAGTTCACAGCCGTTTCCAGCTCAAAAGAAAAAGGGAAAATTTCAGAGCTATTTTCCGGCTCGAAAACGAAAAAGTACAGAGCCGTTCCAAAGATTTTGATGTAACCCCCGACAGAAACTCTACTGTTCATCTTCTCGAGTTGGTAGTTTCTGCTTTTTGAGACGCCCCAATCGCGTAATTCACGCTCGCTGAGCTGCCTGTCTGCTGTGCTGCAGTGATCACGGTGGTCAGGCACCACCATTACCACCGCGAGCTGGTCATCGCCACCGTGCTCGCTTCCATCGCCACCGTCATGATCTTCCTCTCCACGCTCTACGCCTGGACCATGTGGCGTCGGTCTCGCCGGATCCCCCAGGGCAAGGGCGCCCGGAGACCAGGTCCTGCCTCATGTCTGCATCACTTGCTTCAGCTTACAATGTGTGTGTTTGGGACTAAGCCAGATAATCTGTCAACTTGAATTGTTCAGACACCGCAAGAGGGATCACGCTGGTGCCAATCCTGAGCAAATTCAGCACGGTGAAAATGAGCAAGAAGGGTCTGGTAGCCATGATCGAGTACCCGTCGCTGGAGGCGGCAACGAGCAAGTTCAGCGAGGGCAATGTGCTCGGTGTCGGCGGGTTCGGCTGCGTATACAAGGCAGCGTTTGACGGCGGCGCCACCGCCGCGGTGAAGAGACTCGAAGGTGGCGGGCCGGAGTGCGAGAAGGAGTTTGAGGTGATTGTTGTTACTTTGTTACTACTAATGTCCATCCATTGCCTTCATAGCCAGCGGTGGGTTAAAATCCTTGGGTGCTGTGATTGTTGGCAGAATGAGCTGGATTTGCTTGGCAGGATTCGGCACCCAAACATAGTGTCACTCCTGGGCTTCTGCGTCCATGGTGGCAATCACTACATTGTTTATGAGCTCATGGAGAAGGGATCATTGGAGACACAGCTGCATGGTATTGCTTTTCTATGATTGATGGCCCGGCCACTTATTGGCTGCAGCTCTTTCTTGAGATCTTCCAGATTGAGTTTTTTCATAAGTGCCTTGTGATTGTCTTCAGGGCCTTCACATGGATCTGCTATGAGCTGGCACATTCGGATGAAGATCGCGCTTGACACGGCGAGGTTCTTATGATCCTGCACTTTACTTGACACTGGGTGATGATTTTAAAATTGATGATCTGATGATTGACATACATTGGTCAACTGAAACTGGCAGGGGATTAGAGTATCTTCATGAGCACTGCAATCCTCCAGTGATCCATAGGGATCTCAAATCATCTAATATACTTTTAGATTCAGACTTTAATGCCAAGGTACACTCCTCTAACTTTTCGTCAAGGTCAACTTATTTTTTCATATTGACTGCAGTTAATAGAGTTGGAATGCACTTTTTTTATTCTTCTCAATTGCACAGATTGCAGATTTTGGCCTTGCAGTGACAGGTGGGAATATCGACAAAGGGAACCTAAAGATTTCTGGGACCTTGGGATATGTAGCTCCTGAATATTTACTAGATGGTGCAGCCTCCTTGTTCTAAAATTCTACTGCCATTTGTAGACGAGATTAAATTATGAACTAAAAAAATCTACTTTCATCGTGTAAATTTCAGGGAAGTTGACCGAGAAGAGTGATGTATACGCATTTGGAGTGGTCCTTCTAGAGCTCTTGGTGGGAAGGAAGCCTGTTGAGAAGATGTCACCATCTCAGTGCCAATCAATTGTTTCATGGGTAATCAGCATCTCTTGCTCTGAACTTACTAAAGCACCGAGTAATTTATTCAGATTACAATGTTCAGTTGCAATGGAGCATACTTTGATTTTACAATGAACAATGAAACTTTGAGTTTTGCACGCAACCAGAAATCAGCTGCAGTTTTTCTGTACAGTAATATCATTTGACATGCTTAATAATTGCACGCAGGCCATGCCTCAGTTGACCGACAGATCGAAGCTCCCCAACATAATTGACCCAGTGATCAAGGACACAATGGATCCGAAACACTTGTACCAAGTACTTACTCATCATGAACAAACTGATAACATTCCCCAACTTAGGTACATTTACCTTTCAACTATTCTTGCTGATGATCCATGCCTGTGCAGGTTGCGGCGGTAGCTGTTCTATGCGTGCAGCCCGAGCCGAGTTACAGACCACTTATAACAGACGTTCTCCACTCTCTTGTTCCTCTAGTGCCCTCGGAGCTCGGGGGAACTCTCCGAGTTGCAGAGCCATCTTCTCCGAACCAAATGCAGTATCATCCTTCTTGAGATGTGATCCTACAAGTTTCGTCGAAGCAGGGAAAAAGAATTATACCATCCAATTTTAGGTCACTGTCTATTGTGTAACTTATCTTGCCTGTACCTGCTGCTTGTCTGAGGATGGGATTTCCAACCTACTGATTTTGCCGGGCAGACCGAGACAATTCTGCTTTGAGAGAATTGTCTCAGATATCTTTTCATGTACAAAGAAGTGAAGAAATTTTCTTTTTTCTTTTCTTTGGATCTGGTACCTGCTGTCCAGATCTAAATTTTTCGAACACTGTTATCTCAATAGCATTTGAGAAAGCTGTGATCTGGGTCAACTGTTCTCGTTACTGCATAAGAATCTGATCATTGATTTCTGACAGCGATCGCAAAACTTCTTCCCAACAAAAATATAAATAAAATGCATCAAGTGCAGATGTTGATATATTAGTCAGGAAAGAAAATCACATGGCTGCATTGTTTTAAACTGACTAAACATGAAAAATACGGAGCAAGCAGCCATGTGCAATTTCACAAGTACCATGCGTCCATGCCTACCTTAACTGTCAGCGACATTAGCTTCTTTATGAGCCTAGGTTATTTTGTATCTATGCTGACAAGTGACAATCTCCTCTCAACTAGAGCACCATGGCTGGCTAGTGCTCAAGGTAGGAGGTCATCATGGGCAAACTATGGTGGCCAGTAACATCAAGTCCCTTTTTATTTCATGGTAGTCAAATCTTTAACACACTTTCCATACAAATAAAAGTATTTTACATGTGATCTAGAAATCTTTCTTCTGTCTGACTCTCATATCTTCCTCATCCTGTTGGAAAGTATCAAAATTCAGAAACAATAATGAAATAAGAAGAAAGATATATAAAAAAGGGATCAACAAGTCCTCAAGGTGGCAACCTCTGGATGCATCTCACTGAAGCCCCTGCAGGGTCGGCAGGGAAGAAATGCTGGGCACCGGATATGTTTTCTTGCTTTGATAGGGAGATGGCATCTGCTTCATTCAATTCAATTTAGACAATAACTGCACATGGATGCATTGCCAGCTTGGGCAGAGGAGCTGCTACTGCTCACTCCACAGCTCCCTGTCCACCTCTTGCCCCTTGGTTTTGTTTCGTTGTAGAACTATGTCAATCTGTTGATCAATGCTGGCAGATTAGCAGTGCTGGAACTTTGCTTGCTGTTGCTGCAGTTGCACTTGGAGGTTTCAGTAAGCTATTTCAGGTACATGCTTTCTGCATGTCTGTGCTTGCTGGTCCCTTTATGGATTTCACCCTTTTGCATTTGAGGATCATTTGACAAGCTAACCTTTTTTTTCAGAAATATTTAGTTTAAAAAAAAACTTGTGTCTTTTCAAAAGCATATGCATGCACGCTTTTGTTTCAGTTCTGAATGCTTGTGCAAATACTATGCATCATTCATTTTCTCTCCTCCTAGCAGAATCTATTTTATACTAAAAGCAAAATGAGTTAGTTTTTCGAGCCACCACATTAAGCCACATCATCTAAATTAATATTAATAGTTAGATCTATAATATGTGGCTAAGATGTAACGAGATATTTATAGTACGTTACGTAACCGCAAATACACTTTGACACGTTTAATCTTAATCTATCCAGTCGTGCCAAAAAAAAAATCTTAATCTATCCAGGACGTGGATCTGGAAAGAAAAAAGACCCGAGCAGGTTTTTTTTTTTGAGGTACGTACCATCTATTCAGCATTTGAAAAGAAAAAAAGACCCGGACAGGTACGTACCATCTATTCAGCCCAAGCCTGTGGCAAGATGGTTAGGTGGGTGGTTGTACCCCCAGCCCACCAGAGTTCAAACCCCAGGTTTGACGCTGGTGTTTCTCATTTAAGGCGGAATATTCTTCAGTGGGAGGCGACGTTCCCGTCGACAGCGAGGCGCCCGTGGTGACTTCGTCAATCTCAAGACTCGACCCGCCGGCTCAGTCTCTCGGAGGTGCTCATAGGGGTAGGGTGTGCGTGCGTGCGTTCATAGGGGTGAGTGTGTGCGCGTGTATATGAGCGCTTGCGTTGTACTGTGTTTCGCAAAAAAAAAGCCTATAGCACTAAAAAAAAAAGGGTTGTGTCACGATCCAAAAAAAACGTTGCACGTAGCCAGATACCGCGATGATTAACTAGCTGCATCGAATCTCCAAAAAAAAAACTAGACGTATCGTTTGTGTACAATTCATGGCATGTTCTCAAGTTGTTCTCCAAAGTAAACTAGCTGCGTCACGAGAATATTGTGGTACGTTGACAAGAAAAAATACTTCTCTAGAAGTAATTATGTATACTGATGGAGTATATTTTTTCCATCACGAAATATAAAGCGTCTTTAAACTTCACTTATCAACAACATACAATTTTTAAACACAAAATTAATTTTGTAACACAAGAAACGAAGACCAACAAAAAAACAGCGTGCCTTATATTTGGTAAGAAGGGATTATATATGTAATATATCTCTTCTTGAGTGGACAAAAAATGGTAAGATAACAACATGGTTTTTTCTAAGCATACGTGATATCAACATACATACGTGTACACTGCCACCATATGCACACAGACACACGCTCGCATATAGTCTCCTAATGACCAAGTTGTGGAGCATGAGTATCTGTGAAGTCGCCACTATTGACGACAATTTTGTTTGTCATTCAAAAGATAATCTGCTCGAGCTTAAGAAAACATAATCTTCTTTAGCGAGACATGCCTGGTGCAAAAACATGTTTCATCCCTGGTGGTGGTTTGCAAACTAGCACCTTCCTACCATCTAACCACACATGGGTTATCCAACAAATAATCACACTTATAATGTATTGAGTACAAAATATACATAGATAATAAAATATTGACAATCAATTTAGTAAAAACATTTTGTCCAAGGATTCGTCGTATCGCGTCACATAATCATACAAGCTATACAAGATCAAAGTTGGGAAGTTTCAACATTGACGAAGCAACCAATAGGCTATCGATAAGAACGACATCTTCCACTTATAAGATAATCTCCCTTAATGATATACATACATATTATAATAAAAGAGGGTGTTGATATGTGGTGATTATAAATACATACATATTATTTGGTGTTAGCTACATATCCAACAACACGTTGGTTCTCTAAAACATCTACATTTCTAATTTTGAGCTTAAAACATAGAAAATTATATGAATGGTTTCAAAATGAACTCACTAAAACATTCTTTTGTACGTTGTGTATCTTACTTTGATGAGACTTAAAGTTTAAGAGTTCCACACCGGCATAATTGAGAAGCACAAAATATTCCCGAATTTCAGTTTAATTATAAAAAATGATTCTGAATTGTATATTATGTTAACTCTATGAATCTAGACCATATGGGCACAACACCATTAACAAAATAGCTAACACCAAATAAGGTTATTCTCAAATTAATATATTGTATGATATCATAGTATATAGTTATGCATGAAAATGAAAGAGATAATAGAAAGTCCTATGAAACCGCCAGCCTTCCGATTGTCAACTTTTTGATCCTTTGTTATACGATTTGTGGACCCTAAGTAATATATATTCATAAGTATCACTAGCAATACATTATGAAAAAACATTTTAAAAATTAGTATTACAAAATAGAGACATCACAAAGTAGGGATCATAAAAATACAGTTATGTGAACTAATATAATATCAAACAAATATCATACATCAGTGTCTATAGAAATGACGTAATAATCCTTGGCATAGAAATTAATGGTCTTTCAAGAATCAAGATACTGCGTATCTGCATATTCATATTTTAGTTTACGGTGTTACATGCATATTAGTTCTTTGTACGTAATGTGATATCAATGAAAACACAATTTTTTCATTGGAGCCTTCAACACACTAGAGACAATGCCCTCGTGTTTGAGGGCCACCATGCTTTATCTACACATATATCTAATTCTACCAGGCACAAAGGAACATAATGGCCATTGATCTATGGTGGCATAATTGTGCGTCCACAAATTAAAGATGTTTCCCTCACAAAAGATATTTTATTTATTATAATACTTATAGTGCTTATAGCACTTTTAAATTTTTGATAGAGTAGAGTTCCCATAGCGTGATGCAAATATTTTCTAAGGTACCTTTAGAGATTGCCCTCGCATTTGCGAGGGCCACCATGCTAGTTAATAAAAACAGCAACACCAACCAAATTTCTGGAAAAGAAAATAAGATGTTGATGCATGCAGATTAATAAATAGCAACCAATATTCGTATCATCACAGGAAAGATCACAGAAGCAATAACTACCTGAAAATAATTCTGGGCTGACAGTGAGTGAGGAGCCGGTTGTTAATGTCAGTTAGGCGTTGAAATCATCAACGCCGTGGCCACGAGAGCTGATTGTAGAGCAGCTTCTGCTGTGACTAGGAAGAGAATGGAGGAGCAGAAACACAGGGACGTGCCAGCAGTAGGAATGGACCATGCATGCCAATGCCAACATACATGGTGCAACCAACCACCGGCTTCAATGATAGAAATCTCTTTATTTTCTTCTTGATGAAGAATCACTACAGGAATGGCGAGCTATGCCGACGGCTTTTTGTCGGGGCCGTCGCATAGGCTCCGACGAGGAATGTCCATTGACGCGGTCGTCGGCACAGGTTTAGCCGTCGACACAGGGTCTATGCCGACGGTAAGCCGTAGGCATAGGTTCAAAAGGCTATGCCGACGGCAAAGCCGCAGGCATAGCTATGTTTTTTTTTTTCTGTTTTCGTTTAATATGAAATAATTCATATCTTTAAATCTATAAATCGAAATTTAACAAATAAAATGTCTAAATTGATTAGAAAAATGAGAGGAATCCAAATATGACATCCATATCATCTTTTTCATCATGCATATGACTTTTTGCAACAAATTATGCCACGGGTCTATTTTGACCATTTTTTCAAAAAAATAAAAGAATGTGAAAAAATACCCAAAAAAATAAATCCTTTGGCATGGACTCCTTATATGTGTACTAGTTGCTAGGGAAAATGATAAACTTGAGTTTTGAAAACAATTTCACAAAACTTCTTCACAAAAAGATCAATCATCTATAAACATGTATAAGTTTCGAATCAAATGACCTAGATATGATCATCTATGTAACATAGTTTGTGATAATGTGCCCATATTTGACACATAGGTTTGTCTTGTTATGATAAACAATGTTGCAGAACTAAGTTTTTTCAAATTATGTTTATAAATATCATTTTTCATTTCTTAATTGTAAAAAATTACATTTTTTGTGAAGCAAGTACAACAAATATGGTGCAAACTGGCACCCATCCAATTTCCACACAAAGTAGATCATATTTGATGGACAATCCAGAAATATTATGAATTTTCTCGGTTTCTAACTAATTTCGCCTAATTAAATGACTTTATGTCTATTTTCCGAAAGTAATTCAATTTTGAACTACAAGTGTGTGATAGTTTACTCTGAAAATTTTACAAAAATCATTTTAAGATACAACAATAGTGGTTATATCACAGAACCATCGATGGTTTTAAAAAATGTGACACCTTTGAATGAATACACACGACGACCATTTTGATCGTTTTTTCGAAAAATGAAAAGAAAGTGAAAAAATACTAAAAAAACAAATCCTTTGGCATGGACTCCTTATATGTGTACTAGTTGCTAGGAAAAATGATAAACTTGAGTTTTGACAAAATTTTCATAAAACTTCTTCACAAAAAGGTCAATCATCTATAAGCATGTATTAGTTTCGAGTCAAATGACCTAGATATGATCATCTATGTACCATAGTTTGTGATAATGTGCCCATATGTCACACATAGGTTTGTCTTGTTATGACAAACAATGTTGCAGAACTAAGTTTTTTCAAATTACGTTTATAAATATCATTTTCATTTTTTAATTATAAAAAATGACATTTTTTGTGAAGCAAGTACAACAAATATGGTGCAAATTGGCACCCATCCAATTTCCACACAAAGTAGATCATATTTGATGGACAATCCAGAAATATTATTAATTTTCTCGGTTTCTAACTAATTTCGCCTACTTAAATAACTTTATGTCTATTTCCCGAAAGTAATTCAATTTTGAACTACAAGTGTGTGATAGTTTACTCTGAAAATTTTACAAAAATCATTTTAAGATACAAAAATAGTGGTTATATCACAGAACCATCGATGGTTTTAAAAAATGCGACCCCTTTGAATGAATACACACGACGGCCATTTTGATCGTTTTTTCGAAAAATTAAAAGAAAGTGAAAAAATACTCAACAAAACAAATCCTTTGGCATGGACTCCTTACATGTGTACTAGTTGCTAGGAAAAATGATAAACTTGAGTTTTAACAAAATTTCCATAAAACTTTTTCACAAAAAGTTCAATCATCTATAAACATGTATAAGTTTCGAGTCAAATGACCTAGATATGATCATCTATGTACCATAGTTTGTGATAATGTGCCCATATTTGACACATAGGTGTGTCTTGGTATGACAAACATAGTTGTCAAAAATAATTTTAAAATAATTTTATAAACATCATTATTCATTTTTTAAGTGTAAAGATAACTTTTTTTATTAAGAAAATACCAAAAATATGTTACAAAAAGTCATATGCATGATGAAAAAGATGTTATGGATGTCATATTTGGATTCCTCTCATTTTTCTGATCGATTTAGACATTTTATTTATTAAAATTTGATTTACGGATTTGAAGATATGAAATATTGCATATTAAATGTAAAAAGGAGAAAATAAAGTAAAATAAATTTTATTGTTATTTATTCAAATATTATTATTACATAATCATTATTATTTAGTCAAATAAATTTTCAAAATTATACAATAAAAGTGTAACATCATGACCCATGGGTTAATATGTTCGATAGAATAATAACATCAGTAAGTTCTAACATCTCATTTGGAAGCTAATTTAGAAGGAACTCAAAAGTTAAGCGTGCTTGGACTAGAGCAATCTGAGGATGGGTAACCGAACGGGAAGTTTGACCGAGATAAGTACTTTGACCTGAGATTAAGTGTCTAATATGTAATTAGAAATTGTGTGTGGCTAAGTTGGAAATTTCAAAATTAAAAAAACATAAATTAGAAATTTTAAAAAAAATAAAAAATATATTTTTTTTAAAAAATAAAAAATAAAAAAATAATTTTGAAAACATATGCCGACGGCTAAACCTGTGCCAACGGGTTTCTAGGCTATGCCTACGGGCACCTATGCCATCGGCATAGCCTATGCCGACGGTAAAAAGACCTGTGCCGACGGCAAAAGGCCGTCGGCATAGGTGACCATTCCTGTAGTGAATGGCAACTGGTCGCTTACACACGTGTGGTAATGTTTTTTTTTCTTTTCTTTGAGTACATAGCAAGTATTGTAAAAATGCTTCTGACTCGTGTTGTTGACATCGTCTCTATTGCTAGGCTGGAAAATCAAATTATGCATCAATATTGGTGTTGTATTGTTTATCACTATTTATTGTTGAATTTGATTTCCCATGTTTTTAAGATTGATTTAATTATAAATTTGAAGTTTTACATGATTTTGGAGCATCAACTACTCATAAGGTATTTTTTTCCAGATATTTTACGTGTGTGTGCCTACGGACGTGTGCGCAAGGGGTGGAGGCCCCTTCCCCACTTATCCCACTAATCTTATTTTTGCATCCTTGCCACTGGAGGGGGCATGCCTACGTGTGTGAGACTTTGAGTGAAGCAAACTGGTTGGCATGAAAATGTGCTTCTAGGACGAAAAAACGTGTTAAATAAATTCAAACACCGGTGATTTTTATTGACAATGAAGACTCGAGGAAGCCAGAATAATTCCTCGCTAACAATAACTGACATTTTATTTTGACCTAAACACGCAACTTTATTGATCACAGAACATCAATACAAAGAGTCTTCCAGATTGACACCGAGCAAAAACTGAAATAAAACTTAGACTAGATACATCACAAGAACGGGCCAGAATATGAGCCGCCTCATTTTAGAATCGCCTGACGTGTTTGAAGGAAACCGATGGAAAGCTCGCCATCATCGACTTGATCTCCGAGACAACCACTCCCACCATAGATCGATCATGTGTAGGGTAGCAATGCGCTGGATTAGAAATAGACAGTCATACGCAAATGTCACCTTATCGAAGCCACGCTCCTTAGCGACAAGGATCACTCGCCGGAGTGCCAAAGCCTCCGCCATCTCCAGGGAGGGGAACCTAGGAAGGGGCTCACTGACAACAAGAATGCACTCTCCTCTGTCATCTCTGAATACATCACCAACAGCAGAACGACATTGCTCTCTGTCGTGTCACAAGAGTAACATGTTGGGGTTGTTTTGCACCCACGGGTGTATTTGATAAATATCTAATCACTCTTATTCATAGTTAATGGACGCGTCTAAGCTTTGTTTGTGTTTATAAAATATACCATTGATGATAAGCTACCCCCCCCCCCCCCCCCCCCCCAAAAGGTATGGCGCCATGTGAAATGACCTTTTTCTCCTGTGCAGGGAATGGAGTTTGGCCAGCTAGATACTAATGGGCCAGAATGTGATGATCCAGCCATATACTAATGGGCTAGTAAGAATGGCTAGATGTTGTTGGTTCTGTTAAAGTAAAAAAAAAAGCAGAATTCAAACTTCCCGGTTATAGAAGAAGAGTAGGCCAATCCCAATCTTAGGCTGCAACAAACAAGGAACTAGGTTCCTGTCATCAAATCGGCCTGATCCCCAAAAGGAAATCGCAATCCAAAATCCCTATATACGATATATTCTGGGCACCTTGCTACATGACACTTGTCTCGCATTGCATTACTGACTGCTTCTTCTTCTGATTTCTTTGCTTTGATGATGCCCTTGTCCCAAATTCTTTAGCTGAAGAGTACTTTGGCACCAGCACCCTAGAACAGAGTCGACTACGAACTTATTGATATAGGAAAGTTGATATAAAGCCCAAGGGTTAAGACGAAGGAAGGTATTGTTCTAGCTCTACCGACCTATTCTCATCAAAGAGAGGGATAAAAAGCATAGTTTAAACAATCCAACAAAAAGCAGGTTCTAAACAGAATTGTACAATCTAATCTGCAGAGACTGCATTAGCATGTAACCTTCATAAATTTATTGTACAATATGCCTGAATCCTACTTATCAAAATTTCCAAACTGAACCGACTAAAGCTACCACGATTATTCATCATCATCAATCACCTGACTAATTTAAGCGGATACTGAAAACGAAAGAAAGAAGAAGAGGAAAAATAGGTAGGATCCTGAGGTCCTGAGTCCTGACTATAAGCTAAATCAAGATCTTGATTCCATCTGCTGCTCATGTCTGTCACTAGTATATAACCTATCTGAACTGAACTGAAGCACAAGGGGGGAAAATCTGTTCGTCGATCATCAGACGGTGTAGTTGTGGTTGATGGTGTCGATATCGAGGCCCTTGAGCTTCACCACGGAGTCGACGTGGCCCTTAAGCGTGTGCAGCTCCCTCAGCCTGGCGATCTCGGCGCGCCGCTTGGCCTGCACGGCGATCTCGGACAGTTCGCTCTTGTCCTCGCCGGCGCCGGCGCCTGCCGAGGAGGAGGCCTCGGCGCCGCCAGGGGTGTTCAGGCCATGAAGGGACCTTTGCGCGACGGCCCACTCGGCCTTGCGCTTGTCCTGGCCGTAGTCCACCCCCTGGGCGAACGCCGTCTTGCCGTCGAACACGTTGTTCCACCCCCTGCCGGAGAGGAAGTACCGGATGGCGAACTTGAGCACGTCGAGGGGAAAGTAGGTGACAGCGGTGAAGAGCCAGATGACGCCGGCCCAGCCCCACCCTACGCCCTTCATCCTGGCCAACGGCCAGTTGGCGTACACGGCGAGCAGCGTCGCCAGCAGCTGCGCCGCCATGAAGGCCAGCACGAGCAGCGCGCCAGGCCGCTCCCTGAACGACCAGCCCCGCGACCGCGTCACAAAGATGAGGGCCTGGCTGATGATGCTCACCTGCAGGTACACCGCCGCCATCAGTTCCTCTTTGCTCTCGCCGATTGGGTGCACATTGAATTTCCTCTGCAAAAAGCAACAACAATGTCAGTGATGGCACGGTGGCTGAGGTGACGATCACGACGGCAAGAGAAAGGTAGGGACCGTGAAGAAGTCAGTGGAGTGGACGGACCAGAAGAAGATGACCGTGGCGAGGGCCTGGTAGGTGCCGAGGACGATGCCGGTGGCGAAGATCTCCTTGAGGCGCCACGAGTCGGGGGTCAGCGACGGCTTGACGCGGTCCTTAGAGATGGTCATGATGGTGCCGTCGTTGAGAATGGCGATGATGAGCACCATAAAGGGCGAGAAGTCGAACTTCCAGATGAGGGCCAGAAGGAGGAAGCCGAGGACGACCCTGATGGTGATGGACACGGCGTATATGGTGTAGTTTTTCATCCGCTGGAAGATGGCGCGGCTGGTGAGCACGGCACTGATGATAACGCTCAGCCCAGGCTCCGTGAGCACGATGTCCGACGCGCTCCGGGCGGCGTCCGTGGCGTCGGCGACGGCAATGCCTATGTCTGCCTTCTTCAGTGCCGGGGCGTCGTTCACGCCGTCCCCCGTCATCCCACAGATGTGCTTCCGCTCCTGCAGCCGTCGCACGATCTCGTACTTGTGCTCGGGGAACACGCCGGCGAAGCCGTCGGCCTTCTCAATGAGTTCGTCGACGTCCATGCCGCAGGTTTCGCCGCCCTTGAGGAGGGAGCTCGAGGGTACATGTTGGTGCCCATGCCGAGGCGGCGGCCCGTTTCCTTGCCGATGGCCAGCTGGTCTCCCGTGATCATCTTCACGTTCACGCCCAGGTCGAGCGCACGGCTGATCGTCTCGGCGCTGTCGTGCCGCGGCGGGTCGAACAGCGGCAGTACGGCGAGGAACTGCCACGGAGACCCCTTCGCCTCCTTGCTCCGCTCCGGCACGCTCTGCCGCGCCACGGCCAGCGAACGCAGCCCGCGGTCTGCGAACTTGCCGATGATGGCATGCACACGCCTCCGCACATCCTCTCGTAGCCCGCACAGATCGATGATCTGCTCAGGTGCGCCCTTGCTCACCCGGTGCCAGGTCCCGTCAGCGCCATCGATGTAGGTGATGGCGGTGCGCTTGTCGACCGGGTTGAACGGCATGAAGTGCACCTCCTGGATGCCGGCGCGCGCCTCCTTGGGGTCGGCGAGCATGCCGACGATGGACGCGTCGATGGCGTCCTGGTTCTCCGTCCTCGACGCCCGGGCGGCGTAGAGCACCACGCCGTCCTTGTCGACGTCCTTGGCAAAGGACTCGATCATATTCTTGTCTACAGAGAGCTTGTTGAGAGTGAGTGTGCCCGTCTTGTCGCTGCAGAGCACGTCCATGCCGGCCATCTCCTCGATTGCAGTCATCCGCTTGGTGATCGCGCCCTGCTGCGAGAGCCGGTGCGAGCCTATGGCCATTGTGACAGAGAGCACGGTCGGCATGGCGATCGGGATGCCGCCGATGAGTAGCACGAGTAGGTTGTCTATGCCGTCACGGTACGCCCGGTGCTGGATCGGGTACATGACGATGATCTCCACCGCCATGCCGACGGCGATGGACACGATGCAGAAGTTGCCGATCGCCGTCAGAACCTGATCCGATCATTGACAAACCCCATTAGTAAGATCATCAGAAAGTGTTTGAGTGAACAGTGAGCTCGTACATACATACGTACCTTTTGGAAGTGGCCGACGTTGTTGGTGGAGTCTACGAGGTGAGCGGCCTTGCCGAAAAATGTGTGGACGCCGGTGGCGATGACAACGGCCTCGATCTCGCCTTGCTTGCACGTCGACCCGGAGTAGACGCTCGATCCGGGGGCCTTGTTGACGGGCATGGACTCGCCAGTGAGCGCCGACTGGTCGATCTTGAGTGGGTCGCCCTCCAGCAGCCGCGCGTCGGCCGGGATGATGTCGCCGAGTTTGATGCTGATGATGTCGCCAGGGACGAGGATCGCCGCTTCCTTCTCCGACCACTTGCCATCACGGAGCACCTTGGTCTGGGGGCGAGGCTGGCCATCAGCGCCGCCGCCGCGTTGCCTGCGTTGTTCTCCTCGATGAAGCTGATGGTGGAGTTGATGAAGAGGAGGGTGACGATGCCCACAAAGTCCTGCCAGTCGGGGGGCTTCCCGCTGCCGTTAGCGAGGGCGATGGCCATGATGGCGGCGGACTCCATGACCCACGACAGAGGATTCCACATGAACCCAAGGAACTTGAGGACCTTGCTCTCCTGCAAACCCACGTAGATCGGATATGTGCATGCATGCACGATGAGTCTCCATCCACGATCTAATAAAAAGAGATGTCATCTTCATAGGTCGGATCGTACCTTCTTCTCCTCGAGTTTGTTGGGGCCGAAGGACTCGAGGCGGCTGGCGGCATCGACGGAGGAGAGGCCGTGCGGCGAGCAACTGAGCACCAAGAACACCTCCGGATCGGGATCGCCTCCTGGTAAAAAAAAAGTACAACCGAACGTCAGCAATTACACCGTACTGGGCGCATGCATGCCAGCCGGAGTGACAAGATCGGAGGGGGAGACGAGGAGGAGAATGCCTTACAAGATCCACGCTCTCATTCCGGAGATCTTCGACTGAGGCGGCCATGGCGCTGGCCGTCACCGGCGAGCGAGCGGCCGCGGAGGGATTGACTCAGCTACTTGTGGATCTGATACCCTAAAGTCCAACTAATATGGCTACAGAGGTGGACATGGCTCGGAGGCACTAGGATCGGCACGATAATCACTGCCTAAGTGCCTATCCATGTGAATCATTTTCCCAGGTCAGGAAGCCCTGATTTGCTATTTTCCTTGCAGAAAACCACGTCGTATGCATATCTAGTTATCTACATACCCAAAACAAACCCCGTATTTTCCGGGGTGGTAAATTATGGAAATCGTCGTACGTGATTATTTCCATTCCAGTGTGATTTTTAGCTGGACGACGCTGGGCGATGGCTTGCACCACTACAGCAGGCGCCCTCTGTATAACCGTCGGCACAGACACCTTCCACGTCGGCACAGGTCTGTGCCGACGACCGTCGGCACAGGGCCGTCGGCGTAGGTCCCCGTAGGCACAGGGTTTTTGCCCGTCGGCACAGCGTTTCCCCGTCGGCATAGGAGGTGCCTACGGTTAAACAATGCCCGTCGGCACAAATTCCGTCGGCGTAGGTTCGGTGGGTCCCACGTGGGCGAGCTCGTCTGAGAATCTGTGCCGACGGTATTACCGTCGGCACAGGTGTGCACGTGGCATCTCCTGGGCGTCTCCTGTGACGTCCTGGCTGAGGAGCTGTGCCGACGGTAGTACCGGCGGCATAGACCTGGCCATTTGGCACAGACGCAAGACCTGTGCCGACGGTAATACCGTCGGCACAGGTGAGTCCCAGATTTTTTTTTTGCCAATTTGGTTGCAGCAGCTCGTTTTCCATCAAAAATGGCAGAAAATAAAATATAAAATACTGACAATATCATCACAAATAAGATCACACATAGCTCCATATATCATCCCAAAGCAATATCATCAAGCACAATGCTAATATCATCATAGTGGATACACACATAGGACTACAACAATGTCTCGCAAGTTGCTACATAGCTAGATGTCTGGATCATCAAGCCCTACATCTATTGCGGCGGCAACGGGGTGTGCCCCATGTCTCCCCGGGTGAACACAGGCGATCGACGGCTCGGCGCAGCAGTAGAACCACCAGAAGAAGGCGAAGCACCAGGAGAAGTCGAAGCACCACGCGAAGCACCAGGAGAAGGACCACCGGATGTACCGGTGTGAACTCACGCGAACCCGGCGAAGCACCAAGCGAAGGATCAGCATCAAACCTCACCATCTCACGCGAATCCGTCGAGGCACTAGGAGAAGCACGACCAAAGTGTGGGTTCTCCGACGAGCATCCCGTTCCCTACATGTTTGAGCAAGAGTTAGCAACTTGCGAGGCAAAGGAAAAGCGGTAACTAGTGGTTTGGCATCAAACTTACCGGGGTCGATGAGTAGTAGGTGAGAGCGAACTCGTCCTTCGATGGAAACCGTGGACACGGCCCCGGCTCCGGAGGCTCCTCCATAGAAGGGAGGACCCGCACTTCAGTGGTGAAAAAGTTCAGCACCGACTGCAAGATAGTTTAGATGTTAGACGTTGCCAAAATAAAGGTTCAAACTAGGGAAGTGGGACTTGTCATATTAGACAAAAATAAAGGTTGAAACTTACAGCACGGAACGACTTTTGATATGAGGAGTAGGCTGTATTCATCTCCAGCCACTGGGCATAGGCCACCTGATACTCCGCATGAGCGGCAGCATAGGCTGCCTCAAGATCGGGCTACAATTCCGAAAATATGGTATGGAACTGTCAACTTAGGCATGCAGGAACGAATGTCGGAAAGAGGATGAAAATGAGAAAAACTTACATCGGTGGAAGTGGGTCGACGAGGCCGTCGACGAGGCGCGATAAGGGGGCTGCCGTCAGGGAGGGTAGCTTTTGCCTGCGTGAAGCTCATGGAAGGCCTGAGCCCATTCTGAAGAAAGAGATTACGGCCATGCGGCCTTCCATGCCCTGAGAGGACCATCGACCTCTCGTCGACCTCCTGGCTCAAGGGGTCATCCACCTCCGGGTGAAAAGACTGGAACGTCGTGGAGTACCTCTCCAAGTTCTCGTTGGCATTGTTGTAGTACTCAGGAAGCTGGGGCTGAGGCTTCGATAGATCGCGCTTCTTCTCCTTCATCTTCTTCCACGATTGCAACTCAGAGCTTACCTCCCCCCTATCGGCGTCCTGCATCGCGAAAAGAAATGTCATGCATAGCAAGTAAAAACATGAGGGGAAAATAAATGGAGGTCGTTCCATGTATATATATACCAGCTTTTCCTTGAAGCGGAAGATGTTGCGGCTTCCCGCAATGTGTGTTCCCTCGGTGCCTCGGTTTGCCTTGTTCCGCTGGCTCACGGTGTCGAACTCGGGGTCTCCCTCGACCCACCTCGTAACCAACGCATCCCATGCGGCTTCTTTGCCGTCGGCCCAGTCGGGCATAACCTGAAAATGCAATTCAAGAAGAGATAATGCAATGGCAACTTAGCAGCAATATAGAATTTCATTGACAGTTCACTTACCGAAAGGAATTCCTCCTCGTCATCTTCTGTGCCATCTTGACATTCTCCTCCTTCTTGGCCCTCTTGCCCGTCTTCTCATACGTGAAAGTATTGGCGGACATATGCTTTTGGTTGTAGAATTGTTGCCGTGTCAACCTCACACAATGAGCACGCAATACGCGAGCCGCCGTGTCTCTATGCTCGTCCGCCACCCGAAAATGCTTCTTCAACCATGCATAAAAAAATTGTGAGAGTCATGAGTTAGCACGGTGGAGTCATAAACTATGAACGGAACTCGAAAAATATGTCTTACCCAAAACCCGGTGATCACGGCTTCAGCAGCTGTCTCGAAGCCCGGGATAGGGGCAGCCTCATAGTCCACCCATTTATAGGCTAACTTTGCCTCGGCGTCGGGACCGACGGTGTACAAGCCCGGCCAATTTTGCCTAATTAGAGCTCCAAGCAAGCTCCCAGGAGTGCGGGGAATCTTAGGTGCTGGCCATGTCCATTTGCTGCACAATAATCAAACATTAGTACATATGCCAAATTGTTATGAACACAATGAAATTACATGTTCAAAATTACAAAATTAGTACACTTACTCAACGCCCTGAGGAACAATGAGGGCTTTCGCCTCCTCGCTCCTAGGCTTCATGTCCTCGTCGGGGACTCCCGCTTCGCCACGCATCCGCGGCCGCTTCGGCGCCAGCTCCACCTCGTCCTCCACCTCGTCCTCCACCTCGTCCTCCACCTCGTCCTACTCGCGCACCCTCGTCCACGGCGTAACGCGAGGTGGAAGGTCGTCCACTCCGTGTAACTCCAGGCTTCCGTACCATCATCTTACTAATCTTACTAATCAGGGACGAGGAGTTTTCCTTGCCTTGGCTCATATTGTTCAATCACCTGCATTGAAAGACATAATAAAATGTAGACAGTAAGCATAAAGACGTAATGCAATGACGAAGCATGTTGAAAAATAAATACTAAAGCATAAAGACATAATAACATGTAGACACCAAGCATAAAGATGTAATGCAATTAAGAAGCATGTTGAAAAATAAATACTAAGCATAGAGACATAAAAGACGCTCACCCCGAATAATCACTCTCATAATTTAGTTGGTTCTCATTCTCACTATCACTATCACTATCACGTGTGTAGTAGGTTGGAGGCTCATCGCACGGTGGAGGCTCGTCATCGGCGGCATTGTCCGCCTGTAACTTCGAGAGCATATTTATGTCCTTCAGATCCACCACTGACTCACCACGAGTGTGTGCATCGTTCTCGAGGTCCTCAAGACCACCCGTTTGTAAGGCAAAGTCCCCGAAGTCCTCTTGCTCTTGATAGAAAATTCCCTCGTATGTTTTAGGGTCAATGTTGTTGTAATCGTCGGCAGAGGGCATGGGTAGCTTACCATGTGGCGATACCCGGAACACGACTTCCCAGCCCTTGAGGTTCTCTTTCTGGCATGGGTAGGGCAAATAATAAACTTGCTTGGCTTGGTGAGCCACAACAAAGACATCGGCTCCGCTATAGGTGGTTGAAGGCTTAACTTCAACTAACCCAATGGAAGGGTCACTTCTCAGTCCACCGTGTGGTCCAGTGCGTGGGTCGAACCAATGGCACTGGAACACAACGAGCTTGAGTTCTATGTTCGTACGATTGAACTTCAGCTCGTATACCTTTTCTAACCTTCCGTAGTAATCTACGTAATCGGCTCCATCGGCTCCTCTGGATCCTTTGGTGAAGACCCCAGTATTTACAGTTTTTGCATTCGGCCGACTATTCTGGTGATACTCTGTATGGAAGCGGAACCCATTCACATCATACTTCTCATACTTCATGACGGTACGGTTAAAACCTTGGGAAACACATCTCAACTCATCCGTCATCTCAACGTTGCGATCAGCTCCCTACAAGTACGGTTCAAATTGTTTTGTGCATTAGTTACGTGTAATAAGAGGGACAAGTCACAGATTGCAAGCTAAGAGGGACAGGTTAGAAATTACTTTTTCCATGAACCAAGACACAAATTTTTTTCCTCCGTGAGCACCCTTTTTCAGAAGAGTGTCCAGCTCCGCGGGAGAGGGATCCGCCATTCCCGACCACTGTTCATCTTGGAATTGGCTAAAAGGAGAAAATAGGTATTAGACCGAAACCGAGTTACTAGTTGCAAAGTAATTTGTTCACCATTTTACCTGATGAAACCGACTACTTCCGTCATGTTCGTAAGCACATAGAGCATTATGCAATCCTTCTCTTCCTTGGTCAACTGCAATTTTACACCACCACCGGCCTTGCCACCGGGACATTGGAAGAGGAGGAGCTTGGGGTCATGCTTGGGCTCGTCGACATTGTACCGAGAGACCGGGTTATGCATAGTGGATACTTCATCGGGATAGTACGTTGTCACGGCGTCTGCCATCTCCCGAAGTATTGTTGCCTCAGCTATGCATGCTTCAATCCTATTTTTGTTTCCAGTCATGTTTCGAATATACTTGAACTCTCTCTCAATACAAAACTGCCAACGAAACTGCACCGGTCCACCCAAGAGTGCCTCGTTCGCGAGATGCACAACGAGATGTGCCATCGGAACAAAGAAGCCTGGCGGAAAGATCTTCTCTAAATTGCATAGCAACTCCGGCACAAGATCACGCAGCTTCCCAATAATCACGGGACATATCTGCTTCGCACAGAGCGTGCGGAAGAAATGGCTCAACTCCGCAAGCACTCGCCAGATACGATCGGGGAGATACCCTCGAACCATCACCGGCATCAACCGCTCAATCCATATATGATAGTCGTGACTCTTGAGCCCAGTGACATTTCCCTTTACAAGATTGACTCCATTACTTATATTGGAACAATAACCATCAGGGAACATCACGTCGTGTTTGAGCCACTTGAATGTCTCCTTCTTTTGGATATTATCAAGGCAGTAGGGTGCATTCGGCTTGAACCAATTTTTTTACGGCGGTCAGGAGGCTGCATGTGTAATCTCTCCCTATCACAGAGATTCTCAACATCAACTCTAGCCTTGACATTGTCCTTTGACTTCCCAGGAATGTTCAGGACTGTGTGAAAGAGCATCTCTCCAACATTCTTTTCGGTGTGCATCACATCGATGTTATGGGGAAGTTCGAGGTCCTTGTAATACTCTAGCTGCGTTAAGCCTGCCACGTGAGTCCAGTTGTGCGTTACACCATATCCCACAAATTTTGGGCCAGGTACCTGAGCAGGCACGAGAGCACGTAGCTCGGCATCAACAGTTGCACCATCGAACTTCGGTATCTTTTTCTTCACGCACGACTTTGCCCTTCGTGAAGTTTTTTATGTCTTCTCGGTAAGGATGCCTTCTTTTGAGGAACGGTCGATGCTTGTCAAACGCGACATACTTGCGACCTGACTTTAGCCAAGTGAACTCAAGTCGGTTTCTGCACACTGGGCATGGCCACTTACCAGCTGTACACCATCCGCAGAATAGGGCATACCCGGGTAGGTCGTGCATGGAATAGTGGTACCAAATTCTCATCAAGAAGTTTTTCTTTGATGCTCGGTCGTATGTCCACGTCCCATTGTGCCATGAGTGGTGCAAATCATCCACAAGCGGTTGCATGTAGACACTCAAATTCTTCCCCGGGTATTCGGGCCCTGGAATGATCAGCGACATAAACATGAACTTCCTTTGCATTAGGACCCCGGGAGGGAGATTGAGCGGAATAACAAACACGGGCCAGCAGCTGTACGAGCGACTCGACATACCATATGGATTGAATCCATCTGTTGCTATCGCAATTCTGACATTCCGAGCATCTGCTGCCTTATCGGGGTGTTTCTCATCAAAATTCTCCCATGCCTTACCATCAGATGGATGTCCCATCTTTTTCCGTCCGAACTCGTCGGCGTATCTCTTCCCCTTCTTGTGCCAAGTCATCTGTGTGGCAGTCTCCTCAGAAAAGTAAAGCCGCTGGATTCTTTTTATGAATGGGAGGTACCGAAGAATCTTCACAGGACTTTTGTCTGCTTCTTCTGACCATCGGCTTCGTTCCTCATGATACCTAGAGGCCCCACAAAGACTACAGTACTTGTCATCCGCATACTGTTTCCAGAACAGAAGGCAACCTTTTGGACAACAATGTATCTTTTCATAATCCATGCTGAGCGATCCCAATAGTTTCCTCGTTTCGTGCATGGACTTTGGCAGACAATGCCCTTCGGGCAACATGTTACCAAATGTTTTCAGATTGGCTTCAAAGCCTGCACGGGTGGTGGAGTACTGGCACTTGTCACTTAGTATTTGAGCTATGGCATCGAGCTGAGAAATGTTTGCACCCTCGTATAGAGGCTTCTTAGCCGAGGCCATCATATCAAGGAAAGCCTTCGCGGTTGGCTCCGGTTCCTCCGGTTCACCGGTTCCTCCGGTTCCTCCTGTTCCTCCTGTGGAGGTGGCGAATCCGGTATGTCAGCATCACGGAGATCATCTAGCAAGTTTCTCACCCCATCATACTCATTGCCATTGATCCGCTGCCGCATCACCTCAACTCTGTCACGTTCGACCTGAGCAAAGTCGACCTTCGTGACGTAGTTAGGCATATACCCAGACAACCAAAGATGCTTAGTCATTTCATCCTTTCCCTGACGGGCACGATTCTTGCAATTAATGCATGGGCACCTTGGACGAACTCCTGATGCCTTTGAACCACGCGCTAACTCCTTCACTAACATATTGGTCTTCCATTCCCACTCCTCTGTTCTTTTAATCTTACTGATACGGCCACTGTACATCCACCCATTATCAGCCATCCTCTGCTTTATTGGATCCAAAGAACAACGCATTTCGTAATATGCACCAAGTAATAATAAATTTATTCAATGACACCAAGATTATTACGGCCAAATTTTATCTTTTACAACATGCAAGGGTTCACCTACACTTCTAATAGGAGGGCCTATCCCGCCCGAGTACGTGTAGATCGAGTCGTGTCCCATGTTCTACCCCGACCCGAGACGAAATTTCGACAGCACCTCCCCGCTGTTCTTCAGAATACACGTCTCGAGCTTGTCAAGCCGAGAGGGTGTGCATCCGAAGAACAACGGGGAGGTGCTGCCGAAATTCCGTCTCAGGAAGGGGTAGAACATGGAACACGACCCGATCTACACGTACTCGGACTGTCCAACAGGACAACCCGGAAGTGTTACGGTTATAAATATGCAAAGATGGACAATCCTGCATATTTATAAATTTGTAACCCTTCCGGATGGGATCTGACTCGGGTTACGCGACTGACTTGGTGATCTAGACCAAAATAAACCTATGCAGCAAGAGAGGCGAAAGATGTATACCCTCGAAGCGTGATCGGTGGTCGGAGAGGGTCGAGGTCGCGACGGAAGCGGGGCGACGAAACAGGGGCACCGAGGCGGGCCCTCCTCAGCTGGAGAAGAAGCCCCGCAACGACGCGCGGGACCGACGGTGCTGGCGGGAAGCTACGTCATCTGAAAAAGCACACAGTTGACATATATAAGCAAAAAATCTCTCTGTTTTACCTAATAATCGTCCCTAACCCTAAAAAGCAATTAAAATCTTCTAATTCTAACCCTAAAACTATCCTACAACTAAAAGTGGCACTAACCCTAAAACTAACACACACTAATATACTAACAGTACTAACACACACTAATATACTAACACACCCTAATATACTAACCCTAAAACTAACACACACTAATATCCTACAACTAAAGCTAGCACTAACATACTAACAGTACTAATTAACAGAAAATTAAAACACTAATTAATAGCTAACATGGTACACTACCGTGGGGAGGCTCACCTGCAGGGGAGGGCGGCGGGCTCGGGGCGAGGTGGAGGGGCGAGGTGCGGGTGGGGGCGAGGTGCGGGGCGAGGTGGAGGTGGGCGAGGTGGTGGGGCGAGGTGCGGGCGGCGGACGGCGGGCCGGAGAGGAGCGGGGAGGTGCGAGGTGGAGGAGGGCGAGGTGGTGGGGGCGAGGTGGTGGGGCGACAGGGGCGGCGCACGGAGGGGAGGGCGGGCGGCGCATGGGAGGGGAGGGCGGGCGGAGGCGGCGGGCTCGGGGGCGGCCGGAGGGGAGCGGCGGAGGGGAGCGGTGGCCGGAGGGGAGGGGGCGGAGGCGGCGGGCTCGGGGCGTGGTGGCCGGAGGGGAGCGGCGTAGGGGAGCAGCGGAGCTCCGGCGGCGGCGGGACGCGTCGATGCGAGCGGGGGCTGGGGTGGGGTGGCGTGCGAGTGTGTGGTTGGGGCCGTTCGTGTGGGGATAAGGGCGGGAACCTGTGCCGACGGTTTTACCGTCGGCACAGGGTTCTTTTTTTTTCTTTTTTTAATTCAACTCTAGGGCGGGAACCTGTGCCGACGGTTTTACCGTCGGCACAGAGTTCTTTTTTTTTCTTTTTTTTAGATTATATTTTTAAAGGAAAACAAATATTATTTACTAAGTTAATTATACATGAAAGTTACATTATATTCAAAGTTACATTACATTCATGAACTATTTTATATCTAAGCGAAACCCTAGACCCGTTGATAATCAGTTAAACTTCTCGTCTACTCCCTAGACCGGTGTCGAAATGGGGTAGGCTAGTGGAATTTTTTGCTTGCTTGTGTTAGGTTAGGCCATGTGAACATAGCAAACCAACTTTGGGTGGGGTTCTGACGCTCCCGGGCCCCGCTTCGGCGAAACTCTGAATCCGCTGGAAAAACCCTAACGTTTCCGTCTACCCCCATAGACGTGCGTCGAAAGGGGGTAGCCCAGTGGACTTTTTTCCTTGGTTGTGTTAGGTTAGGCCATACGAACATGAGAAACCAACTTTTATCACAAATCGACACAAGATTGCCCCCGTTTCGCCCGGAACGGGAGTTTTCAGCTATAAGTCCACACACTTAGTAGAGAGAAAGTGAAGCCGGTGATGTCGGTCACACCTAGGAGTAGATTCTTGGACATTTGAAACACACAACACACTTGTATACATATGGTATGGCACAACCTAGGTTTGGGTGGGGTTCCGACGCTCCGGGGCCCCGCTTCGGCGAAACCCTGAATCCGCTGGAAAAACCCTAACGTTTCCGTCTACCCCCATAGACGTGCGTCGAAAAGGGGTAGCCCAGTGGACTTTTTTCCTTGGTTGTGTTAGGTTAGGCCATACGAACATGAGAAACCAACTTTTATCACAAATCGACACAAGATTGCCCCCGTTTCGCCCGGAACGGGAGTTTTCAGCTATAAGTCCACACACTTAGTAGAGAGAAAGTGAAGCCGGTGATGTCGGTCACACCTAGGAGTAGATTCTTGGACATTTGAAACACACAACACACTTGTATACATATGGTATGGCACAACCTAGGTTTGGGTGGGGTTCCGACGCTCCGGGGCCCCGCTTCGGCGAAACCCTGAATCCGCTGGAAAAACCCTAACGTTTCCGTCTACCCCCATAGACGTGCGTCGAAAGGGGGTAGCCCAGTGGACTTTTTTCCTTGGTTGTGTTAGGTTAGGCCATACGAACATGAGAAACCAACTTTTATCACAAATCGACACAAGATTGCCCCCGTTTCGCCCGGAACGGGAGTTTTCAGCTATAAGTCCACACACTTAGTAGAGAGAAAGTGAAGCCGGTGATGTCGGTCACACCTAGGAGTAGATTCTTGGACATTTGAAACACACAACACACTTGTATACATATGGTATGGCACAACCTAGGTTTGGGTGGGGTTCCGACGCTCCGGGGCCCCGCTTCGGCGAAACCCTGAATCCGCTGGAAAAACCCTAACGTTTCCGTCTACCCCCATAGACGTGCGTCGAAAGGGGGTAGCCCAGTGGACTTTTTTCCTTGGTTGTTAGGTTAGGCCATACGAACATGAGAAACCAACTTTTATCACAAATCGACACAAGATTGCCCCCGTTTCGCCCGGAACGGGAGTTTTCAGCTATAAGTCCACACACTTAGTAGAGAGAAAGTGAAGCCGGTGATGTCGGTCACACCTAGGAGTAGATTCTTGGACATTTGAAACACACAACACACTTGTATACATATGGTATGGCACAACCTAGGTTTGGGTGGGGTTCCGACGCTCCGGGGCCCCGCTTCGGCGAAACCCTGAATCCGCTGGAAAAACCCTAACGTTTCCGTCTACCCCCATAGACGTGCGTCGAAAGGGGGTAGCCCAGTGGACTTTTTTCCTTGGTTGTGTTAGGTTAGGCCATACGAACATGAGAAACCAACTTTTATCACAAATCGACACAAGATTGCCCCCGTTTCGCCCGGAACGGGAGTTTTCAGCTATAAGTCCACACACTTAGTAGAGAGAAAGTGAAGCCGGTGATGTCGGTCACACCTAGGAGTAGATTCTTGGACATTTGAAACACACAACACACTTGTATACATATGGTATGGCACAACCTAGGTTTGGGTGGGGTTCCGACGCTCCGGGGCCCCGCTTCGGCGAAACCCTGAATCCGCTGGAAAAACCCTAACGTTTCCGTCTACCCCCATAGACGTGCGTCGAAAGGGGGTAGCCCAGTGGACTTTTTTCCTTGGTTGTGTTAGGTTAGGCCATACGAACATGAGAAACCAACTTTTATCACAAATCGACACAAGATTGCCCCCGTTTCGCCCGGAACGGGAGTTTTCAGCTATAAGTCCACACACTTAGTAGAGAGAAAGTGAAGCCGGTGATGTCGGTCACACCTAGGAGTAGATTCTTGGACATTTGAAACACACAACACACTTGTATACATATGGTATGGCACAACCTAGGTTTGGGTGGGGTTCCGACGCTCCGGGGCCCCGCTTCGGCGAAACCCTGAATCCGCTGGAAAAACCCTAACGTTTCCGTCTACCCCCATAGACGTGCGTCGAAAGGGGGTAGCCCAGTGGACTTTTTTCCTTGGTTGTGTTAGGTTAGGCCATACGAACATGAGAAACCAACTTTTATCACAAATCGACACAAGATTGCCCCCGTTTCGCCCGGAACGGGAGTTTTCAGCTATAAGTCCACACACTTAGTAGAGAGAAAGTGAAGCCGGTGATGTCGGTCACACCTAGGAGTAGATTCTTGGACATTTGAAACACACAACACACTTGTATACATATGGTATGGCACAACCTAGGTTTGGGTGGGGTTCCGACGCTCCGGGGCCCCGCTTCGGCGAAACCCTGAATCCGCTGGAAAAACCCTAACGTTTCCGTCTACCCCCATAGACGTGCGTCGAAAGGGGGTAGCCCAGTGGACTTTTTTCCTTGGTTGTGTTAGGTTAGGCCATACGAACATGAGAAACCAACTTTTATCACAAATCGACACAAGATTGCCCCCGTTTCGCCCGGAACGGGAGTTTTCAGCTATAAGTCCACACACTTAGTAGAGAGAAAGTGAAGCCGGTGATGTCGGTCACACCTAGGAGTAGATTCTTGGACATTTGAAACACACAACACACTTGTATACATATGGTATGGCACAACCTAGGTTTGGGTGGGGTTCCGACGCTCCGGGGCCCCGCTTCGGCGAAACCCTGAATCCGCTGGAAAAACCCTAACGTTTCCGTCTACCCCCATAGACGTGCGTCGAAAGGGGGTAGCCCAGTGGACTTTTTTCCTTGGTTGTGTTAGGTTAGGCCATACGAACATGAGAAACCAACTTTTATCACAAATCGACACAAGATTGCCCCCGTTTCGCCCGGAACGGGAGTTTTCAGCTATAAGTCCACACACTTAGTAGAGAGAAAGTGAAGCCGGTGATGTCGGTCACACCTAGGAGTAGATTCTTGGACATTTGAAACACACAACACACTTGTATACATATGGTATGGCACAACCTAGGTTTGGGTGGGGTTCCGACGCTCCGGGGCCCCGCTTCGGCGAAACCCTGAATCCGCTGGAAAAACCCTAACGTTTCCGTCTACCCCCATAGACGTGCGTCGAAAGGGGGTAGCCCAGTGGACTTTTTTCCTTGGTTGTGTTAGGTTAGGCCATACGAACATGAGAAACCAACTTTTATCACAAATCGACACAAGATTGCCCCCGTTTCGCCCGGAACGGGAGTTTTCAGCTATAAGTCCACACACTTAGTAGAGAGAAAGTGAAGCCGGTGATGTCGGTCACACCTAGGAGTAGATTCTTGGACATTTGAAACACACAACACACTTGTATACATATGGTATGGCACAACCTAGGTTTGGGTGGGGTTCCGACGCTCCGGGGCCCCGCTTCGGCGAAACCCTGAATCCGCTGGAAAAACCCTAACGTTTCCGTCTACCCCCATAGACGTGCGTCGAAAGGGGGTAGCCCAGTGGACTTTTTTCCTTGGTTGTGTTAGGTTAGGCCATACGAACATGAGAAACCAACTTTTATCACAAATCGACACAAGATTGCCCCCGTTTCGCCCGGAACGGGAGTTTTCAGCTATAAGTCCACACACTTAGTAGAGAGAAAGTGAAGCCGGTGATGTCGGTCACACCTAGGAGTAGATTCTTGGACATTTGAAACACAAAACACACTTGTATACATATGGTATGGCACAACCTAGGTTTGGGTGGGGTTCCGACGCTCCGGGGCCCCGCTTCGGCGAAACCCTGAATCCGCTGGAAAAACCCTAACGTTTCCGTCTACCCCCATAGACGTGCGTCGAAAGGGGGTAGCCCAGTGAACTTTTTTCCTTGGTTGTGTTAGGTTAGGCCATACGAACATGAGAAACCAACTTTTTTCACAAATCGACACAAGATTGCCCCCGTTTCGCCCGGAACGGGAGTTTTCAGCTATAAGTCCACACACTTAGTAGAGAGAAAGTGAAGCCGGTGATGTCGGTCACACCTAGGAGTAGATTCTTGGACATTTGAAACACACAACATATTTGTATACATATGGTATGGCACAACCTAGGTTTTGGTGGGGTTCCGACGCTCCGGGGCCCCGCTTCGGCGAAACCCTGAATCCGCTGGAAAAACCCTAACGTTTTCGTCTACCCCGATAGACGTGCGTCGAAAGGGGGTAGCCCAGTGGACTTTTTTCCTTGGTTGTGTTAGGTTAGGCCATACGAACATGAGAAACCAACTTTTATCACAAATCGACACAAGATTGCCCCCGTTTCGCCCGGAACGGGAGTTTTCAGCTATAAGTCCACACACTTAGTAGAGAGAAAGTGAAGCCGGTGATGTCGGTCACACCTAGGAGTTGATTCTTGGACATTTGAAACACACAACACACTTGTATACATATGGTATGGCACAAGCTAGGTTTGGGTGGGGTTCCGACGCTCCGGGGCCCCGCTTCGGCGAAACCCTGAATCCGCTGGAAAAACCCTAACGTTTCCGTCTACCCCCATAGACGTGCGTCGAAAGGGGGTAGCCCAGTGGACTTTTTTCCTTGGTTGTGTTAGGTTAGGCCATACGAACATGAGAAACCAACTTTTATCACAAATCGACACAAGATTGCCCCCGTTTCGCCCGGAACGGGAGTTTTCAGCTATAAGTCCACACACTTAGTAGAGAGAAAGTGAAGCCGGTGATGTCGGTCACACCTAGGAGTAGATTCTTGGACATTTGAAACACACAACACACTTGTATACATATGGTATGGCACAACCTAGGTTTGGGTGGGGTTCCGACGCTCTGGGGCCCCGCTTCGGCGAAACCCTGAATCCGCTGGAAAAACCCTAACGTTTCCGTCTACCCCCATAGACGTGCGTCGAAAGGGGGTAGCCCAGTGGACTTTTTTCCTTGGTTGTGTTAGGTTAGGCCATACGAACATGAGAAACCAACTTTTATCACAAATCGACACAAGATTTCAAGAGAGACAAGATTCACATACAATACTTCCGAGAGACAAGATTCGCGACGTTATTTTATGTGGGTGGAGACCGCTATTCGGCGTAGCTATGTACATATAGATATGAATAAAAACATATTAAATTTAATTAAGAGTAAATTTAAATGACAGTAATAAATAGATACATAAAATTGAAAAAAAATGGGTAACCTGTGCCGACGGTAAAACCGTCGGCATAGGTTGGTCTGGATAGACGAGATAAAAGAAAAAAAAAGGAACCTGTGCCGACGGTTTTTACCGTCGGCACAGGTTTGTGTCGACGTCACCTTTTAGTCAACGGGGAGCTGTGCCGACGACGATATTTGTGCCGATGGTGACCGTCGGCACAGATTTTCTGTGCCGACGGGGATATATGTGCCGACGGCCAGCTTCGTGGGTGGCCTCGTAGGGCTCCTGTGCCGACGGCCACGATAAAAACCCGTCGGCACAGGGTTTGGCCGTCGGCACAGGTTAGCTCTGCTGTAGTGCACGGATCATGCCCCTCGTCGTTGGGTCTTCATAAAAGTCCAAATCTCAGCCATCTTATCCTTCTAGCAAAAACCTCCATGCACGTAGCAAATCTATACCTCTTATAAAGCAAAACTCCACTAAGTTCATTTATGATTTTCTATTCTACATGCAACATAGCCACATCATCACATAATCACAGCCATCCGATTTGGATCATATGTCCGTCCATTTCCATTTTTCCATGGCTATCAAATACGCTACTAGGCTTCATTTTACCCTCTTCTCCGTGCATCGATTCATTCATGCTCCAAACCTAGGCGTCCTCACATCCTCCCCAATATGTGTTGACCTCACCATATGTATATGCTCTCTATCTGTCCCTTCCTCTCAGCTGAATTGATGCTATTTCAGAATTGGCAATGTAGAGATTTGGAGAAGATCCGGATTGCATTGGTATCTCAGCTCACAGTATTGGGGATTTATTCTTGTACCTCGAGATCACGTTATTGGATCTATATTAGAACTGGATTGAAGGTCAGTGCTCAGTTTCAAGATTCGCTTCAAGTATAATTTCTCCTGATGGACTATTGACAGGCTGTGGATCTCAGCTTGCACGAGTTTAAATTTGATTGTAGCAATTCCACCAGAAGTTTAGTGATTAGTGAATACTCCTTTATTCTATTCAGTCAGCAGGTGACAACATTTCAACCTTCATTATTATCCTTTTCGAGGGCAAAGAAATATTGGCCTTAGCTTTATGATGTACGGATATTTCTACAACAACTCAGTAGTTTGATAGGTTGTACTGTACCAGAAAAATTGGCATGCCTCTGATTCTGTTTTGTAACTGGTTGATCTGAAACGTTTTGAATAAGCTAAATTGTAGTGGCTACTAATACTTTGGTTGTGATTCACTGGAAGGCCCTCTGTTATTTTGCTACTGCAGGTCAAAACACCATTACCGTGCAAACAAAAAACTCTTCCACAGAGTATGCAGTCCAAACATTCTTGATGTGATATACACTTTAAATTTTATTGCTTCATGAAATTGTCGGCATTGCAAATATTTCCCTAGTAGTATATAAAAGTAGGACGAATTTGGCTCCCCTCCCGCGTCCACGTCACCGGGAAAACAACAACCGTCCGATCGACGTGTCCGACGGCCCAGATCACGTCAAAATTCGCGCAAGCTACAGTAATACTGTAGCACGGAGTTTCTACCAATCAACGCGTGACACGTCGCCTCCAGCGCGCCATTTTGCAGGAAACCGCCCGCAAAGGACCTGTCCGCGAATTCGAAAAAAATTAAGGGCATCCGTGCAAAAAAGCCGCCGCATCTTCTCCTTCCTCTTCTCTCCTCCCGCGACGCGGAAGTCGCCGCCGCCGTCGCCGCCTTGCGCCGCCGCTCCGGCCCTCCCCGTCCAAATCGAAGGACAAAGGGAAGTGCGCCGCGCCGTCCTCCACCTCCTCGCCAAGCGCGGCGTGCCGGGAGGCCGCATCGGCGGCGGAATCGCCGGCGCCGTCCGCGCGGTGGTCCGCCGCGTCCGCGCGCCGTCCTGGCCACTCCGGCGACCAAAAGGCAGCGGCGCCGCCGCTCGCGTGTCGCCCGCATCCAGGCGCGTCGACTGCGCCCATCGCCGTGTCCCAAAACGCCGCCGCTCGCCGCCGGCGACCACGGCCCGCCGCGGGCGACGCATCTGGGTTTGACCATTGTGACGTCAGCGTGACGTCACAGTGGCCCACCCTGTGTTTTTTTTAAAAAAAACTTGAAAAGGTTGTAAATAATTCAAACCCACAAATTCAAAAATGCCCTCATTTATTATAAAAAAACCAAAACTATCCATACGATTCTAAAATAATTCCAAATAATGCACAAAAAAAGAAAAATGCTTCAATTTTACACTTCGAAGTAACAATTATAAGTAGATACTTAAAATAAAAAAATCATATATTCGAAATTCCGAAAATTACCAAACTTACCGCATAAAAAACATTCTAAAAATCGGACAAAAAAAAACCCACTTGAAAAACAATTGTACTGCATAAACATTCGACAAACAATATATTTCTTTCTAATACACTGCAGAATAACACAATCATGCCCAAAATAAATCTACTTACCTACAATTACAAATATAACTTAAATTCTTTTTTGGGACAGGACTTCAAAATATTTGTAAATAATTCAAACCCACAATTTCAAAAATATGCCCACATTTAATATTAAAAAAACAAAACCCCAAGCTATCCACATGATTGTAAAATAATTCCAAATAATGTACAAAAACAAATTCTTGAAATTTTACAATTCGAAGTAACAATTATAAGTAGATACTTAAATTCATAAAAAACATATACTCAAAGCTATAATTCAAAAAAAAATACAATTCCCAAGATTACCAAACTTACCCCATAAAAAACATTCTAAAAATCAGGCAAAAAAAAACGTCTTCCAAAACAATTGTACTGCATATATACTCGACAAACAGTAAATTTCTTTCGGATACACTGCGAAATAACAAAAATATGCCCAAAATAAATCTACTTACCTGTAATTACAGATAAAACTTAAATCAAATTTAATAAATGTCCAAGAAACGTATTCTCCTCCAATCATAGGCTTAAATTAATTCCAACAAATTTCAGTAAATTCCAACACATTTCGTCAATAAGAAAATTATGGCCAAAATAAATCTATTTACCTGTAATTACAAATAGAACTTAAATCAAATATAATAAATGTTCACAAAATGTACTTACCTCCGGCTAAAGACTTAAATTAATCTCAACAAATTTTGATAAAATTCAACAGATTTCCCCATTACACAAACTTCTTCCTAACTCACTATTTCTCATAACTATAAAAAAACAACAAAATAAACACTTTTGTCCTTAAAAAATTATTTTTTCTTAAAAAAAATTACCTCAGCTTAATTGAACAACTCCGGAAAAACGACAAGAAATGTAAAACAGTAAGGGTATTTCCAAATCCGATTTTTTAACACACTACCACGAACAAAAAAAAACAACTGTTCATACAATTTAATCACATTTCGATTTCAAATAATACAAATTCAAATTTCACCCACACACGCGCGTCACTGCCATTTAATCAAATTTCAAATTCAAACAATCCAAATTCAAGCTCCCTTCCCCTAGTACTGTATCAACGAGGTGTTATACATACCGGGTTTTCGAGAGATGAAATAAAATATTTGCTATTTGTAACCAAGTTTTGTATCCCCATTGTTGTCCTTGAACAACTACAAATCATTTCCGATACTCCCTCCGTCTAGGTTTAGAAGTCACTCGCATATCTTTAGGTTGCGAATTTAACCAAAATAACACAACAAATATATTATGAAACACATATCATTAGAAAATTTAGATGTTATATTTTCTAATGGTATAATTTTTGCTTTATAAAATATATATTATATTGGTCCAATGCACAACCTAGGATACGTGACTGACTTATAAACCTAGACGGAGGGAGTATATCTTTTCTGTCTTACAATGTACATATGTAGGGTGTTGCTTTAATTTCAGTTGTCATTACAGTTAGATATAACAAATATTCCCGCATCAATGTGTTCATCAAGAGATTCCCGCTGCAACGCGCGGGGTATCGTTCTAGTAGTTTATACAGTTACAACCACGTCTAGAATTTTATTCCGTGGTAGGTTAAAAACACACATAAAATCCCGCAAAAAAAATAAGCAGATAAAAAGTGTGGAAGTATTTAGAATAAAAAATGTGAAACAGAACCCTACCCTGTCGCCTCCCTTGGGCGGCTCGAGGGAACCCTAAACCAGTGTGTCGTTGCCCACTCTCGCCGGCCCTCCCGCCGTGCTGCTACCGGAGGAAACCGCCGGAAAAGCCCACGCGGTGGACAGTGGGGCTCCTATATCTCGTGCGCGTTTGGCCTCTGTCGGCGAGATCTCGTGGTGGGGGGAGGCTTAGCCCCGACACTATGGACGGCGTGCGTCCCCAACGGTCCTTGTCTAAGAGTCGTCCCTCTATAGCGCCTCCTGGCTCGTGGTGATCTTCAGCCGTCCGCCAGTGCGGCGCCGCCGGCTTTGCTCGACCTGTTGGGGTGGGGTGGCAGCCCCTATCCCGTTCCTGGATTTGGCCGACGACGTGATGGAGGTCGCCGTGGTGCGCTGTATCGGTGTGCATGGTGCCGCATCTGTGTCAGTGAGGAAGGTGGCTTCTGTGCGATGTTGGCACCACTGTTGATCATGAGGTGTTCGTATAGTGGGTTGTAGGTCAGTGGTGCTAGATGTCCGCGCCTTGGTCTGGCTGCGTGGGGGGTGAAAATACCGCGTGCTTTGGGAAAAAGCTCGATGACGCGACGTCCATGGACATTGTTCTCCCTCGTGAGGGGTCAACGTGGAGCTCCTTGGTCTTCTCAACCTCGGATCACATCTTCGGGTGAAGACCTAGATCCTACGGTGCATGATTGGACGATGACACCGATCCGCGTAGCCTCCCCTCTTGAGGGCGTCGTCTTGAAGATGGTGGTTTCTGCGTGCTTTCCCGTTGGCTAGAGTTACACAAGATCGTAGTTGGCAATGACTGATACGTCTCCAACGTATCCATAATTTCTGATGTTCCATGCTTTTATTATACCAATTGCTACATGTTTTATTTACACTTCATAGCATTTTTATGCATTTTCTGGGACTAACCTATTAACAAGATGCCACAGTTCCAGTTCCTGTTTTCTGTTGGTTTTGTATTCCAGAAAAGTTGTTCTGAAAATATTCTCGGAATTGGACGAAACAAAAGCACAGGTCCCTATTTTTCTTTCACGTACACGGAGTCCGAAGGAGACACGAAGGGGACAGAGGGGGCGGCCACACCACGTGGCGGCGTGGCCCCACCTCCCGGCGCGCCACATGGTGTGGGCCCCTCGCGTGCCCACCGACGTCGCCCCTTCGCCTATAAATTCACCTGTTCGGGGAAACCCTAAATACCCAAGACATATTCCACAGAAAGTTCCAGAGCCGCCGCCGTCGTCAACCATATCTCGGGAGGGTTCTGAAGCTCTTCCCGGCACCCTGCCGGAGAGGGGAATCATCACCAGAGGGCTCTACATCGCCATGTCTGCCTCCGGAGTAATGCGTGAGTAGTTCATCCTTGGACTACGGGTCCATAGCAGTAGCTAGATGGTTGTCTTCTCCTCTTGTGCCATCATGTTTAGATCTTGTGAGCTGCCTATCATGATCAGGATCATCTTATTGTAATGCTACATGTTGTGTTTGCTGGGATCCGATGAATATTGAGTATTATGCCAAGTTGATTATTGATTTATCTTATATGTTATTTATGATCTTGCATGCTCTCCATTACTAGTAGATGATTTGGCCAAGTAGATGCTTGTAACTTTAAGAGGGGGTATTTATGCTAGATAGTGGGTTCAGTCCCCATTTAATCTGAGGGAGTGACAGCAACCATTAAGGTAATTGTGTTGCTTACATTATGCACTTTACTTAATGCAATGATCTGTTGCTTGCAACTTAATACCAATGGGGAACACGAATGTTAACCTGAAGGTGGATCATTAGTCATAGATGATGTTGGATAACGGTCTATGTATCATGTTGTAATGCCCAAATAAATCTCATAGTAGTCATCATGTCTTGTACATGCATTGTTATGCATTCTCTATTTTGTCAATTGCCTAGCTGTAATTTGTTTACCCAGCATGTTAGTTATTTATTATGGAGAGACACCTTTAGTGAACTGTGGACCCCGGTCCATTCTTTTACATTGATAATACAACCTACTACAAACACTGTTCTTTTACATTCTCTGCAAACAAACATCATTTTCCATACTATACGTCCAATCCTTTGTTTAGCCGGTGAGATTGACAACCTCACTGTATCATTGGGGCAAAGTATTTTGGTTGTGTTGTGTGCAGGTTCCAAATCAACAGTCAGAATTTCCCCTTCAACACCACTTGTTCTGGCGTCGTTGACACCTTCAGAAGTATCTTCATCTCCTACTGGTTCGATAACCTTTGTTTCATACTGAGTGAAAACTTGCTGCTACGCTCATCATACTTTCCTCTGGGTGTCTCCCAACGAACGTGTGTTTTACACGTATCAATGACCAATGACGATATGGAGGTGTAGTGTGGTTCAGTCTTGGCAACGACGGTTGTGATGAGCAATGGTGTGGTCGTGGCAAGATTATGTTAATGCACCGGCGAGTTCTAGTGTCTTCGTCCTGACCTCTCCACAATATAAAGTCGGAGATGATATGTTACCCAAGCATCTACCTTTTGAGCAACCTATGATGACCCGCAGAGGTGGTCCGGTGACAAAAATCTTCTACATAGGTCTTGCGCACCTCTCAAGAGGTTTTCAGTAGAATAAGAGTTGTTTGCCATTCCATGAAGGGCCATCTGTATGGCTATAACACCCCTCCT
Source organism: Poa pratensis (assembly GCA_947311845.1). Lineage (NCBI taxonomy): Eukaryota > Viridiplantae > Streptophyta > Magnoliopsida > Poales > Poaceae > Poa > Poa pratensis. The sequence continues at coordinate 28,625,621 of CAMZMU010000041.1, forward strand.
TGTAAGGAGGAACGTTACCAAAAAACCACCCAACTTAACAAGCTAGTGGAAAAGTCCGGCAGCACCTCCTTTGTACTGACGGACATCCACGACAGGCAATAGATATATCAGAGTATAAATACATAAAACATCAACGAAAGCATACATAATAACTTATTCAATCCATGTCGATCCCTTGTGTATCATTCAAAACACCATACCACTAGTATGCTATAGGGATTGGATTTTCATGGTTCTTGATAAAGAAATCCATCATGAGTATATCTTCCCAGTACAAGGAGTGATCCTCGCTTGCGAGTTTATGGACCCAACGTCTTCCCAGTACAAGGAGTGACCAGCTTACGGTCCTTCGGGTTCAACCTCAGATGGTCTTCTCACCTTGTGTGGGTTGAAGGGTTCGGATGAGACGTCGTCCTCCCTAGCTTTGCCGGCAGTAGCTTGAAGAGAAGTGCATGGTTTCTTTTGGTTGCATGTTTTCTTCATGCATTCTCATGGCACATAAAGTATGGTTCAACTTCATATTACATATTCATGTGCTACGGTCTTGTACTTAGTTACAAGTATATCCTGTGCCTATGTTGTACTTGCTGAGTCTTCCGACTCACCCTTTGTGGGTTTTGTTTCAGGTACTTCCCTGTGATGTTTGGCAGGTAGATGGACAGACGTAGCTCTTGTGGTTGTTCACTCACAAACTTCACATCCCTGTCATATAACTAGCTGGATCATGATAGTTCACGTTCCAGTTCATGATTCCTAGTAGCTAGGGTCTACTCGTTGTGTACAAGTGAAGTTGGGTTGCTGTTATATTTACTTGCTTCTCCTAGTGTTTGCATGCTTTGAACTTGTGATTTCCGGTGCTTGTGTAGCATGTTGGGTTGTGGCTTCGCCACTTCGACATGGATTGAATAAGTTATTATGTATGCTTCCATTGATGTTTTATGTATTATACTCTGATATATCTATTGCCTGTCGTGGATGTCCGTCAGTACAAAGTAGGTGCTGCCGGACTTTTCCACTAGCTTGTTAAGTTGGGTGGTTTTGTGGTAACGTTCCTCCTTACAAGGAGGGGTGTTATAATGGCATAGGCTGGTGTGGGCATCTCGACGCGACTTTGGTCATGGTCTCCTTGGTGTTCTTCTGGTGAAGTCAGAGTCGCTGCAAGGTGATGACAATGACATGAGAGGAACCCCGATGACGACTCTAAGAAAAAGGGAGGCGCAGCACCCTAGCGTAACAACCTGCTGGATGCGATCAACAAATCGTCCATCTAAGTAACATAGTTTTCCTTTTTGCGTGTGACAAAAACTTGTTTGGCACATAACCATTCTTCTTGGTCGATGCCATGGAAGCATGCATGTATTATATGTGATTCCTTAGAAATATTTCCCCCCTTCTCTTACATTTTTTGAATGCTTCAAAAAAAAGTTCTGCAAGATGTGAGGGTGATGTTTAAAAAATTGTCATTGCTTTCGTGTTATTCCTTACATTTTTTTGGTGTTCTGAGGAATATTTTTCGGGTAGGGGGTGGACATATTTGCTCCCAAAAGGAACCGAGTGGAAATACAACATGATTTAGTAGACGCATCTAATACAAAGACAGGATGTTCTTACTGCTGAAGCAATGCCCTTAAGCAAGGAATGATCCTATCACAATCCATTGGATGCATCAGAATTATTCTTAACTATGTACTATGGATGTTGTGAACATTATGCTGCATGGAGGGCATAATCACGGAGCCGCTGTTTACTCCTATCATTTCTCTCAGGAGTTTGTAATAACTCGTTATGAATATGTATCCCTAGAGGGCAAAAATAACTACTCATTGGTTTTAGAGTTTCAGTTTTAACTTAACTTTGCATATTAGAGTGAAAATTTGAATCCCGCTGAACTCAAAAAATGACATGTCTCTCAAATAGAGCACAACAACAACAGGTATGTCGGATTAGTGAAAGGAGTCTGAATTTTACATCCAATATTTGCACTTTTTATGGAATATTAAATTGCAGATAATGAAATAAAACACGGTCCAAGCGTTGTTTAGAGTATCATCTGCATTAACCCCCACCTAATCTGCTTTACATGTGTACATATAGTTCACAAATGCTGGCCTTGTACATTCTCACTGCACAAATGGTATCAGGAAATACTCTGCATAGAACAGCTGCATTCATACAAAAGTGCAAATAATAATCAGGCACACATAGCCGATGTTTAATGGCTGATATAAGTCACAATATAAACCAGCAACTTATTTAGTTACCTTCCAAATGAACATGTAAAATGAGGTGACACGCGCTTGGTTTTCAACCTCAAAGTGTTGTGCCCTCTGCCAAAGTGTGAAAGCAAGTAGGCCATGTCCGGATACCTAGATGATCAATGCATTGCAAATTTACGTCTTTTTTTACTTATAAGTTGTTTGAATTTCTCTCTTATATTGGAAAACTTTGAGAATGGGTTGCTCACGGTTATTATCTTTTGAAAGAGGTTTGTCGATGACGCTCCTACCAGAGTGGCAGCCCCATAGGCTGTCAACAGTATGCTTATACAGAGTTGATACACCTATGGCAGAAAAAAGAGGTTGAATTTACACCAGTTTACATTGATGTGTGTTCTTTAAAAAGAAAATCAGTAATATGTAGAGGAATGATCTTACTCTGTGAGGGCCCAGTCTCACACTCAAGGATTGGATGCCAAAATCCCGGTCTCCGTCAATATCAGGGATATCCTGAAAGATCAGAACATTAGTTAAGAAAATTCGCTGATACAAAAACATGAAGTCGTTGGATGTTTAACTACCTTGAATAGAGCTATGACTGCAGAGAAGCAGCACATGAATAATGTTGCAAAGACCAGTGATTTTGTTGGTGCCAAGGGCCTCTTCAGAACATGTTGCTGTCAAGGAACCGTCAAACGTTAATCTAAATAAGTTAAATCAGTATGAATTGACAGTGCGAAGATCTGGACTGCGCTCAGTACCTGCATGTGTGCAAAGAATGCCAACTGGACCAAGATAGCTCTCACAAAGAGGATACATGATGCAGCGAGGAACGCGTGCCGTTTCCACCGGAGTAACGGGGCCTGAAAAGGATTTAACATGAAAGAAAAATGTTAATAAATTGATATTTGATGGGGTTTTAGAAAATAATTTGATGGAATCATGGAACTTAATTACTTTGCAATTTAAATGCTACTTACCTCAATTGAGTATGCACTTCCAAGGATGAAGCTGACAAGTAATGCACACATCAGTGGCGCCGATCTGGAACGTATTCCGATGCTAAAGCTCTGAAAACATAAGTTAAATGTATTGTGTTTAGACCTGAAGCCTGTGCGCACACTAGAATGATCTGTTCTTTGTCGTTGTGCTGAACATAATATACCATGATCAAGAATATGAGTACTAAGAAAACTCCTGTTGCTACTGAAAATTCCCCGGCCGCCAATGGAAGACCTGGCTTATTGACCTCCAAAACAAATTATAATTTAATCAGGATAATTGTAAATTTTATTAAAGATTAAGGGAAAAGTGTTCTCAAACTGCAAGTGAAAAAAACACTACCTTATCAATCTGGATGTCAAATATCTGATTCAGTCCTACAACATAAATGTTCATACATAAAGCAGCCGCCAAAGCCTGCACACAAAAGGAAAATTTCCATACTTTATAAGATAAACGGTGTAAAATTGTCATTCTACAGATGGTTATGTATATTGCTAGATCATAGTACTCATAACAAATTACAAATATAATACCTCGAGATATCCTCGTAGTACCGTCACAGTAAAATCACTGAGGCTCGTCATTGGAGAAGAGACACTGAAGTTATGCCTATTATCTGATAATAGATGATCCACAAAAAATATTGCATCAAGCAGTATGCGTCAAGAACTATATATTTAATTTCAATTTAAGATGCAAGAGCTCACAGTGCCATAGATTGTGTGTGGCCTGGAAAACTGATAAAAAGCGTGCAATTTTCTCGAAATTTCTTCACAAATTTCATCAAACCGATTCGCGTCGGCACCGTGTGGTTGCGAGTAACCTCGCTGCATCCAACTTGGAAGGCTGGAGGATCATCTGCACACCACCGCCTTGTGTTTCTTCTCGTAGCTTGAGTGGTGGCACTGAAGTTATGCATAACAGCGGTAGCACTGCTGTTTAGAACCAAACTAACCGACATTAGCAAGGTGCCACTAAGTAATCCGGATACTGAAGAGACGATTTACTTGCCTTTGACACTGGCCTGCAAAAGCTTGGGCTGAAAATCGACCTGTAATTTGCAAAAAGAAACACACATAAGTTTCTCACATTCAATACTTTATGATTATTTGGAGAAACAGTAGACCTCTCATAACAAAATTTGATTAAGAAATTGCATGCATTTCAAGCTTGCACCTCCTTATAAACTGTTAATAATTTTGTTGCAACACAAACTCCAACTGAAAACAAGGCATATTCCAGTTCTTCCAGATATAAAATTTGTGTTTTACATATTACATAGTTGAACCTCTAGCACTCATTTTTGACACATATGCCGCTATCAAAAAATAAACAACCATAATTTTCTCAATTGTGCAACCCCTCAACCCTTATTCCCTCCTGGAAACCTGGATACAAGCAACATATGACACATTCAGTGGCTCAGTTTCGCCCCTTATTTTCCAGTCCTCGATTTCCTGTCTTGAAATGTTGATTTGTACCGAAAGAAGATAAAAGAACAACAGTGAAATCACCAAAACACAGATCAAACGCGTACGTAAATACCTGGGCAGGATAGTCTTGTTGCCAGCCGAACCCTACATCTGAGCCCTCTCGTATCTGCATCACACCAGGTGAAACGACGCGCGGCAGATCAAAAAGCAAACCTCGATTCAGTTCAAACCTTATCAAATCGATCGAAGTCAAGAATCAATCAAGAAAGATAGCACAGATCGAAGAAACGAGATTTGCCTGTTAACAGCCGCGCCACCGGCGATCCCACCGCCGCAGTGGCCTCCATCGTCGTCGCCGGTGGCGACCTAGCCGAGAAGCGGGGAGCACGGAAGAGCAGATGGGATCGATGGGGCGGGAGTACACGACGAGGGGGATGAGCCGGCCGGCCGGGGTTTATGTGGGTTTCGTGCGGATTAATGCATGGCGTGCGTGATCCAGCTACGATGCGGCCACCGTCTAGCCAGTGTGACGCACGCACTGCCAGTGGCAATTTGACTTGCCCAAACGGAAGCTACGATCCAGGCCAGCTTCGGTGACGTGGACCGCGTGCGAAGCTCTCCTCCTGCGTAGCGTGCGTAGGTGGGCCCACGTGCTGACGCGACATGCATGATGCATGCAGGCGCGACGGCCGGTGATGACCACCTGCATGTATCTTTCTCTTACTCCCTCCTCTCAAAATATAAGTCGTTCTTTAATTTCGCTGGTCAACGTCATATAATTTTGACCATGATTTGTACTTATAATATGTATCAAAAATTATTATAAAGATATATGAAATTAAATAATTTTCTAAGACGAATCCAACGGTACCATATATACGTTTTCATTCAATTTATTTTGTTATATATTGATGGTCAAAGTTGAGCGGCAAAGAGTAATTTGTTTCGTATGCGGTATCCTGCTCGTCTCTTACTGGAGACTTTTTCGCGTAGAGACAAGTTAAATGTGTTTTTTACGAAACATTGTACAAACAGAGACACTCGTATACGTGACCAGGACGCTGTTAGTTAGTTAGCATCGTAGCTGTCTTCTAGAACACGTAAATCTATCTGTAAACCTCCTGAACCTTATCGCATGGTGTAGATAAGCCGTGCATGGTTTAGATCTTTCGTGTACATCAAGTTGTAATCCTACCGGTGTTGGTTAACCGGGCTATATAACACGCAGCGGTGCGACTCAGATGGGTAACGCATCTTAACCTAGTTTTATTATAACGCGTTGTTGCGTTTTCTTTTCTCCCTAACCTAGCGCCGCCACGCGACTAGAAGGCGGAGCCTTTTTTCCACCGATCACCACCGGCAGGCGAGCTAGGCCTCCCTCCCTCCGCTTGCTGCTTCGGCAGAAGGAGGGAGGGGACCCCGTTTTCTTCGTTTTTGCATGGTAGTTAGGGTAAGGAAGGTTTTGTCATGGTGCGTCGTTGGGATGGTGGGAGCGGCGCACATGCAAATAAATCTGCCTCAACTCTACTCCCATACCGGCATTCTCCTTCATGGCGGCGTCTCGGAGTTGGTGGCTTTGTGTGCTTGCCGATCTTTCAGATCGGTGGTGGTAGCGTTCATGGATGGTGTCGGCGAGGCGGCGGCGACGACTCCATCAGATGGGTTTTTCCTCTTGTTTTGTCCCCGTTGTGGCGGCGTTGTCTCCGACGCCACGGTGGAGCAGAGAGGATTCATCCAGGAGTACGTGCAGACGGTGGTCTGCACTGGTGACAGCTGGAAGATGGTGCACCTTGTGCTGGGTTTGTGGTTGGAGGCTGATGGTTCTGGTTCCCTCCTCCGATGACGTCGTGCGGGGGTGCCAGTGCTGAAGTTCGATGGCGTGTCCGGGGTCGTGCTGCCCCGGTCTGATTCTTTCAACGACAATGGTTTGTCCTATGGAAAACTACTTTGGAGGTCCGAAAAGCGGATGATCAGCGAAGGAGCCGCGCCGAGCTCGGGTGAAGAGGTGATATGTCTATTTTTTTTCTTTGGTGGCTGCTACGGTGGTGCCGAAGAAGAGAGATAGGCGTTGGTTTGTCACATAGGTTTATCCTATCTTTTCAGATATGTGAGGGCATCTCCAGTCGTTCGGCCCCCCCAGGGCCCAAAATTGCGATTTTTCGGCCGCCGCGGCGCCAAATGGCGCGAATCAGGATCCTGGGGGGTGGCGCGTTTTCCAGCCGTGAACCCAGGCCGCCCCCCCAGCCGGCGATTCGGCCAGATTTCGGCATAAACAAAGGCCGACCTTTTTTGGCATATAAATTCACACATAGAAATAGTTTAACATACAAATCCACACACAAATAGATAGTTTAACATACAAATCCACACACAAATAAATAGTTTAACAATGCAAGCAAATAAAACAAATCGTACTAGGCATTGGCATCGCCATTATTGGCATCGCCATTATCGGCATTGCCATTGCCCTTGCACGCCCACAAGTGCTGCACCAGATCATTCTGTAGAGCTTGATGTGTTCCAGCGTCTCGAATCTCCCGGCGCGTGGTGAGGAAGGCTGCCCATGGCGCCGCCGGCGGCACCTGGTGATCAACATCTACAAGAGGACCCTGACGGTAGTATGGTGCCCTTGCCTCACTGTCAGGCACCGGGTGATCCCGCTCACTCTCAATGATCATGTTGTGCAAGATCACACAACACTGCGTCACCTCCCACATGTTGGACTTCGACCAAGTCATAGCTGGGTACCGGACAACAGCGAATCGAGACTGCAGCGCGCCAAATGCCCGCTCAACATCCTTCCTGCAAGCCTCCTGGCACTTGGAAAACCAAGCCTTCGCGCTTCCTGGCACAAGGTTGGAGATGTTCTTCACAAATGTTGCCCACTTCGGGTAGATGCCATCTGCAAGATAGTAGCCCTTTGTGTACTCGTGGCCATTGATCTCGTAGTTCACAGGGGGAGCATGGCCTTCGACAAGATCGGCAAAGACATCCGAGCACTGCAAGACATTGATGTCGTTGTGAGTTCCTGGCATACCAAACAATGAATGCCAAATCCATAGATCATATGAAGCCACAGCCTCAAGAATCACCGAGCACTCTCCTTCCTTTCCCTTGTACATCCCCTGTCAATCAAATGGACAGTTCATCCATGCCCAATGCATGCAGTCGATACTACCAAGCATCCCAGGACAGCCTTTTGCTTCATTCTCTGCGAGGAGGCGAGCAGTGTCTTGCGCATTGGGTGATCGCAAGTACCTTGGGCCAAAGACTGCAACCACTGCCCGACAGAAATTGTTCAAGAACTCAATGCCGTGGACTCGCTCATGCGCAGATAGTCATCCTGTGCATCTGCGAGAGCACCGTATGCAAGCAACCTCATGGCCATTGTGCACTTCTGAATTGAGGTAAAGCCTACCGTGCCGGTGCAGTCCTTCTTCAATATGAAGTAGGGGTCGAACTCCCGGATGGCATGCATGATCCTGAGGAAGAGCTCGCGGTTCATCCTAAAACGGCGCCGAAACACCTTCTCGTCATGTGTAGGATCATTGGCGAAGTAGCCAGAGTAGAGGATGCAGTACCCCTCATACCGCTGCCTCGGCTTGCTCTTGCGACGACCGCGCGTCGATCCAACACGTCGCGGCCCCGCCTAGTTGGCGAGCACACCGGCGAGGCAGGCCAAGACCAGTAGGTGTTCTTCGTCGTCGATGGCGGCCTGATCTTCCTCGTTGAAGAGCTCGGCGAGCATCTCCTCGGTGTCGGAGTCCATGGCTGGGTCGGGCGGAACGCCGAACACCTTGCGGGCGGGGTGGACGCGTTTCACCCCGAGAATCTCCCCGGTGGCTAGATCGCGGCGGAGGGGAGTGGGCGGCGCCGGCGGCGTGGCGGGCTGGACGGCGGGTTTCCTAGCTGCTTGTGTGCGGTGGCGCAAGGAGGGGGGTGGCGGCGACGGCAATGCGACGGCGAGACGGGCAGACGAAAAGGCGAGCCGGGTGGGGGAAATGTGTTGTCTCGCCAACAGCGCTGCCCCACGCGTGCTTTTCCTTCCGCCGCCCCCCCAGGCCGAACCCAGTGGGCTGGGTTTTGCCTGGGGGCGCCGGCGCTAGTTTCCGCCGAAACGGCGCTATTTGGGCCTCGGGGGGGGGGGGGGGAGGCGGCTGGTAGAAAACGGCGCTATTCGCCCAAAACGGCGCAATTTAGCGTCCGGGGGGGGGGGGGGGGGGGGGGCGCTAGGGGGACGACTGGAGATGCCCTAAGATCGGTGTATACGTACTTTGTATCTTGTATTTAATTTATCAATGAGAATCGGATTACCATGGGAAAAAAAGACACTCATATACTGGCATACTCACTTCTATAGGCAAGATATAGATCGCCATGTCAGTGGAGGCTGTCACCTTCATGCGTGACCTCTTGCTCTGACAATCTGCACCGCCAAGCATTTTCACGGAATGGAGGCGACGTGTGGCAATAACTTCTCTCCGATGTCTGAATCTGCCTGACTGTGTGAGGTATCAGGGTACAAACCTGACATCGACAAAAATATATTCATAACTCCTGCCACGCAAATTACATGGTACAATGCAGTTTACAAGGTGTTAGATTTTTTCAGCTACGATGTTCAACCTTATAGGGCAGTGGATGCGAAGATTAACAAACAAATTTCAGCCAAGAAAGATCATGTGCTAAATTCTCTTTGCTATCAAAGTATATCATCCCTAGTACGGATGGACTGGTTTTCTCCTCACATAAAGAGCACACATATAATGCTACAATTTTTCTAGTCAGGTATCAATTTTTACATCTGAATCTGGTAGTGAACCAGCAACTTATCTTGTCCTTGTTCCCATTCAATCACACCAATATAACTGATAGTACAAGTAACCAAAGTGATGGCTACCCAGAAGCGATGAAACACAATAACAATCCTTTACACTCATAGTCTCATACAAACTAAAAAGAGATTGTACCGATCAGTTAAAATAATTATGAAACTGACAACACACATTACATGTTTAATTTCATAAGGTTTGTCACAAGGTCCCGCGATAACAAAATATAGAACAAACTACATGAACAATAAGAAACAACACAATTTGAGATAGTTTCAAACAACTCGAACCTATCGAACCCAGTTTTAACATCTACATAGAAAGGGATCAGTTAAATCTAAATCACGTACATGGCAGGTATCTGAAATATCCCGACGACATCTATTCGTGAACTGAAACCGAGCACCCTTTGAAGCCTTCTTCTCAAGCTGAAGCAACCTGTTCTGTTGTGCGATAAACTTCTTATCAATTGTTTCAACCTGGATTGTCATTAACTCTAACTCTTTCGCGTTCAAAACAAAGAAAGTAACAAAGTTAACATCAGATCGAATGCCCTCGTAAGTTTCAAACACTATTGTCTTCAGATGGATATCAAGGCATCCAATAAGTTTTCGGTGTTTACGACGCCATAAATTCTGTGTAATTGTCTTTACGTACTGAAAAAACATGCACACAACAAAATTCAACCACCTTAGTACAATAATATCTTTCTTTTTTTGCGAAAGGGATGATATATTAATTCTCCGAACTTACAGAAAGGTCCAGAAACAAAGAAAAAATTACAAGGAAGCCCTCTGGATCCCGACGACGACGAGCCGGAGCTGACGATGGCGCGCCGCTGCTGAAGCTCCCCAAACATTGGATTGCCGGATCCCACCACACCGCAGACGGGAAGTCACCGAGCACCGCCTCCGAAGAGACTACTGCCGGGTACGCCGGCGCCGCCGCGAAGAACCTCTGTATCATCCTCCGTGGTGCAGGGAAAATCGCACGCAGGTCGGTGAAGCCCCAGGGAACGCCACCGCCGGAGGGGATCTGCGCGGACAACGGACGAACCAACAGCACCTCCGCCGGCCGGACACCTGCCAAGTCCTACCATGAATACACACCGTGAGACGGGCTTCCCCCAACCTCCCGCCGCCGGAGCAGCCGACGGATGGGGAGGGAACCCACGCCTCACCGGCGGAAGAGGTGGACCGGCGTGGACTCTCAAAATCGCCTCTCAAATCTGTATCGGGGAGAGGAAAGGGAGGGCGACACTCTGTGGTTTAGTACAATAATATCTGATAAGAGAGGTGAACACTATGAATTATCACTGAAGAATTATTACCTCATCCTGTACAACTTCTCCAAGCAAGGAAAGCATCTCATCAAGTCAATAATTATATCCAGGTCCAAAACAGGCCTATGAACAGCCAAACTCTTGACAAGGCGTGCCGACGTCATCAGGCGACCAAATTGCAAACGCTTTATCAAGCATGGAATATAACATTAGTACGTCTCTAGTAATGTGACTGATGTGTCAATTATACGAACAAATATCAATGCAACTTATTAGGAGTACCTCAATAGGGAACACTGGATGCCAAGATTAGCAAACAAATTTTTAGCACAGATATTACTAAACTAGAATGCCTTCTTCGATATCAAACTATTTCACACCATAGCATACAATGCTCCAAATTTTCTTTAGTCATCAGTCCATTCATCTGAATCTGAAACCATGATCTTCTCCTTGTCCCTATTCAAGCTAACCGATTAACAGCACAAATATCCAAAATGATCGTCACCCTCGGAAGCTGTGAACCAGAATAAAACTCAGAGATACACGGTATAATAAATTGTGCCAATCAATAACAATATTACTATCACCAAACTGCTGGAACACATAAAATATTTGAATGGAATAAGGTTCCACAAAGAAACTAATTATGGACACGAGAAGACAAAACACAAAATGATATAGACACGTACAACTCGTAAACTTGTTGAATCCAGTTTCAAAATCTACCTAGAAACTAGAAAGGGATCAGTTAAATCCAAATCATGGACATGGCAGATATCTGAAATACTCCGAAGGCGTCTATCAGTCGTGAACTGGAACCGAGCACCACGTGAAGCTTTCTTCTTTAGCTGAAGCAACTTCTGATGTCTTACAATAAACTTCTCATCAATTCTTTCAACCTGGATTGTCATTAACTCTAGCTCTTTCGCATTCAGTACAAAGCAAGTAACAAAGTTAACATCTGACACAATGCCCACGTAAGTTTCCAATACTATTGTCTTCACATGGATACCAAGACATCCAATTTTTTTGTATTTACGACGCCATAAATTCTTTGGACTTGACCCTGGTACATGCATAAACTGAAAAAGGACATCCGACAAATAAAAATCAACCACCTTCAGTACAGTAAGTAGGTGACAGACTATGAAATAACACTGAAGAATAGTTACCTCATCCTGAATGTACAACTTCTCCAAGCAGGGAAAGCATCTCATCAAGTCAATAATTATATCCAGATCTAAATATGGCATATGAACAGCTAAAATCTTGACAAGGCGCGCCCCCCTCGTCAGTCTATCATCACGCAAACGCTTCATCAAGCATGAAATTCAACATTAGTACATCTCTAAAATACAACCGATATGTCAATTATCCGCATATATAGCATTGCAGTTTAGCTTATTAGAAGTACCTGAATAATCATGGAGAAAGAGGGACGATCATCTTCGTTAATTGTAACACATCCTAAACTCTCCAGCTTTGGTACGGAGATTACAGATACTTGCATGTCATCGAGTAGATCAAGACGGAGCAACCTTTCAAGACAAGGGGCATTCTCGATTACGAGGTTATCCAACCACGGCTCACCCTTCCAATATTCATGGAAATATGTGCGCGCACCGATGCTTCTAAGTCTAACTGCATTAATCCGGAGGCAACGCAAACCGGAGAGGTAACAAATCAACAAGCACTCGAGAGCGGGGCAGCCGGAAATCAGGCGGTGAATGGAGCACTCTGAAATGCGGACCCAGTGGAGCGCAAGGTGCTTAAGTTGGGGGAAGTGAAGCCCTTCTATAGTGTTGTCGGGGAGTGGCACTTTCCGATGTTGACAAGACGAAGGGTGGCGGAGAAACTGAAGGTGGATGCCGGTGGCAGTGGCAAGTTATCGGCCCCATAGAAGCGCCAGTTTCTTGGCGGTCCATAATCTTGGACGTAGCAGAACTCGAGCTCCTGGAGGTTGTTGACGTTGGGAGACCGGAGCCAGGCTTCCGCTTCGGCGCAACCGTGGTATGTGGGGATGCGGAGGCGGCGGACTGGGCCGTGGTGGGAGGTTAGGATGCGCGAAACGACGCAGACGGGTTACAGAACTTGGTTGGCTGGCCACCGTAGCCTAGGTCGAGGTTGAGAGGCGTGGAGCACCAGATGTGGCGCCACCGAGACGCGAGGACCTGGGTACGGGCGCCATCTTTTGTGGGGAGCAGGGTGACGATCTCGCCGAGGATGGCGTCGGGTATGAGGCTGATGCGATCGGCAACGTCTTCACCCGCTCCGGACGGCGGAGCTTGCTCCCCGGCGGCTTCAATATCTGCCACAGCCGGGGTCTCGACCTGTGCCCGCTTCCTCTTCTTCAACACGGAAGTAGGACATGGAGGTCGTCCACCCTGCTTCATCCTCATGGCAGGCCGGCAGCCTGTGTGACCGGGAGCAGACAGCCAGGGTGGCGACGTCGGCCGGCTAGGGTTTTTGGCTCCCGAGACGATTCCCCTTCAGAGCGTGCCGATCGTGATTCTGCCGCGAGTTGAAGAGGAGAAAATGGCCAGAGCTGGGCCGTGCGGGATGCATCTGTGGATCGGGCCATGGCCCATGGGATTTCCAGAGGGTGCGGCCCGCGTGACTTGGATTTTCGCGATTTGTTTTGTGAATTATGACAGGAGACGAAGGTTGTTGTGCTGGCGTGATTAATGCGTGGTGATCGTAATCCGGCTGCATGCTGCGGTGTGGCCAGCCAATGCGACAAACGATTGGTACTGTAATTAAATGGAGTGATCTACTCCTGGGTGACGAAGACATGTGTATCTGTGTGTGTGACCGGGTTTGGTGGATAGCATGTCTAAAATTTTAAATGAAATTCTTCATGATTTCAATCGGTTGCGACATATTTTATGAGAAAAGAAGATGACACAGATACAATGTCTAAATGTTCAAAAAATGCAATACCACGACTAGAGCGTACGCACCAAGCATAATGACAGTTGATTTCATCAAGATTCGTGCAAACATTTATCAACGAAATTTTAAATGTCAATGCATTATCAATATTGATAAATTTGTGTAATTTAAATTTTAGATTCATCTACTAACAAGAATTTCCCTGTTCACACATTGACAAAAAAAAACTATGCATTAGCATATATTTTTAGTTTTTCTTAACATATAAAATAATACGAATAATATGTTTCGTTGGATGCAAAATCAATGGTCATGATGATAGGTGTGTATACTCCTAGTTGTGGGAAAACCGTATTGCTAACTCTAGAAAGCACCACCAACCCATTCTTCAGCATCAATGAGGAAAGGGATCCGTTAGATCCAAGTCACGGACATCAAAGATATCTCCAATATTGTGGAGACATCTATTAGTGTTAAAGAGAAACTGCGCACACTCTGAAGTCTTTTTCTCCACCTGAAGCAACCACTGTTGTTTTGCAGTAAACTCATCGTCAATGGTTTCAACATGATTTGTCATTGACTCTAGAACTCTCTGCATTCAACACACAAAAATGTGCCAAAGTTAACTTCAGAGATGGTGCTCGATAAGATCCCAGTACTATATTCTTCAGATGGGTGTCAGGACATTAAATATTATGGTTTCAGCGTGTTTACGTGTCCAGCCATACCCTGGCCCCAAAACATTACTTGACTGGAAAAGAAGAATAGTAAAAAAATGTAACAACTTTGGAAGCTAGAGCAACAAGTATATCAATATCAAAAGATAAGGTGAACATCATGAATTATCGATGAAGATCGCTCACCTCATTCTGCATGTACAACTTCTACAAATAAGGAAAAGATTCATCAAGGCAGACGAGCCTATCACGCCGCTGCGTTCTCGGGTAGGCTTTCGTCGACGACGGCTAGGGATTGGTCGCTCGAGGCGGCGATTTGCAGAGTTTCATTTCCGCGGGATTGGGCGTTTGAACCGTTTGCGATATCTGGCCTACATTGGACGCGGGATTGGGCGGTTCTGTCCAGGTGTAGTGGGCCGTTTATATACGGCCCAAGTGACCGAATCTGTGAGAATTTCCCCACGTTGGCCGTACGCTATCCGCTGGCCGTCTATCTAATCCCCTTTGCCTCACCGAGCGAGCATTCGACATTCGAGCAAGCAGAGGAAGCCAGAGTCAGACCATGGCCATGTCGCTCTCCCTCGCGCGCCTCGCCCTCCCGCCCGTGCTCCAGGCCCTCCCTGCCGCCGCCTCCAAGAGGCCGGCCAACGCCAGCATCTCATTCACCGCCAGCTCATTCTTCGGCGCGCCGCTGGCCGTGGCCGCCCCCACGGCGCTCTCCCGGCGGCCCCGCTCCCACGCTCCATCGCCGTCGTCGCGAAAGCCGGGAAGGGGTACAAGATGAAGACGCACAAGGTACCCTCTCGCCTCTTCGCGACCCCTGTATCCGTTCTTGCGAATCCCTCTGCTCCTCCGGGCGTTTCTTGATTCTGTCTCTGTTCCTCTTGAAGGCGTCGGCGAAGCGGTTCAGGGTGACGGGGACGGGCAAGATCGTGCGGCGGTGCGCCGGGAAGCAGCATCTGCTCAGAAAGAAGAACGCCAAGCGCAGGAAGAGGCTCTCCAAGATGGTAACAACATGCTTCTCCCCAGCTACGCTCGCATTAGCCTGACTAAACTGGCGAGTGTTCCTGTGATTCGGATGCCCCGTATGCTTGGATTAGATGGCAATGTGGGATGCTGGTGTGAACCCCAGTACTTGACATTGCCGGTGCCAGCCACACTGATTGGTTTGATCATTTGGTCGGTGTCATGCTTTCAGAGAGGTCTAGATGTTTGGTGTGTGAGAGTAGGTGTGTGTCCTATAGTTATTCAGTGTGCTTGGAATGGAATCACAGTTGCATTGTGACTGTCTAGTACTGAGAAAGTTTACATGTCACACTGTTTTCATAAGACTGTGGCTAGTTTTCTTTAGCGAGTTTCTGAACTAATTTATTTTTGGTACTAGCTTACTGTCGAATGTTTGGTTAGATGGTTTCTGAACTAATTTATTTTGGGTACTAGCTTACTGTCGCATGTTTGGTTAGATAGTTTCTGAACTAATTTATTTTGGTTACTAACTTATTGTCACATGCCAACTACTCAGCAATTCACGCTAAGTATAGGTGGGTGGAATTTAAGAAAGCTCTAGGTACTCTTATTAGATTGTGGCTAGTTTTGCATGGCGAGTTGAATTGATTCTACAGTTTCTTAACCCTTATTTTATTGGTTCCAATATCAAGTAGTTCCCAATAAGAATACCTTTGTTTGGTACTAACTCACTGTCTCATGCCAACATATTAACTTACTGAGCCATCTCGCGCTAAGTATAGGTGTGTGGAATTTAAGAAAACTCAAGCTACTTCTGTTTGACTGCGACTAGTTTTCCATGACGAATTGAATTGATTCTGCAGTTTCTGAACTATTATTGGTTCCGGTATCAAGTAGTTCTTTTTTTGTACTAACTTGCTGTTGCATGCTAACATATTAAGTTACTGAATTATGATATGCTATACTCTGGTCTTCCCAAAAGAGAAGACAAATTTTATTCTGCAAACATATGCCATGCTATGAGAAGAAAATTGTCTTGATAAGCTAATGGGCTACAGAATGTAAAGTTTGCATATTTGGTCCCTGCGCCACTGGAGATACTTTCGAACAAATACCTTCTTGAGAGTGTCATGATGTCGTTTATATATGTCAGTTCTGCCGAATATATGTAAAATGCAATTGTGTGCTTTACGTACTCTCTGAGACTGAAAGAATTGCTGTCTTTCTTCACAGGTCCAAGTTTGGAAGAGCGACTACAGCAACGTGATGGGCGCTCTGCCCTACCTTAAAGTGAACAAGAAAGCGGACTACCAAAAAGTGAACAAGAATGTGGACTCGGATCTACCAGGTCCTGCAGAATGATTCTGTTGCGGAGTTTCAGTTCACCAACTTGTAATTTTGTGCATCTTTGTCTGTATTTCTTTCTCTTTTCAATACAAAGCCTTAGTTGATTCCAAGAAAGGATGAAGAACTATTCATATGGACAGCCTAGTGATCTTCCACAATGAGATGCACTCTTGCTTGGACACGCTTGGTTGAACTTTGTGTGTTCCTACCCTGAGGGCAGGCCATCTGTTACTCCCAAACCCAAAACATTTTTCATAAAATCTTACGGAAGTACTCAAAACATATTACATTGCTCTACTATGTTGCATCACATCTCCATTGGATATCATTGCTCTCCAATATTTGTAAAAAATAATAATTAAATGTTAAGAATTCACAAGTAAATTCATTCACTAATACAGATCGAGAAAACGCACACGGTTGAGATCGGCCATCACACATGATTTATGCCTCCGTTACTATCTATGGGCGGGCGATGGCGTTGCAGATCGCACACCGAAAGAAAATCGTGTCACAAACACTGTGTTTTCCTAAATCGTGTGTGATAGCTAAGGTGATCGCACACGATTTCTGCATTACAACCGTCTGAATTTACTTATAATCGCACGCGTCTTCATAAGATATTACCAAGACGATTGTGTTTAAGAAATCATTGCACATGTTTATCCTAGTGTTAGTCCTGTGTGTTAGAGCGATCACACACGTTTAGAATATCTGAACCATGCCAGTAGGCTTTGTCCCGTACCCTTTCACGTGTTTTGCTAAATCTATGCACAACCATTTATCCCCACAATAAGCTGAAGTCTTAGACTATTAAAAATGCAAGGGTTTGAGAAAATGACCAATCTTTTGATACTTCCAAACAATGTATGTGCTAATTAACACAATATATCTCTTCCTTTTAGCTCTTACCTCCAGAAAGCGATTATCTAGAAATAAAACATATGTATGTACAACTATGGCTTTAAACATCTTCAAAAGGTGTTTATTTGAGATGTCAATTATATTTAACTTATAACACTCTACCAATCATTAGCCTTAGGGGCACAACTGACTAGGTTCAAGGAGGATCCATGGAAGGACATAAAAGAGGAGGACTGGAAAAAAACAGGAAATGCAATAGGAGAGGACAATAATGAATAGAAGGGGTGTGAACTTAACTTCCACTTCTTATCGCACTTTCCTATTTTTGTACGTGGCATGCTATTTCTTTTCATATATAAGCATGTCACCTCAAAAATGCATTTACGTGTTTGGAGATCTTTATATGCGCATAGTAATCACTGGTTTGGACAAAATGCTCTAAATTCAAATTTGAAGTTGTTTTTGTCCTCTATCCATTCACGTGTTTTGTGAAATCTATGCACAAGAATTTATCCCCCAGTAAGCTGAAGATTAGAAGACCATGTCTTAGAACATAAAAAAATGCATGGGTTTGAGAAAAGGACCAATCTATTGATACTTCCAAACAATGTATGTGCTAATTCAGACAATATATCTCTTCCTTTTAGCTCTTACCTCCCGAAAGCCATTATCCAGGAATAAAAATACATGTATGTACAACAATGGCTTTAAGCATGAATAGAAGGGGTGTGATGGAAGTTTACTTAACTTCCAGTTCTTATCGCTTTCCTATTTTTGCACGTGGCATGCTAACTCTTTTCATATATAAACATGTCACCTCAAAGATGCATAGCCTTACCATATTCCTGCTTTTTATTTGACATATCATATTGCATACCATAATTATCTACGTCATAATTTGGAACCTTTCATTTGGAGGATGTAGGTATGGACTCACCCAAATAACAATGTGAGCTCCTTGAAAATTCTTTTGCTGAGCGGGTATTACCACTCTCCAACATTTGCCAAAAAAGTGGATGTCAAACTCTTTACAAGTAAGTGAGTAACTATTTTTTCCACGGACCTCTTATACAAGAATGGGTTTTAGTTGGTAGGGGCCTTTATCTACCAACATAGTAATTGCTTAATGGAACACTCTAAATCCAAATTTCAATGTTTTGACGCTTATCCGATATCACGTGATGCGTTGACTCCATGCTATCGATATCATTTGTATCCCCTTTAATTGTAGGCCGTGCCACCTCACTGTTTAGTCTTAAAAGAGTAGGCCGATGATGTCTTAAATTAATATATTGGAATATCTGGATTTGAGATAGTGGCCGCCATTTGGATCGACCCGAAAGCAGAAGGTAGTTGTTAAACTCTTTACGAGTATCTGTTTTTGTCGCGACCGTGTTATACAAGACCGTGTTTTAATTAGTATAGGAGGCTCTATCTACCTACACAGTAACCGCTTAATACATCTAAAAATATAACTGCTTAACGGAACGCTCTAAATTCAAATTTCATTATTTTGTCTCTTGCAATCATTTATGTCCCTCAGTAAGTCGTGGCACATTTCCGTTAGTCTAAAAGTATTAGATCAATGATGTCTGAAATTAGTCCATTAGAATCGTCTAGATTTGAGATAGTTGCCACTATTTGGATTCACCCGGAAACCTACATGCGAACGGATACAATATATCTCTTCTTTTTGACTTAGGGATCATCTCATGCCTCTAGAAACAGAATGACATGCTTTAAGCCTCCCTATTTACCCAAAAATAAAAGGTGTAAGTTAATTATGCACAAGTATGTGTTTTTCTGAGCACCGACTCAGTTACAGCCCCTATGTAGGCTCTTCATTATAGGCGAGACCTTTTTCCCTCTCAAACAACTTTTCTTAATCTCTCAAACCATACAACCTTGAAACTTTGCAGTGCACTTGCACGTTTGCGATACAATGTGGGGAGTCCATGCCCATTCACATCTTTTCCATTGTTCATGTAAAGAAAATACTAAACCACATTACAATTAGGCCACAAACATGATCTTATATTAAATATGGTAGACGATGTACAAGATATGCACACTGGGAATTTGGGATGCATGGAACGCTCACGAATTATGAGTTTTGTTTTGAGCCTCCGTATTGATGACAGTAGCCAGGGTCTGACCGCTTCTGGCTGTCTATCTATCTGCAACAATCAACAGGGGCCCTCCGTCGGCGACGGTGATAATCACCCCCGCTCCAGTTTTTGGTTGGGAGCGAATTACGACCTCGGACCATTGTTTCTCTGCACCTCCCATGGGCGGCGGCACAAGCGGACACCAGCTGTGGACGTCGGAGATACAAACGGGAACTGTAACGGCAGAAGAGAGAAATTATGGAGTATCGGAGGAGCACGCGAGCGCCTTCCATCTCTCTGGGACCACAGTCCGCCGCTGAGGGTTTCCCGCTCCTCCCGGCCCTATAAATGGCGCCCCCCTGCAGGTCCTCGAGACCATCGACCGCCATCTCCACTCTCTCGCCTGCACTAGACATTGCTCTGCCTGCGGCGAGGAAGCCACTGACTGTTCTTGGGGTGGGAAAGGTGGGGTTTATAGGTTGCTGTTCATGGGGTTTCTCTGGGGGTTTGGGTGTTGTTTCTGTTGTATGTTTGTTTGTCTGACCGTGTGTTTGCTTTGCTGGTTGGTGTGAAGGAGCGAGTCTGGGAGGCATGGCCAGCGGTGACCAACGGCGGGGGAAGGAGCCGGCGGTGGCTGCGGAGGACAAGTTCCCGTTGGGAATGCGCGTGCTCGTCGTCGACGACGACCCCGTATGGCTCGGGATCCTGGAGGCCCAACTGCGCATTTGCGAATACAATCGTAAGTTCTCGATCTCCCTCCCCCCCCCCCCCCCCAGCCCCTAATTCATCAGAAGTTCAGAACCATTCAAGCTGTACGTGTGTGTTATATTTCTTTCTCTGCGTGTAATGTATCCTTAGCTGCTGTTTGGTTGGATCTGATGCAGAGACGATGGTGTCGGATGCAAGGACGGCGCTGAAGATGCTGAGGGAGGGAGGCGAGGAGCAGTTCGACCTGGTGATCACCGACGTGTACATGCCGGACATGGACGGCTTCATGCTCCTCGAGCTCATCGGCCTCGAGATGGATCTGCCCGTCATCAGTATAAAACCCTCTTGCTCTCCATATACATCCAGCTTTTCCCAGATTACATTTTACTAGTTTTTTGTTGCCTGATATATATGGCATTTTAATTGCTGGCTCATAGTTTTAAGAAAGTTTCCTGGGGTTAGCATGTTTCTGTATATAAGGTAGTGCTACCTCCAAGTAATGGATGCATCGAACGGATGTTCCTTGAGATAGCACGTGAGTTAGATCCTTTAATTTTAGAAGGATCCTTTTTTTTAATTTAATTTTAGAAGGATCCTAGGAACCACGTACATGCACATATGTGTTGCTGGCTTGCTGCACGCACGCTCTATTTTTAGTAGATAAAATCTAGGAGTGGGATCATGTTTAGATCTGGACCAATGGACTCCATCTGACCGTTCATCCGTTAGATCGGATGGCTACTCTGCGAGCCTAGCGGAGGTGGAGCGACACATGAGTTACGTGGTGGCGGTTCATGAGGGTGAGCTGGTAGAAGATATGGGTGATTGGTAATACTCGGTGGGCAAGGAGATGGTGTAATTAGGAGGCATGGAGGTGGTGGCCGATATAGCGGTAGTAGCCTTCCAAAAAAATGGTCCCTCGGTTTTGGAGATAAATCTAACGAATGTGATTTAATTTAAACCCAAACCAACAAGATACCATCTAATTGTTCGCCTACCATATCACATGACCAATTGAACAGAGATGGTGTGACAAACGAGTTAGGCGGGAGAGGGCGGGATCAGAAATGATGCTGGTTCATGTGGGTGGGGTGGTGGCACCACCAAGAAATATGAGATATTGGCGATCGATAAGAGAGGGTGAGCGAGGACATATTGGTGATGGTTGTGTTTATAAGGCATAGCAGGCATATGAGGTAGTGGAGGATATGGCGGTAGTAGCCTTTCGCACAAGATAAGGATCCCACTCTTTTATATGGGATCCCATTTTAACCCGCACAACAAGGTCCTATGGTACCATTCGCTCGTTCGATTGGATGGGCAACAAAGCAGAGTGGTTATTCATGTGTGTGTGTGTGTGCGGGGGGGGGGGGGGGGGGGGGGGGGGGGGGGGGGGGGGGGGGGGGGGGTCACAAGCAACAGAAGAGATGCCAGAGATTGGTACTAGCGGTGGGTGAGGAGATGCGGCTGACGACTATGGTTATGAGGCATATGAGGTTGGCGATGGTTGATCACAAGCAACATAAGAGATGCCAGAGATTGGTAGTAGCCGGTGGGTGAGGAGATGTGGGTGACGACTAAGGTTATGAGGCATGTGAAGTTGGCGATGGTAGTATCCTATTAGAAATTATGTGAATCTTTTTTTATAGAATCTAATAAATGGGTCCCATTTCTACCCTGAACCAATGGGATCCCATCTAATTGTACATACATCAAATTGCATAGCTATCATAACAGAGGTGGAACTCCATATGAGCTACGTGGGGGGAGGGTGGGATCATTAATGGTGGCAGTTCACGAGGGTGGGGCAGTAGCAACAGTATGGTAGAAAATAGATATGAGTGTCTACGAGCCCGTTGGTGAGGAGAATGTGGTGATGGTTTTGGTTAGAAGGCATGAGAGGTATTGGCGTATTCGGCGGAATTAAGAAGCTTTACATAGACAATGGCCAAGCCGACATTGGTGGGAAAGAGTATCCGAGGATTCTTGATGCGTTGTAGGGTTGCCTCTATGGCTAAAGAGATGTATTTAATATAGTAGGACTCTTATATTTATGTCCATCTATATTAGGCTCCCTCTCCATTCCTTGTAACACTGTATCGAGCAACTTCAGTGGATACTAGGGTGGAAGGTCGGTTCCGTAGGATCCCTCTTTTAGGAACCAACAAAAGTAGAGTGGTGTCTTTTCTTCGTTTTTTATACGTTGTACACATCAAATGGATTTATGTTGTACTACAACACATTACGTGAGTGACAACAGTCGCTAAGTTTACTTGGCATGAGTTATGACATTCAACTCTAATACCCGGTCATGTGTCCCATGTAATTGTTGACTAGTGTTTTCTCATCTAAGATATAGTCTCTATTAAGCTTCAAAAAAGATATAGTCTCTATTTTCAGTCAACTTGTTTGGACTAAAAATATATATAGTTAGGATTCAAGGTAAATTATTTTCATAATTGTTCCTTGAGCATGAAGTCTAGTTTTTCATATCATGCATAACAATATTTGAATGAAGTCTAATTACATAAAAGAATATTTAGGTGCATAAAATATATAAATTCTTAGCTCCATATATACTTTAGACGCAACAATAATGCTTAATCTTGACGTTCATCGACAGTTAGAAGTCATGGACATACTTCTTTGATGGTTTATACACTATGTTATAATTAGTTATATATGTAACTATTATTATAATTTTTGCTACTAAAGATATAAAATTTATCCTAGTAATTTTTGTTTGAAGCACCAAATTGAACATATTCGTGATGCAATTATTTCCAACATGTAGCATCTCACATTTGGTGCAATTTTGTGAATTATCACATTCCAAAGCTAAGCCACCGATGATATGTCATGCAGTGCTATCCGCGGATGGAGAGAAAGAGACCGCCCAGAAGGGGATAAATCATGGGGCATGTGATTATTTAGTGAAACCTGTGAGTATCAAGGAGCTAAAGAACATATGGCAACATGTTGTTAGGAATAACCTCGATGCGGTGAACCACATCAGTAGTGACAATAGTGACGATGATGACTTTGTGCAACCAGAGTGTGCACGGGGTGGTGCAAAGAGTAAGAAGTGCTCAGAAAAGAGCAAAAATGATGGTTATCGTTCTGATCAGTACAAAGAGACCACTAGCGTAGCCAACCGGAAAAAACCAAGGGTGTCATGGACTAGTGAGCTACATGGCAGGTTCCTAGAAGTTATCAATAGACTCGGTGTTGATAGTAGGAGCTCACAATTTCATTTCGTGTTCATCAAAACAAAGCTTATGGCTCATAGATTTTTTTCAATAACATAAGTTTTGATTATGTAAATGTAGGGGCTGTTCCAAAGAAGATACTAGAAATGATGAATGTTGCTCACCTTAGTAGAGAGAGTGTTGCCAGCCACCTTCAGGTATAACTCATACCATTATGCTTCATTTCTATGCTTGTGTCCCTACTCTTTATACATTAACACGTACACTTCATTGTATGAATCCAAGCTTTATTAATGGATGTTTTATATAGACGTGTGCATTTTATTTAAAGAATTTTCCATTATAAAATGTGAGATATACGGGTTATAACGCACGATCCATGTTTTCTAGAGTTTTTTAAATGCAACAACTTCATATATTTCTTTTTCCCACATGTCTTCCAAGTTTTTTTCCCCATAAAATGAATATCTAATATTTCTTGCCTATCTTGATATTTCAGAAGTATCGACTCTGCATTAAAAGAGTCACCGAATCATGGCCACCTGGCAAAGAATACGGAAAAAGGAGCTCATGCCACAACAAAAAGAATCATCAAGGAAGCTCTAGTCACCACCGTGAACATAGGAGAGGACAATCATCAGCCGTTGCTATATGGGGTTCTAACAGTATGTTCACAGTTCCTTCTGTGTTAGGACCTCATGGCCTCTCAATTCAGCCAAAAAACTTGCCCACAACCTCATTTGCAAACAAATCATATCACACAATGTTGGATACATTTCCATCTTTTCATTCTAGCAAACCATATGTAAACATGTTGCGTGAAAAGCTGTTGGAGGCAAGCAGTGTGGTGCCTTCTTCCCATCCTAGCAACTCCTTTACAAGCATGCCAAATGGAGGGATGTTAGAGCACGTAAACTAGTTCCCAGTGCAGCCTCCAGGATTGGTCAACCAGTTCTCCAGTCAGATGAACATGACACCTTCTACGACTGGCATGCATCATGATGCTCAAATGCAATGCCTTGTTGGACACTCTAGCAATCCATGGAAATATGTGGTGTCATCAAGTTTTACTGATCGTATGGATGAAACATCAATGGTCCAACCATCACACGTGGACATCCCCCAGATGAACCAGTTGACAAACTTTGGAAACACACCTAGCCAGATGTCGATATTTCAGAATGAAGAACAAAATCAGGTAGTTGGAAACATCAACAACAACACATTAATGGTCGACTTTAGTGAGCATATGTCTTCATTCAACATAGCAAGCAACACAAACCCAAATGAGATAACCAGTGAAAACCTATCACAAGTGACAACGATGGTTAATGGTGGAAGCATCGATTGTCCATTGCCTAACCTTGGGGTAAACAATTATGTGGTGCCCACAAAGATGCTTAATGGTGTAACCATCCGTTCAACATTTCCCGGGCTTCAGACATGTGGTTTTGTTGCGCCAACTCAGATGCTTAATGGCAGGGATGCATCAGGCATTGTCCCTATGCAAGAAGGCCCAATTAACCAGGAAGCTCTTGATGATCAAGCAAATTACAACAACCCCTTCTTGTTGGAAATTTTTTTTGCTAGCATGCTTAATCAGGTAATTTTTTTAAATATTCTTTGACTTCGTAGTGCCAACCCATTTTACTCGACCTTCTTTTATGGGGATTTTTTACACCAGCTCTAGCTATTTTAGGGCTTTGCATATGAATTTTCTGAGAAGGTAGGGTGTATCTAAATTGACCTTTTTTCTCACTACAGGATTTCAATGAAGATGATGCTTTCTTTGTTGGAGAATTCTAGTTCATTTATTCACCCCCACATAGATGAGTCATGTTTCTACATTGTGTGGAGGCCATATGTTGATCATGAGTTCATGGTTTCACATTGTATCTATAGAATTGTGCGATTTGTTCTCCAAAATGTAATAGGCTAAATAATAACAGGGTTGTGGACTTATGTTCTAAGTTTACTTTATTATTGTGTTGTACTTTATTTGGCATCATGAATAATAACTTTATGTTATTTAACGTTTGTTCTTGATGAACCCTTTGTTGCTTCGGGCGTTTATTTTTTATCCTATTGCGTCTGTGCGTGTATATGTAAAGGTATAAATGAAACAGATTCAGGCAGGAGGACTTGGAGAAAATAAACGTGGAAGCTAGGTGCACTGCCGTGGCGACTTTGGAACTAACTTCACGTCATTGACTTGAATTTGCCTCATCGTAATATACTTGTGTGGAGTCCTAAATGTAGGGCTTACTTCTTCAGGTGGTGTAATCTTTGGTGTCCGACAAAGAATGACATGTATAGAGGTAGCTTGTATTCTATTTTTTCACGTCGAGCTGGAACTATTTATCTCTCCATATTTTCTTTCCCAGCGGTCTAAATGTGAAATTGCATTTTAGCCAAGCGGGCCGTGCAGTGCCTCATCAAGATCTGTGGATTCTTTTGGGACATAGGTTCAACATGTAGTTTTGTATTGGGAGTATCTATGGTAACTGAACAATGTAGAATTGAATGTGTATCATGACATGATACAAAACAGCTATCTTCATACTATCATATGAGCATTGCAATATTTTAGTTCCTTTAAAGTACTAACGTTCTACCTCTGTGATGCTATAGTCTGTATAAATATTTTCGGATTTGTGCTAAGAATATTGTAGTTCATAGTTTTCAAAGGATGCTCCTACACTTTGGGGATTGCTACATTTGACCTTGTGAAAAATGTCTTCTTCTGCAGCCTATGTATACTCTAAACACTGATCAAGTATTTCATTTTGTTCATATTGCTAGAACTTTTGTGGAACAACCAATAACCATGGTAGCTCCGCTTTCCTAATTTCTTTGCATTAGACTCCCAACATATTGACTGTGTGAAAAGATAAGTGTGTTTTTTACCATGATGAGCTTCCTCAGATGATTTAGATCTTCATGAGCAATCAAGCTAGTTAGATGCACACCCCACTAGAGAGTTTCCGTTTGAGATATTTCATATATTTGTAGCTATAAATGCATCAGTTGTGTGGCATCACTACTCCTCTAATAGTTTTGATTATAAGATTTGGTCTTGTCTAATGATCACTTGCAATTCTTTGAGATTTTCTTATTTTGTTCGTCCAAAAACCTTCCATTGATGTTCTACTTTGTCGTAACCTCACGGTTCTATTGTCTTCACTTATTCTGAGAGGCCAACACTAGTGGTTAAACCAACACACTAGGACTTATATTCGAAATTTCATTAGTCTCTTAACCATTTATGTCATTAATCATGGAAAGCCCATAGATGGCAGTACACTCACCTAGCCTCCCAACTTTTGGTTTGAAGCACAAAACTACTAGAGTGACCAAGGGCAGAGTTAAATGTGCTCATCTTGGTACACATGCATCATGAAAGGAAATATGTTTATGTGTACTTGTACCAAAAAGTAGGTTTGTGCACGTTCTTATACCATGAAAAATGGACCTAGATGACTAAAAAATAATATTTGAAGGACGCCATACACACCGGTGAATCACGGTCGACGTCGGTCTAGCTCCGCCCCTAAGTGTGACAAAGGTTTCGCTTCCCCTTCCACCTGCGAGGGTGCGGACACGGTCTATTGATGTTGTTAATAGAAATGGAAACTGTAACGGCGGAAATGGAAATTATGGAGTAGAGCTGGCACGGGAGGGATGAGCACCTTCCATCTCTAGGACCACAGTCAGCTAAGGGGTCCCCACTCCTCCGCTTCTGGATCCCGACCCTATAGATTGCGCCCCTCGGCATGTCCTTCAGACCATTGACCTTATGTTTAATAGCCACAAGGATCTTCTCTCTAGCCTGTAGAGTGGAAGCCATTGTCAGAGGGTTGGAAAGGTGGAGGTTTCATAGGTTTTTGTTGGTGTTCTTGGGGTTCCTCGGGGATTCTGGGTGGCCTTTCCTTGTATATGTTTGTTTAACCGTATTTTCTTTGTTGGTTGGGTTGGTAGAAAAAATATGCCCGGCGGAGGACAAGTTCGGAGGCATGGGAAGGATCCGGCAGTTGCGGAGAACAAGTTCCCCGAGGGGATGCGCGTGCTCGCCATTGAAGATAACCTTGTCTGCCTCAGAGTCCTCGAGGTCCTACTACGCGTCTGCAAATTCAACCGTGAGCGCTTTCCCCGTGTCTTGATTGATTTTTTCTCCCACCTTCTCCTTCATCCATTAGAACTGTACTTGCAGATTTTTTTTGTCTAGGAGAAATCCTTGCTTTTTTTGATTTGATGTAGCGACGGTGGTGATGGATGCGACGATGGCACTGAGGATGCTTAGAGAGGGAGGGGGAGAGCAATTTGACCTGGTGATTACCAACGTGCACTTGTCAGACATGGACGGCTTCAAGCTCCTTGATTTCATTGCTCTCAAGATGGATTTGCCAGTCGTAAGTACAAATAAATTCTCTTGATATATCCATTATTGCCAGCTTGCATTTTTCTAGTTGCTTGTTGTCTCTATTAAAACTGCTAGCTCATCGTATTTAATTAAGGTTATTTATGACTATTTGGCATGGGGGTTAGCAATGTTTCTATATATGGTCTTACTACCTCTAGATAGTATACACATAGA
This sequence comes from Poa pratensis, assembly GCA_947311845.1. NCBI lineage: Eukaryota > Viridiplantae > Streptophyta > Magnoliopsida > Poales > Poaceae > Poa > Poa pratensis. The sequence goes on from CAMZMU010000041.1 coordinate 28,653,757, forward strand.
GTCATAGGATTAGCAATATGAGATCCTCTAAGTTTGGAAGGATCCTTGGAGCTAGGTGCACATATGTGTTTTTCACATGTAGGCTATATTTTTGGTAGATAAAGCTAACGAATGGGACCATGCTCAACATGGAACATGGACCAACATGTTGCCATATAACCATGTATGTAGTTATATCGAAAGGCTAGGAAGGGAAGAAGATCAAAGGTGAAGCAAAATATGGGTTAGGTGGTGGCGAGCTCTGATGTGAGTGAGATCGTCTAAATTTAGAAGGATCCTATGTAGCAGGCACGTGAACATGTGTGTTGTTTGAGCGCTCTACTTTTGGTAGATAAAATCACACGAGTAGGACCATGTTTCAACATGGACCAACATGTTATGATCTAACCGTCCATCTACTAGATCAGACGGCTTGGGAGTGGAGAAAAGTTGGAGTGACACATGAGTTAGGTGGGGAATAAGGATCCTCTATGAGTGATATCCTCTAAATTTAGAAGGATCTTATGAACCACACACATGCACATATGCGTAGCTGCACGCACACTCTATTTTTGGTAGATAAAATCTCATTAAAGGGACCATGTTTTTACATGGACCAATGGGTTCCATCTAACTTCCATTTGTAATATCAGACGGCTGGGGTGGAGAAGCAGAGCAAAGGTGGAGCGACATTTAAGTTATGTGGGGGAGAGAGCTAGGGATCTTATAGGAGTGATATCCTCCAAATTTTGAAAGATCCTACGAATAATGCATACACGTGCACATATATGTTGATGCACTCACGCTCTATTTTTGGTAGATACAATTTAATGAATGAGACCATGTTTCAGCATGGACTATAGGGTTCCCATCTATCCTTTGATCTATTAGAACGTATGGATGCGGCATCGTAGGATCCACTGTGGCCGCGGTTCATGCGAGTGGGGTGGTCGAATATTAACAAGAGCCGGTAGGAAAGAAGATGGTGTTGATGGTTTTGGGTTAGGAGTCATGGGTGGTGTGGTGGTTGATCTATTGGTATAGCTTTCTGGATAAGATTTGAACCCCAAATTTTTGAGAGAAATCTATTCCAATGGGTCCCATTTCATCGGTGTCGGCTACCACTCGCGTGTCATAATATTTGTGGGACACCAAAGGAGAGTTCATATCTGACATGTTCATATTCCAACATGCCGCTTGACCTAACAAGTTGTCGATAAAAAAATAAACCATTTATAGCTCGCTTCATAAATTTTGCATGTATATTAACAAGTTTTAGAAATCATTTGGGTTTATAGTTGTTAACTAATACCCTAGGGAAAATTATCAAAAAATATTACTTGATCTTGAGGTTCATCAATATTTAAGTTATGAAGGTTCGATTTGTAGCCATTATTTCATTTCATGTCAATTGAATTTATAAAGTCTATCACATTATTCTGTTTTCAATCACCAAACTCACCAATCGTGATACAATTTTGTAATTTGTAACACATTTTCTTCCCCAATTGCTTGTCATATTAGGAAAAAATCTTGAACCACAAGGATAAACAAAATGATTCAAATTTCTTAATTTTGTGAATTTACACATTCCAAACCTATGTCCCTAACAAGATGTCATGCAGTGTTATCTGTCGATGGAGACAAGGAGACAACGCTGAAGGGGATAAATCATGGGGCATGTCACTGTTTGGTGAAACCCGTGTGCCTCAAGGAGCTCAAGAACATATGGCAGCACGTTATAAGAAAAAAGCTCCATGTTGTGAACCACAATAGCGGTGACAGTGATGGGGTTGATCAGAGGGTTTAACCAGTGATTGTTGAGGGAGATCAAGCTGGTACAAACAGTATAAAGTGCTCAGAGAAGGATAAAAATGATGGAGACGATGTTGATGAGAACAAAGAGAGAACCAATGTGGCAACCCGAAATAAGGAAAGGGTGGCATGGACCAGTGATTTGCACAGAAGGTTCATAGAAGTTGTCAAACAACTTGGCATTGATAGTAAGACATCACCTTTACTTTCTTATTGACCAAAAAAGAAGTTTATGGATCTTGGATTTATTTTAAGTAATAAAAAGTTTGATTATTCAAATGCAGACGCAGTCCCAAGGAAGATATTGCAAATGATGAATATTGATTACCTCACTAGAGAGAGTGTTGTGAGCCATCTACAGGTTTAATTTCTACATTTATGCTTATTTAATTGCTTATATCTATATATTTTCTAGCCTTACAATTTTTCATATGTAAGTCCAAGATTAATTAATATTATAAGTTGTTATAGAATTTTTTTTGAAAGGAATACGGTAAGGGTAGCCCCTGCAGTGTTTTTTTTTAAATAATAAGAACCCAAATCTGCATCCGTGGGATTTGAACCTGGGTGGCTGGGTTGTACATCCAATTGCCCTAACCAAGTGAGCCAGGCTCACTTCTTTGTTATAGAAATATGTGTGGGAACTTTTTAATGAATACATACCTAATATAATATATGCCTAATATTTTCGACCACTTTATAAACAATGCAACACTTTCATATATATTTTACCGAAATGTATTTCTTTCCGATGAGCATGAATATCAAAGGTATTATTTTCCATCTTATTTCAGAAATATCGTTTCTACTTGAAAAGGGCCACGAATAGCACAAGGACGTCTAATCCTCTCGGTGATTCCGTTGAGAGGCAGAACTAATCCTACTACATGAACATGAATCACCAAGGAAACTCAAGTAATTTCCATAAACATCATAGAGGATTGTCGTTGTCAATTGTTGGTTTCATAGGTTCAAACAATCCTTACATAGCTCCATCCATTTTAGGAGGTCAGGGTGCATCAATGCAGCCCATGAACTGGACAATGGGGACAGTCGGACATGGGTGCGACATGATAAGGCACCCTCTTTGGATCCTCTCATTGGATCATTCGCAAAGGTATCACATAACACAATGCTTGATACATTTCCTCCTACACATTATCGCGAAGCCTACGCAACATTTTTGCGTGAAAAGCTATTTGAGGCAAGAAGTGTGGTACCTTCCTCCCATGCCAGCAACTCCTTCCCAGAAATTCCAAATGGTGGGTTGTCAAAACCAGAAAACCAGTTCCATGTGCAACCTCTAGAATTGGTCACCCAGTTCTCTGCTCCGATGAATGGAGCATCTTCTACATTCGGCGCACTTCGCGATGCCCAGTTTTCAAACCTTGTTGGTAGTTCTCGCAATCCCTGGCATAAAAATATGGCGTCATCCAATTGTGTTGATCATATATATGGAACACCTCTGGCTCCATCATCACAAGTGAATGTGCCCCAAATCAACCAACTGCCAAGCTTTAGAGCCTCACATGGCCAAATGTCGATGTTCAAGAATGAACAGCGGAATCAGATGACTGGAATCATCATCAACAACACCACTTTAGGGGGTGCCTTTAGTGGGAATACAACACCTTTATTCAACATGGCAAGCAATGCACGGCCAGTAGAGATGAGAAGTGACAACTTTTCACAAATGAATCTCATGATTAATGGTGGAAGCAGCAACTATCCATCATCTAACCTTCAAATGGGCAACTTTGTTGCGCCGCCGACTCAGATGGTAAACGTTACAAGCATCAGTCCGGAATTGAATAGCCTTTAAGAAAGTTCTATCGTGCTGACACAAATAGTAAGTCCCGGTAATGCCACTGGTGTTATCCCTATGCAAGAAGGACCAAGTGATCAGCAAGCTCTTAAGGATCAGCCAAACTACAGCAATCCCTTCCTAGAGGATACTTTTACGAGCATGTTTAACCAGGTAACATTTTTCTATTCTTTCATCGTACAATGCATGCTCATTAAATTAAGTTTCCATGCTTTATGGTGATTTTACATGATCTCTAGCCTTTTAAGGCTTTGCATATGAGTTTGTTGAGCAGGATCAGATGGATCTAAATCGATATTCTTTCTCATTGTAGGATTTCATTGAAGACGATGCTTTCTTTGGTGGAGAATGGTAGTTTGTTTATTGGAAAAGATCTATGCGGAAGATGTTTGTGCATTGTGTGGAAGCAAAATGGTCATCATCCATCCATGGTTCTTGACAATTGTATCAGCTAAATTGCGCGAATAATTGCCAGGTTGTAGTTAGCAACTTAGGGACTTAGCGCACAAGGGTCTTTGTAACACCCAAATATTTTGCCCTTCTTGGATTTTTGGATTTCACTTGAATTCGTTGGTTTCAGGACATGTAATGTTTCTTTGATCTTATTCTCTCTTATCAAAATCAACAAATCTTTTTTTAAGGAATGCGGCAGGGGAAGCCCCTGCAACGGTTTTTTTTTTTAAAGAATGAGGATTTGAACCTGGGTGGCTGGGTTGTACATCCACTTCCCAGCTCACATCTTAAAAAAACAACAAATCTTGTTAAGTACGTAGAGGTTACTCATTGTTTTAAGACCCTAGATTTACTGAAAATCATCGTTATTGCAATGTCAAAATCATATAATAAATCACTATAAAGGAACCACTATATTTCTCCACTAAAAAAATATGGAAAGTAAGAAAACAGTTCCTTACATATTATGTGACCCAAATATGCCACAATATATATAGGGTAGGTATATTTTACAATCCCCTACAACCGTGGCCTCTATATAGGTGGAAAAGAAGTTGCTCTGTGGAACGAGGGAATATGTGCACTGGCTGCACCTATAGGTGTTGGGCCTTTGGTTGGAAAATGAAGAGCTCAGATCTGACCACAAGGTCCGCAGCTGGTACATTTTACAGAGGGAGCCTGTAGCACCAACCAATTGCGCGAATGATCATGTTCAGACCAATCTGTGCACCACTGTAGCATGAGATCCAATCTCTTCACATTTTTCATCTTTTGGCTTCTTCTAGCAGACGAAAAAAACGATGATGATTTGTGGCGGACAACACCAATTTTGGTTTGGGAGACGAGATCCATGAACTCATGCCAGGAGGTGCGCGAACTGGACGAAGACGTCGGAGAGATCGAGGTCGCCGTGTACCCAAGCATGTGTGCTGATGTGCTACGATCACTATGTTGTGGGGGTGGGACCTGAACCATGGATAAGAAGAATAAGATGAGGATGGGAGGAAAAAGGAGAAGCATGAGGACGAATTGAAAATGAAATGGGACCAGGATACTATACTCACCTTCCAATTTTGATATTACTTCCCTTTTTACATTAGGTACATTGGCACTTTTCATAAGCTTGTCACTGCAGTGGTAGTAAGCCTTAATTACTAATATACATTTAGTTTTAGAAAATGATCCAGGTGCATAATTTGGATTATTTTAATTTGGACGATGCAAAGCAGCCATAACAATGTGAGCTTCGTGGGAAAATCAATGGATATCATTGATCAAAAACTTTTGTGGAAAAACATTAAACTAGATGTTAAACTATTTACAAGTAACTGTTGTTGTGAACGGGCATCCTATACAAGAATGTGTTTTAAATAGTAGGAGATTTGTCTACATACATGGTAGCCTTTGGTTGCTAAACGAATGTTGTAGATCCAAATGTTAATTATTTTGTCATGACTCCAAATACATGTGATGCATTGACTTTGCAATCATTTTTTTCTCCTCACAGAATATTGTTACATTTCCATTTACTTGAATAAGAGTAGGGGGATCATGTCTCGGGCCACTGAAAATGGATGGATTTGATTCAATACAGATTTTCCAGTTTGTTTGAGAGACCTACGTGGGAATTGAGATAGTATATCTCCTGTTTTTAATTAACTTATGGCTGGTCTCTTGCCCCGGAAAGGCTTCACTCGGAACAATATACAACTGTCGATTTAAATATGTTAATTGCAACTTGTGGGTCGAAGGGTATGAATTTGGGATTGTTCGTTATCTTTCAGTTGCGAAGAAACTTTTTGTCTAACTTTTGTCGGAAAGCCCTACATGGGAATTGACAACAATAAGGGGAGAAGAGAGCTAAACTGGACTTCCAGCTTTTGTCGCACTTTGCTTTTCTTGTACGTGGCATGTTGAATATTTTCATAAACATGCCATCTCCAAGATGGTAAGCCTTATTTCATTCCATAAATCTTGTAATTTGACATATCATATCTAATGGAAGAATTATCAAAGCACATAATTTGGAATTTTTTTAATTTTGTCGACGCAGTTCTCGACTCACCTGAAAAAACAACGTGATCTTCATGGTAATTCATTGGATATCATCAGTGTCCAACATTTGCAGAAAAAACATGAAAACTAGATGTTGAACTCTTTACAAGTAACTACATAGTAACCTTTTTGGCGGGCCCATTATAAAGGAATGTGTTGTCACTAGTAGGGAGCTTCGCGTGTCTACGTAGTAACCGTCGGTCGCTGAATGAAACGTTCTAAATCCAAATTTCAGTTATTTTGTCGCTTCTCCGTTGTCACGTGATGCGTTGACTCGTTTATTTCCCTAGGTATGCAAGTCGTGGCACATATCCGTTAACTTCAAAATGTTTAGACGGGTCGTTTTTTCAGTACATTGATAACTCATGGGTTTGAGATAATGGACACTCTCCCGACACACCCCGAAACATCAAAAGATGCCCTCGGTTGGAATTAAAGATCGGAAGTAGTGTGCATACGACAATTGGATGTACAATACGATGCAATGTCCAGTGGACCCTGGATTTGATTTGGCGTGACACACGCTGGAAGGCTCATATGCGACACCGTACAGAATTTGTCGTATGCATAGCAGCGCTCTTAAAAGATAACTATATATAACTGGATTTAAGCATGTTCATTGCAATTTGTCACCGATCGAGAAGTATGGATTTGAGACAGTTCCATTTTCTACTGTCGACTCCGTTAATTATCTTACGCCTAGTTTTAAAAAAGGAGCCAATTACTTATGCACAAGTAAGTATGAGTTGAAGCCTCCTCTCCATTTGCCAAAGACCGAGAAAGGTAAAAAAAAAAAGAGCCAACATTTTTTTTGGTGGAATAAAAGAAGAGGTAACTTAATTACGCATGCGTACGTGTCCAGGTATAGTATATATGGGAAATTCGCATTGGCACCCGGGAGCATATGCTCCCGGTATTTTCAAAAAAAAAATCAAAATTTGAAAACTTATCAAAAAATTCTGAAAAACATCATGCACGTTCCTGACCATGTTGCGCACCAGGGCGCATACGATGTCATTTCGGCGCGAAAAAACGCTGCTCGCAGTTTTAATCATGCACATTGATAGCAAAGATACGAGGTCTGACCGCTTCTTCACCACGCACGCAGGACGCTCTCTCTGCATGCATGTCTCTGTATCCGCAGCAATCAACAGGAGCCCTCCGTTGGCGACGGTGATCTCAGCTTTTTGGTGTGGAGCGGTAAACCAGCGGCGCCGCCGTGGTTTCCCGACGGCGAGGGCGCAAGCGGACACGCTGGGAGATAGAAAGGAAACGGTAACGGCAGAAATAGAAATTAAGGTCGCCACGCCACGCACAGCACGGCACGGGAGGAGCACGCGGGCGCCTTCCAACTCTGGGACCGCAGGTGGTCAGCGGAGGAATTCCCACACTCTCCGTCCTGGCTCCACGCCCCACCCCCCCCCCCCCCCCCCCCCCCCCCCCCCCCCCCCCCTCCTGGCTCCCGTCCGGCCCTATAAATTGCGCCCCGTGGACGTCCTCGAGACCATCAACCGTACGTAGCCTAGCCACAGCGGTACTGCAAAGCTCTCTGGCCTGTAGACTGGGAATCTCCATTGTCGAGGAAACCAAGGTGCATGGGGTTTACAGGGGTTTTGGGTGGTGTTCTTGGTGTATATATGCTTGTGTGTGTTTGATCCTATTTTTATGCTTTGCTTTGCCGGTTATGGTTGGTGTGTGATGTAGAGTGCGAGGCATGGCCGGCGGTGAGGAAAGGCGTGGTAAGGAGCCGGCGGTGGCGGCGGAGGACAAGTTCCCAGAGGGAATGCGCGTGCTGGCCGTGGACGACGACCCCGTCTGCCGCAGGGTTCTCCAGCTCCTCCTGAACCGCTGCAAATACAACGGTGAGCGCTCCGCCTTTTGCCCTAATTAAACCCATTAGCTAGAACCAATCAAGCTGTAATGCTTGCCTTGCTTGCTTAATGGTTGGCAGCCACGATGGTGGAGGACGCGATGACGGCGCTGGAGATGCTGAGGGAGGGAGGGAGGGGACGAGCAGTTCGACCTGGTGATCACCGACGTGCACATGCCGGACATGGACGGCTTCAAGCTCCTCGAGCTCATCGGCCTCGAGATGGATCTGCCAGTCATCAGTACAATTACACACACCCTCTTGCTCTATTTATCCAGCTTAATTTGCCAGCTCGCATTTCGCTACATGCTTGATATCTATCTGGGTTGACATATTGCTAGCTCACGATATTTAAGAACGTTGATTAATTACTCCTCGCACCTGGGGTCAGCGATGTTTCCATATATGGTACGCCTACGTGCCTATTAGTAGTCCTAGATGCATTGAGTCCAGGGGATTTTTTTTTAGTGGGCAAAGAACTGGCATTATCCGGAGATAATACAGAAGGGTCCCTGAGGAAAAACAAAATTACAGCTTAGTCCTCCTGTAGCGTTGACCACGGCTTCGACGCGCCGGAGCTGTTGGTGACGCGCCGCCGCCGCTGCCTCCCTCAAATCCTTGGATCGGAGACAGTCCCCAGGCGGTCGGGAAGTCGCCAAGCACCGGCCGGAACCTACCCCAGCAGTCGTCGTCGTCGTCGCTCCGAATCGCACCAGCTCCTTGCAGTAGATCTTCAGTTGCCGGCTCCGCCGTCCACGGAGCCAAGCTTGGGGAAGCCGTCCACGGCACCTCCGCGGAGATGCGAGGACGGCGATGGCAGTAGATCGACGACGAAGCTCCGCAGAACCCCAACGCCGGAGAGGAGATCCACCACCTGCAAACAACCGCCGCCGCGCCTCCGCCTCCAGAACGCCGGCGACCTGCACCCTACGAGCTCCTACACTATGTACACAGCACGAGACGGGGATCCCCTAGCCTCCCGCCGCCGAAGCGGCCGGCGGAGGCCGAGAGATCCCGCGAATCGGCGCCGGCGAGGTGGAGAGCGCGGGAGGATTCACAAATCGCCTCCCTTTACTGTGGACGGGGAAGGAGAGCGTCCAAGGTCGCAGTTTTCTGATCTGAGTCAGGGGATTTTTCTTTATATGCGGTAGTACACCTGAGAAGCAACGTGGGATCCTCTCAATTTGGAAAGATCATAGGAGCCAGGTGCACATATGTGTTGCTCCACCCATGGTCTGTTTCTGATAGGAGAGAGGAACTAACAATGAGATCCTGTTTTTTGACGTAAACAAATAGGATCCCATCAAAAGCGGTCCATTTTGGATCGGATGGGAAGCGAGGCGGAGGTAGGTTAGGTTGGGATGGGCAGGTGTGGTCAAACCAACACGGTCCTATCTAACAGTTCACTAGTCAGATCTGATGGCCACTATACCGGAGGTGGAACGACACATGAGTTAGGTGGGGCGGGATCGGTGGTGGTAGCGGTTTGTAGGATGCGTGGTAAAAAGATAGCCTATTCTAGCTAATTTTCCCTTCTATTTTTTTATCTAACGCGTGAAGTCTATATATGCATGGTAGTACTCATGTGTCTGTTTCTGGTTGCACGGAGAATCTAACGTATGGGATCCTCGGTTGACCTAGACAAATGGATCAACGGTGGATCTCTTGCCAGGAAAAACTAGGCGGGCCGATAGACAAGAAAACAGTAAAATGGGTTGTTAATTGGAAAAATTGTACTAATACATAGGGTAAAGCCATGGCCCGGTTTTGCCCTCAACAAAACTCCGCTCCCGATCCCATCTAAGTATCTATCTGTCAATCTGTTCAGATCGGATGGCTAGCTGGGGAAGGGAGCAGAGGTGGAGCAACACATGGGTTAAGTGGAGGGAAGTGTTAGCGCGTGGTTGAGCCAGCACGGTCCCATCTAACCGTTCACTAGTTAGATCGGATGGTCAGTGGAGCGACACATGAGTTAGGTGGGGACAGCGGAGTCGGTGGTGGTGGCAGTTCATGAGGGTGTGTCGTAGAAGATACAAGATTCTAGTTAATTTACCTTTCTTTTTTGTACATAACGCATGGATTTTATAGTTTTATACCACGTATAAGAAAGAAGAAAAACTGATACGTGTATGCATCAATTAGAATCATGATAAGTCTTCCAATAAATCATTATTAAATTCTTCGCTCCAACTATCTTTCCATTTATATAATGTTTTTATACCTCACGCACTAATACAGAACGACACATCGGAAACGGGCCAAAAAACCTCTTCGGCAACGGAGAAAGGGTCCGTGTCCCCGCCTCTGTCACTGATGTGAAGCCTCACAATGGCAAAGGAGATTTTGATCGTTTGCAATAAGTTTAGCAACGGGCATGATATATAATCGTTGCCTTTAGTCTTTACAACAGATACGGAGATTAGTTTTTGACCGTTTGTAATGAGGGCTAAAGGAAACAAAAAAAAAGCCAGTGACGCCTGCTGCGCCGTCGATGGAGCCCTGTAGTTCCTGCTTCGCCCAGCTTCATTGCGTGGTCTTATTCTACATATTTAGTACTGCACAAAAGTCTTGCTCCTGAAGGCGCCGGCTTCAGTGGACCGTGTGGACGGAGCCCCGCTCCTACGTCTTCATGGCCGCCGCACAGTCTCCAAGTTTCCTCCTCGCCCTAAAGGAGATGAAAAAAAATCAAAATGTAAGCTCCTTCATCTCTATACACAAGACAGATGCTTCTTCATCGACATTACAGAAAATATAGAACTAATTACAACTATAACATAGCCTAAACAATGCCTCATATATAGGTAGATTGGACACAAATTCCAGGGATGGAGCAAGCGATCCAAGTAGGATGCACAAGATCGATGTGTATTTGTGCATATCACAAGTATCACTAGCGCCACCCCGGATCACACGGTGTCACCTAATTTTAATCATCGGCATAACAGAACAAAGCTAAAATCAGAGCAAATGCCTACTATAAACAGAGCAAATCTATGGATAAACAATTAGCTACTTACAACTAGAAAACAGCTAAAATCTATGTGTAAACAATGCCTACTAAAAACAGAGCAAATCTATGGATAAACAATTAGCTACTTACAACTATAGAAAACAGTTAAAATCTATGTGTAAACAATGCCTACTAAAAACAGAGCAAATCTATGGATAAATAATTAGCTACTTACAACTACTCCCTCAACAATTCCTACTAAAAACAGAGCAAATCTATGGATAAACAATTAGCTACTTACAACTAGAAAACAGCTAAAATCTATGTGTAAACAATGCCTACTAAAAACAGAGTAAATCTATGGATAAGCAATTAGCTACTTACAACTATAGAAAACACCTAAAATCTATGTGTAAACAATGCCTACTAAAAACAGATCAAATCTATGGATAAACAATTAGCTACTTATAAGTAGAAAACAGCAAAGATCTATGTGTAAACAATGCCTACTAAAAACAGAGCAAATCTATGGATAAACAATTAGCTACTTACAACTAGAAAACAGCAAAAATCTATGTGTAAACAATGCCTACTAAAAACATAGCAAATCTATGGATAAACAATTAGCTACTTACAACTAGAAAACTGCAAAAATCTATGTGTAAACAATGCCTACTAAAAACAGAGCAAATCTATAGATAAACAATTAGCTACTTACAACTAGAAAACAGCAAAAATCTATGTTAAACAATTCCTACTAAAAACAGAGCAAATCTATGGATAAACAATTAGCTACTTACAACTAGAAAACAGCTAAAATCTATGTGTAAACAATGCCTACTAAAAACAGAGTAAATCTATGGATAAGCAATTAGCTACTTACAACTATAGAAAACAACTAAAATCTATGTGTAAACAATGCCTACTAAAAACAGAGCAAATCTATGGATAAACAATTAGCTACTTACAACTAGAAAACAGCAAAAATCTATGTGTAAACAATGCCTACTAAAAACAGAGCAAATCTATGGATAAATAATTAGCTACTTACAACTAGAAAACAACTATCCTACTGAACTGGGGTCTTACATTAGGCGAGGCGGGCTCGCTTAGCGTCGCCGCCGGCGACGGAGCTAGCGCCGGCCTCCCCTGGCGGCGCCTTGCCCTCGCCGTGGACCAAAGAGAGGGCTATGGCGGTCCGAAGGTCAGACTGGTAGACAGCCTCCTCGGCGCGTTCGACCTGGGTCGAGGCTTCGGATAGGAGGACCGCCGCCTCCAGATCGGCCTCGCCCTGACGACGCTTGGCGTCATCGCGCTCGAAATCGGCGCGGGAGAGTTGGCAAGCGATCTCCAGATCACGACCCTCCTCATCTTCCTCTTCCTCTTCCTCTTCCTCTTCGTCCTCGTCGGAGGACGAGGACGAGGAGGAGGAGGAGGAAGACGGATGGCGGCCGGGGTACATCGCCTGGCGGATCTCGCGGTAGCTGCAATGGTGGCCAAATGAGGGGGTGCAGCCGGAAGGGTGCGGATCACTAGAGCCTTCGCCGTGCGGACAAGCGCCAAGGGTGCGGGACCGGCCCGCGGGGGCCGGAGCAGCGGCGGCCTGTTCCGCAAGTTTGTCCCGCAACACCAGCTGACGCTGCTGCTGCCTGAAGGCCCGGAGGGTGGGGCGGCCACGGCCGCGATGGCCGGATCTACCAGCGCCGACGGTGGAAGCCATGCGAGAGAGTGGTGAGAGAGGAGACTGTGCGGCAGCTAGGGTTGGAAGTGAGACAGTGAGAGTGAGAGTGAAGGGCATAGTAGGTTCTTATAGGCCGGCTGTCGGGCTGCTTCTAATGGCAACGGAGATTACGATACTGTCCGTGTGCGATGAGCACACATCGGTAACGGAGGTAAACTAACCTTCGTTGCCAACATAAATTCCACTATTCACCCGTTGCCTTTGTTGTGGGCCTGCTTTACGGCCCAGTGCAGGCACGCGGGGGATGTCGCGATTTACCGTCGCCTAACTCCTGCCGTTGCCATAGAGGGGTATCCGATGTGTGGTTCTGTACTAGTGATGTGACATCCGTTTAATGGTCTTTAAATTTATTTACTAAATTGAGAATAGCATATAAAGTAGGAGTATCAATTTTATGTATATCCATTGAGTGGAGCTACCAGGGATAGCACATAAATTTGTAGTTCAATGAATTTTACAACATGCAACTACACATATTTATTTGTCTGAACTGTAAATATAAATTGTTTGCCATGTCGTTTATCATATACAGACTGAAATGTAAGATGTCCACTTAAAATAGTTTAGAAAATTGCTTCAGTTGATAGCTGTTACCTAATAGGCTAGGGGAGAATGGTGAAATGTTAAAAATAATACTTGATCTTGAGGTTTATCAATGAGTGGTTATAAAGAATTTGTGACGGTTTCTAAGCATTGTGTTGCGGTTAGTTCTGTAATCATTATTTATATGTCTTTCTATTGACTATTGAGTGTGTAAATTTTATCCGATTTACTTTGCTTTGAATCTTAGAACTGATCATGGTCGTGATGCAACTTGGTCCATCATGTGTATCAAATTGCTTCTCCATTTGCATATCCAATTTATACAGTTTTTTTCTGAGTTGGGACAAAATATTTCCAGCTTTGTGAATTTCCACATTCCAAAGCTAATTCTCTGACCATATGTCATGTAGTGCTATCTGTGAATGGAGAGAAGGAAACTGTGCTGAAGGGAATAACTCATGGGGCTTGTGACTATTTGGTTAAACCCGTGCACATCAAGGAGCTCAAGAACATATGGCAGCATGTTATAAGGAAAAATCCTGACGTTATGAACCACAGCAGCAGTGATAGTGATGATGCTGATCCGAGGGTGGTGCAACCAGTGATTGCCGAGGGTGAGCAGGGTGTTGCAAAGACTAAGAAGTGCTCAAAGAAGAAGAAGAAGAAGAAGAAGAAGAAGAAGAAGAAGAAGAAGCATGTTGAAGATGAAGATGATGAGCACAAACAAAGCACGAGTGTGCCGACCACCCGAAAGAAGCCAAGGATTTCATGGACCGGTGAGCTGCACGGAAAGTTTCTGCAAGTCGTCAATCTACTCGGCGTCGATAGTAAGATCTCACGTTTCATTGCTTATTCACCAAAAAACAAAGGGTATGGTTCTTGGACTTGTTTTCGTTAACAAAATGTTGTGATTATGTAATTACAGAGGCGGTACCAAAGATGATACTGCAAATGATGGATGTCGATTACCTGAGCAGAGAGAGTGTCGCCAGCCACCTTCAGGTTCTGTTTTACCCTTGTGCTTATTCTCTATGCTTCTCATCGTATTATTGTTCGTATATTATTTATTTATGCATGCATGCATTACATTTCCTGGCATTTCTTGAAACAGTGCAACGCCTCGTATCTTATGTTTCCTCCATGTCTTCCATTTCTTTCCCATGAGCATGATCTCATATATATTCTTACACATCTTATTATTACAGAAGTACAGATTGTACTTGAAAAGGGTCACCGATGACCCAAGGAAGCCTAATCCTCTCGGCAATCCCTTTCAAAGACAGAACTCGTCCTTCTACATTAACCTGAATCACCAGGGAAACTCATGTACTTACCATGGACACCAGACAGGTTGGCCGTCATCAACCGTTGGTTTTCTTGGCCTCTACTCAGCTCCATCCGTGTTAGGAGCTTCTAATGTGCAACATCAGTCCATGAACTGGACCATGGGCACAGTCGGCTGTGGGCACGGCATGTCGAGGCATACCCAACCGTGGCTGCGCGACACAAGGGGCCACGCTTCCGTTCCTCCCGTCAACTCAGTCACAAACATATCATCGCATCACACAGTGTTGGATGCATTTCCTCCCAGCCGTTCTAGCAAAGCCTACCCAGGCGTCTTGTGTGAAAAGCTGATGGAGGCAAGCAATGTGGTGCCTTCCTCCCTCCCTGGCAACCCCTCCTTGCAAGAAATGCCAAATTGTGGGTTGTTTGAGCCTCCTGTAAACTATATCCCGGTGCAGCCTCCGGTATCAGTCAGTCAGTTCTCTACTTTGTTGAACACGGTGCCTTCTGCGGTCGGGGGTGGCGTGCGTCGCGGCGCCGAGTTTCCATACCTTGCTGGAAGCTCTAGCAATCCCTGGCAAACTATGGCGCCATCAAGTTATCCTGTTCATATGGATGGAGGTGGAACACCTCAGGCTCAATCACAGGTGAACTTCCCCAACTCAACCAGCTGCCAAGCTTTGGAGCCTCACCCAGCCAGATACCGATGTTCCAGAATGAACAGCAGAATCATTTGTCAGGAATCAACCACAACAACAACAACAACAACAACAACAACAACAACAACAACAACAACAACAACAACAACAACAACATTTCAGTTGATGCCTTCAGTGAGCAGATGACGCCTTTATTCAACATGGCAAGCAGCACAGCCCCAGTAGAGATGACCAATGACAACTTTGCACCAATGACTCAGATGGTTAATGGTGGAAGCAGCAGCGTGCCTAACCTTCAAACGGGCAGCTCTGTCGCGCTGCCGACTCAAATGGTTAACGGTGGAAACATCAACGCTACCTTGCCTGATCTTCAGAACAGCTCTGTCGCGCCAACACACATGCTTAATGCTGGGGATGCATCTGGCATTCTCCCTGTGCTAGAAGACACAAATGATCAGCCAGTTGTTGATGATCAGCAAGCTCTTGATGATCAGCAGCCAAATTACAACAATCCCTTCTTCCTGGAGGATATTTTTACCAGCATGCTTAACCAGGTAATTAACAAGTTTTTCTCATTCTTTTACCGCACAGTGCCTGCTCATTTTACATATGAGTTTTCTGGGCAGGTCAGGGTAGGTGTATCTAATCAAGATTCTTTTTCTCACAGCAGGATTTCAATGATGATGCTTTCTTTGGTGGAGAATATTAGCCCGCTCGTTCGCCCCAAGCCGCACGAGAGATGTTTCTGCATTGGGTGTAGGCCACATATGTTGATCTTGCACATTGTATATGTGGAATTTCGCGAGAAAACGCCGAATTGTAGTAGGCTAGTTAGAAGCAAGGTGAGCGCTTCTTTTTATATCAGCTTTAGATTTTAATCTGGTGCTTGTCTTTTCGGCATCATAAATAACTTTATTGTTAACCGACGTCGAAGAGGACGTGTGTAATAATTGGCTATATGCATCACCAATGCAGAAGAGGCTGTGGTAATAAACTTCCAATTTCTATAAATTAAGTAAGTTTATTTGTGTCAGATGCAACTCATTTACTTGTTATCAGTGAAATGTTGTATTCCTGAGATTTCTCTGCAACTGAAAACATGGCCCCTGTCTATGACATGTGGCATCGCACCCGTACATCATATAGACATAGCAGATTCAGAAGTGACTGCTCAAGTTTTACAATTTCAGATGTGGAATGACAGAAGATATTGAATTTGCAGTTGCACTAATGTGCCTGTAAAAAGAAAGGAAATTCCTTGTATTCACCTTGGAGCCAAATATATCGATGCCACCTTATTACTGCGACATCTTCACATTATCCTGGTTATACTGATCTATCCAGCCCTTTATGATCTCAACTTCTTGTCTCCTTTGTTCCACCACCCAGTTTGGATCTTCCTTGGTTGCAGCTCTGAAGTCCAAATGATGAGCCCCTGAACATCAGCATCACAAGAAGTAACCATGAGTAAGTAAGTTTCAGCAAAAAGCTTGATCTAGTATGTGTTCTGCAACTTAATGTTTTACCTTTCTCTGTGACAAGAGCAATGATGCTGGATGATATATTCTTGAGCACCCTGAAAGTAGTTACAAGGAAACAACTTTTGTTATTGTTTACTGTAGCAAATCTTGTTACCTGAATGACTGAAAAATCTATCAACATGGATAAGTAATTCAGATGGTGAATTCTTTTAATCCTACCCGCCTCGACTCCACGGGTCACGCATCCCGTTGGAGAAGATGATGTTGCTTCCAAACCTCTTGAGAACTTGATAAATTTTCTGTGGTGAATTGCAGTACCGGGTGTGAAAATGCAGCCCAACAATTGTTGGTACTGACTGTTCATATATCTTGATACATAGAGTATAAATCTCAAAGAACACTTACCGTGTCATATTCAGTTGTGACCCAGTGATCCCTCGGCCGAACTCCGTAGCTCTCGAGACAGCTCTCGGACCGCTCCTCGTAGCTGAAGCCGGATGGCGGGAACATGCTCTCTTTCGACACGTTCATCGGCATGATCATCTCGGTGCAGGCCTACACACAAGTTGTTTCAGAACATACAGACATACCCTTTATGCCGAAAATATGAACATTTGAGACATCCGGTGCTATCACTACACTACTACAGCACCAAATTCCTGTCTGTGAGGTAGTCAGGTCTACCTACCTGCCAGCCCCAGCCGCTAAGGCCATGGGGATCATCCCCACCCTCCACCTTGAAGCACTTCTGGTCACCTGAGTAATTGTAGTACAGGCTCGCCGCCGCGAAAGCCTTGTCAACGACGTCTGCTCCCGCGGGGAAAGCGTCGATGATCTTGCACATCTGCAGAGAATTTCCCTTTGTTGTAAACTTCTAATGCAGGAAGGAGTACTATGCACTGTGGGTCGTAAAACATATCACAAGTGACTAACCTCCTTGACAGGGTAAGCAGGCAGGTTCTCCAGGAAATCGGCTGGTGTTGGATAATCTGTCATGGCCGTGTACGTGAACGCCGTCCACAGCCAGTTGCTCAGCGAGTCGACGTTTTGCACGGTCCTGAAACAATGTCATGAAACTCAAGCTATTGCGACGATACGGCATTACGCATTACATTGACAAGGCACCAAGAGTAGGGTTTTTTATCAATAAAGGGCGACACATTAAATATTGGGAGTAGGTACTGTATTGAATGAGCAAGCTTACTTGCAGGCTCTGAAAGTTTTGCTGAGCTCCAGGAGCCCTGTGGAGTTGGATCCCCTGGCATCCAGCACGTCCCAAACTGACTTGACACTGAAGCAGTTTAGGCTCTCAGACTGCAAAATTAGTTGGATGTTGCAGTCATCAATAAACAAAGATGTCGCCAGCAGGTGACTCGTTATCTTTCCTCGTTATCGACCTGAGTCATCAACAATGCACAAAAGATACCATTTGCACATTTTTTTTAGAAGAACTTAATTCAGTGTTTCTATTAAAACATGTCTTTTCAGGCAATTGAGGAGCTTCTCCACAACCGCCTATTGATACTTGTTCTTTGGCATGGTTAAACATCGCAATCTAGCTAATCAACAGCTGAATAATCACTAGCCTTGAACTCATCAAGATCTCACGTAGATGTCTAAATCATTTGCTGGTCGCTGGTCGGTGGCATTTTAATCAGGCATTTAAACTTAAATTTTGTCGACATGGAGTGTCTAGCTGATCAACAGCTGCATGCATCATCACTTCATCAATCATGAACCCAGTCAAGACCTAGCCAAGATATCCACATCACTGGCGCCGGTGACATTTCAGATCACCCACTTAAATTCCATGTTATCTTTTCTGAAAGATTGTAATCAAACACGTTTAAGCCTGCATGCTCTTGGGTGGCAACATAGACTCCGAATAGACCTACCAGCACTTTAGGCGGATCTACAATTTCTCATTTTGATATGTAATTCGCCTTTTATCTTTTGCTTACAGACATGTTTGTTGGTGAACTGGTGGCTGTGTGAATCTTAGCTATGCAGAAGCCGAGTGTAATGCTTAAACCTTTTAAGTAATAAAAGCCCTTCATCTAAAAAAAAATGCATGCTCATGAAAGTGTCACTATTTCATAATCCTCAACTGAAAACCATTAAGGTGACATGGTCCTGATTAAGCTACAGGAAGAGAGACACGCTACCCGCCGACAACAAGTGAAATCAGTAGTACTACGCAAAATAATTCAGACCGTCCGTCAGCAGCAGCAGGCGTACATGTCGATCTGCCGTCCAATAATTTGACCGGTGATCGAGCGTTGGGCCATCGAAAAATTATTTGACCAACTAACTTGTGAGGAAAAGGCCATGATAATGCTGATTATATAATATATGGAGTAAAATTCTAGCGGTATCAGCACCTTGAAGTCCTCTGAGACGGCGTCGTAGAAGCTCGACCACGGGGTGATGTCGTCGAACTGCAGGATGGGTGCAGAGGACGCCAGGGCTCCCATGGCGACGTGGGGATACTTGATCCTGAACCATGAGGCCAGCACTGCAGACAACAACAGCCGGCCACAGCCACAAAACAACATTAGTTCACTTTCCTTAGTGGGTTAAACAAACATTATTGTCGGATTTTAGCTCATGCTAATCCCGACAAAACTCTGATCCGGCAGCGCGTAAAAAAGAAATCGAAAGATCCAGACCGATGTCGCGCGGATGGATATAAACGAGATGGGACGGTGTGCTTACTGCCGCCGTATGATCCGCCGAAGACGACGACGGGGGCGTCGGGCACGGAGAGGTTGTGCTTGAGGCTGGTGATGAGGACGGCGAAGTCGGCGAGCGCCTGCGTGGAGGTGAGGTAGCCCAGCGTGGAGGCGGACTTGTACGAGTCGTTCCCGAACGGCATCGACTCCCCGTAGAAACGGTGCTGCACACAACCCATACTCTGTCTATCAGTGATCGAGCACTGCTACAAAAACAATGTCTTGTGTGCAGCTAACGCGATCGTATTTGGATATATATTTTTAAAAAGTTATCTGTCTCGGTCGAATCAGACGCTAGAGCCAAGAAAAACATGGACCGAGACGCGATACGCTACGTTGCACGGATACGGCTCAAAACCCACGTATCCTGTGTCGGATACGCGCGGATACCCGGATACACGGATACTTCACCGGATACGTATCCAGCCGTATCAAGCGATTTTTTGTTCTAAAAAATTAATAAAACAACTCGAATATGGGTTACCGGTACAAAAATATCCTAATCCTTCCCGTATAAAGGCACCAACACCTAAGTTAGATGGAAACGTGACCAAGATAGAGCTGCGTCGCTGCCGTTATGAAGCTTTTTTGACGAACAACCATATAAAGGTACTCCTATATATCCTGATCCGTGTTTTAAAATTAGAAATTAGTAATTTTTATATATTATTAATTTTAATTATACATATCTAGACGTATCCCGTATCCGTGTTTTCAAAAAATCGACGTATCGCGGTATCGCCGTATCCATATCCGTATCCGTATCGCCATATCCGGGCATCCTAGGCGATGCGGCGCCATTACCGACGATACGCTGAGCTTAAAATATCGGCCGGCCATGGCCATGGCGACGGCGGATGTGGTGTGTTGTATGCATGTACATACCTCGATGAAGACGAGTAGGGCGCCGAACTGTGGCGCGATGTCGAACATGAAGCCGGTGTTGGTGGCGAACCACTCGATGTCGCCCTCGTTGCCCGCGTACACAAACAGCGGCCCCGCGGCGGCGGCGCCATCCGTGGAGTTGGGTTTGCGCCAGAAGGTGTCGTTGAGGAGGTACTTCTGTGAGAAGACGCGGGAGGCGTTGGGCGTGAAGGTGAAGTGGTCCAGCTCCTGCGGGAAGTAGTGCAACGTGAAGGGCTTCGCCGCCGCCGCCGTGGCGTTGCCGCTGCCATCTGCCGCCACGGCGTACCTGCCGCTCGATTGCTGCCGCATGGGAGAGATCCCTGCAGGGAACGCAGGACGCGCTGCTGCGGCTGCCGGTGCGGGCGCGAATGCCGCAAAGAAGTAGAAGAGAAGCAGCAGTGCCGGGACGGCTGCGGGAAGCGACGAGGCAGGTGGCGGCGCCATTTTTCGCCGCGCTCTGCAGCTGAAGCTCACTCGCGGCAGTGACCGCGCTCTGGAGTTTAAGAAGAAGAAGAAGAAGAAGAAGAAGAAGAATGCGCGGGTCCGTCCGTGTGTGGGAGAGGAAACGGTCGTGCGCCACATTGTTATCCTTGTTTGGTTCGCCCCGTCGACTGTCGTGGGATGGACAGGCTAAAGTGATTTTTTGCTCTGTTTCCACGCATGCTTGTTCAGAGCTTGAAGACGACACGAGAGCATGGCGCCATGTATCGACTCTGTTCCTATCCACACCACGCAGACGGACCGCGACGCAGTGCAGGCATTTTCTCGCCGGCCACACGAATTGACCAACGATGTGCACGGCGTGCGCCGTCTCTGGAAGGTCGGCGCGGAAAGCCAAGGAATTAAACGACGCCGTGACAAGAACAATGCGTCGCGTCGCGTCTTTGTGCAAGACGAGAAAGAAAGCTAGCGCTTGTCTCCGTCGAAGCTCGCGCGCGTGGGCATCGGTGACCGGCCGGGTTGGCCGGAGCGGAATATGCAGCAGCACGTCCGATCCAACGAAACAGCTCGAGAGGGATCACGCGCCCGGGTGGTTGCAATATTATTGCATCCAAATATGTGAGTACTACGTGTGATCCAGCTTATAACTAACTACTATTAGAAGATCTGGCAACGAGAATTTCCATCTGAGAAATGAGTTGACTTTTATATTTTGGTGACTAATAAGAAGTGGGTGATACTCCCTTTCGTTTCAAAAATAAGTGTCTTTAATTTGTCCAAATATGGATATATGTAGATATTCTTTATATATTTTTGAATTTGATATCTTTTATATCTATATACATTCATATTTAGGAAAATCTAAGACACTTATTTAAAAACAGAGTGAGTATCAACCAAAAAGAGTGGGTTCATTTCATAGCCTGCTATGCTAATTTACCAATCCATTCAAGACATGTATTTGTATGCTATGGTAGAATACTAGTTACTCACAAGATTGAGAAGCCCACTCAGATGCACCATTTTCCTATCCTTGAAAGCCCTCTTGTACTTCGGAGTGCAGCGCCAATATTTCGGTACTTCCAAAGTGTAGTATGTTTTATGGGCAACACGTCAGTAATTCCGAGTGCACTGTGTGTACTTCCACAAACCCGGTAGTACTTCTAAATGCAGAGCGCTATACGTCCAAGTTCAGTATCTATTAAATCATTGTTCGTATTTCCGGTGTGCAACTGTGCAAGGTGTACTTCCGAGTCGGCGTGACGCAATTGAAAGTGCAGCACCCAGATAATTTGGAATACACGTTTCTATACTACTATTAAAAGAGCAAACTTGTGTTGATACATTAAATTTGAGACGTTCAATATCTGATCAACGATCCAGATCGCTCCAATATTTAACAACTCAACACACCTTTTCAGATTCACGTTAATTACAGGGATTCTGCCACCGCCAAGTCAACAAAACGTTTCGTTATGTTTTTTATGTCTCTCCCTGGCTGCATCGCCGAGCCTCCTCCCGTATCGTATGAGGAACGACCAGTTGAGCCGCTCGTCCTCGCGTCAGCCATGGGTGGAGATCACGACGCGGAGGCACAGGTGGGAGCACCCGAGCGGCGTGCAGATCCACCGGGGTCAGCGGCGGATCGATTTGCGTGGGGGGCCGTGGTGGTGTGACCGGCAGATCAATTGCGCGCGGATTCGCGATTGTCAATCCTCTGCGCGGGCCGTTCTCTTCTCGGCGGGAGGTAGTCGTTGTCGACGCCCATTCCATCGCGCAGTTGGGGGCAGATACACCTCTGCCCTTCTCCCGTGCCACTGGGTCTCGGGGACGAAGACAACGCCATCTCCACCTCCCTGGGCGCGCCTTCTTCTGGCTACACTTCCATCTCGCCAACACCGGCGCCGCCGTGCTGGTTGCCGCCTCGCTGCAGTTCGAGCTTGCCAACGCTGACGCCGGCACCAACATGCTGGTTGTCGCCTCGCTCCTCATCGACGACCCGGCCCTGGCGTTCAGGCTGAGTCTATCGTTCCAGCGTGCTTACAAGATCAGAGGAGGTAGCGTTAATGGCGTCTGGGGTAGTGTGGTTACGTGCAGTACATGGAGGCGGGCCGTACAGGCAGCAAGTGGTGCGGGGGCAGGACCTACCTGACAAGAACTTCAGCGGCCAGACGCCTATCAAGCAGGACTTCAATACCTTACGCACGCACCTACTCCATCTCTACTCCACTGCCCATGGATTTCAACACTTCAGATTTGATATGGCCAAGTGATCGATTGATCGGCCATTTTATCAAATCTGAAGTTTCTTGAGTAATCGAGTAGAAGTGTTGACTGAACTTTCTAGAATGAGAAACGAAACAGAGCTTCTGAATGTTTATCTGAGCAGGTAAAGTTGTTTCTCCTGAATAATAAGGATCCTTTCTTGAAACATAAGTGGATGCGAGTTGAACATATCCACAACTAGCAAGGTTTAAATCCTTTACATTGTTTCTATACATCTTATCAATTTAGAATAATTGTTCGTTGTGTCCAATTTACATATCATGTTCCTTGTGGAATTTTTATAGTAAACTCCCTCCGTTGCAAACTAGATGACTTACATTGTGGATTGTGCAAATGTGGATTTATCTCGACATGTTATACATCTACACTTAGATAAATGAAACTCATCTAATTTAGAACGGAGGAAGTTGATAACAATTCGACAGGAACCAAAAGACATCGACACTTACTGTCCACCATATGATCTGATCACATAATGTTTTCTAATTTTCTTAAAATAAAAAATTATTGAGAAGCAACATAATAAAATATGCAGGTGATTGCTACAGTCATTGGAGGGTATTTGCAGTATTAAACATGTGGTACTTTTAACTTATTTCCATCGGTAGCTCCTTTCACATGATGGTTTAGTTCAGCAGATGACGATTTTAGGAGCGCTGACGTCTTAATTAATTATTTCTGTGGGTTATAAAGGATGTTTCAAAAGAATGGTTGTAGCAAAAGACGGTTGTTTAGCTATATTACGTGCAATTGCACGTACACGGCTACTAGTATATCAAAAAAAAAACAAATGCACGTCGCCAGACATCTACTTTAACACCATTGTAAAGAGCCGCATATCACAAGATAGAAAAAAAATCTAATATTCTTCTAGTGATTTTGACCCATCAATACAGTACTATCAGACACGATGGGCTTTTGAAATATTCCTTCGCCCATATGATGGTCTTTGTATAACTTTTACGGACTCGTCTCGCTCACACTCATGGATTCAGCCAATCATTTCATCCCAACACCCGGGCTGCACAGTACAGTACACCTACAAGGAAATGTACTCCGTAGCTACTCGCACAAGCATCCCACCAATAAACCAGCCTAGAAAAGACTCCACACAGACGAGCAACGAGTCAGCGCCAAGGCCTAATTCGAAAGAAAGAATTTACGCTTTCCGTGCAAAATCTAGCAGGACCTCCGGGTAGACCAGACCAGCCAGTGTCCCGTCTCCAGTGAGCACTGCACCGGTGGAATCTGCTCGAGCCCATCATGTGATCTGTAGAAGCCATCCACACCGATATGGTCTCCATGATTCTAACCTTTGACCCTAGAACCACACGGAGGACAATGGTCCCTTCAGCAGATAAACCATGGTCTGTTCTAATCTCCATTTGTTCCAGAAGAAAAGAAATATACAGCGCAGATTTTTTTTGTGGCCTTGTAATATTTCTGTGTTGGACAGAGATGACACTGCTGAATAACTGCACACCATCAGAAGAGGAGTGCCGTTGGAATGGCCATGGAACAGTCAGGATACCTCTTGGCGTGCTACCAACATCCCTCCCGCAAAGATAAAAACGCCACGACGCGCAGGGTTGCACCAGTGACTCGTCGGTACAGTTGCAGAGCAAAAGGCAAGTGGATGAAACAAGCCACAACTTCTGCTTCTGTTCCTTCTATTTTTCTTGAACACTTTTCCTTTTTCTATTGTTGGTCATTATGAAACACACCAACTATGCAGATAATGAGATAACTGACACCACCACGATACACTACGGCCCCGAGCAAAAGACTCGACGCTCTGCTTGGTTGTACGGTCACCGCAGAGAGTGCTGATAAGAAACGCATATGTGCAAACATGGCCAACTGGCGACAAGCAGAGAAGGAAAACTGGGAAGAAATGACAGATATTTGTACTCCGTTGCCTGATACATATAATACAGAGGGAAAAGCCAGACAGAACAAACTCCTGAAATTTCATGATTAACCTGATGGACGCATGTTGTGGTGCATTAGATTTCTAGTCCTGAAACAGGAGATATATGATGTACACATAAGCAGCTACAGAGGAGATATATGATTAACCTTAAGACACCAAACTTTATTCCATTTCATAAAACAAGTTGCAGTTTGCAACAACTCAGGCAAACAACACAATCCCAATGTTAAGAGGCATGCAATGAAGACACATATCCATTCTATGATAGAAGAGGGCAAAAAAAAAGAAACAAAATAGACTCAATGTGGGATTTACAAACATATACACCAGAGAGATATGTCCCTGCCCATGAAGAAGATGCAAACCTCTACATGTATTACAACACGCAGCATCAACAGATAATTACACAAAATACACATCCTTATATTTCTTCAACATTATATCCAACAGATAATTTCTGGAAAGGCAGCAAAATATGATAAATCATACATATCCTGACAGCAGCAAAATTATAAAAACACCAAGTAGAAGGGATGAAGGGGGGGGGGGGGCGGGGTTGAAAGAAGGTACAGACGATTTGCCTGCATTTTACCTGACATGTAAATCACAAAAATGACTGCAGAGTAAAACCGAATCCTGAGAAAGGGAGAAGACTGAAGCTTGCTGAACATCAAGACATAGCAATATAAGCAGAAAAAAATGAAAAACTTGTTTACCATATAGAAGTAGAAAAAACAATGAATCATAGTCATCCATAGCACGCAAGAAGACATGTACGTTAGAATCTAGATTGCACTCGAGAGAAATTGCTCACATACAAAATTCATCACAAACATCTAAAGACACTCTCCGGTAGAACCACATTCATGATCAGATACAATGGAAGAAAGGAAGAGACAGCTCACATATGCCTCCTAGGAATCTAATAAAAACATAAACTAAAGTACAAAGAATTTGTTTGATATTGAAGAAGTTTACTGAATATTATACTTTTGTTAAGCAGCACTGAACATATGTACAGCAAGAAATAGTACCATTCGGATCCATTGTTCAAGATATCTTCCGATATGCCGATTAATCGGCCGATTTATCTCTTATCGATGTCTGACCGATAAGATAAATTGGCCGATAAGTCAGCCGATATGCCGATAAACCGTCCGATTTGCCGATAAATCGGCCGATTTACCCCTTATCTTGAGTCGACCGATAAGTTACTGATAAGCGATATCCCCAACATTGTTCGGATCACTATTTAAGAAAAAGACATCAGCACTGGAAACAGGAGAAAAGGGTGTAGTTGTCAACAAACAGCATAATTTTGTGGTAACCAACGACATAATTTAACAACTAGCATGATGTCATCAGATTATGGGAGTAGCATGTAGCTTTGCCAAAAAACAACAGATGCAAATACAGAAACCTAGTTTCAAAGATGAAAGGTGTATTGTACATAGACTCTATGGTAATACACAATTGCATTGAGGGCTTACATGTGAAAGTGAGCCACTGTCACCAGTTATGAAAAACTACCGCCCAAGCCATGACACGTTTCGCCACCTGATGCTCATATGCACTCTCAGTTGCATCTAACCAGTACATGAGAAGCTCGTTGTACTCGTTACCACAAACACTAGCAGATGACATGAACTGCATACGAGTTGAGCAGGCTTCTGCTAAGAATGGCGGAAAGCTGGTCAAAAAAAAAAAAGAACGGCGGACATATAAACATAGCTCCATTACCTTGCCCCAAGGTCCAATTGCTATAATACATGACAGCATCATCAGACCACACCAGAATTGGAGTATTTCTCTGTGCATGTGTGCATGCCACAAATTGCAAGATGGAATCAAAGAAATGCAAACATAGAAACAGAGAAAGTGCTGAAGATTAAGCTGCAAAAAAATGTATATACCAGAAATGATGAGGTGGGAAAAAATTAACAAAAGAAACAGTAAGTAAATAAAGGTGATAATATTGTTGGCAGCTAAACCACTTAGCTCCCTTCTAATAAGGTTGTGCTTCACACACACTAACACGCATATATGGCAGACACATATATGCTCTATATATCATACATATGCTTGAGGCTACATCTTGGCTTACAATATTTCCTTCCTTTGTTCTGGTTCTAGGTGTCTTACAACGATGGGTACAAGTCCTATTTATAGGACTCACAAACCGACCTACTAGGAAATATCTAGACCTACCTTCTAGTGCCTTCTACTAGATTACAACTCATGTGTATTCTAGAGACTACCACTAGGTACAACTCATGTGTACTCTAGAGACTTCTACTAGCTACTACCTTACTACATGGTAGATATTTCTAGAACGCACATGATTATTCCAACAATCTCCCCCCCTAATCCTGATGCGTTCACTTGTGAAACCTAGCAGCCACGGACTCGACCTGGCACACACGCCGGTCGCCACCGCACGGACACAACCTGGCGCTCACATACGCCGGTCGCCATCGCCACGGACACAACCTGGCGCTCACATACGCCGGTCGCCACCGCCACAGACACAACCTGGCGCTCACATACGCCGGTCGCCACCGCCACGGACACAACCTGGCGCTCACATACGCCGGTCGCCACCGCCACGGACACAACCTGGCGCTCACATACGCCGGTCGCCACCGTCACGGACACAACCTGGCGCTCACATGCGCCGGTCGCCACCGTCACGGACACAACCTGGCGCTCACATGCGCCGGTCGCCATCGTCACGGACACAACCTGGCGCTCACATACGCCGGTCGTCAACGTCTCCATCTTCCCGGCGCACTGACGTCTTTCTTCCACCCGAGCTCAACCTCGTGGTGCTTCAACGGAGTTACAGGGGTTGGGGATATATAGCCGTGGCTCGCACATACGTCGCCACGGCCGCGACCACGACACGCACTCACGCGTCAACGCACCCACAACGCCACAATCGGCACGCCCTCAGCTCACGCACATGCCGCGCATTGACGCAGGCAACGCGGCCGTCTCGAGCAGCTCGATCTGGTCCTCCCGCTAACTCGCTCGTCGCCACGCTCCACACGCCCCAGCTCGTGACCATGACCGCGCGCTGACGCGATCAACACGGCCGGCCCTGCGTGCCCAGGACGCGGTCTTCTTCCTCGGCGACACACGCCGAGCTTCTTCTCCGCCGGTGACACACGGAACAACCGGAACGCACACATACGCCGGTTGCCAACGTGCTCACGCTGGTCGCCGCTTCCATGGCCGTCGCATGGCGCCGCTACGGCCTCCGTGGCCGCGCAGCACCTCCACGCCGCCGCCATGCCGCGCCACCGCGGCTCCTGCGCCACAACACAGGACCTCCGCGGCCTTCTCGCCGCGCCGCCGTCGCCGCTGCGCCACCACGCAGCGCCTCTGCAGCCTCCGTCCGCCGCGCACCACGGCCCCGAACCTTGCGGCTCTGATACCAATTGTTGGGTGTTCCATTGTTGGGTGTTCCCTCTCTGTTCTCTCTTCTCTCTGTTCTCTCTACCAAATGAAGAAAACATGGGACTAGCATTACAGAGGAGCACACCAGTTTCAGGCAACAAATGCCTTCCTTTTTCTATTAGATTTTGTAGCAACGGATGCTACACTACACTGGCAACGAATGCCTACAAGCTTGGCAACCTATGCCTACTAAAGCTTCACCACAGCAACGAATGCTGGCAGACCTTAGCAACCTATGCTAGGACCTTACACATATGCATGACACACATACATATGTGCTTCAACCTGACGGACAGGATTTCTACTACATCTTGACGTGCAACCTTTGCTTGCCCTCAGCAACCTATGCTAGGACCTTGCCTTTCAACTTGCTTCCCTCCATATAAGGTGCCTCTCCTTATATAGAGGGTTCAAGGTTGGTGCTACTGCATTCTAGAGGCTTCTACTGCTTTCTACTGCTGCCCTATCTTACAGCCTAAGAAATACATATAAATAGTACTCTAGAATATTCCAGCACCTACTACTTAACTCCTGCAAACATATTGCACCATGCCTATCTACTCAGGACACAACTTATGTGCCCCAACCATCACACAACTTATGTGTGGGTTCACACTATAGCCTGCACACAACCTATGTGTGCTGTTTACACTATGACAAGATTACATCAGACCAACAAATAAAACTAACAAAAGATACACTTGCATTTGGCAGACCTCCATCTGGTCACAGGTCGTGGTTGTGACTCAACAAGTTCAGTTTCCATCGTCAGAGACCTTTTGTATGTCTCCTTCCAAAGGACAAAATTATTTCTGTTAGTCCAAATGCTCCAAATCAGTGATCTCGATATCGCTTTTTTTAAGGCTCTCCAAAAGCGGTAGATCGCTTCCCCACAAACTCAGATGCACACTAATGTAGTAACATGATTTGATCAGAAGTTGCATGAGCCAATGTATATGTACAGAAAGTTCTGGACTACAGCACTACATGTGGATGCTATCAGATATTCAAAGGATTCGGCTGTGGGCTGTCTAAAATGTTTAATAATTTGATTTGATGTACATAGGGGCACAAATTTTCTCACCAACCAGTTCACTCAAGCAAATCGTGAGAGTACAGAAAATAGCATTACGTCAGTCATCGGATGATCACACAAACGGCGAGATCCATGCAAGCAAGTCATTGATAAAATATTAAAAAAATGCATGGAAAACCACAATAATAAATGGATGATATTAAAAATGGAAAGCACATTAACACAACCACAAAATGTCGAAAAGAGTGATGATATTTATTATCAGAGGCTCAGTGTTGGCTCATCTATCATATGGACAAATTGCACCCTCCACACAAGTGAAATCAAAAGAGGTGCACTATGTTGATTATCCACCTGTGTATCCAATCCGTTTACACCGATATGTAACATTTTCAGCATTCAAATGGTTGCTCGCGGAAAAGCAAAACGTCCCAATCTGCATGCCTTTAGCTAGTCACATAAAAACCCTATCCCCAAACCATACTCATAAATCAAGCACTGGTATCTGATCTTAGTATGTACTCCCTCCGTCTCATAATATAAGATGTTATTACAACCAATATAGGGTACCTCTAAACAAGCCAAACTCATCATCGCCAACTTAGCAACAAATATGAAGTAAAAGCAGTAGCAGAGAGAGAGAGAGAAGTAGCAGCAGCAATACTATAGGTGGCTCTTTGATTCAAGTATTTTTCATATTCCTCTCTTTATTGGTCCTCAGTTGGGCCTACCAATCAGACTCTCAGGCCTGGTAGGGTTCGCACATGTAAATCTTGTTTTCTGCATCGCCCAGCACTCAAGAATATTCATGGCCAATTAAGTCACGCAGCATGAAGCTCAACAGGGCCTCAAGTGCCTCAATTGCTCAAAGAAACGATTATTTCAGCAACGGTGTATCATCATCACCCTTAAAATCATGCGAATCAAAGAGGCCCCAAATACAAATACAGAACGGAAAGAACATAGCACATTGTGATTGGGACCAGTATAGTTGCATTTGAGTTGGGCTCAGATTCGCCTTTGCTTGATCATGCAACCCTACCCCTAACGTCTCTCATCGCCACATCAATCAGTTCTTTACTTTAGTGGAACTGACCTGGTTATCACGCGTAAGAGTGACCGTCCAAGGACAGAGCCACCAAAACTAGGACATGACTGAAACAGCTCCGAGAGAGGAGGGAGGATCCACACCCTGATTGGTCAAGGGCGTGCTTATCAGCCATGGTCAATCATCACTGCCCCTCATCATGATTCCTGATTATAGAGCAAAATCAAGCAAGCCTCCCAAAAAAACTTGTCAGGCAACAAACCAGCAGTCGAACTGCTGTGTCCACGCCTACACCTTAGGGTTCCCAGCCCCAACTGCTAAGTGGGGGTAGCACCCTTAGAGATGGGACCTGGAACAAGCGAGCCTTCCCTCGACATATGCTTAGGGCCATTCAGTAATAAACATACAGAGAGAGCAGCTTATTAAGAGCATCTCAATCTGCGCCGGCACCCCCAAAATGTTATTTTGCAGGGGAGAGAGACAGAGAGATCAGCAGCAGCAGCAGCAGCAGCAGCAGCAGCAGCAGCAGCAACACTATAGGCCTCTCTTTGATTCAAGTGTTTCCATATTCCTGCGTTTATGGGTCCTGTGAATAAAAGAGACCCTAGGTGATTGTGACATCGATGGTGATGATGATGATGACCGGTGGATTTTTGGTTCAAGCTCCGCCACTGATGATGTCCATCCTTACTCCCTAGGGTTCCCAGCGCCCAACTTGCTTGTCGGAGGCAGCCCCTAAGAGATGGGATGTGGAACCAGCAACCCACCAAACCATCTGTGTGATTCAAGTGTTCGCATAAACACACAAGCAAAGAAGGACACACACACATACACACACGTACAGCGAGCGAGGGGGACAGGGTAAGGTTACCAAATAAGGTGGACGAATCCAGGAGGGGCGGCACAGATCTACGGCAGTACGTTCGACGGAACCTACGACCGGAAGCCACGCTCGGCATCCACCACACGGTCCCAAGAGCCCCCACAGCCGCCCACGACGCCATGGCGGCTGCCCGAGCAGGGCCTCCAAGCCAGTATACTCCCTCCGTTCAAATATAAGATGTTTTGGATAATCCAATATGAAATGCATACGGACTGAAATGACTGGCACATTGTGCTTGGGATCAGTACAACTGCATTTGAGTTGGGCTCAGATTCGCCTTTGCTTGATCATGCAACCCTACCCCTAGCGTCTCTCATCACCAGATCAATCAGTTCTTTACTCTAGTGGATATGTCCTGGTTATCCCTCATAAGAGTGACCATCCAAGGACAGAGCCGCCAAAACCAGCACATGACTGAAACAGCTCCGAGAGAAGAGGGAGGATCCACACCCGATTGCTCAAGGGTGTGCTATCAGCCATGGTCAATCATCACTGCCCCTCATCACAATTCCGTTTCCTTATTATAGAGCAAAGTGTCAAGTAAGCCTCCCACAAAAATCTTGTCAGGCAACAAACCAACAATCGACGCCGCTGGTTCCGCGCCTACTCCTTAGGGTTCCCAGCACCCAACTGCTCAGTGTGGTCGGCACCCTTAGAGATGGGACCTGGAACGAGCTTCAGATACCCAACCCTCGACATATGGTAAGGGCCATTTAGTAAAAAATATACAGAGAGAGCAACTTATTAAGAGCATCTCCTCCGGCTCCGGCACCACCAAATGTTATTTTGCAGGGGAGGGAGACAGAGAGAGAGAAGCAGCAGCAGCAACACTACAGGCGCCTCTTTGATTCAAGTGTTTCCATATTCCTGCGTTTATGGGTCCTGTGAATCAAAGAGACCCTCGGTGATTGTGTATCTAGACATGATTTAGTCTGTAGATACATGCAAATTTGAGCTAGGTTGAGACATCCTTTTGTGAACAGAGGGAGTAGATGATGATGACGACGGTGGAATTTCAGTTCAAGCTCCGCCATTAATGGTGTACATCCTTACTCCCTAGGTTTCCCAGCCCCCAACTTGCTCGTCGGAAGCAGCCCCCTAAGAGGTGGGATCTGGAACCAGCTGACCACCAAACCATCGGTCTGGTTCGCATAAACAGACAAGCAAACAAACATATATCATGGGTTCAGTCGACAGTGTTCAAGATCTCACTGACATGCTTATTTCACCCGCTGTATATCATCATCGAAATAAAAATCATGTAAATCATAGAGGACCTAAATACAAATAAACCGAAAGGGACCAGTATAACTGCATTTGAGTTGGGCTCAGATTCGCCTTTGTTTGATCATGCAACCCTACCCTTAACGTCTCTCATCACAGATCAATCAGTTCTTTACTTTAGTGGAACTGTCCTGGTTATCACTCATAAGAGTGACCGTCCAAGGACAGAGCCACCAAAACTAGCACATGACTGAAACAGCTCTGAGAGAGGAGGGAGGATCCGCATCCTGATTGCTCAAGGGTGTGCTTATCAGCCATGGTAAATCATCACTGCCCTCATCACAATTCCGCTTCCTTATTATAGAGCAAAGTGTCAAGTAAGCCTCCCAAAAAAATCTTGTCAGGCAACAAACCAACAATCGACGCCGCTGGTTCCACGCCTACTCCTTAGGGTTCCCAGCACCCAACAGCTCGGTGGGGGCGGCACCCTTAAGAGATGGGACCTGGAACAAGCGAGCCTTCAGATGCCCAACCCTCGACATATGCTAAGGGCCATTTAGTAAAAAATATACAGAGAGAGCAACTTATTAAGAGCATCTCCTCCGGCTCCGGCACCACCAAATGTTATTTTGCAGGAGAGAAAGCAGCAGCAGCAACACTACAGGCGCCTCTTTGATTCAAGTGTTTCCATATTCCTGCGTTTATGGGTCCTGTGAATCAAAGAGACCCTAGGTGATTGTGTATCTAGACATGATTTAGTGTGTAGATACATGCAAATTTGAGCTAGGTTGAGACATCCTTTTGGGAACGGAGGGAGTAGATGATGATGATGATGATGATGATGATGACGATGGTGGAATTTCGGTTCAAGCTCCGCCACTGATGATGTCCATCCTTACTCCCTAGGGTTCCCAGCGCCCAACTTGCTGTCGGAGGCGGGCCCCTAAGAGGTTGGATCTGGAACTAGCAACCACCAAACCAGCTCTCACTAACATGCTTATTTCAGCCACTGTATATCATCATCGAAATAAAAATCCTGTGAATCATAGAGGCCCTAAATACAAATAAACCGAGAGGGACTAGTATAACTGCATTTGAGTTGGGCTCAGATTCGCCTTTGTTTGATCATGCAACCCTACCCCTTGCGTCTCTCATCACCAGATCAATCTGTTCTTTACTTTGGTGGATCTGTCCTGGTTATCACTCACAAGAGTGACCGTCCAAGGACAGAGCCACCAAAACTAGCACATGACTGAAACAACTCCGAGAGAGGAGGGAGGATCCACACCCTTGGTCAATCATCACTGCCCCTCAGCCCAATTTCCAATTCCTTATTATAAAGCAAAGTGTCAAGCAAGCCTCCCCCAAAACCTTGTCAGGCAACACCTCAGGGTTCCCATCACCCAACTGCTCGGTGGGAGCGGCACCCTTAGAGGTGGGACCTGGAACTAGTGGGACATATGACAAGAAAAGGGACATTTAGTAAAAATTATACACAGAGAGCAGCTTAAGAGCATCTCCACCGGCGCCGGCACCCCCAAATGTGTTGTACTAAATCTGAGTCAATTAATTCAGGACGGAGGGAGTATTTTGCAGAGAAGAGAGAGAGCAGCGGCAGCAACAACACTATAGGCGCCTCTTTGATTCAAGTGTTTCCATATTCCCGCGTTTATGGGTCCTGTGAATCAAAGAGACCCTATGCGATTGTTAAATCGATGATGATGATGGTGGTGGTGGATTTATGGTTCAAGCTCCGCCATTAATGGTGTCCATCCTTAATCCCTAGGGTTCCCAGCGCCCAACTTGCTCGTCGGAGGCGGCCCCTAAGAGGTGGGATCTGGAACCAGCGACCACCAAACCATCGGTCTGGTTCGCATGAACACACAAGCATACACACATACATACAGCGAGCGAGCGAGTGAGCGAGAGTGAGTAGGGTACCAAATCGAAACAAGGCAGGGTGGACGAATCCATGACGGGGCGGCTCAGATCTACGGCTTGGCGTTCGCCGGAACCCACGACCGGAAGCCGCGCCCAGCCTCCACCGCGCGGTCCCCAGAGATCCCGCCGCCGCCCACGACGCCACGGCGGCTGCCCGAGCGGGGCCTCCGAAGCCGGTGGCGCCGCGGCGCGTTACGGACGGAAGGGCTGGCCCGCGAGGCGGAGGGTCCGACGCGGCCGCCGCTCGGAGTCACGGGTCTGCGCCAAGGGCCGGGCCTCCTCATCGCCGCCGGTTACCGAGTGGCCGCGGTCCCTGATGTGCGGTCATCGGCCGCGGCGGGGCGGGACGGCCGGAGCGCCCGGCTCCGCCGCCCACACGCACGCGGCGGCCTCACACTTAAACTAATGATGAGGAGGTCGTGGGTGAGCGGCGGCGAGGGTTTTGTTGGGCGGCGAGGGAGGAGGACGATGCGCGGTGGCCGCAGACGCTTTCCGGGCCAGTATGGGGCCAGTTGAAATTGCATGATACAGACTCAGAAGTGCGGCCATACAAAGTATCGGCCACATTCAAGAAAATAAGATTCACTTAAAAAAACTAAAAGATGAAACTAGTTCCCAACATGTCTGCTCTTTTAATAATACTACTACTATAGATTAGTGAACAAGTATTTGCACATTTAGCGCAGACATATCTATATAACAGAAGCTGTACTGTTTCTAGAGACTAGAGATACGATGTGCTAAATCACCAGGCGATATGCAGTCACACGCTATCAAAATTTATCAGTGTCGATACATTAGCAGTGTTGGCATGCAATCCCGGTTTCTCATATTGGTTTTATCGAGATAATAAGTATACTTACGGTATATCAAATTCCTATATTTTCTCTTTGTATTTTTCAAGATTTTTGGAGGATATCAACTATACAAGACCAAGAAATACTCAAAGTATTCAAGATTGAGGATTATCAAGATAATGCAAAGATTTTCCAGCACTCGAAGGTATATGAAGATTCTCAAGACAATGAAGCTAAGAATGTAGAATTGTAGAGTTATTGGCTCTGTAGTTGTATTGAACCATCACTGTGTCCTCCCGAAGGGACGTGAGCATATGTAACCGACATTGTATAGCGTATGTTCAGATATTATATAAGGCCTAATTAGTACATCAATGAAATCAACCATTCATTTCAATCTCTCACTTCTTCTCAGTAATCAAGGGTAAAAGTCGGTACATTAGCAGTGTTGGCACGCAGTCCCGTGTGATTGCTTAGTTAATTTCCAGTTCGTGCATGTTCGTGAATCCTTACGAGCTAAAAGTTGTCTTATTCCATGCCACCCCTCGTGCCGCACCATTTAGAGGGTGTTTGCTTACAAGCCAAAATCCAAAAATTAAAGCCCAACTAAACCCGTTGTAATTTCTCCATCCGTGGGTTATAACATGACCCTCCAGGTTCATTCGGAATGCAACAAGAGGTGGGGATTTACCTCCCCTGTCAATCTCGAAAGAAAAAAAGCCCAACTAAACAGCCTCTTAGTCGATGGTAGCAAAAGCTCACCATCAACAATGCTGATGGAAGACTTTTCCTCGAGAGACTATGAGTATTTCTATACACCCGTGACTTATATGCTTTGTTGACAGTGACACATGACGCTATACGAGTGGGTCAGTACTATTGCGCGTCAGATTTCCATTCAAGGTCCCCCCGTTCACCGTGTGGAAAAAAGATGGAAATTTTCCTCCACTTATTCCTTCCCAGCCCAGCCACTACCGACGAGAAGATCAATAGTGTAGCATCTTCTGCCTTTTCTTTCATTCGTCTTCACACTGCCAACTGCAGTGTCATTTTCCTCTCTCGTTCCAAGCCGTCGAAGTGCGACGCAATCATCGTATCCCACTCACTTTCATCTCTCCCTTCTCGCGTCGTCGTCTCCATCGCAACAGTCACGACGCCGTCCGCCGTACCACTGGCCAGCCGCTTCCACCACCGGCGGCCAGCGGGCATCCAGTGCGTAGGTGTGTCTTCTTCCCGCCCACCATGCTCGGATCTTCTCCAAGCAAGTTTCAGGTAGGCTTTCATTTGCTGCCTCAGAGCTCAGCTTTTTCTTTCCCCGCATGCTACACTTTCATTTGCTGTCAAATCGAAGGAATTAAAGGAGCTCTTTCAAATCAATAAATATTGCTACGACCTATCTACCAGTAGTTAAGATTTGTTGGGTTTCTTGATTTCGCTCCAACAACGATGGCGTCTGCCTCTTGAAGGTTCTCCCGAGGATTATATAGCTTCCAGCATCCAGGAAGTGTTAACCAAAAATAAATTTAAAAAATGGAAAATATTTTGAAGGTTCTGACAATTATAAGGTTATATTGTATAGGATCATATATAACTTGGAGCAAGAACAAACTGTTGGCCATAAAGACATGGTCGGAATAATGGTGAGCGCTTCTACTGGTGTGATGAACTCACTTCTAGGTAAACTGACCACCCTCATGGGCCGTGGCGGAGCTAGAGAAGTGGGGATCGGGGTGCACGTTGGTACCAAAACTAACAAAATTCATTTTTTAGGGGTGGCACATGAGGTGAAAATTTGCTATTTTACACAGAAAATTGGATTTACCCGGTGTCCTGTGCACCCCCTTGGTTGCACTTGGATCCGCCAGTGCTCATGGGAGTGGAGTTCGCCAAGTTGAAGAACTTGCGGAAAGAGGTCAAATTCATCAGCGATGAGCTTACTGGCATCAAGGACGCTCTTGAGGGGCTTTCTTATCTCGACGAGCTAGATCCACAAACGAAGAGATGGAGAGACATAGTGAGGGAGATGTCTTATGACATTGAGGATATTATCGATGACTTCATGGAGAACATTGGGGAGGGCCATGATACTATCGGGTTTGTCAACAATACTACTCAACAAGGATAATCTTATCAAACGGAATTGGCATGGAAGTACCAAGTGTATGTTTTGTTTGAAACAAGAAATAATTAAACACTTATTCTTCGAGTGCGATTTCGCTCGTTCTATATGGTCATCTATCCAAATAGCATCTAACTTATATCCACCCAAGTCTGTTGCAAGTATTTTTGGCAACTGGTTACATGGGATAGATAAGAAGCTTAGAACGGTTATTAGGGTAGAAATGACAAGGTTTTCAATGACAAAGATGTTTCTCTTTTGCAGATACTCTTCAGATGCACAAGTACTCTCCGTACGTGGTCCATCTTACAGCGTGTGGGAGATCGAGGCCTCTTTACGGAGGCGTGTGTATGCTTGGAGGAGGTGGCAAGGGACATTTTGTCACAACATGGATGACCGCTTAACCGCCGGATTGGTCCCCCATAGGCGGATGAGCTTGCTATATCAACGGCGTTTTACATCTCCTTGCTGATTGTAATTTGTCTGTTTCCATTCATACTTTTACTTTCTCAGTTGGAGTGCGGCTGTGTGCATTTGTTATGCAGAGGCCGGTTGTAATATTTAAACTTTTTGAGTAATAAAACCCTTTATCTAAAAAAACTACTCAGCACGGCAAAAGTTTCAGAACTCGTCTCAAGATTGCTGACCAAAAAACTACCGAGTTTGTTAGCAACACTATTGAACGCCTCAAAACTTTGAGGAGATCAAGGCACTTGTGCTTGAAACAAGTGCAAGACGTCAAAGGTACAAGACAAGTAATACACTATTCTACAAGTCACATAGCAATATGGCATGCATAAAAATTATATTGCTAGACCATCGTCCATATTGGTTGAACATGTTACAGTTGTATATAATGAGTTTCCTTTATAGTTACCACATTTTACGCAAACATGTTTAATAAAGAGTACTCTTTAATAAATACATGTTTAGTAACAACATAGTTCGACACGTCATTTCCAAGTGGTTGCATCCAAAGATCAGAAAATCTCGTGCCTCCATGAGCTGTACTAAGCACCACATATGTATAATTATGCTCTGTAGCTATATTAATAACCTATAGAAAACGAGAAACTCTTTTTTGTTAAAAATAATACTAATACCATTGTGGCAGTTTCTGCATAAACCCTCATGAAGCACTCACGGGACCTATGTACTCGATTTACCCAGAATTCCAGTTCCAAACATATTAAAGATACTAGATGGTGGAGATTAGGGGTGGAAATAAAATTCGAAACTCATGAGTTTAGCGAGAACTTGAAAACTCGGCTCAACTCGGCTTGAACTCGGACACATATGAGTTGAGCCAAGCTGACATTTCTAGCTCATTAAGAAAACGAGCTTAATGAGTCAAGTTACAATTACTCGTTAAACTCGTGTAGCTCGTAATATGCCTAAGAATCTAAGATCATAAGAATACCTAGGCCATACCTACGTGGGAGCATAGCCAATAGAGCCATGTAGGTTATATATAGCAGTTATTTCTATCATGTTGTTGTTTTTTAATCTATGTACAATGATTTGTTAAGAAATGTTTGAATATTTAAGTTTCTGTTATAATATGGACTATGCACGCTATACATGCTTATGGTCTTAATGTTTATTACCAAGCTTAGTGAGTTTAATGAGCCAGCTCGAGTTTTTATTGAGTCGAGCCAAGTTGGAGTATGGAGCTCGTTTAGTTAACGAGTTGAGTTGAGTTGGCTCGTTAACTAACGAGTATTTACAAGTTGAGTCGAATCGAGTTGGCTCGATATCCACCCCTAGTGGAGATTGATTGAGCGCCACAAATACAATTTGTCATACTATGGGAGCTGAGGGGCAAGAGATAAGCATGTAGTAGAGAACGAGGAGGGCAGATCAATACAAAACCCCGATGACTAACTCTGATAACACTGAGAGTTCAGAGACAATGTTTTTTTTACCTTAGTTCATCTCCGCAATGCGGGCAACGGTGTTATGTCTTGCATGGTGATGTTTTTCTTATAATATTTGGATGATTACAATTGAGATTGTTGCTATAGGAGACAATGAGCTTTAGGAGTGGTTTGTCGCTTAATAGGTGTTTTTTTATTTCTCCATCACCTCAGGTCCCTTATGTGTTTTTCTTGCCCTTCAACTCAAGTTCAATCATATCAGGTCCCAAGATCGCCCCACTAAGGAAGTATATCTCTTGGTCGGTTTAAATTTGATATTCCACATGATTTCTTCCTTATTTGTGCACTCCCCTCGTAGAATAGGGGTCAAGCATTCTAGAAAATCTCTTGTACTCATTAAATTCATTAAGCTCGCAATGGAAATATCTATCTATTATATACTAAAAGCAAAATGAGTTAGCTAATAGAGCCACCACGTTAAGCCACATCATCTAAATTAATTTTAGTCGTTAGATCTAAAATATATGGCTAAGATTTTATCTTTGAAGTTAGAGTTATGTAACATAGTTTGACACGACTTGGTTGGAACGTGACAGCTAAAAGGAAAGAAAATCTAACTCAAACGTGTTAGCGAAGGAGACGTGGACTCCTTTTCCATGGTTTACCAAAAAAAAAGTTACTCCATCCATTAAACACGTACTTCCACATGATAATAGGTGCGTCCGATAAAAAACCAGGTCGTGTACGAGACTAAGTTTTTTTTACCCCTACCTTGGTTAAAAAGTGATACCTGAAAGGAAAAGAAAAAAAAACTGAAAACGTGGTGGCATAGGATAGCTTACATATATTTAACTATAATTAAACTGATCACTATGTATTTTTCCTGTTTTATTTATCCTGAGTTTCTAAGTTTATTTAAAATCCAATTTTCGAAAATTGACCAAAGATGTAGTCATGTAGCAATAAATACCAACATTAAAAAAAATCATAAATCAAAATTTTATAATCTCAAAAAACTTTTTACGATGATTCTATTAATAATCATTGTATATTTTAGGTGGTATTTTATATATATTTGATCAAACTTTGTAAGGTTAAAACACATGTTAACTATATATGAACATGGAACCATTGTTTCCATGATTGAGTACACATAATTGAAAATTTTATTTGACAGTCATGAGACCAACTCACAAGAAACACCTGCAGAAGTTTTTTGGGTCGTGGAATTTTAAAATTAATGAAGCCACGACACTTATTCACACCACGTACATTGTTTTAAATTCTTATTGAATATACATTAATGACAAATATATTCGTTTGCCATTAGATTAATACTCTTTCAAAACGCATGCAGGAGTTCGGAGTTCCGAGTCGTTTTTCACATAAAAGAAGTGACGCCATTAGTCACATTATCAACAGGAATGACACTCAAACTAAAAAATATTACCAGCTTAATGACAAAAATAGGGCTGAGTCAGCACATAATCTCCCACCGCTGGAGGAATATTCCGATTTAGTGAGACACAACGCGTAAGATACAACATTAGTCAACACACAATCAACAAGAGCATCACTCACACTATATATTTTTTGGTTTAACGATACACATAGGGCCAAGTCACCACATATTGTCGATCGGTATGTTCCATATTTAGTATCCACACAGCGATGAAGATCACGATAAGTGAAGAGTCTAGAAAACCTATAATAGTACTTCTCTAACTATGACTATGGATGTATGAACATGTTAACTGATATCTTTAGTAGAATGTTTATATAAAAAATAAAGGCCAATGTTTCACGGTGTTCACTTTTTCTAAACAAATGTTGCACATGGTGATATGGAGTGAGTAAACGAGAGGAAGAAACATCAGAACACGATAATTCTCACTATTAAATAAGACCTACCTATAAAGGAGGACACATTTTGTTTTGATCAATAATTTTTTAATCAAAGATAACTAGCCTCCCATACTGATCTAACATTGTGTAAGATTATAGTTCATTTTACCAATCCAATATCTTTTCCATGGGTGTTTCAACATATGGCATGATAATGCATTGTCCGCAAATTTTAGACTACCAAAGATGTACTTGCAAACGTGATATTTTTATTACCAAAACATTTGCAATAGCTGTAGAACAATTTTGCTTACGATATCGATTAAACAATATTTTTATTTATTGAACACTTTCAACCAACGTCAGATAATGACCTCGCATTTGCGAGGGCCACCATGCTAGTTATATTAAATGGTAAGTAATATTATGGACTATGGGCACTGGAACATTAAGCTTATATATAGTTCACATTGTTGTATACAAGTAGCGTTGTTTATGTTTTTCTATTTGCACAATAAATTTGTAACAATGCTTTGTGATTTACCGATCTTAACAAGCCAACTTGATTTTTTAGAGAGTCGAGCCGAGTTGAGGTTTTGAATTTGTCTAGTTTACGAGGAATCGTGTCAAGTCGAGTTAGCTCGTTATTCACCCCTATCTGTCTTGTGTGAGCCATCATGGTCAGTGATGGCATGCCAACATTGAGTGAAGTGGAGAGGAGTTTGAAGTGTGAGGATGGTCTTCTCGTGGCTGACAACACTAGTGCTGGACTCGACTAACCAGATGTGTAGTGGTAGTGTGCCCTGTGACATGAGCAGACTCTTGCAAATCACGAAAAGGATAGTCCGCTGGACATACCTTGTTAACTGAATGAGTCGACGCAACTAATCGGTGGCATAATTATAGAACAATTGATTAAAATGCCCAGAATAGATTTTCACTGTTGTAGTAATGTGGCTATTTTGTTCTTTTGATACTACATATATTAGACGCAACAAAGTAATTTACCATATACTTTCACTTTGTGAAACTATATACTATTTGAATTTGTAAATATGTTTGACTGACCATTATGGTAAAAAATTATTGGCAGGTACATCATTGTAATAGATGATATATGGGATGTACAAGCATGGGGTGTTATTAAATGTGCTTTCCCTGAAAATAATCTTGGCAGCAGAGTAATAGCAACTGTTAGAAGGAGATTCAGAAGGAATTGAGAGAGGAACAAATGAATTGAACAGTGTTCTTTATTCCATTGATAATCGGGTATATATACAAGGGGAAGCGTCGCGAGGAGAGACGCGACCGTTCGTGGGGGCGTGAGGGAGCGTCGTGACGGTTTGCCAAAGCAACCGCACGGCAGATTACATAGGGAGGATTCCCTTTAATTAAGTAAACTAATTAAATCCTAACACTCCCCCTAATCCTTCCTTGTACTTGCGATTGAGAATCCTTGGAATAATCTCCTCCAAAAACCCTGTGGGAAAAATGTGAAGAGAGTGTAGGATATGCTGGTAAAACTCCTTCAAAACCCTGTGGGAAAATAAGGAGAAAATGATCCATATTATGATTATTGTCTCCGCTAACTCAATGTGAATTATATCCACAGAATTTGGGAGGCAATAAATATGTCATGTATACTTCCCTAAAAACCCCGGTGGGGAAAACAGAAAGTATGACATATAATCTTATGTTGATATTACCTCATTAAAAACCTTAATGAGAACCTGAAAAGTAAACTCATAAAGGGAAAAAGAGTGTAATATGATGCTTTGAACAAGAATAGTTTAGGAAGATACTCCCCTGATGCTTGCAAATCCCGAAGTCGTCGCATACCAATCCCATGAATGTATTTCTGGAATGTTGAAGTTGGTAGAGACTTCGTGAAAAGATCAGCGAGATTATCGCATGATTTGACTTGCAAAATGTTGTTTCCCCACTCTTCTAGAGTTGATGGGGGAAAACAATTTGGGGGCAATATGCTTAGTGATATTGCTCTTTATGTATCCCGTTTGCATCGGTGCAACACAAGCCGCATTATTTTTGTAGATAATGGTAGGTGATTCGATTTAACCAATTCCACATGATTGTTGTATGTGGTTTATCATTTTGCGAAGCCACACACATTCGCGTGATGCTTCATATATTGCAATTATTTCAGAATGATTGGTGGAAGTTGCAACCAGAGTCTGTTTCGAAGACTTTCATGATATGGACGTTCCACCATGTCGGACACATTGTGAGGAATATTCAAGTAGCTAACATCAGTGTATCCTGATGATATTGGAGTTCAGATTTCTCTGAAATTACAAGAACATGTCAAATAATGTGTGGTGCCTTGGAGATATCGAAAGATATTTTTGATTCCCAACCAATGTTTTTGGTGGGTCCAATGGCACAGTGATATGGAACTATAAGTCAAAATATCCCTTCTACATCATCTCGTGGTTCGAGTGAATCTTTCTCTACGTCTACAGATCGAACAATCGGCATGGGAGATAGACATGACTTGTCCATTTTAGGTTTCTCCAATATTTATAATATAGGCATCTTGGTGTACCATAATACTTGAGTGAAGTAGCCCGACTTGTAGTATCAGGCACATTTTGGGTTTACCAAATCCTTCATCTCAAATTCCGTCTTTTAGATGATCACGTGTTTCGCCATTTACGGAGTAATCCTTGTGTATGACAAACAAACATGGTTAATCATCATTATAGGAGTAATCCTTGTGTATAAGGAACTCACTA
Source organism: Poa pratensis (assembly GCA_947311845.1). NCBI lineage: Eukaryota > Viridiplantae > Streptophyta > Magnoliopsida > Poales > Poaceae > Poa > Poa pratensis. Next base: position 28,697,692 of record CAMZMU010000041.1, read on the forward strand.
CGTGATGCATGTAAAATGCATACATGAACTTTGCACTATATCACTCATATTCCAATCATATTTGCATCATATAAGGGTTATACCACTGTTATTTAATGATTTTAGGAAATAAAATAATTGTTTCCTATTTTTATGGAATTAACCCTGCGCAGGCAGAAAACCATATTTCTTTCCTTTTATGTTTCAGGGACCTAAACGACGTCATAAAAATCTGGAAAAATACAGGCGTCATTATTTTGGAAGGAGGAAGACGTAGGAGCAAAGGAATCAAGCAAACGGAGGCCGGAGGGCCAAAAGGGGGTGGCCCACGCGGCCACTGTACCTGGCCGCATGGGGCCCACCATCTTGGCCTCGGGCTCCGCTGCCGTCGATCTTTGCTCCACCGCCTAGTCCTGACCTAAAAACGCCTATAAAAAAGGTCCCCCGACGTTCTCTGGAAGAAGCGACGCCATATCACAGAAACACGAAAACGAAGATCTGGAGCTGCAGATTGGAGGGGAAAACTCCGGCGGGGCGCTGCCGGGTGGTCTCCACCTTCTCCAACGACTTCTCCACCGTCTCCATGATGAAGGGGGAGTAGTCCACCCTCTGGACTATGGGTTTGTGGTGGTAACTTATGTATCTCTCCTCTCTTTGAGCTTCACTAATTAGTACCGTATGAGTTGCTGAACATGATTACGGTCATCTATGTAATTCTTATGGTGGATATTGTGGTATGAGATGATTTGTTATGCATTTACTGTTGTGTTGGAACTTTTATGACTTGTCATACTTTGATAGAATATTGTTCTTTAAAAGTATGATGTATGTGGGTACGGGATGGCCGATGTGACACGGCATAGGTATTGAGTGACACAGTACCGCCCAACATCCTTTATTGGGGGTAAAAAGAAAGAGTATGATGTGGGAGTGACACAACCATGCTAGCCTTACGGGGTGACCTAGCACACAAATGAGTATTCTTTCAACTATGTTTTAGGACATATAGCCGTCATAAAAGCTACCATTAAAACATGACAATTGTGTGTACTTTATCTATAACATGATAATCACCGTAGATGAGAGAGGATTAAGTGAACCCATGAACCCATGTCCATTGTTCCTATAAGAGAAAACCTTTGTCTTGTCCTCTTGCATTGAAGAGGATTGGGACACTTTTACATTCTTGCTTGTTACATTAAACTTCCATCCATCAAATCAACCACCTTGTTCTTTAAACTTGTTTAGTGCATAATCAACTAAAACTTGTGACACTTTAGTTGTAGGGAATAGATAACTTTTCCTTCTTGCTCCTGCGGATCGATACCTTACTTCCACATTGAGAGGTGCTATAGTGATCCCCTGCTCTTGGGGGTAATCAAGTACTTTTCTGGCGCCGTTGCCGGGGAGCGTAGCGCTTAAGTTTCTATTCTTGTGTGCACTAAACTAAGCTTGGGGAGGTTTCTTTAACTTTATATCTTGCAATCATCTAAGCTTGGGGAGGTTTATGGCTTTTATGAATCATGCATCGCTGCATCTTGCTTTATATGAAAGTGCTTATGCCACTACTGCTAAAGTGGTTGAAACTACTGTGTCTGAGGTACCTAAAGTGGGATTTAAAGTTCCCATTGGCCATGTTAAAAGAGTTATGAACAAACCATTTACAGGGGATGGAACTAAGTCTGCATGTGAACACATAGAAACAATTGATGAAATATGTGGTTTATTTAGGCTTCCTGGTATTTCTGATGATCAAATAAAAAGGAAGCTATTATATTTGTCTTTATCTGGTAATGCTCGTGATTGGTACATGTCTTTGGATGAAGAAGTGAAAACTGATTGGAGTATTTTGAGGGAGGTTTTTCTTAAATATTTTACTCCCCAAGAAAGTACTAATATTTTGCAGGAAGAATGTGAAGAAGAGGATAAAAACCTAAGCTTGGGGATGCCCATGCAATCTCAAGAAGATGCTGAAAAAGATGAACAACTGGAGAATGAAGAGTTGGATCCCCCAACTTCACCATCAACATGTGATAGTAACACTCAAACTCAAAAACCTTTTGTTAGTAAACTTATTGATAATAATGAGGAGTGTTGCTTAAATATGTTATATGATAATGCTTTAGATGATGGTCCTATGCTTATTGATAATCCTCCATGTTTAGAACTTGTTACTACTTTATGTGAGGATAAAAATGATATACTTGCTGTTTGTGAAAATACTCTTACTAATAAGAGTCCTACTTTGTTCCTGAATTCTCCTAATAACACCATAGAGGAGAAATTTGCTTATGTTGAGAAATACTTATGTGGTTTGCAATTATCTTTAGTTCCAAATCTTTGTTGCAACCATGATATTAAACTTGATATTGATCTTGATAACTATTTTGAAAGAGGGAAGCATGCTAATGAATTCCAAATAAATTTAATAATCCTCTTTATGTGCCTAAATTATCTAAGTTGAATGATTCTTGTGGTTATATGGTTGAATTTATTTCTACTACTTGCAACTATTATGAAAGAGGAGGTGATAAGAACCCTCTTTATGTTACTAATAATATATGCTGCAAACAATATTGTTAATATGCATTGGAAACTTCTATTATGGTGATTCATTCACATACAAAATGCCAATGCATAGAAGAAAGTTAGACTTCGTTGTTATTACTTTTGTGTTTTGTTTTCTCTCAACTAGGTTTCAACTTGACTATTATTTTGACGGTTTGAGAGCACCATGGGACCCTGGTATATGCATGGAACACTTCCCAAGGAAGAGGGCACATCAATTCAAGCTCCCTCATGAGCTTCATCTTCGATAAACAACAAGTAAGAAGCCTAGCTATATGGCTATAAAGAAAGCGCTTTGCGGGAGGCAACCCGGTTATTTTTATGTGTGATTTTCTTTGTGTCCTCTTGCTGTATCAAGAGAGTTTGTTTTTAGTTTAGTTTCTGGAGTTTTTAATAAAGTGCCAAGTTTTACCCATTTTGGTTTGAAAAGTTGCTTATAGCGTTCGGAGATTTTATTCCTGCACGAATCTGTGCACGGTATGATTTTTAATTCTTATTCTGTAACTCCGAATGAGCTCATATTTGAACTGTAGTTGCAACTTTTCATCCTCTGTATGCATGAATTTTGCAGAATTTTTCGGCAAAGTTTGGTAGGGTAGAAAAATACGTTTTGCTGCTGCTGTTTTTCTGGACAGATTCTGTCCCATTTTGTTTTATGCATGTTTTGAACTTTTATCTTGAATCTTTTTGATTCAAATGAGTTTATGAGTAGGCATACAACATAATATACTTTCTGGACATTCATATGATGTTTTTTTAAGGATTATATGCAGCAAGAAACCTATTTGTTTATCACTACTAATGCACCCCACAGAAAAGAAAATGGGAGAAACGGTGTTTTGAAGTTTTTTCACAGGGATTGGAGGAGATGCACCATAAGCTTGGGGATGTGAAGACAACCCCACTGGACCTACACACTCTCGGTTTGCACACGTCTAACTTCTGTTTTTCGATCGAAACACTTTATCGCATAAACTTGGAGCGTCTTTTTGTTTGTTTGTTTTTATTTTGTGAGACCACCACACATCATTTATATGAAAGAGCTACTGGAAATATGGGTTGAAATATGTTGGATGCTTTTATAAATTGGGAAAAGGGATGTTTGAGTTGATTTTTAATGATACATATAGTTGCATGATTCATGAGCTTGTTTATGAGTAATAATTTGCAAATGCTTTATCAAGAGCTATCACTTATTCATGTTTTGATGCTGAATGTTATTTTACTTGTTTAACATGGATTAGTTAGTTCTATGGACACTCATGCATGCATCTAGATGGTCAACTTTCTCCCTCTTGCTAGCCCAAACATTCCAACAAGCAAAAACTTGTTTCCAACACCTTCAACCAAAGTTATTCCAGTGAGTCCACCATATCTACCTAGCTTTATGCTATTCCGAGTATGTATATCATGATATTTGTGTTATCTATACCTCTGAATGAAAATGTTTATGTTATTGATTGTTATGGGAAAAGTTGGTTATATAGCTCTCACGAACTTGATGCACAACTTTATTTTATTGCATAAATAAAACATGACCCATTGTGATTAATAATATGATGCTAGTGGCTTGATAAATGTCCGAGGTTGGGAGTTAGCCCATATGTGCTGTCACATGCAAAGCTTTCAACATGCTCCTTCATCTCATTTAGTTGATATCATGTACTTTTGTTTATGGATGCCTATCATGGTGAAATAAGGTGGAAATGAAGTAGTTTAAATGAGTTTGTATAAATGGTTAGAGAGACGCCTGGGCCGCTAATCTAAGCCATGCATCATTCATGGTGGAAATTTACTTACATGCTATGGTGAACCGTCTGTGATGCACCTTATAATAAAAAGCTATTCCAATGGTAAATAAAAAGGGTGTTGAGGTTGTTCATCTTGTTTGTTTGTCTTGTCATTTTGATATGGGCTTGTTCCATATCCTGGGACAAGAGGTACCCCAGTTGACGCTCTTGATGATACTATTATTACTTACAATGATATATAACTTGAACTTGCTTTGTTTCCTAAGTTGAGTAATCATGGTGTAGGTACTTGTATTCAAGGGGCATGAGACACCTAACCTTTACTTTATCAAGCACACTACTCATATTTGCTTTCACATTAAACTTTAATCATTCAAGATGCTATGATAGGGGTAATGAGAGCTTGACACCAAGAATTCCACATTGCAATCATTAACTTAAGTAGAAGAGTTTGGAAGTTAGATGAAACTTATGCATGCTTTACCTCTACTCACATATACATCTTTCCAAAGTGTCCACCTTTATATTCAGATTTTCATCTACACTCTATGACCAATGTAGGATGTTCTTACTTATCATTATGCATACATGTGGTCCATATTACTATCTTCTATGTTACACTTTGTGAACTATCATTGAACATCCTTGCTTGAATACTTGATATCACTTCATAAACTATTTTGCATATTGCTACTCCTTTGAAGAATGAATCATTTGACTCTATGTAGCAGTAGCAATCATCTTTGATATTCATTGTTAGTGCTATATTGCAAAGTCCATGTTAGTTTTATCACCTTCATACTCGAGGACGAGTATTGGTTAAGCTTGGGGATGTTGATGCATGTAAAATGCATACATGAACTTTGCACTATATCACTCATATTCCAATCATATTTGCATCATATAAGGGTTATACCACTGTTATTTAATGATTTTAGGAAATAAAATAATTGTTTCCTATTTTTATGGAATTAACCCTGCGCAGGCAGAAAACCCTATTTCTTTCCTTTTATGTTTCAGGGACCTAAACGACGTCATAAAAATCTGGAAAAATACAGGCGTCATTATTTTGGAAGGAGGAAGACGTAGGAGCGAAGGAATCAAGCAAACGGAGGCCGGAGGGACAAAAGGGGGGGCCCACGCGGCCACTGTACCTGGCCACGTGGGGCCCACCATCTTGGGCCTCGGGCTCCGCTGCCGTCGATCTTTGCTCCACCGACCTAGTCTTGACCTAAAAATGCCTATAAAAAAGGTCCCCCGATTTCTCTGGAAGAAGCGCCGCCATATCACAGAAACACGAAAACGAAGATCTGGAGCTGCAGATTGGAGGGGGAAAACTCCGGCGGGGCGCTGCCGGGGTGGTCTCCACCTTCTCCAACGACTTCTCCACCGTCTCCATGATGAAGGGGGAGTAGTCCACCCTCTGGACTATGGGTTTGTGGTGGTAACTTATGTATCTCTCCTCTCTTTGAGCTTCACTAATTAGTACCGTATGAGCTGCTGAACATGATTACGGTCATCTATGTAATTCTTATGGTGGATATTGTGGTATAAGATGATTTGTTATGCTTTTACTGTTGTGTTGGAACTTTTATGACTTGTCATTCTTTGATAGAATATTGTTCTTTAAGAAGTATGATGTATGTGGGTACGGGATGGCCGATGTGACACGGCATAGGTATTGAGTGACACAGTACCGCCCAACATCCTTTATCTGGGTGTAAAAAGAAAGAGTATGATGTGAGAGTGACAACAACCATGCTAGCCTTACGGGGTGACATAGCACACAAATGAGTATTTCTTTCAACTATGTGTTTTAGGACATATAGTCGTCATTAAAAGCTACCATTAAAACATGACAATTGTGTGTACTTTATCTATAACACGATAATCACCGTAGATGAGAGAGGATTAAGTGAACCCATGAACCCATGTCCATTGTTCCTATAAGAGAAAACCTTTGTCTTGTCCTCTTGCATTGAAGAGGATTGGGACACTTTTACATTCTTGCTTGGTTACATTAAACTTCTATCCATCAAATCAACCACCTTGTTCTTTAAACTTGTTTAGTGCATAATCAACTAAAACTTGTGACACTTTAGTTGTAGGGAATAGATAACTTTTCCTTCTTACTCCTGCGGATCGATACCTTACTTCCACATCGAGAGGTGCTATAGTGATCCCCTGCTCTTGGGGTAATCACTACGTCGGTTGTACCAAAATATACTGACAACAACAAGCCATGTAATGTCTCACTGATTTTACACAATGCATGTTGCATTTACATTTCGATTCGAACAGAGATTCCACTGGGAACCATACATGTCCAAATCTAGTGATCCACATGAAATGTAGTCACTACATCTATCAACTGCATAGATAGACGATTTTGCACTGCCAATGATATAATTATCGGAAAATTTTGAGTATTCCACTCCTGTATGGAGAGTAGGTCTCGAATCTCTGCGGAAACCCGACCTTATGCTACAAGCCTTGCTTTCTCACCACCTTGTTGTTCTCATTCTATTTCTAGAAGAAAACATATTGAATCATGTATAGGGAATTCGATTGGAGGAGCGAGGCTAATTCTGCTTGGATTGCATCCTTTGTTTATTTCAGTCTGAGCGAGTGGTTTACACTCTGCCATGGCCATGGTCTTTGGATCTAAATCACTGTGAAGGATATTAGCAATCATACAAGAGAAATGTTTGTCGATAATTGTAGGCTTTTGTTATATGATTCTCCATAGTCGATATTGTAGGGGGAAATCTCATGCACCTAGATGACTCTTCATGATTTCCCAATACGCGTGAGTCCAGATGTTCCGATGTCCTAGCCAGTGTGTGCAAGCTGAAGCTGGGGTTGTGGAGGTTTCCCTTCCACTGGGTGTATACTACCCATAAGGTGTTTATCAACGCTAGGTTGACTTGGATTTACTGATTTAGAGGATTTCTCCCCAGTTTCCTTTGTTGCTTGCAAGAAGCTGGATCCTGGTCAGAGGCCGTACTACTCCACCTCTTTTTATGAAATAGGAAGTTGCGTGATTTTTCTTGGTACCTCCACTCTTTCGGGCGCATTTCTAGCCGGATTAGGAGTTTGTAACACCTTTGAGATCAGCAAATGAATCTGGCAGGATATTTGCACGTGATGCAAATTTGTGAATATGAACATAGAGTCCAGATTCTTGAGTACATGGATATGAGGAGGAACGTGATGTCCCAATTGATGTGAAGTCCCAATTGATTTCCTGACATTCAATGTGGTACTTTAAATCTCCCGGCCCCTAATGCCTGGAAATAATCCTCCTTAAGTATAAGCAATCAACGTACTGGGCTATGAAAGCATCCCTTTTGAGGGGTTCAAGGTACTAGGTGATCGACGGAGATCTGTACCGCACATAGATCCCTCATATGTGGACCCATGATGTACGTTGCGGTCGTGAGATCGGTAAGCATGAAGCGCTTCCGAACTTACGCACATGGGAAATGCTCGAAGGATTTCCACGTATCAATTGCAGAGGGGAAGTACTGCGATATGCAGTTAGTCAGCAGCATGTAAAACTGCATGACACCAACGTGAGTTGGCAAATTGCAACTCATTAACATGGGTCGCGCAATAAGAAAAATCCTTTTGATCAGAGATATAACCAAAAACAATTGTGTATGGACACATAGGACACTGTACTGAAATTTGATCCTCAGAGCGGTGCACTAAATAGTGGAGGCATGGAAGAGAATTCTGCAACAATATTTGTCCATTCGAATTGATTTAATTCGATTTTAGTCCAAACAATGGTTGGTTGAGTACACAAATATCACCTTGAATGTGTTCAAGGGACTGAAGTGATCCGTTGGCACAATATGTCCAAACTAAATCTCATGAATAGGAAAGTTTAACTCATGCAAAACATGACCAATGGAATTGCATTATATGCAACATGTGCTACGAGTAGGATGTACGTCTAGTACAATCCAGACAATAGAGTGGGTACATTCTCATATACTTGTTCCACATCCATCAGATTGACACTCGTAGAAATCTATATATAGAATTGAAGAAGTTCCAATATGGAAATCTTTATCAGATATATAGAATGTATACAATCTGATTTATATCATAGTGTTGATACAATATATATGTTCTAGTACAACAACACAAATGGACATTAATAGAACGATTGCTAAGGAGATAGTGGGACTAGAGGAAGTCTCCAACATGTCGGTTGAGGTGTGTTCAACCATTATGTTCTCCGTGCCCATAGGGTTATGTGACAGCTGGAGAGTCGCGGTGTTGCTAGGTCCAGGAGGATCATCTAGCGAACAACCAAAACTTCCTTGGAGTTGTTTGGATGAAGGTTGAAGTGAGCTTCAAACCTTTTCCCTTGAGCTCCTTTGCATCGTTGGGGTTGCTGATGCAGAATGGCCAGATGTTCTGGGGTCTTGCACTTGTTAGTGGGATGCGTGTAGCAACCACACTCGTCGCAAAGCTTAGTTTGGTCAACCTCAGGCTTTGCGATGCATTTCCCACAGTCTGAGTTTCTAGGCTTCTGTTCCGGTTGTGCTTTCGCTAACCATTGAAGTTCGAAGGCTTGCCGTTGAAGGCACCATCAAGCTTTCGTCCATTCGCGACATTCATATGAACTTCGGGTAGAGGCGGTGAGAGCCATTCTTAGAGAGTAGCTCATCATGCTTTTCAGCCTGAAGTAAAATATGAAAAAGGTCGGAATAGACTTGGTAGTCGCGAGCACGGTACTGCTGCTGGAGGATCGTGTCAGATAGGAGCATATTAGACAGAGTTTTGTCTATCTTCCCCACATCAGTAGATTCCTTCCCGCAAAAGCGCAGTTTGGAAATGATCTTATGAACCTTGTGATTGTACTCTCCGACAGACTTAAGTCTTGGAGTCGGAGTTGAGTCCAATCATGAAGTGCTTAATGCATGACAAGTGCCTTATGTTGTTCACACCTCGTATTGAGGGCATGAAACAAGGTACTAGGGGATTCTTCCTCCAAGTGCTCAGATTTGAGATCTGGATGAATATGTTGCCTTATGATGTAAGGCGTCATATTTTTGCTCATCTGTTAGCAGCGTCACTCCAGCCGGGGGTCGTTCCACCAGGGTCTGGATTGGACGCACTAATCCACAGGACGGAAGGGCGATCTTGATGTCCATGGGTAAAAGAATATTAATTTACATTCGGTAAATTAAATCCATTATGATTATGTTGTAATGAACTATGCAAAATAGATGAATATTCAAGAAGTGGGCTTGAACTCATCAGTGTGAACTTCAAATTGTTAAGCATGACATGTTGTAGACAGTCTCCAAAGGGAATTTTGGAGTAGATCTATCAGCATTAGCGGAGTATAGGATACTCACACTTCGAATGCCTTACGCCATAACTTAATTAAAATGTTCGGGAGAGCACAGACAATCATAATGTCAAAAGTGACAATATGTAGGCTTAAACAGTAGGTGTAGATAAATCTACACACTACCTCGTGATCCCAAAACATCAATTTGAAGAAGTCACTTTGAATTTTGCATTTCAATTCGTGCTCGTATCAAGCCAAAGGGCTCAATTAAGACGATGAATTGATTTTATTCGCGAGAAATTGAAAAATCTCAACCACAAAATAAAAATGTAATTAATCTCGACATGTAGAAAACATGGAAATATGTTACATCACATCTAGAAATGTTCTAGATAAAGTTTTGAGGGACCAACACAAATGTGCCAGTGCGAGATTAGGGGGCTATTTGTTGCTTCCCAAGGTAGTTAGTTCATCACTCCTGCATGTTAGTACTAAACTGCAGAAAACTATTAAGTCATCCAATTCATGCCGCATTGCAAGATTACTCTACCACTCTATAAATGGAGGCTCGATAAGTGTCTTCGCTTCACACCGAAAAAATCCCGTTTGGAAAGAAGCACGCATTGCTATGGATGCTGCAACTGCTAACATAGTATTCTACAATTTTACAGTACTGAAATTTAAATACTGTAATTTAAACAGAGTCTAAAACAGAATTAAAATTGCTGCTAGAACTACTCTTAAAAGACTGATTTGCTAGTGAATGACTACAGCAAGCAAATAGCTACGAGTACTACTATTCGGATGCCCACAACCCTAGTAAAGGGGCGCACTTTACCCTCCCTCCTCACTACAGTGCAGAGAGGGCGATTTTCTGGAATCGCCTGCCGCCGCGCTCTCGCCGTCGCAGATCCGCTGGGATCTCTCTCCCCCCGTCCGCTCCGGCGGCGGGTGGGTGGGGGATCCCCGGATCTCCTCGTGTTTATAGAGTAGGGGTGTGTGGGTTGCCTCCGGCGGCGCTGTGGAGGCGGTGGTGCGGTCGGTGGTGTTTTGGCGGCGGCGTCCTTCCTCTCCGGCGGTGGAGCTCCGGTGGAGTTTCGTCGCACGGGCGTCGTCCTCGCCGTGCTCGCGGATCCTTGGATCCGCCGTGCGCGGCCTTCTCCTCCAGCTGCTGCGGTGCGGCGGCGCTGGAGCTGCGGTGCTTGTCCAGGGCTGCTCGGGTTCTCCAGCCTCCTCCAGCGACGGATCCGTTGGTGGCCGAGGTGAAGAAGGGAAGCGGTGCCAGGGGGGCGTCTCCCCGCGTGTTCATCGACAACAAGTTCGTCGCGGCGCGGCGGGCAGGCTTGGAGGCGTCTCTCAAGGGTCGAAAAGTTGCCCAGGCAGTGGCAAGGTGGCTTGCTGGCCTTCGTCTTCGTCGCCGGCGGAGCTGCGGCTCGCGATGCTGGCTCTGGATCTTCCTCCTCGTATGTATGTTCTTCGTTTTCTTCGATCTGTGTACTTTGTATGTGGATGTTTGGTGAATATATGAGGGTGTTGGATGTGTCAAAAAAAAAAGCTACGAGTACTACTAGCAAAAAAGTAAACAGACAACTTTCGTCAGCATGCTTGGTTGTACGCAGCACATGGGCACAAGCAACCATCGGGCAAGTACTAGTACACTCTGGTCAACGAGTAGATAAGGGAGAGCGATAGGAAAATAAATCCCCACTTTGCTCATCCCATGGCTCGACATGACCAAGAGAGAATACTGCACACAGCGCCGTGGACGCGCGGCCTCTGCGCTTGCGGCCGCAACGCTAATCACCGGCGACGGGCAGAGGGACCAGGCGCTCCGCCGTCTTCCTCGGAGGAGGAGCCACCAGGAGCAGGGTCCCCGGGGCGACGCCGTTGGAGGCGCCGTCTGCGAACCCGAGCGCGGCCGGGCTCCAGGTGCCGGCGCGGTGGCCGCGGCTGCAAGTTGGCGAGTCCGTCGACGGGCTGGCCAGCGGGAGGCCGAGGGCCAAGAGGCGACGGCGAACCCCCGCGCACGGCGAAGTTGGAAGACGCTGCTGGTTCCAATCTCCACGCCGGAAGCGGCGGAGGTCGCGCTGGCGACGCTAGAACCGGCGAAGTCCGCCTACACCATAGTAGCGGTGGCGCGCGACGAGTCGGCGGCGACGGCCGTGGTCGCGTTGAAGGTGAAGAAACGGGGACATCATACCTCGATGCATTGTTCTATTTCTCACCTTCTTTTGCGCGTTCTTCTTGTTCTTCTCGTTTCTGGCGAGTCTGCTGGTAGTTCCGGCGAGTCTCTGCCGGTTAGTTTTTACTCTGTTGGAGAGCAACGGGCTGATAACGTGTTAGAAGGAGATTCGGAAGGAATTGAGAGAAGAACAAATGAATTTAACAGTGTTCTTTATTCCATTGATAATCTGGTATATATACAAGGGGAAGCGTCGCGAGGAGAGACGCGACCGTTCGTGGGGGCGTGAGGGAGCGTCGTGACGGTTTGCCAAAGCAACCGCACGGCAGATTACATAGGGAGGACCCTGTAATTAAGTAAACTAATTAAATCCTAACAGCAACAACCAGATTCAGGACGTGACTAAGGCACGTAGCTTGCATGGAAGTGATAACATTTTAGAAATGAAACCTCTTAGCAACAAAGACTCGAGAAGATTGTTTCTTGATAGGATATTTGGCTCGGAAGAAGCTTTCCCCGAGCAGTTTAGAGATCTATTGGTTGAAATTCTGAAAAGATGTGGTGGTTTGCCCCTTGCAATTATAGCCATATCCAGCATGTTAGCAAGTGAAGGTTCACACAAAAAGGAAAGGTGGGAATATGTAAGAGACTCTCTCGGCTCACGAACAAACCTCACGCTGGAACGGGTGAGGCAGATATTAAACCTTAGCTACAAAGATCTTCCATCTCATCTCAGAACATGCTTTTTATATCTTGGTATGTATCCAGAGGATTACAAGATAGACAGATCTAATCTGGAACACCAATGGATGCTGAAGGTTTTATAAGTAAAATAAATGGACAAGATATGGAGAAAGTTGCAAGAAGTTATTTCAATGAGTTGGTGAATAGGAGCCTTATTCAACCAGCAGATTTTGACAATAGAGGATCAGTGAGAACATGCATAGTACATGATATGATGCTCGATCTTATCATCATTAAGTCTGCGGAAGAGAAATTTTTCACTATAGTGGACGACCAGCAAGCCATTACAGGGCTGGATTACAAGATCCGTCGGTTGTCTATCCGTATACAATATTATGATCCGGGTAACATTAGTATGTCACAAGTCCGGTCAGTTGTGTTGTTTGAGAACTGTCAGAACACAATTTTTCTAGCAAAGTTCAAGTTTCTCCGAGTTTTCTTTAATGGCTTCCTCGGAAATGTTACAGCTGACGTCCCTAAACTGTATAATTTGTACCATATGAGGTATGTACATATTGGTCAAACCCATCGGTAGAAGATACAATACATATTAGTGTGCTACAACACTTGGAAACGCTTCATCTATACCATATTTACAGTCGTCCATCAGATATGTTTGAAATACCACTCGTACAAATAGTGCTACCTGATGGGATTGGCAACATGAAAACCCTGCGAGATATAACTGGATTTGATGTTGTGGGAAATAAGCTAGATAATATCAAGGGCCTTGGAGAGCTCGCCAATCTCAGATATCTAGTTCTCGTATGCAGCTGTACCCCGTACAACATGGAGATGCGCATGGATGCTCTATGCTCTTCACTAGGAAGACTATGTAGCCTTGAGCCCTTGAGATCCTGCTGATAATAGGTATATTGGGCCGGATAGATGTCAGGGTGCAGGCGGACGGGCCCCCGGCCAGTCCGCTTTGGGCCGCCTCGTCCGTGCACGCTAATCAGCGGATTAGCGGCTTCCGCATCCGCCTGGGCCGCTGCGGCCAGCGGATACTGGCGGACAAATCGAGCCGCTACAGTAATTTAGCGTACGAGCCGTCTGTGCTAGCTGAAATCTTTAAACTAACAGCAGCTATGCAACAGCTTTTTTCCGAGCCTTTAGTCACATGTACTAACACAAATTAATAGCAGCTATGTACAAAAGGATTTGGACATGCTAAAACTGAACAAAGACAACAACGTACTAACTTCAGCCGCTATGGAGTGGAACATTCAGTACAAGATTTGACAGAACATTCGTTCAAGATTTGACATCAATTAATTTACCGAGACTGAACAACAAATATTGGGAATATATTGCATACACAAAACTTTCTGGATCAGCCGCTGCTAGCTCAGGGCATGCAAGGTTCAATAGCAAAGATCCATCAACAGATTCAATAAAACAGCTAAGCACAAAGGTTCAGATAGGATTTCAAAGTTTGCACAATGAGATTCAGCTTGCACATCTGGCTTAGCTGCAACTATGTGTGTGCTTGTGTGCCGAAGCTGACCATACGTTATTTCTTGACTATAGCCTCCATCATGTGAGCTGGTCTTGTGAAGTACCATCTGGATTCAGTACAGAAACAATAAATGAATTACTTGAGAAAAATAATCATCAAAGTAAAAAAAATCATCGATAGCTGGCTGGCTCCATTATGTGCTACTAGCATATATAATCAGCAGCTCATTGCATTTGCATCATTAAAACGAGAAGCTAGACGTAGAGGGTTACAAAAGCCGGTTGGAAGCATTTTGGAAGCATGGTCAAACTCTGTCACGTGATTCATGAGGCTGGCCTAAAACGGCTGAACAAGCATGGTATCAGTAGAAACTACTGCTTGTGATGCTAGTGCCAACTAATGTCTCAAGTTACTGTCTAGGAATATGAACTCCAACTACAAAGAAGGAAGCTGCACTATTAACGGACGGCCTACTCGACCACCGTTGGGCGACGGACATACAAGGCATCCTGTGCATTCAAGAAATTGGGCAGTATTTGATGTTGTGGCACGAGATCGAGCGCGTCGTCCTCACGAATGAGCCCGATCGCCTACATTGGCGACTGACTGCCACAGGCACATACACTGCAAAGTCGGCCTACCTGGCCACTTTCCATGGATCGACCTCCTGCCCGGCTTGGAAGCTCACTTGGAAGGCTTGGGCACCACCGCGTGTGAAGTTCTTCCATTGGCTCGCCAATCTTGGACGCTGCTGGACGGCTGATCGCCTTGCTCGCCGTGGGCTGCCACACCCACCCTGCTGCCCGCTTTGCGACCAGGAACCGGAAACAATCCAGCACCTGTTCTTCGGCTGCTCGTTCTCTAAACAGGTGTGGTTTGAGATCCTCTCCTGGTTGCGTCTAACATGCCGCGTTCCTGATGGAGAGGATAACTTGACGGAATGGTGGATCAAGGCAAAGCAATGCACGGCTAAATCGATGCACAAAGGACTTGCTTCCGCGACGCTGCTGATCCCCTGGATGACATGGAAGCACCGCAATGACTGCGTGTTCAACGCTGCAACCCCATCAACCGACGTCTTGGTGAGCAAGATCAAAGATGAAGCTGCACTATGGGCGAGAGCCGGTGCATTGGGTCTGCGCGCCATCCTCCCAAACACTTGGGATGTACACTGATTTTTAGATTTTTTGTGGACCTGAACCTCTTAGGAGGCCGTAGCACTTCTACCTTTTCAATGTAAAGAAACGCAAAAGTCTTTTGCGTTTCCTCTAAAACAAAGACCATGTACGCACCTTTGACTTGCTGTTCACCCATTTCTTCATGGCACTCCTTATTCCTTAAGTTGGTAAAACACCAAGCATTCTTCCTCCTCGGCATCTTTATTCATTGTAGAGGAGGTAACCTGCAACAACATTAGCAACGCATTATTAAGGTTGCAAAGTGACAGTAGTGCAACTAGGAACAACCATGTGTATTTACAGCGATGAATCAGTACACATGTGTATTTCCTGGAGAATTTATTTTGGCATTTCATTACACTGCAGAGTCTATACTCGACCAAAGTTGCTAGAGACTCAGACCATGGTTACAGAGATGAATCAGTACACCAGTATCATGACCCAATTAGTCCTCTAGCTAGAGACTCGACCAAAGTTGCTTCATGACCGATCAAACTCTAGATTTTAGAACAAATCATGGAGTGAGACGGTAGAATATCTATGGAATTGTAGTCAAACATGGAAGTTGCTTGCAGTTATATACTGGACTCAGTAGCTAATGCAGCCAATAACTAAGAGTACAAGCTAACTGACTCTTGAACTAGTACGAGCCTCTGATTAATCAAGAAATATGCATGGTGATTAGCTCTGATGCTAAGTAGCAGAATTCAGAAATCTGACGCTAAGTAGTAGGATTCAGAAATCTGATGCTATGCGAACCAGAACAGAGAATACTGCTCTAGAAGGAAGACATCGATCAGGAGAACCTCAGAACAGAGAACCAACCAACTGAATTTTGATTAAGGAAGACCGTACCCGTGGCTTGTCCTCCTTCCCCCGAATTCTTCTCCTCTTTCTCCGACGGCTTCTTCTCCTCTTCTTCTGGCAGCTTCTTCTCTGTTGCGTGGTGCGCACGGAAGGACAACGCACATGCGGAGGAGGACAGGTCCGCCGCTGCATGTTCCGCCGCCGTCTCCACCACGCTCGACATCTCACCGGAGTTGGGCGACGGGGAAGGCGTCGAGCCCTAGGTGGCGCTGGCTTCCAGGGAGGGGCCGAGCCCTAAGTGGTGCTGGGGGCCGGGGATCTCGCTGCCATACGTCGTATCGATGGGGATTGCGGGAGTCAGCCGGCGGTCTGGCCGAGCGGGCAGGAGATCGCGGCGGCGATCTTTGGTGCTGCGAGGAGATGGAGACGGACACGGAAGGTAGCGGAGGAGCGGCTCTTTTCCGTCAGGGCCGTCAAATTTCAGCGGACAGTCCGTTAAGCCGTTTGGGCTTTTGGAGCGGCGCGGCCCAAGCGGACGAGCGGACATCCGCCGCCGCCTGCATCCTGAGATAGATGGCTTGCTTCCATTTTCTCCTCCCCCAACTCCCTACCACCTTCAGACACTCCTCATGACACAAGACTGCTGGTTTTCGAGGGTTCCTAGTTGGATAGGGCAACTTCGTTACCTCGTTGAGTTACAATGCAAAATTGAGGAACTGCTAAATGATGGTGTTCGTATCCTTGCACATCTACCCGTGCTCACTCACCTTTACTTAAGAGTCATAAGAAAAGGACATGAACTGATTGTTATCTCTGGGGAGGAAGGGGCATTCCCTGCCCTAAAGGTTTTTGAACTCGCATTAAGCAGCCTCGTATACCTGACCTTCGAGGCTGGTTCATTGCCCAAGCTCCAGATGCTTGTACTGAAAAAGAGGGAGGGAGGGAGGGAATTGAAAGAGGTTCACCTAATATTGAAAGAGACATTGTACTGAAAAAGAAAGAATGGGAAAACATAAACTGCCAAGCAAGGTTAGAATGTCATCAACCTAAGGGTTGCATCTACTCTAAACAGAGAAGTGAATGTGCTGCTCGCCCAATATTTCCCAGGGAAACTGGGTTGTATTACCTTGCAAAATAATCAGACTGTTAATACTATCACACCACAAATGTAAAAGCCAGTCAGACCAACCTTTGATAAAATGAGAAAAAAATCAAATAAAGACCCTGAAGAAATTTAAAATATGTACAGAGAGGGGGACTGATTATCAATTATCTGACCCTAACTTCTCTTGCTGCATAGTCTACCCATCGCAGCGTAAGTGGATCTGCACTGGTTATGATTCATCTGAATGACGGTCCAGGGTACCTGGCCATGGGTAGCCCGGTCCGATCGGCCCGACACAACCCGGCCCGGAAATGCCGGGCCGGGCTTACACATCGGGCCGGGGCCCGATACACAGGTCGGGCCGGGCTCGGGCTCAACGAAAACATGAAATCATCTGAGGTCGGGCCTGGTCGGACTCGGGCCCGATGGTCGGGCCGGGCTCGGGCCTAGGTTTTCCTGCATCGGGCCTTTTTAGGCCCGGCCCGACAGATGCCCAGGTAGCCCAGCCCTCAAATCTATTGCTGCATAGTCTACGTCTACCCAACACAATGTAGAAAGACTGACCTGGTTATCACCCAACAGAATGACCGTCCAAGGCACTGAAAATCCAACATTAGCGAAGAATTGAACAAGCTGCAAGAGAGGGGTGGGCTCTAATTTGGCAATCACAGGCCAAAGCTGTCTTGATTGCTCAAAGGCATGCTTACTTCGGCCGGTCAACATCATCACCCATCATAATAGCATCTCCAACCAGACTAAAAACTCTGTACAAAAGAAGATAACCCAAATAACAAAACATGTAAAAGAGCTAAGCTGCGGTGATGTCACACACACCAGCAAGAGATCACCATAAACCAGAAAAGTCTGGAATTTTATATTTTCCTGGTTCACCCCTGGATTTTAGACCAGGGGAGAATAGGTCTCGCTTAGCGGGAACCACGGGCTAAACGGACCCAGGTTCAATTCCGAGCCCGATCCTTTACGGTTGGGATTTGGAATTTCCCAAACCAACCGAGTAGCACTACCAGGCGGATACCCCTTTCGGGCGTTCTCGCAACTGGCATTCAGGGGGCATGGTGCCTCCTTCACGAGGTGCTGGTCCCCAGAATCGGGCTGGAGATATGGCTCAATCAGATAGGGCTGGAGATCGGGCCACAACAATTACAAAAGCAGATTATATATTCCTAGCATGGCCCGTAGAAAATATTGGTCACATTCAAGAAAATCGCACCACAAATGTAAAGGACAGCCTTCGACAAAATGAGAACAAAAACAAATAGACCCTGAACAAATTTAAAAAAATGTACTGAGAGGGAGGGGAGAGGGGGGGGGGGGGGGGGGGGGGGGGGGGGGGTTATCAATCATCTGACCCGCACTTCTTTTGCTGCATAATCAACCCATCGGAGCATAAGTGGATCTGCACTGGTTATCATTCCTCCGAATGACCATCCAAGGTACAGAACTTTCAGCATTGGCGACTGATTGACCAGACTGCAAGAGAGGTGAGGGAGGGACATTAATTGGATTGCATAAAAACATGAACGTCTCAGCCATGGATAATAATTATTACACCTTAATCTCAGGTTGCGGTTGTTGAATTGCTTAGCCACGGAAGCAGAAAAAACTTGGGTAGTCAAATGGAAAAATAGACAAAACCTGGTTAAAAAACTGGATTATCATAATCCCCATCTCAATCCCACATACAGCCTTAAAATTTAAAAGGATTCCATGGCTTCATCCAGAGACGAAAACAATGCCAACTAAGAGCAATCACCAATAGAAAAAATTAGAGAAGAAAGAACTGTGCACATCCTATAGAAGAAAAACTGTGTACAAATGTAGCATAAAAAAGAGGGCTCAGTTTTTCACTTGCTTCATTATCAAGCCCAACCCTTACATCTATTGCTGCATAATCTACCCAACACAATGTAAGAATACTGGCCTGGTTATCACCCAACAGAATGACCGTCCAAGGCGCAGAACATCCAACATTAGCGAAGAATTGAACAGGCTGCAAGAGAGGTAAGGGTGGGCTCTAATTTGGCAATCACAGGCAAAGCTGTCTTGATTGCTCAAAGACATGTTTATTTCGGCCGGTCAACATCATCGCCCCTCATAAGCCGCCTTTGCTCCCAGCTCTGCTCGTGCACACAGAGCAACATTCCCCATAATGTCCATCCATACATACTCCATACATGCATGCCTGTATACGTCGATCAAGCTCAGGAGCTCATCAGACCAGGCCTCGACCAAGCAAACATCCGGCACGGACGAGGCATCAGAAAAACACCGTGTGGTTCCCAGCTCACGCCACAGCCGAATCCAGGGGAATGGAACGGCAGAGGCTGGCGGCAACGCAGCGGCGGGGAGATACTGAGGCAGCCAACACCTGGATGCTGGGTCCGCGAGTCGGCGACGAGAGCTCGACTGATTTGGTTTAGGGTTTGGGTTCAGGGTTCGGAGTGAGAACTGCGAGCGCGCGCAGACACATAGAGACAGAGGGGGATGAGAGGAACGGCACCGCACCGAGACCAAAACGAAATGCATCGAGACCAACTGAGAAAAATCCATCGACGGCGGCTCAGATCCCGCGCCGGCTGACCAGACCCTCGACCGGAATCCGCCACGGGCCCGCAGCTCGGTGCCCAAGCCCGCGCCGCCGCGGACGCCATCCGCACCGGCGGCAGCCCGCGGGGCCACCGAGCCGATGCGCGACCCGGCGCGGCAGGAGGGGGGGCTGGCACCGAGGAGCGGCGACCCGGCGCGTACCGCCGCTCGGGGGAATGGGCCTGCGCCGGCGGATCCCTCCATCATCGCCGCCGTGCGGAGTGTCAATCGATGCGAATGCGATCATCGGCCGCGGCGGGCGGGACGGGCGGGGTGGGGTGTGGGGTTCGGGTAGAGCGCTCGCTTCGCATGCTCCGCCGCCCTCGCCCGCGCGCGGTGGCCTCACTGGTCGGATTAGTCCGAGCTAGCTAGGGTTCGTCGTCGCCGGCAGGAGAGATCGATCCGGATCTGAAGTCCGCGGCACTCCAGTGGATGGAAGGCGGATGAGGAGGAGGAGGAGGAGGAGGACGGCGAGAGCGGGATCGCCTCCCTTGGATGGGGGAGGCATGGAGGGGCGTGCTCTGGGGAGAGAGAGAGAGGCGGAGCAAAGAGGAAAAGCGCGGAGGAGCACGACGACTGCACTGCCCCCTTACGGCACGGGAGATGCACGTGTCGTGTTGTACTGACTTACTGAGCACGACCAAATAGGGTGGCAATGGCATTTCCGCGAACACGAAAAAGTCAGATAAAATGTTTACGTTTCAAACAACTCTGAATATTTCTTTTGGCTATATACATACGTGTTTGTGTCTTTGACTGTGCCTACAAAGTTTCATGAAAGAAATAGCGTGTGGGTTCTCCTACGAAAATTAAGAATAAAAATATGTGTTGAGAACCTGCTTGTGGCAAGATGGTTAGGAGGGTGGTTGTACCCAACCCACTAGAGTTCAAAACCTAGGTTTGATGCTAGTGTTTCTCATTTAGGCGGAATTTTCTTTATTGGGAGGCGACGTTCCGTCGACAACGAGGCGCCCGTGGTGACTTCGTCAATCTCAAGACCCAACCGCCGACTCAGACTTTCAGAAGCTCATAGGGGAAGGGTGTGCGTGTGTGCGTTCATAGGGGTGAGTGTATGCGCGTGTATGTGAGCGTCTGCGTTGTACTGTGTTTCGCAAAACAAAAACATTTTTTGGAGCACGAATATGTCTTTTCCCTTAAGTCGCGGATAGTTTTGAAATTTTTGAGCTATAAATTGGTCGTATCCACCGTCCGAATAGATAGAAAGAGTTGACCCAGTTTATAAGTGAAATCGGGTAAAAAAAACCATACAATCTGTACAAAAGAAAGACACAAACGAAGCGACCCGCCGCCCACACGACCAAGTCAACAAACGCCACAACAGACACCACCTGCTCCGGGGCCGCCGCCCCGGCGTAACAACCAAATCGACCTTCGCATTGTCGGAAGGTGATCCAGTCATGGTCGACGAACTCTCTGACCACGCAGTCTTCATCCAGGTTGCCACCAAAACCACCTGTACCGGAAACGCCGCCCCGGTGTAGCAACCAGATCGACCTTCGCATTGCCCGAAGACGATCCAGTCAGGTCGACAAACCCTCTGCCCAAGCAGTTTTCATCCAGGTCGCCACCCAAACCCACATTAAACAACGGTTCTGCCTCATAGAACCGTCGTGGCGTGGGGGATAGAGGCCGCCACCTCGACGCACCACCACCTTCCGGAGCCGCCGCCCCGACTTCCACTGCCCACGACCACACGCCACTGCACATCCGTCGCGAAACCGTTGCACCGCGCTGGCCAAGGCCTCCAAAGCGGCGCCTCCAACAAGATAGTGACGAGACCGTCACCGCCGCCCGCTCACGAATGAGCAAAGGTTTTCACCCGGAGAACTTGGAACCACCGTGCGTTAGACGAGGTCGAAAAGCTCCACGACGACGCGATCAAGAAAGGGAACGACGCCGAGGCGCCGCCGTCGTCGGCACCGACCGAAGTCCATGCGAGCTTTCACTCGGAGTTCAACCCGACCGCAAAGTTTCGGCAACAGCAGGATGGCATCCCGGCCATGTCGTCGACCACCAAGCTCCACCTGCCACAGCAGCCTCGGCACCACCTTCCACGGCCGCTGCCATGGCCATGCCCGCTTCAGCGACTTACTCCCGCCATCACCACGCCATGCCAAGGAATAGCACGCCGTCGCCGCACACACATCCTGCGCCTTACGCGCCCTGCACGAGCTCAACCTCGCCTCAGCTCTGGCCCTCCCGCCCAGATCGGGTCCGTCGCCTCCTGCTCGTAGCAACACAACACGTTCCGCAGGCCTCCGCGCAGTTTTCTCCACACGCAACACCCACCTCCAACTGGCTGCTGCTCGGACAGCTTCACCGCGGCCGCACCACAGCGCCGTCGCCTCCAACACAGCTCGCACCGACCTTCCTCCACATCGGGGCCTCCGCCCCCGCCCGCACGAACGACAGACCTCTCGTGCGCGTGCGCCCCGCCAAGCCCATCGGGCGCGCCCGACCTCTGTCGACGGCACCGCAGCCTCCACGCACGTCGCCCACAGCCTGCATCGGCCGCCGCCATCGCCCGAGCCCGCCGGCTCGGCCTCCTCCGCCCTGTCCGGCGCCGCCCCCACGGGCCGCCCAACAACCCGACGAGAAAAAAGAAAACCGCCCCCGACCACCTTTGTGGCAGCCGAGGGGTGCCGCCACCGCCGCGGCCGAGGCCGGCGACGGCAGCGGCAGAGGTGGCTCAGGCGGTAGGGGGCGGGCGGCGGCGGTTCTTGTTGCCCCTAACGCCGCCTGGGGGAGCGACGCGAGGGGAAAAGTTTTCCTCCGTACGAAATATCTCATTCCATGTTTTTTTTTGCATTTTCCACCACATGTATTCAACAAGAACCACATACGAAGTACACGGAAGAACAACAAGCAACAAAACATAGGGGAAAAACGAAACCAGGAGCAACGAGATCGCCGACCACGCCGGCGTCGGAGACGAAGGCGACCACCCTCCAGCTTGCCACTGTCAGGGAACTGATTGCCCTATGAGAGACGCCGCCAAGCCCGTCCGCCGCGCCGCGGCGGAGCTTGAATCGATGAACGGCCGGGGCGAGCGCCCCCCTGACCCATCTACACCACCTTGCCGGAGTCGCCGTCGAAGCCGTCGTCGGAGGGAGTCGAGGATCCCGGCGAGCTCCAAGTTCCGACCAGTTCCCCCGCCAGGACGGAGGCCGCCACTGGATCTGGCAGGGGAACAAGGCACGGCGCGGATCCACCGATCCGCGGGTGCCGGAGAAGCAGACGCGCCGGCCCGGAGCTCCACGAGCGCCGCCGCCGGAGAGGGCACACGCCTGCAGCAAAAACCACGCCAGCGACACCACCGCCTCCACGGCGCCGCCGGCTGCCCCAAAGGAGCCTACCTTATGTACACGCGTGACGCGGGGATCCCCCACCCTCCCGCCGCCGAGGCGGCCGTCGGAGGGCGAGGGATCCGGCGGATCGACGGCGAGAAGGTGGATCGGCCGGGGGATCTCAAAAATCGCCCTTCCGCTACAGTGAAGAGGGAGGGGAAACGACCAGCGCGTCTGAGTATTCTCTCATTCCATGTTTTGCAGATGTAACCGAACCCACATGCGGACCAAAGGTAGCATGTCCAAGTACGGGTACGGTATGGTAGTATGTCCTTGCAAAAATGTCCAAGCTCTATAAACTCATCGAGGTATATGATATGAGTGTTGAAAGTAACAATTAAATACCCAAATGCTAACGAATTGTGTTTGGCTTGTGAGGACATTTAATCGCTTTGGACGAGTCTGAGAGACCAAATTGCATTTCTATGGATTAATCAATGTGAAAATCTAGTGAACTGTACCCTACAGTGTATAGAAGTTTGAACTATAAATGCGTCTGTGTCTTACGAACTACACGATTTTGATGCAAAGTGGCATGCACGCATATGTTGGTGTCAGTATTGACCCCACTACAACGAGTAAAGGTTAAATACAACATCTGGATACAAACTACTCCCTCCGTTCCATTTTAATTGAATCCAATATAGATGTATCTAGTATTACAATATGTCTAGATACATTCGTTTTGAAGTCAATTAAAATGGAACGGAGGGAATACTAGTTGACACTTCATACATTCTAAAATTATCTATTAGTTTCACATAAACCATATCTAGAAATATTTTGTCGAGATATTTCTCAGATTTGTAACCCTAGGGGCTGCCGCCGGTGCGGAAGGCGTCCGCGGTAGCGCGGGCTTGGGGCCCGAGCTGCGTGGCCTGTGGCGGATTCCGGTCGAGGGTTTGGTCAGCCGGAGCGCCATCTGAGCCGCCGTCGATGCATTTTTCACAGTTGGTCTCGATGCATTTCGTTTTGGTCTCGATGTCGTTCCTCATTTCCGCCTCATCCCCCTCTGTCTCTATTTGTCTCTGCGCACGCAGTTCACACTCCAAACCCTGAACCTAAACCATATCTAGAAACATTTTGTTGAGATATTTGTCAGATTTGTACCCCTAGGGGCTGCCGCCGGTGCGGAAGGCGTCGGCGGTAGCGCGGCCTTGGGGCCCGAGCTGTGGGGCCTGTGGTGGATTCCGATCGAGGGTTTGGTCAGTCGGAGCGCCATCTGAGCCGCCGTCGATGGATTTTTCACAATTGGTCTCGATGCATTTCGATTTGGTCTCAATGTCGTTCCTCATTTCCGTCTCATCCCCTCTGTCTCTATTTGTGTCTGCGCGCGTAGTTCACACTCCAAACCCTGAACCTAAACCATATCTAGAAACATTTTGTCGAGATATTTGTCAGATTTGTACACTCTAAAAATTATAAGAAGTTCACTAAATATTTATGATACTACAAACATGATACATCCAAAAATATGACATGGTTAGTTGATAACATTGATTTGCTAAGATTTATGGTAGAATCCATTTGTTAAGCATCCCAAAGCAACAATAAAAAAATAAAAATAAATGAAATTTGGTCTGGCCCTACCAATATATCTGTAATGATAAACATTTAAACATGACTATCATGTACCTTGATAAATATGAGGGCGTACACATTGTTAATTTTGATAATTAAACTAAAAATATTATTCAACATACTATGTGGGTTATTATGTATAAAGACAAACAATGTATATTTAACGACAAGAGGCGTTATGATGTAGTAAAAATATTTAGTATAAATCGGCATGTCTGGACCGAATTTGATGGCACATTGAATCACAACTACCAAATCAATCGTTGATATGAATTCTTGGTAGTTTGGTGATCTCTTTGTCATAATCTTATAAAAACACAGTGTTGGCTTATCTTTATTTTGTGCACGTAGTGTGAGTATCTATATATCAAGTGTACAGTTGAGATAATATCGAAGAAGAAAGGCCAAATGCGACCCACAGATGATTGTCACACGCCACTGATGTGCCGTTCAACTAGGTGATTTGCAGTGGTTGTATGTGCTCCACGCCTCCACACCTAGTTGCTCGTGTGTCTCTCAGACCTTTTATATGAACAATTCATTTTGAGCTATTCAATGAAACAAATTACATATTTCTTGTCGATTTAGTTGGGCTCCAAAAGGTTAGTGAAACAAACAATAATGTGAGAGAATTTTGGGCCTTCCAAGATTGGATAACCATTATTGGTGATTCAGTACAAATATCCAATAAAATTGGTAAATATCGATATAAATATTATATTAACCTTAAAAAAATAGATGTGCTTACGACATATCACCGTATTATGTTGACAATCGAGGAAAACTTCTCATAGTTTCCCCATGTATTTTGAATCCTTTAATTAGCTTCTAGATTTTTCTCTCTTATCGACACAATAGTCACCATATAGTTAGTTGGCATGAGAGGGTGTCCAACTTCAACATGAGGGTGAAAACCGATGCAGAAGGAAGAGAAAAGATAGCCAACCAAAAAGATTACACGAAACAAGGATTATGATGATGGACCCAAGCTGGGTAGATGAGAAGGAAGAAGCCTCTTTGACATTGGTCATGTAGACATCTTGGCATGAAGTGGCAAGGAGCTTGGTGGAAAAATAATGGAGGGTGTGTGTGATGCTCAATGTGTTGGGGCAATTTGGACGATTTTTGCTTATTCATGATCTTTACATTTGTGATGCACCATGTGGTATGACGATGAACTGTTTTGGATAACATGAGGAGTATTTTCCTTCATAGAGCAGATTATGTTCAAATTTGAAAATTGAAACATGGATTTGAAAATATTGTTTAATCATGTGTCATAGAAACATATAGGTTTGCACTATTATGGAGGTTATATTGAGTTTAAATATGAAGATTATAATTACAAATAGAAGATAAGGTAAGAGAAAAGATAACAAATGGTTGCAAGAATCTTTCAAAATACCCATTGCTTATCACCGTAATTATTATTATTATTATTGGGGAATTTTTTCAAGGATCTTTCTTAAAACCATTATAAGAAATGGAATACAAGGAATATGTTAGAGTTGCTCTTAGGCCGAGTCGATGTTGATTAAGTGGTGCTAATCATAACATGTTTGCAATGGCGCAAAATATTGCTTTGTAAAATACATAGACAGCATAAAGGTTTAGCGTTAATCATTACTGAACTTGCGAGGCGGACGTAACGCCGACATGAGAGTGGCGACCACGACAAAGTAGGAGAGATGAGATCATGCTGGAGTGATTAGTATTGGGGTACGGTGGAAATTAAAATGTTGCAGAACTCCTAGCAAAATCCTTTCTGGTCGATGTTTACAAAATCTGTAAAACTCATAAAGACAGCGTAAAATGTGCACGGAGAACTCAAAGAGTTTGAGAGCAGGCTGCCAAATTGCCTTCCAAATTCTGAGATGGCATACGAGTGATATGCATAGAACCCTGAAATTCCCGGTACCAAAACTGAACATTACAGGATCCTGAAAACCAGTCAGATTAACTGAACATGTTGTCCTAATCCGAACCTTGCTCATGTAACCTACAGCGCTAAGTCTGAATTCTGGTGGAGTATGCACAGCTTCACTGGCTATAATTGCTAACTAGTACTCCTATTCCACGGTCACACATCCCAGGCTTACCATTGATTGATGGCCATACCGCCCCAAAATCCACCTTCAGTGCTTCGTCTCCTTCGTCTGTAATCATGTACTGCCGATGATCAATGTCGACAAAAGTATACGAATTCCTTCGACAATGTCATCATCTGCACAATAGTTTCATAGACAAGAACAGTGAGGAACTCACAGTAATCAGGCCGACACTGAAGTGCGATCGGTGCTTACTGCAACTCGTCGCCGTCGTCGTCCTGCCGAAGCGCCATCTTCGCGGTGTCCTTCCAGAGCGACGCCTCCATCTCCTTGTCGAAGAGCCTCCTCTCGGCGCGCCGCAGCGCGGCCTCCAGCTCCTCGATCCGGTCCTGGTTCCTCTGGTGGAGCAGCTCGTGCAGCCTCCTCTCCAGCTCCACAGCCGAGACCCCGCGGTACCTAGCAACGTCTTCATCGTCATCGTCGTCGTCTTCGTCATCATCATCATCGTGACCATGGTCATCGTCGCCGTCGTCTTCCGCCAATCCTTGCCTGTCGTCGTCCGACGCCTCCGCCGCGTCGTGCTCCTCTTCCGGCGCTAACAACGGCGGCGTGTCCGCGCCGTAACTGACACGAATGCGCTCGAGCGCGACGTGGAACTCCTCCTCCAGCACGTCCTCCGTCGACCTCCTGCGGCTCGACACCACCTCCGCGCCCGAGGACGAAGCGGCCAGACGATGACGATGGTCCTGGGAGCGATCGTTCGCGGCCCGCGGCTCGTTCCCGTCGGTGAGGCAGCTCGAGGCGGCGGACTCGACGTTGCGGGCCACGACGCGCCCTCGTCGCCCCCGCCGGTGGTGGTGGTCGCGATGGCGTGCCCTTTGAACTCCGCCAGCAGCGTCTCCATCTCCGCGCGCACCTTGGCCATCTTGCTGAACTCGTCGGACGTCTTGGCGAGGAGGAACACCAGGCCCAGGCCGACGCCAATGTCCACGGGTCTCGCCTCGCCGCCGCCGGTGCCGCTGCCGCTGACCTCGGCCGCGCATGCTGGAAATTGACAAATTGTTCATCAAATTGAATTTTAACGTATTCTGGATGCCAATTTATCAAAAATTGACAGCAATCAAAAACGATTCCTGCAACGAGTAACGAGCTCTGCTTCTGCCACGCACCTGGGGTAGACGAGGATTCCTCGGGCTCGCCCTTCTCCGCCGCGACCTCCTCCAGCTCCTCCGGCTGCCGCCCCTTGGCGCGTCCGCAGTTCCGCCCGAGCCGGGCCACCCGCGCCCACCGGAACCGGGGCAGCAGCGACCTCGCCGCCGCCACCCCCCGCGGCGTTCTCGTCCCCTCCCTCCCCTCGACCCCGAGCTCCTCGCCTTCGTTGAGGTAGTCGAGGATCCTCCTCCTGCTCGTCGACGCCCCCTCAGACCCCATCGGGACTCGCGCCGGTGATGATGCTGCGAATGGGAAAGCCGAGTCTTCTCCGGAAACGAGACCCGAGGCGATGCCGGCCGAGGAGCGGTTTTCAAACGGGAGCGGGTATAGCGGTCGTGTGAGGAGGTCACGGTGGGACCCGCGGACAGCGACTGATCTATTGCCGTCTGCTGTATGTTTCGATAATATTTTTTGAGGGGAATATTTATTTATCATTCTCTTATAAAAATATTATTCTCAGATAGGAAGATGATGAGATGGGACGGCATTATTGTGAGGTTTTGTTTTTTAACAGAGTTTTGGTTGGTTTGTTTGTTTAGAGGTCGATCGGATCGGCTGAGATGGAGTGTGGATTGCAGGTAGGTCAGGCGTTGCGCGGTTTGATTTGAAACCTTGGCGTTTTGCCTCTGTCGGGCTCACTCACTCACACACACCCGTTGCTTTGCTCGGCAACGTAAGTCCGACGACGAGCTCAGCTAGCTAGACTGCCAAGTGCCAACTGACGGAGCAAAGCAAGCTTCCTGTTTCGTTTTTCTCACGAGCGAGTCATACAGATCACACTCATCGGCTTGCACGCAGCGGCGGACGCAGGAATTTTTTTTGGTGGGCACACTCCACAAAAAATTGGCAAATGACAATATAAATAACAAATTGATTCATGACAATGTAGATTAATTCATATTTCTCAAAGTTGTGGATTCCAATGCAAAATAGTTCGAACACATACATAAAGTATTACATGATAAAAGATAGCATAAATAGAAGATTACATCACTATGATTTTTTTGTAACTCTACGTTCTCGCATTGCCATGAAAGTTTCAACAATCACATCTTCACTTACTTTCAAGAACATTTCTCGCTCAACAAATGTCACTAAGCAATGGTTCAAGAGCTTATCACCATGCTATTTCTCATCTTATTCTTCACAAAACTCATGGAAGAAAATATCTTTCAACAAACGCCGTTGCCACCGGTAAGATCAATATCAATTTGAGAGTAAGTAGACCAAATCATAAACAAGATGCTTTTTGGTTTCAACAAGCATAGTAGAGAGCTCACCAAGATGATTCACACATTTGAACCTATCATCTTTTCTCATATCATCAATAAAGGTTTCAAGTTGGAACTCAAGTCTTATCAACTCCACACTTGATATGTCATTGGGATAGAATTGGGCAAGCCGCATTACCTTTTGTGCATCATAAGAAGCAAATGAATTTGATGGATTCATAGCCGACATGCAAATAAGCAACTCCATATTAACCTCATCAAACCGATTGTCAAGCTCTTGAATAATTTGATCAAGGACACCAAGAAATACTTCTCTTCTATAACGATCATCATTTGTTTTTTTTCATAATACCGATGTGATCTTCCATGAGCCACATATTGATCATCCGGTGATGGAACTTCAATGCCATGTTTGTTGCAAAACAATGTCACCTTTGCAAGAAATCCTTCCCATCCATGAGACCTCATACGACGAAGTTTATTCTTTGCCAACGCAACAAGAGCCATTGCATTAACAATATCTTGATCCTTCTTTTGCAAAGCTTGAGACAAATCATTTGTGTACCCAAGAATAACAAGCATCAAGTTAAGATTGAAAACAAAGTCAAATGATTCAAATGCTTGAGCCACTCCACGTATTCTTGTCCACTCACCCTTTTGTGAATGGATCTTTTCCAATCCTCACAAGTACTTCAACAATTGTGGGGTACATATCAACAATGTTGCAAATAGTTCTAAAATGAGAGCCCCATCGAGTATCACCGGGTCTAGATAAACCCATTTCTTGATTCAATCCACTTCCACTTTCAATTTCACCCATTTCAAGTGCTTCCAAGAGTTTTTGAGCTCTCACATCTCGAAGCATATCATGACGCTTGCAAGAAACTCCAATAATATTGAACAAGTAAGAAACATGATCAAAAAACCATATACAGCTTCATTATCCTTTGCCACGGCAATAAGAACCAATTGAAGTTGATGTGCAAAGCAATGGACATAATAAGCACATGGTGACTCTTTCATGATCAATGTTTTCAATCCCTTAATCTCCCCTTTCATGTTGCTAGCCCCATCATATCCTTGCCCACGAATTTGAGTGGGAGTCAAACCATTATCTTTTAGCAAGGCTAGAATTGCAACCTTAAGTGACATAGAAGTAGTATCGGAAACATGCACTACTCCAAGAAACCTCTCACACACTCTTCCAAATTTATCAACATAACGAACACAAAGAGCAAGTTGTTCTTTGTGAGACATATCACTTGACTCATCGGCTAGAATTGCATAGTGGTCCATGCCAATATCTTCAATAATTAGTTTAGTAGTTTCTTCCGCACAACATTTAATAATGTCACGTTGTATCCTAGGACTATTCAAGATGCAATTTCCGGGAGCATTCTTCAAAACAACCTTATCAACCTCTTCATTATTTATAGCAAGCCATTGTAGAAGCTCAAGAAAGTACCCTTGTTGGTTGATTCTTCACTCTCATCATGTCCACGGAATGCCAATCCTTGATTTAAAAGATACCTCAAGCATCGAAGGGAATAAGTGAGCCTTTTCTTGTAAAGAAGTAGATCCTTCTTGCACACCTTCACAATAACATTATCAATCTTGGTGTTTGGTGCGACAAATAAGTTGTACTTCTC
Source organism: Poa pratensis (assembly GCA_947311845.1). Taxonomy (NCBI): domain Eukaryota; kingdom Viridiplantae; phylum Streptophyta; class Magnoliopsida; order Poales; family Poaceae; genus Poa; species Poa pratensis. Next base: position 28,728,476 of record CAMZMU010000041.1, read on the forward strand.
TTGAGCTTGGTTGTGAATGCTAGAGACACCACCCACATGTTTCTTAAATGCTTCGGGTCTTTTCCAATCTCTATAACCATTGGCAACAAAGACATCTCCTCCGGGACCCCCATTAGTTCTTCCTTTGAACAAATAACACACAAAGCAAAAAGCCGCATCCTTTCCGATACTATATTCTAGCCAATTGTACTTCATAAACAAAGCACATGTGAAGGATCGGTTTCTACCATATATATCATGTGAAGGAAAAGCATGCTCATATGGTTGGCATGGACCTTTTAGGATATATCCTCTTCGAACATCATCTTGATCATTCACATCATATCTTGATATAGGAATTCTTTCACCCGGATCATGTGGAAGGAAGTGAGAATCATATGTCCTTGTAGACGGTTGTTGGGGTGATGGTGGATTTGATGTAGTCTCTTCCATCTCCGTTTCACTCTCAATCTCGAATCGGATTGGATCGGAGGTGCGGAATCAATACACACCAACGCAAGCCCACTATCTTCGGTGTGTGAATTATCCACCACCATCTTCTTTGCTTCATGTTTCTTAAAAAGAGACGCAATAGTGCTATCCCTCTTCTTCATGATGAATTCTACAATTAGAAGCAAATTGAATAAATAACACATACAATCAATAGTTTGCTAGTGCCTAGTTGGAGACAACAAAATTGTTAATTTACACAATATATAGCAAATTATGGTTATCAATTTACACAATATACAACATATTGTCAATTTACACAATATATATCTATTAGCAAAAATGATGTTAATTTGCTAGCAAAGCAAACAACATATACAATAAATAGCAAGGCAATTTACATATATACAGTAAATAAATCTACTAGCAAAACCGCCGCAGTGCATCACTCGTCACTCACAGTCCACAGCCCTCTACGTCGTCCGGCGGCCGACGCCGGCGGGGGCGGGGCAGGGAGGGGCCGAGGGGGCGGGTGCGGCGGCAGAAGCTGCAGATCGAGGCGGGAGACGGCCGAGGGGCGAGGGATCGAGGTCGAGGGGGCGCGGCCGGCGGCACAAGCTGCAGATCGAGGTCGAGGCCTCGAGGGTGCCGTCCGGTGGCGGAGGCACGGCCGGCGGCAGAGAAGGCCAGCAGCAGTCGGCGGACGGGCGGAGAACTGCTAGGTCGAGCCGTCGAGGTCGAGGACTCGAGGTCGTCCTCTGCGCTGGCTCTGCCTGTTGCCTGGTCGTGGTCGAGTGGTCGACTGCTCGTGGACGACGGAAATATGCGGGGGGGGGGGGGGGGGGGTCCAAAGTTTTTCCAAAATTCTGGGTGGGCCCACCCGCTGCGTCCGCCACTGCTTGCACGCAAAGCAAACGAGTATTTTTTTTAAAAGTTACTACTATATCTTGACTATGTTATATCTTGTACAATCAAAAAACCATTTTGGATTAAAAATAGTCGGTGCACAAGAGAACATAACCACGTCTATGAGTAAGTTATAATTTCTCACCAAGTGACGGACGTCCTAGCAGATAAATATAATCAAAGGAACTGATGATCTGAAATATCAGAGAACATTTTGAACAATGGTACTGCGTCCGATCCGAAAAAAAGTACTCTCTCCGTTATATTGTATAATATAAGATGTTTTAGTAGTTTTCCACATGAGAACTTACATGTGGCATGATACTTAGGATGGTAGTTGTATATATCCCAGACCACCAGAGTTTAAACCCCAGGTTTGACGCTGGTGTTTCTCATTCAGGCGAAATATTCTTCAGTGGGAGGCGACGTTCCCGACGACAGCGAGACGCCTGTGGTGACTTCGTCAATGTTAAGACTCGATCCGCCGGCTCAGTATTTCGGAGGTGCTCATAGGGTAGCGTGTGCGTGTCTGCGTTCATAGAGGTGAGTGTATGCCGTTTATGTGAGCGTCTGTATTATACCGTGTTTCGGAAAAAAAGAGTAGTTTTCCACATTCACTTGTGCCTACACATTTTAATGTACGTTTACACTCATTTTGATCTGAATCTCTACAATAAATGGGCCACCTAAATCATCTTATATTGGGAAACGGGGGAAGTATCGTCTTGTAATTTATGCTTGATTACTTTATTTTCAGAGCGTTTAATACAAATCGGAGGGAGTACTACTACGGTAGACGTACGTGAGAGGGTGCGCGCTCACAGGGGAGGGCCGGAGGCGGCAACAATCGCCATGCGGTACGTACGGCGACATGAGACCCGACGATATAGATGGGTTTGTGTGGTAGAAACGCGCCGTGCTGATCGATGGAGGCGTCCGCGCCAAGTGCTGCTGGCTGGAGTTGACAGGCGACAGGCCGACAGGAGCGTGACGGACTGGGCGCTCATTTATCCGGAGTGGATGCTGACGGATAATGAAACTGGACGCTGGATTTAGGCTTGAATCTCCTCCGCCCGGCCTTTCTATTTCCAGAATCCAAGACAGGTCACCACTCAGCAGTTAAAAAATTGTTTCGAACCCCATTCTCAGCCTCACGGCCGTGGACCATGTCCCCGCTTCATTCTATATATATCGGCGTTCAGCGGCCGGTTCGCTCACCGGTTACCTGAAAGAGGACGCAGAGCACGCGACGACATGGCAGGACAGAGTTTAGTTAATGGAGAAGAAGATACTGGCATGCGGGACGACCAGACCAGACGAGACAGCAAGAGTCTGCCATGTCAGCATCGCGGAATATGGGATCGTACCGACAATCGTCTGCGATCGATATATGCTTTACAGCTGTGTACGCAGTTGCATGAGACAGAGGTGGATGGGCATGGACGCCGCTTCTGACTTCTGAGACGGATAGTATGCATGCCGGCCACAGGAAGAAGAAGAGGCCCGCGCCGGCTTGTTTCTGTGGTAGGAAGGCGTCGTGCCGAGGTGTCCGCGCGAACTGCCCTGCTGGACTAGAGCGACACGGGGACAAAGGAATCCAGCAAGGCGGGGAATAGACCGGCCGCCTCTATTTTAGTATTCGGTCTGGATAAGATAAGAACAGAGGTTTTGGCACTGTTCGTCCAGTGCTTCGTTTGCTTGACAGACATTATTGATTAAGTAAACAAACGTCCAGTGAGTGGTTATCGGGCATGACTAGAAATCATGTGGGCTTTGCCCGCGCATCCTGCCGACCACGCATTCCTTTTTTTTCTCAATACCTCTCGCTAGTATTATTTTTGTTTATTGTGCCACTTCTGTTACTCGACATGGGCTGTATCAGTTTGCCGTTTGCTGCGTGGGCTTTAGGCCTTCCAAAACGTGTTCGATGCTCAAAAGGTTGCCAACACATCACGGTGACTAGAAAAAAATCTGAGGCCACTTCTGCTACCTATCTGCTAGCTAGTAGTATTATTTTCGTTTATCGGGCATGACTAGAAATCATGTGGGCTTTGCCCGCGCATCCTGCCGACCACGCATTCCTTCTTTACATTACCTTTCTGCTAGTACTTTTTTTTTGAGAATTACTATTTTAGTTTATTGTGCCACTCCTGTTACTCGACATGGGCCGTAACGGTTGCTGCGTGGGCTTTATATGTATCTCGGTTTCCGCCTGTGCTGCCACAACTCTACGGCCTGCTAGGGCGGGAAAGTATCCATTCCTTTTTTTTGACATTGAAAGTATCCATTCCTGCACCAAAGCTATTGGCGCACCATGCACCCACGTCGGTTCACAATTTTTAAAATGTCAAAATATCTATAAACGGGCATACATAATACTCATATAACATGTCATAAAAATTCAAATACGAATTCATAACGGATCAAGAAACAAAATACTCCTAAGTTTAAAACTACAACACTTGTCACTGAATTGGAGGTAGCAAACAAGACTAACAATGAATAGTGCTAAATGGATCTCTGGTTTTGAATAGGAAAAAGTTCAAAAAAAAAAGTTACACGAACTTGTCAATCCCGTTCTATTTTGAACCCTGAACATGTTTGGCACACCAGAAATTTTTTCAACCTTGACCGGGATCTGACACTGAGCTTCACGGGATTCCCCCTGGTGCTTTGAATGGCCGCTCTGGCCATTTTTTAGCTGCTCAGTCATCGCCCTCATGTCTCTTCGCCCCGATACATCTGCCATTTCAGGTGTTTTTTAGATGTTGCCACATCTCCCTTGTCTCTCGCCCGTCCTATCATCTCGTCTCTCACTCCAATTTTTTTGCTTCCTAGCAGTACACGATTTGGATAGAAAGTGCAGTGCATGCATATATCGGTGTCTAACTATTGACCCTAGGCCCGACAAGCGAAGGTGAATTTCGTCATATGGGAACACACTACTAGTCGACACTTCATACAGTAAAAACTATCTACCAGTTTCACTTAAGAAGGATAATCTTTGTATTCTAGAAACCAATGTGGAGTTATCTGTCAGATTCGTCAGCTTTAAAAAAGTATACCAACTTTAGTTTTTATTTAGTGATATTACGTAACATATGATACATTCAAAAGAAATATGTCATGATATGATAACATTTATGTGCTAAGATTTATGGTGCAATCCATTTGCTAATATCCCAAAGAAAATAGAAAATAACTTTTTTGACAAAGTAAGGTTTTAGTTTAGCCCACCAAATTATATTTACAATGATAAATATTTTGACGTGACTAACATGTACCTTAATTAGGATTTGAATTTTGATAACTAATTCTCAAAAAGTTATAAATATAGTATGTCATTGTTATATATAAGGACAAACAATGTAGTTTTAGTGACAAGAATTGTTATGCTTAAATAAAAGTGTTTAGTATAAATTGGCAGGTTTGGACCCGATTTCATGGCACACTGAATCACGGTTAAATCTGGAAATAGTTAGAGAACTGCATCTTACCTAAACCAGACCCATACGTATATTTATCTAATCCCGAACCTAGCCAAGCCCATTTAATGCGAATTTCATACCAACCAAACCTATGCCCGCTCCATTTCCTAACTAAACCGAACCACACCTGAGTGCACACCCATGATTTAAACCAAGTGGGCTCAAAACCATTTTCATTCACTGCCGTGTAGGGGAAACAAGGAACACGTTTCCTGCAATCGTGAATTGACCTCGTTGCCATCAATACAACATCATAAACTAGCAGGTGTCGCGTAATCACATTTCAACAATGTTGTCTGATAATCATTTTTTGGCTCACAGGCCACACAACTATACGTAGACTGGCACTAATGACAGTGAGTAATAACGAATATAAGTAAAAGGGGTCCGTTAGATGTCTTCAGTCTGCAGCAGGACCGTCAGTTTACTGAATCATTTGAATGTTGTCGGCACTGGTAACTGAAGGAAGTAGTAGAGACCGATAGAACTCCTAGTGCTATTATAATTAATAGGTTTTGAGAATTCCTGCTAAGGAAAGTTAGCCCTTATATATCTTCATTGACGATGTCTTTCTCACTAACCACCCCAAAAGATCCCTCGTGTCATTGTTGTTTCATAGAAAACGGAGGAAGTATCTGGAATTGCCTCAGTACCATCAATACAGCTTCATAAACAGCAAATTGCTGCTGCACTTTTAGAATCATACACCGTATATATGTGCTCAAGTACTATACCTATGAAACTGTAGAGAACCTACTCATTTTTTGTTTTAAGAACATGCAAGATTACATGTCATGTCATTAAGATAAGAGAGACTACAATCGTTGTTGTTACAAGTTTTACAGAGAACTGCCCGCTAACAACTCTGAACAATTCGGTAAAAAAAAACCCTCTGAACAATTACTCCTCTCACCTCTCCACAGTCTGCCTACCAAAGCTGAACTCTTTGATGTATCTGAAGATGATATCCTCTGTTCCTGCACACGATCCAAGTTGCGGTTGTTTGTTTCCAGCCATACACGCCTACAAACTGACACGAGATCTCCACTGACACTGCAATGCATAGCGACGCAAGCTCTTTTCTCTTCCTCTTGGGCCGGCAAACCAGCTAGACCACCATTACCGGAGGTACTATCCTGTCGAGGAACAAACCAGCTGAACCCGGTATCCGCGTCTGTTAGAACCCTGAACCAAATGGCTCTAATCATGGGGCACTACACCATCAAGTGGTCAATGGATTATGCAGCCTGATCGCAGACCAAGCATTTGTTTTGCCATTTTCAAAAATGAAAAACGGAGCTGCTTGCTCTAGTTTCTACTACGAGTGAAGGACTGAAGTGTCACCACCAGTCAACATGCATGCTCCCATCGATCAGCTGGATGAATTGTCTAGGCTTGGCACGTCCCCGTCGACCGGACCTTCCAACCTCGCCGGTGCGGAGACCGTTCTCTCTCGTTCTCGAGGTCCAGCTCGGCGGTTTAGCCAGCCAGCCAGATAGCCACGGGTGCGATGTGATTGATGTTAATCTGGTCAAGTACAGCAGGGAAACTAATTAGTAATGGATTCATGAGTCCACCGCGTTGTGCCTGCTGCCTGCCTGAACCTGGCGATGCTTTTGGATGTGATCGTCGAACCTGGAGACGCTTTTGGATGTGCAAACAAGGCCTATTCGAATTTGTGGGTATTTGAAATTTGAATTTGTGGAGTCGAGCTATTTGGAGCGTCTATTGGGAGTGACCGGTGGGACGGGCCGCTCCCAATAAGTTGTTGCCGGCGCGTCCATCAGTACCTGCCCGGCAACTTTATAAGACGCTCTATTGAGCACGCCGGTGAAGATGTTCTAATCTGGTCAAGTACAGCAGGAAAGCTAATTAGTAATTAATGGATCCGTGAGTCCACCCCGTTGTGCCTGCTGCCTGCCTGCCACCGGATTGCGACTCATCACGACGCCGACTTCAGAAGCTTCTGATCTCAATCGCTAGCTAGCTAGATAGAGACGCTGTGGTGGTCTTGTCTTAGTTTCAACGACGTAACACATCGACCGGAGAAAATAAGCCCCGGCTGACTTGTACTGCGCACGAGCTCGATCTATGCATGTGCCATGTGGCATATGATTCGGTCTCAGAGTCCTGGAACTAAGTGACTGCGCTAAACCACTCACCAACTACTCTCTCCGTTTTAAATTAGATGATTTCAATTTGTACAAAAGTAGATGTATCTAGACATGTTACGAGTCTAGGTACATCTACTTTTGTACAAATGGAAGTCATCTAATATGGAACAGAGTGAGTAGTAGTCTTCCTAGCTACTCCATATTAGTGCTTAATATGTTAATCGCAGTGGTTAGGATAAGTAAGTGAAAGGAAACATTAGCTCTGGCCGTCGAGGCCAGCGTGGACGAGGTGACGACGAACGATTGACTGGACCGCGGCGGCGCCGCCAGCACGTGCTTGACCATTCGCGACTGCTTCCAGTCCACCGTCGCGGCAAGTAGAAACAAGACGAGGAGATGAAAGAAGCCCAGCAACGTCATGGGCCCCGCGTCAGACCCCGATCCACCACCCAGGCTGCTTCCGTTTCCTGGCCCCACACGCTGACAACTCACTTATTTGATTCTCGAGTAGACTACTGGTGCAACTGTTGTGCACGAGAACCATGCATTGTTCGTGCGTGCAAAGCTGAAATCGTACTGTTTGCTTTTGTAAACGACCCCGGTTTTATATAGAGAGACATGTCCAGTAGCGGAGATATAAAGCTACCGAGATACACAACAACTATATCCGGAATAGATCATGTCTAAAATAGATTTTCATGGCATTCACGGTGCTGAAGAAAGTCATGTTGGCTGTGCTCGGAGACTTGTAATGACAGAGAGGGTTTTTGTCACGGTGCTAATTACTTCAGTTTTTGTAAGCATTTTTAAAGGGGATTGAAATTGTGGTTCTTTGTATTTGATTCAGTTTGAATGCAAATAGTGATGTTAAGTTCAAAAATCATCATTACTTCTTGGTCCTATACTTATAAATTGTTATGATGATGCTGATCCGACAGCCATCTGTACAACCTGATTTTTCAGATTGAATGTGTCATACTTATAAATGGAATCTCACGACTTATTGTTTTTATTGCTTACTGCAATTATCTAGCCAACTGCTTAGATATTGAGTTAATATTCCTTACCATTCACATAGTATATACTAAGAATCGACATTCCTTTATGCTGGCCATCTTCAGACTGCAGTTGTGTTTTGCACAATAAATTACACTTATAGTGAAATTTGGCAAGCTTGTGCAGCTGTGCCTACCTTTTAGTAGTTGATATGGTTCAGATGGATTATCATATTACTTCTATTTCGTTTTCGTTGTCACGACAATATATCACATAAAAAGTTATATACCATGTACTTACTTGGAATACCTGTTTCACTTAATGATGCTCTCTTGAATTAAAACAGTCAACTATCTTTTGTTGCAATGCAGAGTGGTAGGCAAGCCATATTGCAGATTAAGAGTTCAGATAATACTCAATCGGGATCAGAAAAGCAGGAAGATAAATCCCCTTTACAAGATTTCTTCTCAGCATTAATTTTCTGAATATCTCTACTACAGATGTCGTTTGATCTCCTTCCAACATGTCCCACTAATACGTTCTAACATTCAGTACATCCCATTGTGTAGATTATTTCTGACAGGCTCTTTTTTAGAAGCTTTGCAAGGCCATTTGAGTTACCGCCTTAGTTTTTTAGATATTTTATTTTGCATAGGGTCACAGTTATACGAAGTACAGTATAATGGTTCATTGAACAATCTACCTTAACACTGGCATATTCTATGATTCTTCGACTTAGCTGTGAACATTTAGGTGTTGAATATGTTTATCTAAACTGTAGTTCTATTTAAATTATCTCAGTGAGTGATATACTCTTATTTATCGTACGCATGCATTGGATGTCTCTTGGATCAGCAAGCACGAATCTAAAAAAAAAGGATCAGCAAGCACCTGGGTTGGGTGGCGTGGCAGCTGAGCGACCAAGCGAGAGCTATTTTATTTACTACGCTTGCATTGGTCACTTCCGCTGATGCTGCAGCCACCTTTGCCATCAAGTCACAGTAGTTATCATCATGTTCTTCCATTCAGTGTACCATTTAAGAATCTACTCTTCAGAATCTGGATTTAGCAAGGATGATCAGTTCTCCTGGTACTATGCTTCAGAATCCAAATGAATATCATGTGCTCGGCAATGAATTCATGTATGTAACAAATGATCGCCTTGCAATCTCCTGATCTTGGGATTAAAATGAAAACCTTCATGCTGAGCATTCCCTCCATCTCCTATATATATGTACGAGGACGGAGCGGTAGGCGTGGTTGTTTCTGCATTTATGGAAGGAGCTATGTACTCTGAAAGACTATGTATAAACCTATCTATGTAGGACCAATTTTCTTTGTGCTATACCTCAATATTCACTACTATTTTTAATATGTTTCTGTATATGCTCTTCATCTGATGTATTTTGTTAACTCTGATTTCATTTTCTTTGTTTATACTCTATCTAGGGCGTAAGAATGACAGTTCACAAAGTATTTTACCCGTAGATCACCAATGTGAAAGACGGGTGGAGACCATTGTGCTTTGCTCTAAAATTGTGTTACTACAATGTCATATCATTGATGTTTGTTTTAACGTTTTACCCATTGTCAAAGACGGGTGGCGCACGGCAAGCCGCGCCAGGGGATCTAGTACTCTTTCAGCACGAACCTCACGTACACATTTGAAGTTGATCGCAGGTGTGAACTAGGAATCCTTTTCGGTTAGCATGCAGGCAAGAGTACGGTATCCAAATTAAGTTAATCTAATGATGCATGCATGGGCATGGATCGATGCATCGAATCTCCAGGTAGCTACATTCTTTTCACATCTCTAACACGTGCATTAGTACACCTGCATATAGCATGATTGGATGAACTATGATTAGATGTTTAGCTACCACTAACTAGTTTTAAATTGAAACTGAGCTCACCGACGAGAACAGAATAATGGTTGGATTAGTATTGGCCAGACAGATGTGTTACGTGGAACAGTTTTTTTTTTTTTTTGCGAATAAGCCCAAAGGCTATTATCTCACACCAGCGCTTAAGAAACATCCTCACAAAGAAAACGAGTGGAATAAATTTATCTCCTAATTAATTAGTGGCCGCATCTGAATGTACTGTGGAAATAAAGAACGAAGTTAGTTTCTATAACAACTGAGTATATCGTTCCCTTTCTCAAAATTCTAGCAACCATTCTTCAGAACCATTTGCCGCACCCCTCCTTGCGTTCTCGCGAAATTCTAAATTTAAAATTTTGAATTCAAAATTTCTCCAGAACTCTTTATTAGGGTTTAATGCATCTGAATGATTGTATTGCAGTTGTCTGGCCTTGCCGCTATCACGGGTTTGAGAGCCATCATTATTTTTTGCATTATAACGTGTATTTGTATCGATCCAACAAATTAATGCTGAAATCAGAACTTGAACCATTGACTTCTAAGGGGGAATGGTGTAGTGTTGCCCATGCCTTATCGATTAAACATATTAATGCTGAAAATCAGAGCTTGGAGGTCGCTTTCCTGGTTCAATTTGGAGATCTGGTCACTGAGCGGTAACCGGATTTACCAACAGGCAACCAAAACCTTGCTAGACCTACATTTAGAAGAAAAAAACGAAGTGATATATATATATATATATATATATATATATATATATACCTTATTAATTTTTTTTGACTGGAACTACGGCGGGTTTTGGCCAGCCTGAACTTTTATTATGAAACAGCCAAAGCTTTGCAAGCTAGAATTACTAAAGAAGGGTGTGAGAAAAAGAAAAAAGAAAGAAAAAATAAAAATAAACTTAGAAAGACAACATCCAATGTTCGGGGGGGGGGGGGGGGGGGGGGTCAATGAGATTACACAAATATAAGAGAGAGCCTTTTGTCGAAGGATCACGACATCTATGTGTCCGAAGAAGCACATCAGATATGCATTTATTTGTTGTTACCCAGGGCGGGTCATCGACGACATTGAAGACGAGAGAGTTTCTACACTTCCAGATGTTCCAGAGGACCGCGAAGAGGATCGTAAGGTTGCCCTTGTCGGGTGCGAGGGCCTCCCAAATCAGCTCGATGGAGGAGGGCATAGGTGTCGGTGCAAGAGGCGTGAGCATGCTCCAGACTTCCTGCGCACGGTGGCACTTGATCAGCAGGTGGTTGACATCTTCGTCTTCAGCACAGGACGGGCAAGATGGGGAGTCTATAAGGGAGTGGCGGAAACGTCGTTCGTTGGTGGAGACCCGACGGCGGTGCACAAGCCAGTTGAAAATCCTGCAATTGTTAAGCGTGGCTCATTTAAAAAACATACGTGGATCGGCTCAACAACAAGGAACAACTTAGTTTATCGAAAATAATCTTGTGGTTACGGAAAGGAGCGGAGGCAGTTCCTTGGCACGTGGAAAACACGCGGGCCGCGCCGGCCCTGAAGGTCAAGCCGATGCCCTCCACCTATACAGATCGAGTTGACAACGCTTCTTCTTCTTCTTCTTCTTCTTCTTCTTCTTCTTCTTCTTCTTCTTCTTCTTCTTCTTCTTCTTCTTCTTCTTCTTCTTCTTCTTCCTACCGAACATTTTGTAACGAAGGTCGTTTACTGTTGTCATGTATGCCTGCCTAAATGGGTGGCTCTTCAACAAGAGACAACCTAGTTAGGTTAAAAACGGACTATCATTCTTGTGAGTCGAAAATACTGCTGCTCGTGGTTACAGAAATAAACAGACTCCTAACTTAGAAAGACAACATCCAATGTTCGGGGGAGGGGGGGGGGGGGGGGGGCGTCAATGAGATTACACCAATGTTAGGAGCCTTTTTTTTACAAGGGGGAGGGGTCAAAGACCCCCGTGCTGCAATTTTATATCACCACGTGGCAGGAACAATTTACAAAAAGGCCCTTTACGATACTAGCCCTAATAGACCTAAAATTCGAAGAAAGGGCCTTCGATTTTACAAAAAGCACCCAAGAACAAGAAAAAGGAACGCAATTAGGTCCTTGGGAACCTCTGCCACCGCTCGCCAGCGATCTCCAGGCGCCGACGCCGAGATCATCGAAGCTCTGAAGCTCGGACTCTCCCTTCCGACGAGCAACCACAGGCGCCAGCAAACGAGAAGCTGCCGGGGACGAACCACTTGACGGCTTCACGTCGCCGAGCACTGACACCTGATTGAAAAGGCCTCCGCCTTGGAGGTTGATCTTCAGCCACCATCTTGGCCATAGATACGTGGCGGCGAACTCGTCCACCGCGTGAGGAACTCCAGGAAGCAGCACGAACCACTTCACCGAGCAGTAGATCTTCTTCCTCTCCTCGCCTCCACGGCCGGCTAGAGGAAGACAAATCCACTCCACTGCGAGATGGGCAATACGGCGTGTAGATTTATTGAACTCACCTTGCTCTTCCTCCGATCTGCAAGAGATCCGCCACAGATCCGCCCTGCAGGAGAGAAAGGAGCCGCTTCCGGCGCCGCTGCGAGTCGCCGGAACGCAGGCAAGAAGAAAGAAGAAAGAAGCCATATAGGCTAACTCCAGCACAGAGGCTAAACGCAAAGATCTATCACTACTTTGTATAGATCCTAATCCGGCGCCGTTCCTAGTCCATCTCTAACCAGCTAATCTGGCGGGGAGGACTGCGGGAAGGCCCGGGGCGACAGAGGCGACTCTCAACGGGGAGGAAGGGGGCGGAGCTCGGGGAGAAATAAAAGCTTCACTCACTGGCTAGATATAGTGAAACTGATCGAGGACGAACAAATCCAGCAGCTAGCACGTGCTGGACTAAAAATTGACTACTTTTGGAAATGCCTAGATCCTTACTTAAGCATCTCCACTGGAAGCGTCCAAATTATCCATAAGACATTAAATTGTTAGAGACCAAAATCTCCCCCCGGTACACAGGGGTGGACCCATGATACAATTTAAGAGGGGGCAAAGATGTGCTAATTGGTGGAAAATGCTTTGTTAAGTGGGGGCAAACTAATAATTAAGCTTGATATTACAAGGAGACTAAGCAATTGAGTGGGGGCAGCTGCCCCCACTGCCAACACGCTGGGTCCGCCCCTGCCGGCACACCTCAACGATCCGGTCCGACTCAAATTTTGTCCGGCAACACGATCAGGCTCCTAACTTTTGAGTCCCTCTGGGATGTTGGACATGCCTTCTGGCATGTGGAGCTCGTAATGGTCACGCGAGAGCAGAACGGTCGGTGAAGTAAAATAGTGACCTCGCTGGTTTTCAAGATGGCTTCACAGTTTTTTCACGCGCCTCCATGTGGCGTGTAAAAGCGTCACCCATCGGTTGTGAGTTCAGCATGCGCGTCCTAGAGCGGCGAGACAGGATGACACAGGAGCAGCGGCGCCACCCGACAGCGCCGCCACCAACCACGCCTCCTGTTTCAACCGCTTTCGCTAGGAGAGAGAGGCCGCCCTCGACCGTTCGGATGGAACCGCGATGGAGCGCCGCAAGGAGTGGTGGCGTGGCTGCACGCTGGAAGTGTGTTCACCTGGACGCGTCAAGGTGTAGCCAGAACCGCCGCGCCAAGCCGCACAACGCGATACGCCGATGCACGTGATGCATGTAAAATGCATACATGAACTTTGCATGTTATTACTAGATATTCCTACATATTTGCAACTTATATGATGTTATATTCATGTTTTATAATGATTTTGGTCATATTCTAAACAATCCCCCATCTTTTGGTTCTAACTCTGTTTTCCACAAAACGTCTTTTTTAGTGTTTCGGACTTTCCGGGAGCTTCGGGACTCCAAAAAGGGCAAGGCCAAAGAGCACGGTTCAGAATTTGGTCAACGAACGCAATGGGCTAAAAATGAATACCAGAAGCCTAACCAGCTGGAAACTAGAGGGCCCCACGCGGCCAGATTCCCTGGCCGCGTGAGGACCCCTCTTTTCCCCCTCGTGGCTCCGATGCCGTCCGTTTTCGTCTCCGTGGCTTCATCTTGACCTAAAACCGGCTAATAAAAATAGTCCCCCGGGGAGTTTCGGAAGAAGGCGGCGGAGAAACACAAAACCACGAAACAGAGAGTTAGAAGGCTGCCGCCGGAGAAGATCAGAGGGGGAAAACTCCGCCGGAATCACCTCCGGAGGGCTCCACCCCCCTCTGGCGTATTCGTCATCAACATCTACAGCAAGATCATCTCCATCTCTCCACTATAAACTCTTGGCAAACATGGTATATGATGCATTATACTATTCCCTTGATCTATTGTGTCTCCCGATCTATGTTTGAGAAGTGATTTGTTCATGGCAATAGTGAAATAGTTCGTTGATTGGTTGCATACAAGTTTTGTTATCTTTTATGATTGTCTTATGTACAATATATGAGTGCACACATATGTTGGGCAATGCATGTAAGGTGATCACCGGTAATGTAATGGAGTGAGGGAGACTTGGGAGGACATGTAAACCTGAGACCGAGTCATGAAATTACTTTATTGGGGGATATATATCGAGGACCTTAGAGCTTAAGGCTATGGTGGGACTTTTATGTCTTAATAATTCTTGTGTCACTAGTACAGAACGACACATCGGATACCCCTCTATGGAAACGGCACGAGTTAGGCGACAGAGAATCGCGATTTTAGCGTTGCGGACGAGGCCTGGCAGAGGCTGGTCCGTCAACATTGGTTACGGAGAATTTTATATCTCCGTTACCAAAAGTATTGGCAACGGTCATAAATTTGTCTCCGTTTCCAATATGTATCTCTATGTCTACGGTTGTTTATGTATATCCGTTTGCGATGTGCTTGGAAAATTGCAGTTGCAATCTGGAAGCGCGCCTGTTCAATGCGACTTAATTCACGAGGGATTGGAACCGCCTGATCGACGCCAATAAAATGTGACTGGAACCGCGCGAAGCCAGGGAGGTCCCGCATTCTCCCCTTCGCTCTCTCCCACATTATCTACCACACTAGCACAACCACCATGGAGGAACCCTGGTGGCAGAACGAGGAAGTCCCGAGCGATGACGCGAGCGCGGAAGACCGCGGTGAAGTTCCATGGTGGGATCAAGACGGGCCGCCGGACTCGGACCCCGACGACTCGGACCCGCCATCTTCACGCTCTGTAGAAGACGACTGCGACGACTCGGACCCGCCGTCTTCACCCGAAGGAGAAGACGACACCGAAGAGGACGAGTCGCCGGAGGAAGAGGAGCCGGAGGACCCGCCGGAGCCGTATTATTCTAGCTAGGAAGAATACGACGCCGCCGACGACGACGAGGAGGCGTCGGAGGAGGCGCCGGAGGAGGACGCGCCGGAGAAGGAGGATCACGCTATGGAGAAGGAGGCGTCGCCGGAGAAGGAGGATCATGCTCCGGAGAAGGAGGATTCGCCGGAGAAGGACGCATGGCCAGAAAAGGAGGAGCACGAGCCGGAGGAGGAGGAGCACGCGCCTGAGGAAAAGGCAACCTGCAAGAAGCGACGCCGCGCCGCGGATGACAATGGCGCGGAGGCAGGGCGTAAGCAGAACAAGTAGAGTAGATAGTTAGTTCAATTACTCTATCGATCCTTTGTAAGTAGGCCCAGTGTGTCAGTGAAGAAATTAGAGGAAACGGTTGTTTATCGCCTCCGTTTGCGATGTTATATGGTATAAATGTGCCACTGCGGCAACCCTAACGTTTTCGCTCTCACTCTCACTCTCACTCCACAGTCATAGTGTGGCGGCGGCTCCAGACCTAACCCTTATCTCGCAGATCTGAGCGGCGCGTCCGGCCGGCATCGCCGCCGTGCATCTTCCCCCAGCGGCGCGTCGACGCATCTTCCCCCAGCGGCGCGTCGTGAGCCGCCGCGCATCCCCCCCAGCGGCTCGTCGGCGAGCCGCCGCGCATCTTCCCAGAGTATGTCACCGACGCGGATCTACTGGTCTATTGCCGTGCATCTTCCCCGGGTATGTTGCCGACTAGATCTTACATTTTGTTTAAAGTAGCACAAAAAACTTGTCTAGTATTTGAAGTCTAGTATTGTGTTCTGTCTAGTGCCGATGATGAATACACCCCTCGACACTAGATCTTACATTTTATTTAAAGTAGCATCTACCGATTTAGTATTGTAGTACTGTCTAGTATTGTAGTATTGTGTTCTGTCTAGTATTGTAGTACTGCCGATGATGAATACACCCCTCAACACTAGATCTTACATTTTTTTTAAAGTAGCATATAAAACTTGTCTGGTATTTGAAATCTAGTATTTTGTTGTGTTTGTTTTTAGTACTGCCGATGATGAATACATTACCTTCAACTTGTCTAGTGTTTGAAGTCTAGTATTGTGTTGTGTTTGTTTTTAGTATTTGAAATCTAGTAGATTAATTTCAACCCTTTGTCAATGTGCTAATCCTCGTTATGGTTTTGTGTAGCTAGTGTATGAAGTAATAGTATATTTCGGCGACAATGCATAAAAATGGTGAGGCAATTGAAGGTAACATCACCTTCAAGTTCTGCCTCCAAATCGTTTCGATCGGACAGCAAGCACACGGATATAGACGCTTAAGGTGTAAACTGTTTTCATCTTAAATTGTATTTATGTCATGTAGCATCATATTTGGCTCTTTTCTAACGAGACATCCATGTATTTTATATGCAGAAGCGCCATGCAGATCCAAACAAGCTTTAAAAGAGCTAAATAAAAAGTGGGATCATATCCGTGAACCGTCGCTGTTGTAACGTTTCGCTGCATTGTTCAAAACACTTTTTTAATTAAGAGTGTCTTGCACAGTGTGGCCGAAATGTCACAACGGTGACGTTATTATATTTCGGCGACACCGTCCAAGATGGAGCAAGCCTCGCTACGAAGAATTTGGCAAGATTAATTTGCTAAGGAGGCTTGCGAGCTCGGTGTGGTTTCTTGTTTTTAGTTTCTCCATCTATTTTGTGTATGTGTGTAGCAATTTGGGTGCAGATGTGATTTGGAGAAGCATGAAACCGCTACTCGAGTCTTTTGCTAGGTCGAATTCTGTTTTCGGCGCTTCGGAACTGAGGAAGAAGGTGGAGCTGGAGAAGAGTGGAGTGTCATAAAAGTTAAGTTTAGGGAGGCATGAGAATGATAGGATTAGCGAGGCATGTGTAACTCATCTTTTGATGCTATGTAATGATGACAATTCTTATATACGTTATGAATGGATTTGGTAGCAACTTTATGCTTCTGCTGTCAGATTTTGAATGTAATTTGGCAACCGAATTGCTCCTGTAGGCTTCCGAAAGAATCTCAATGCAAACGAGTAAAATAGAATCTCCGTTACTGATGCACCGATACATCGGAAACAGAGATGGGTCCGCAACCGTAGCCAACTTATGCCTCATCGGTGACGGTTTTTTGCCTCCGTTACCGATGATGGCCTTCACATCAGTGACAGGGTCGGGGACACGGACCCTTTCTCCGTTGCCGAAGGGGTTTTTGGCCCGTTTCCGATGTGTCGTTCTGTACTAGTGTGTGCTCATTTACTTGGCCATGAGATCCATCATATGGGGTTTTAGTTCATTTACTTGGCTACACCTATTTATGGCTCCCACCTACACCTAGAAGAAACAATTAAGACTGAAACATTTGCTTCACTAATTGTGACAACCATACGAATGAAATAAAAATTGCTAGAACATTTGCTCCCTCGAGATATTTGCTACTTGAGATATTTGCTACTTGCTACTTTGAGAAACTAGCTCAAAAAAATTTGCGTTTGAAACTTGATTGAGAAACTTGTTATTAGATTAACCCATTCTACATCACTTGCTTTCATTAGTTAGTTCGTTTCATATTTGAACTTATTGCTTTACACAAACGGCCATATAAGAGGGTTATAGGGATTTAGAGAATAGATAGTTTATCTTCAGTTTCTCGTGGGTTCGACACTCAAATACTTATCGAATTATGCTACAGTGATTCCTTACTCTTGGGGATTATCAGCACGTCATCAAGTAAAAGCCCCGGAGCAAGCTGCGCGGTGTCAAGATGGAACCCGATCGACCCGGAAGACTGTGCCATCGCTGGAGCGGCCGCCCGCGGTGCCACGACAGCAGCCAACCGTCATCAAGGAGGAGATGGAGGCAAGGCCGTCGCAGCATCCAACACGAAGATGGCAGCATCATCTACCTCTCCGCTAATGATCAGAGGCCGGCTGGGGTTAGGAGGGCGGCCTAATAAACACACTTTTTCTTTGAATTTGAGTAAAATATGTTCAGATTTGCATGAAATTTGATGCTTTTGTTATATTTATCAATTAAAATTTCAGGGCTCACTTTTATTTGAGGGTGCCGGTAAGGGAAGCAACCAGTGAGTGGCCGGACTGGTGTGTGCACCACCCAAATGGTTCCGTTTTAGGTGATGTCGGACCATATTTAGAAGCCGCCGATAAGATGTTTTTAGTCAGTGAGTCAGTCAGTCTAGCAGCTTGAGGCTCTATGGCTTCTTCATCCGGCTGTCGGGACCAGCAATCCGTGCTGGAATCAGTGGGCGTACCAAACGCGCCGTCGAATCACGAAATCTAACGGGTCGGAGGATCCATCGTCCAAGCATGAGTAGTAGATCCGGCTGGCTGGCGGAGAACGACAGCGGCGGCGTGGGTTTACACGTCGCATGTCCACCCGTCTTGAAATTTCTTCCGCACAGGTCCATGCATGCGCACACACGCATGTACGTGGATGGATTTTCGCCCTGATCGATCTCGTCCGGCGGCTAGTAGCAAGTCTCGGTTTGATTAATCTGCCCGCTCGGTCTTGTTTGTTTACTCTAGGTCAGCTAGACTCGTGTGCATCCACCGTTGCATAGTTTGGGGACCGAGCTCGCTCGCTCTGATCAGAATTAATTTAACTTGCGCGTCTCCGGCAGCGACGTGTATATGCTAGTATTTTTTTAATCATTTTTCTGATACATATATATATATATATATATATATATATATATATATATATATATATATATGCAAAATAGTGGGGTGTCATGGGGTGGTGCACCCTCATCCAACCGTTGGATACACTATAGGGAGCACAAGATTGGATCCAATGCAAACGGCAAATATTAACGGCGTCATACCGAGAGCGCAAAACGATTGCATGTTGATTCCTCTTTCTCTCTCTTACCCATCACCTTTTAGGGAATTCCACAACATGACTAGTCCTTTATGGAATTCTAGTGAGAATTGTCTAAAGTGGAATTGTTTCTTCGTTACTTCCCACAGAGAAAAGCATTTTTTTAATGGAAGAGTGCATAATTCATGCAAGAGTTCGGGCTGCATACTTTTCAAAATTCGGACGGCGCTTCCAAATCTACCTGCCCGAACTCACCACCGTTGAGTGCGAGGGGTAGCAGCAGCCAGTGTGCTAGCCTTTTCAACTTTAGTTTCCACTCTAAGCATCTTTTTTGGCCAAAGTTTAAGACTTGGCGTAACTTTTTTGGCTCAACATAAATTTTCACCGCGAAAAAACTTGGCGTAACATTTTTGGCCAAAGTTTAAGAAAAAGAAGATAGACCACCATGAAGGTACGCGCATAGGAATTTGTTGTGTATGATGCGGAAGGACAACCGCATACATTTCCAACTTGGGAATTGTCTAAAAAGGTGTGGCCATCTAGCAAGATTCCGACTAGAATGTTTCCACCTTGGAATTATGTCTAGTACGTGTTTTTTTTGGACGGCAGCACATGCAAAAGAGGTGGAGAGAAATAGACGGAAAACTTTCCCGTTGCATGCATAGACGGCTCTTTCAAACATGGATTCATCAAGAGAGTACATGTGCGCTTTATCCAACGGCGGCCACCACATGCACCACTACCCCCGTGGACACCAAATCCGCATTGATATATATATATATATATATATATATATATATATACCGGTTACGTTACGTTATGCACGGTTTGTATGATTGGTTCTTCAAAACAGGGTTTAGACATCGGATCGTCCTGCGCGTCCTGGTAGGGACCAACAATGGGGGCGTGCCGGTTGTGTCATTCGGCTCAGAAACAATATATGGCCAATCTTCTCTTCCAGTGCCGCTCTTCTAAACTTTGTTTGGCAATGCATGGTGGCTAAAGCTTCATCTGCACTCGGTCTCATGGAATGGGTTTGATAATGTCAAGAATCTTTATATTCTCCTCCCAGGGCACACTAAAGAAGACAACGATGTCCATCCTTATGTTTGTCACGTGGGAGGTTTAGAACGAGCGTAACGCTAGGATCTTTCGCAGCCGTCGCGTTGACTTGCTTGTGATTTTTCTCCATCATCAAGAATGAAGCGTCCCTTTGGGTTACGGCTGATGCTTGTTTTTTTTTATATGTAATGCCGCGAGAGAAGTCTTTAACCTCCTAACCTTTGGCTGTGTTTATGTTGTCTTAACTTTAAACATGTTTTTTAGTAATGAAAAGGTAAAACTTTTGATGTTTCAAGAGAATGCACTATGTGATACGAACCGGCCCATAGAAGTAATATACTCCCTTCGACCCTATAAGAATGTCGCTGGCATAGCTATACAATTATACCTCGTACGTGTCTTTCTCCCGACATTTAATTAGGATCGGTGGTACTCACTCCGTTACACAATATAAGATATTTTAGATATTACACATGTTTATTTAGATTCATATAAAATAAAAATAAAAAGAGTGTACATGTAAATTAAAACGTGTATACATACATATGTGTGTTAGAATAGAATACGCGTGTACGAGTTAGTATTCGATTAGGACTCCTAGACCTACTTGTACTCCAAGTCTATCTACCCTTCTACCTCTTTATATACCCCATGAGGGTCACCACAATACAATAACAAAGATTAGGGATACAAACTTTCTACATGGTATCATAGCGGTTAGTTAGTCTCACGACGCCGATCCTAGGGTTCTAAATCTTCCGCAGCGCGCTGCCCCCGGAGATCAATCTCTTCTCCTCGGGGGCGCGACACCCGGTTTCGATCAAAGATCGGATCCGTTATTAGGTTCAAATTCGTTCATAGTTTTGAAATTCCTCTTCCGTAGATTAGATCCAAATTAGCCACAAATAAAACTCTAAATCTTCAAGATCACCTCGTCCTCCGGTGAAATTTGGTGCAAAATCGGTGCTGAAAGACGGCGATCCATCGACGCGGCACAGGCTCCAGAAATCTACTACGCCGCTGATCGCGTGGCATCGTCGACAAATAAGCTACGACGAGCGCAGGCGAGATCACGGAAGCAAGATCTCTCGCACGCGGACGTACCGATCCAATCTGTCGCACGCGCCTATGATCCGAATCTGCATGCACGTGCGGGTAGCACATCGTCGCCCAAGCTCCTCCACCAAGCTAACTGCATGCAACTGATGGCCTGCACTAGTGCATCTAGGGCCTGTTTGGTAGGCTGCAGCCACAGGGACAGGCCCAGTAAGGAGAACGGGGCAGGTCTCACGGGGCCTGTTCCCAGGGAGCCGATGCAAAAAACACGTCGGTCGTTTTGTTTGGTACTCTGCATGGTGGTTGGTGGGGTTTGTATAGATGCAGGGCATGCTGTTTGGTGTGACGGCGTCCTGCATGCGATGTGAGAGGGCCATGCAACCTGCACTGAAAACTAGGAGGCTTTAAGAACCGCTCTGGCCTGCCCCAGAGAAACGGCCGATTTGGCCGTTGCTGCTGGGCCTGGACCAAGGGTGCTTTGTGAAGCGTGCTGGCCACAACGTGAGGCCCAATTTGTTTGGTTGCATGCAAATGGATCAAAGATGCTCTTGTTTTCAGTGCCCACCAACTTTAGCCCAAGGGCTGCAGCCTACCAAACACCCCCCTAGGAAAGGAGTGGCATGCAGCTGCATGCATCGCCAGGTAAGTGGTAACATACATGTATGCAGCAGATTGATCGGTCTCTACCACGCCTCCGTAAACTCCTACCGGCTACTACAACACCAAGATCTACGCTTCACCGACCGATCTGCACCTCATCGACCCGGACGACATCAAGTCGAACCACGCCGTCAAGCTGTACGACTACGACATCTACGAGAATCGACGTCAACCACACGTAGGCCGGTGTGGATTTTCATCGACTTCTCCGACCTCCAACGGCAAGGCATCAACATCATCCTCGTCATGAGGGACGCCTCGGATCGACGTACCACCTCATGCTTGCCGCTACATCGCCGACACATCATCGCCAAGGTCTACATCAACATGGTCTTCATCGACAAACCTCGTCAACACACCGCCGCTGCGCCGCTACAACCTGGTCCACAAGGATGGACACCCGCCCTGTGACAGTACTACTGCAAGGCAACACAAGACACCGATGATGGCACTGACCGCGTCTGACGGATAAGACTGCAACAAAACAAATCGGCATCACTATGTGAAAGCCTCTACAACGGCACACACGGTTCTGGCAAAATTGTCGTGTGCGGTGAGCTTCCTCTAGTCTTGGCAAAACTGCTGGACTCACCTACGACCGCGTCCTCTGACATCCGCAAGATGCTCCCGACGGTACCTCTCAAGGTGCAAAACGTCGGCTTTGACGGTACCCTAAAGGGTGCAAAACATCGTAAAAATCACAACTGCAGCTCCGTCATAAAAATCGCGCAATTTTTGCGCCTCCGGCATTGCGGCTACAACGACTACGGCGAGTACTACATTGACCACGACTACCTCGACCATGGTGACATCAAGATCGGCTATCACGACATCGATATCAAGGGCAACGTCTACAACAACACATCGGCAACAACTCCAGTCAACGACGTCCGCGTCGTCACTTGCGTCCACGCCACTCCCGCTGCGACTGCGGGAGGGAAGAGAGGAGAAACCATCAGAGACGCAAGTTGATGACGACGGAGGGGAGAAGACAAGGAAAGTAGAAGACTTTAAATCCAGTCACAATCGTTCGTTTCACTCCTGCTACAACCGGGGGAATGTTAGAATAGAATACACGTGTACGAGTTAGTATTAGATTAGGACTCCTAGACCACCTTGTACTCTAAGTCTATCTACCCTTGTACCTCTTTATATACCCCATAAGGGTCACCACAATACAATAACAAAGATTAGGGATACACAACTTTCTACAATGTGTACATGTATATATATGAAAAAGAGCTAAACCATCTTATACTGTGGAACGGATGGAGCAGTAGTTACTTCAGGACAACATCAATCAATTTTACCTTTTATAGCTAGCAATAATAGTACTCCCTCTATATCTGAGGATACGAATCATATCTCGTGGGCAACTTGCAGGCTTGGAGCAGCAAGTCTGATCCCTCTACGGGATGCCACTCATCTCTTCTCAAAACCTCTCCACCGCTCTCCTCTCCTTGAGAGTCGTCTTCGACTTTTCTCCCACCTCGCCGGCGCGCTCCTCGCTCCTCTCCGGCGGCGCTGCCGCTCGGTGTGGACGTGGATGCGTTGCTTGGCATGTACATAGTAGGTGTAGCTTTCCTTTAGCCCTAGTGCTAGGTGTTGCCGTCATGGCGTTTCTGCTTGAGGGTCGGTTGGTGGATCTCGGCGGCCAGATCCGCCGCGCCGCGAGTTTCCTCTGTTTCGGTGCGCTCCGTCCGTGGCAAGCGGTGTCGCATGGAGACGGGACGGGATCGCGCATCCCTCCTAATAAGGTACGCTCGGGAGCTCTGGAGTTGAGCTGTTCTGGCCAGGCTCGGCTCTGGTTAGTGTTGCTGCTTGCTGCGGTGGTGCTTCCATGGAGGAAGACGAAGACGGCGGTGATGCAGACGCTAGGATCTTTCAATAAGGCTTGTTCCTCTGCTTTCTGCTGCTGCATATCTCCTTTTGATCTGCCTCCTCTGACTCGTGGCGGGAGCGCGGAGTTCGACGGCAGACTTGCTATACAGGTGGGGTGGTGGGAAGTCGGCAGTCTGAGCTTGCTGATGGATGAGGTGATTGCTTTTTCCTCTGCTCATAGTGGATGTGCTGAGAGGAAGCAGATTGCCGAGCGCGATGTTGATATCCAGCTGCCTGGGAGTAGAGATACCGCTGGAATTTGGTGTACAATCTCGACGGCCTTCTGCAGCCGTCCGACCATGGAGGCCATCTGGTGGCTAATCTTGCCGAAGTTCTTCGGCGCTTGTTCAACCTCCTTGTGGAGGCCCTTTGAAGAGTTCGCTGCGGCGTTCGACGTCTCCTTGGTGTCAAGTGGTATCGTCCCCGATGCGAAGGATGGCGGCCGTGGCTCCTATCTTCCTCATCGACGGCGAAGGACCCAATTGCTTTCCTCTTTTTATTCGTAGGGTTTTAAATGTAAAAGTTAGGGACTTGTTTGTAATTTTGTTTTTCCTTCTGGTCCCTATTGTAAGATGTACCCGCCGCCTGAAATAGAAACTGGTATCAAGGCCCATTTGGGCCGCTCCTTGTTCAAAAAAAAAAAAAAAATCCCTCTACGGCTCTACTAGTAACACCTATATAAGCCATGAGCCCATGACGCATCCGACGCGTTTCTGCAATGCGCACGTGAAGCTCGTGTCACGGTTCGTTAGGAGCACATGATGCTTTGAGAGCTCAGCTACATGCATGGAGTAGTTTAGTTCACTGCTTAATTGGTTCCGTACAGCTTAACTAATCACTGGTTTTATGAGTATATATAAGAAAGATTACTTTAAACTAGTCACAGTGATAGTAACTTAGCTAGTAACATCACACATCACAAAACAGTTTTTCTTATGTGGCATGTAGTTAATGAGGAGAGAAGTGTTTGAAGTAACTTAGCTAGTTACCGTAACATCACACTTATCAAGGCAAGATGAGTCTATAGTGCAATACACTATTAGGGAAAAGCCTACCGCTGGTAGGCGGCCTCACGCCAGCGATCATTACGCCAGTGGTAAATTTATACCGTTGGCGGGCAGCCGTCCGCCAGCGGTAAGGCTCGTTACTGCTGGCGGTCACAACTTCTGCCCGCCAGCGCTATGTTATACAGCGCTGGCGTGCAACTTCGGCCGCCAGCGCTAAGCTACCTCAGCCGCCAGCGGTACTTCTGGCTGGGTGGAGTTCTGGGAACGCTGTCCGCCAGCGGTACCCCTCTGTGTCCGCCAGCGGTATATTTTCGTGGTATTTTTTCCTAAAATAACGTATCTCAACAGTATATCAAATATAAATACAACATATTCAGGTACAACCGACCAAAATGACAATAACATAGAATATTCCACATGCAAAAGCGTTAAAAATTGTCATACACGAATACATGTCGATAAATTCATACACACGGAAGTTTTCCAAATGAACTAGTGTCATCTAAACCACAATCTTATACAAGAGAATGACAATAATGATGAGTAAGAAGGGGATGATGATGAAGTTGGACTTCATGCGGTTCTTCCTCTCTTCCGCAAGCAGGTGATGCAAGTATCTAGCTTCTGTCTCCGCTTTACTGTCGTAAATGTTGTGATTGTCCACGATGATGTTGGACTTCATCCGGTTCTTCTTTTCTTCCTCAAGTAGATGGTTGGAATACCTAGCTTCCGCCTCGGCTTTAGTCTTGTAGCTTTTGTGGCTGTTGCCTTTGAACTCGTTCACTTGCTTTTTACAGTCTTCCCACTCTTTATAGACTCCAGGAACATGACCTTTGTACACCACATACCACTTCCTCATTTCTCTGTACACAAGACACATATAAAAGTATAAGTCAGATAAGAGTTGTAAGAAAAAAGATTTGTGTACATAAGAGAGAAGAAAGATTAAAGCAAACAAAAAATTAACTAAGCATGCATGCATCTAACGAGTTGTGTACATAGGACAGAATAAAGATTTGTTCCTCGATCACCTTTTCTACGGAAACGGTTCACAACCATTTAACGAGTTGAATGGACTGTGATCACCCGCACGGCTTAAGCGCCTTTCTATATCAGCATTAGATGGTGGTTGAAAGTCGTAGTAGAATTGCCCATCTTCATCTAGGACGTCACACATGATGATTCGCGCGATCATGTTCTGAATGTATCGGAACTCAGCTTTGATAACATAATCAGCATTGTCCCTTAGTCTATCGACCCATGCGTTGTAATCACAACAAACAAATTGGCCTCGTCGTTGATACTTTAAAAACCACCTCATTTGATAGAGGAGGTACCATGACTCCATGCAACTACTTGAATCCTGCTTGATGCAGGGGAAATACGTTCTATGCGTGAATCTAAACTTTCCATCCTCTGTCTTTCTTGTTAGTAAAATGGGGCCACCCTTCATGGCGTAGCCGTTGAGAGCATTATTCAGAACAATCTTGATGTTGGTGTAGTCCCGCTTAGACTCCGCCCTATCTTCATGGCGATCCCCGCTATCGAGATACAAGGCAACCAAGCGTTCCATGTCCAAGTGGATTAGGGTGCCGTGTTTGTTTCTGCGCAAAAAATCACCATTGTAGACGCAACGATGGAAATCTATGGAAGCATGTTATGACAGGTAGGCATGACTTACTCGGGAAAATAAGGAAAGAGAAATGAGCACTTCTTCGAAGCATTGTCGAGGAAGAGCTTTTGGAGATAACGCGTCGCGGATTTCCGACCCTCAAGGTTGTTCACGAACATTTCTTGCATGTAGTAGGGGTCAACCATCAAGATGCCGGGGGTATCCTCCATTTTGATTTGGTGCGCCATTTCGAGCGCAACAAGATGGACTATAGATGGGTGGAGCGGAAGCATATGGAACATTGAGAAGATATCATCAAATCTCACAAAGAGCAGGTTTGCGCCATCTTCCCTGACAAAGCCCAACCCGTCTGGTACCTTTGCAATGAAAAGGGGATATGTTGGATCTGGTTGGTCGAGAAGTTTCGTCTCCACAACAAGAACAACCTCATGTAGGTCTAACAAATGTCCTCTCAACTTTTCGACGCAATCCGCTGGTAGGATCGATTGACCCAAGTGAAGCATCTTATGCCAGTTCTTGATGGGTATCTGATTACCCCCAAGAGCAGGGGATCACTATAGCACCTCTCAATGTGGAAGTAAAGTATCGATCCGCAGGAGCAAGAAGGAAAAGTTATCTATTCCCTACAACTAAAGTGTCACAAGTTTTAGTTGATTATGCACTAAACAAGTTTAATGAACAAGGTGGTTGATTTGATGGATGGAAGTTTAATGTAACAAAACAAGAATGTAAAAGTGTCCAATCCTCTTCAATGCAAGAGGACAAGACAAAGGTTTTCTCTTATAGGAACAATGGACATGGGTTCATGGGTTCACTTAATCCTCTCTCTCTCATCTACGGTGATTATCATGTTATAGATAAAGTACACACAATTGTCATGTTTTAATGGTAGCTTTTATAACGGCTATATGTCCTAAAACACATAGTTGAAAGAAGTACTCATTTGTGTTGCTAGGTCACCCTCGTAAGGCTAGCGTGGTTGCTGTCACTCCCACATCATACTCTTCCTTTTTACCCCCAGATAAAGGATGTTGGGCGGTACTGTGTCACTCAATACCTATGCCGTGTCACATCGGCCATCCCGTACCCACATACATCATACTTCTTAAAGAACAATATTCTATCAAAGTATGACAAGTCATAAAAGTTCCAACACAACAGTAAATGCATAACAAATCATCTCATACCACAATATCCACCATAAGAATTACATAGATGACCGTAATCATGTTCAGCAGCTCATACGGTACTAATTAGTGAAGCTCAAAGAGAGGAGAGATACATAAGTTACCACCACAAACCCATAGTCCAGAGGGTGGACTACTCCCCCTTCATCATGGAGACGGTGGAGAAGTCGTTGGAGAAGGTGGAGACCACCCCGGCAGCGCCCCGCCGGAGTTTTCCCCCTCCAATCTGCAGCTCCAGATCTTCGTTTTCGTGTTTCTGTGATATGGCGGCGCTCGTTTTCGAGAACGCCGTGGGACTTCTTTTATAGGCGTTTTTAGGTCAAGACGAAGGCGGTGGAGCAAAGATCGACGGCTGCGGAGCCCGAGGCCAAGTTGGTGGGCCCCACGCGGCCAGGTACAGTGGCCGCGTGGGCCACCCCTTTTGGCCCTCCGGCCTCCGTTTGCTTGATTCCTTCGCTCCCGTCTTCCTCCTTCCAAAATAATGACGCCTGTATTTTTCCAGATTTTTATGACGTCGTTTAGGTCCCTGAAACATAAAAGGAAAAAATAGGGTTTTCTGCCTGCGCAGGGTTAATTCCATAAAAATAGGAAACAATTATTTTATTTCCTAAAATCATTAAATAACAGTGGTATAACCCTTATATGATGCAAATATGATTGGAATATGAGTGATATAGTGCAAAGTTCATGTATGCATTTTACATGCATCAACATCCCCAAGCTTAACCAATACTCGTCCTCGAGTATGAAGGTGATAAAACTAACATGGGCTTTGCAATATAGCACTAACAATGAATATCAAAGATGATTGCTACTGCTACATAGAGTCAAATGATTCATTCTTCAAAGGAGTAGCAATATGCAAATAGTTTATGAAGTGATATCAAGTATTCAATGCAAGGATGTTCAATGATAGTTCACAAAGTGTAACATAGAAGATAGTAATATGGACCACATGTATGCATAATGATAAGTAAGAACATCCTACATTGGTCATAGAGTGTAGATGAAAATCTGAATATAAAAGGTGGACACTTTGGAAAGATGTATATGTGAGTAGAGGTAAAGCATGCATAAGTTTCATCTAACTTCCAAACTCTTCTACTTAAGTTAATGATTGCAATGTGGAATTCTTGGTGTCAAGCTCTCATTACCCCTATCATAGCATCTTGAATGATTAAAGTTTAATGTGAAAGCAAATATGAGTAGTGTGCTTGATAAAGTAAAGGTTAGGTGTCTCATGCCCCTTGAATACAAGTACCTACACCATGATTACTCAACTTAGGAAACAAAGCAAGTTCAAGTTATATATCATTGTAAGTAATAATAGTATCATCAAGAGCGTCAACTGGGGTACCTCTTGTCCCAGGATATGGAACAAGCCCATATCAAAATGACAAGACAAACAAACAAGATGAACAACCTCAACACCCTTTTTATTTACCATTGGAATAGCTTTTTATTATAAGGTGCATCACAGACGGTTCACCATAGCATGTAAGTAAATTTCCACCATGAATGATGCATGGCTTAGATTAGCGGCCCAGGCGTCTCTCTAACCATTTATACAAACTCATTTAAACTACTTCATTTCCACCTCATTTCACCATGATAGGCATCCATAAACAAAAGTACATGATATCAACTAAATGAGATGAAGGAGCATGTTGAAAGCTTTGCATGTGACAGCACATATGGGCTAACTCCCAACCTCGGACATTTATCAAGCCACTAGCATCATATTATTAATCACAATGGGTCATGTTTTATTTATGCAATAAAAATAAAGTTGTGCATCAAGTTCGTGAGAGCTATATAACCAACTTTTCCCATAACAATCAATAACATAAACATTTTCATTCAGAGGTATAGATAACACAAATATCATGATATACATACTCGGAATAGCATAAAGCTAATAGGTAGATATGGTGGACTCACTGGAATAACTTTGGTTGAAGGTGTTGGAAACAAGTTTTTGCTTGTTGGAATGTTTGGGCTAGCAAGAGGGAGAAAGTTGACCATCTAGATGCATGCATGAGTGTCCATAGAACTAACTAATCCATGTTAAACAAGTAAAATAACATTCAGCATCAAAACATGAATAAGTGATAGCTCTTGATAAAGCATTTGCAAATTATTACTCATAAACAAGCTCATGAATCATGCAACTATATGTATCATTAAAAATCAACTCAAACATCCCTTTTCCCAATATGATAAAAGCATCCAACATATTTCAACCCATATTTCCAGTAGCTCTTTCTCATATAAATGATAATGTGGTGGTCTCACAAAATAACAAACAAACCAAAAAAACAAAAAGACGCTCCAAGTTTATGCGATAAAGTGTTTCGATCGAAAAACAGAAGTTAGACGTGTGCAAACCGAGAGTGTGTAGGTCCAGTGGGGTTGTCTTCACATCCCCAAGCTTATGGTCTTCACCATCCTTGGATAACTCTTGGTGCATCTCCTCCAATCCCTGTGAAAAAACTTCAAAACACCGTTTCTCCCATTTTCTTTTCTGTGGGGTGCATTAGTAGTGATAAACAAATAGGTTTCTTGCTGCATATAATCCTTAAACAAAATCATATGAATGTCCAGAAAGTATATTATGTTGTATGCCTACTCATAAACTCATTTGAATCAAAAAGATTCAAGATAAAAGTTCAAAACATGCATAAAACAAAATGGGACAGAATCTGTCCAGAAAAACAGCAGCAGCAAAACGTATTTTTCTACCCTACCAAACTTTGCCGAAAAATTCTGCAAA
Organism: Poa pratensis; assembly: GCA_947311845.1. Lineage (NCBI taxonomy): Eukaryota > Viridiplantae > Streptophyta > Magnoliopsida > Poales > Poaceae > Poa > Poa pratensis. The sequence goes on from CAMZMU010000041.1 coordinate 28,758,673, forward strand.
AATTCATGCATACAGAGGATGAAAAGTTGCAACTACAGTTCAAATATGAGCTCATTCGGAGTTACAGAATAAGAATTAAAAATCATACCGTGCACAGATTCGTGCAGGAATAAAATCTCCGAACGCTATAAGCAACTTTTCAAGACCAAAATGGGTAAAACTTGGCACTTTATTAAAAACTCCAGAAACTAAACTAAAAACAAACTCTCTTGATACAGCAAGAGGACACAAAGAAAATCACACATAAAAATAACCGGGTTGCCTCCCGCAAAGCGCTTTCTTTATAGCCATATAGCTAGGCTTCTTACTTGTTGTTTATTGAAGATGAAGCTCATGAGGGAGCTTGAACTTTGATGTGCCCCTCTTCCTTGGGAAGTGTTTCATGCATAATACCAGGATCCCATGTGCTCTCAAGCCAATGAAAATAATAGTCAAGTTGAAACCTAGTAGAGAGAAAACAAAACACAAAAGTAATAACAACGAAGTCTAACTTTCTTTCTATGCATTGGCATTTTATATATGAATGAATCACAATAAATAGAATTTTCCAATGCATATTAAAATAGTTACTTGCAGCCCATAATTATTAGTAGCATAAGAGGGTTCTCATCACCTCCTTTTCATAATAGTTGCAAGTAGTAGAAGCAAATTCAACCATATAACACAAGAATCATTCACTTAGATAATTTAGGCAAATAAAGAGGATCATTAAATTTATTTTGGAATTCATTAGCATGCTTCCCTCTTTCAAAATAGTTATTAAGATCAATATCAAGTTTAATATCATGGTTGCAACAAAGATTTGGAACTAAAGATAATTGCAAACCACATAAGTATTTCTCAACATAAGCAAATTTCTCCTCTATGGTGTTATTAGGAGAATTCAGGAACAAAGTAGGACTCTTATTAGTAAGAGTATTTTCACAAACAGCAAGTATATCATTTTTATCCTCACATAAAGTAGTAACAAGTTCTAAACATGGAGGATTATCAATAAGCATAGGACCATCATCTAAAGCATTATCATATAACATATTTAAGCAACACTCCTCATTATTATCAATAAGTTTACTAACAAAAGGTTTTTGAGTTTGAGTGTTACTATCATATGTTGATGGTGAAGTTGGGGGATCCAACTCTTCATTCTCCAGTTGTTCATCTTTTTCAGCATCTTCTTGAGATTGCATGGGCATCCCCAAGCTTAGGTTTTTATCCTCTTCTTCACATTCTTCCTCTTCCAAGCTTATGTGTTCATCATCTTCTTCCTGCAAAATATTAGTACTTTCTTGGGGAGTAAAATATTTAAAAAAACCTCCCTCAAAATACTCCAATCAGTTTTCACTTCTTCATCCAAAGACATGTACCAATCACGAGCATTACCAGATAAAGACAAATATAATAGCTTCCTTTTTATTTGATCATCAGAAATACCAGGAAGCCTAAATAAACCACATATTTCATCAATTGTTTCTATGTGTTCACATGCAGACTTAGTTCCATCCCCTGTAAATGGTTTGTTGATAACTCTTTTAACATGACTAATGGGAACTTTAAATCCCACTTTAGGTACCTTAGACACAGTAGTTTAAACCACTTTAGCAGTAGTGGCATAAGCACTTTCATATAAAGCAAGATGCAGCGATGCACGATTGATAAAAGCCATAAAACTCCCCAAGCTTAGTCTAGTGCACACAAGAATAGAAACTTAAGCGCTACACTCCCCGGCAACGGCGCCAGAAAAGTACCTGATTACCCCCAAGAGCACCTCTCAATGTGGAAGTAAGGTATCGATCTGCATGAGAAAGAAGGAAAAGTTATCTATTCCCTACAACTAAAGTGTCACAAGTTTTAGTTGATTATGCACTAAACAAGTTTAATGAACAAGGTGGTTGATTTGATGATGGAAGTTTAATGTAACAAAACAAGAATGTAAAAGTGTCCCAATCCTCTTTTATGCAAGAGGACAAGACAAAGGTTTTCTCTTATAGGAACAATGGACATGGGTTCATGGGTTCACTTAATCCTCTCTCTCTCATCTACGGTGATCATCATGTTATAGATAAAGTACACACAATTGTCATGTTTTAATGGTAGCTTTTATAACGGCTATATGTCCTAAAACACATAGTTGAAAGAAGTATTCATTTGTGTTGCTAGGTCACCCTCGTAAGGCTAGCGTGGTTGCTGTCACTCCCACATCATACTATTCCTTTTTACCCCCAGATAAACGATGTTGGGCGGTACTGTGTCACTCAATACCTATGCCGTGTCACATCGGCCATCCCGTACCCACATACATCATACTTCTTAAAGAACAATATTCTATCAAAGTATGACAAGTCATAAAAGTTCCAACACAACAGTAAATGCATAACAAATCATCTCATACCACAATATCCACCATAACAATTATATAGATGACCGTAATCATGTTCAGCAGCTCATACGGTACTAATTAGTGAAGCTCAAAGAGAGGAGAGATACATAAGTTACCACCACAAACCCATAGTCCAGAGGGTGGACTACTCCCCCTTCATCATGGAGACGGTGGAGAAGTCGTTGGAGAAGGTGGAGACCACCCCGGCAGCGCCCCGCCGGAGTTTTCCCCCTCCAATCTGCAGCTCCAGATCTTCGTTTTCATGTTTCTGTGATATGGCGGCGCTCGTTTTCGAGAACGCTGTGGGACTTCTTTTATAGGCGTTTTTAGGTCAAGACGAAGGCGGTGGAGCAAAGATCGACGGCTGCGGAGCCCCGAGGCCCAAGCTGGTGGGCCCCACACGGCCAGGTACAATGGCCGCGTGGGCCACCCCCTTTTGGCCCTCCGGCCTCCGTTTGCTTGATTCCTTCGCTCCCAAGTCTTCCTCCTTCCAAAATAATGACACCTGTATTTTTCCAGATTTTTATGACGTAGTTTAGGTCCCTGAAACTTAAAAGGAAAAAATAGGGTTTTCTGCCTGTGCAGGGTTAATTCCATAAAAATAGGAAACAATTATTTTATTTCCTAAAATCATTAAATAACAGTGGTATAACCCTTATATGATGTAAATATGATTGGAATATAAGTGATATAGTGCAAAGTTCATGTATGCATTTTATATGCATCAGTATCCTGTCCACAAACCGGGAATCAATCCCCTTCTCCGTTCGGTTGGCCAAGTCCTCCAATTTTTGTTTCTTGTATCTTTTTCGTGCCTTCTTAGGCTTGTTCACCGGCGCATCTTCTGGCGTCTCTTGATTTGGCAAGATAGGCACCAAATTGGTGATAGAGTCGCCGCACCCGTAGCCGATCATGGGGGGAGGCCCTACTTGGCCTCCCTTCATCCAAGTCCCAACAAACTCACAGACGGTAGGAAACATGGATTTAAAAGTATTTTTGAGTTCGTTCTCGATGAACGCCTTCATCGGATCCTCGCCTTCTGTATGAGAACCCCCCCGCCTCATCGTTGTCGGCCATGTTCACACTAACGAGAAAAGTCGAACTTAGTATAACAAGAAAATTCACTTAATTATGTCCATCACGGCAAATGCGGGCACTCAAATATGTCCTAATTTTAGAAATAGTCATGCCAAAATTCACGAATTTTTTTGGCATGACCTTTGCTAAAATTAGGAGATATGGAGTAACCGAATTTGCCGGAACAGAAGCTAATCAACGTCCCGGCAATCTCAAGGGACTCAAGGGTACCTACAAACATTTTATATTCATCACAGCCACCAAAATCGGCATTTCCGAATCACATCACAACCACCGCCGAATCACATCCGCAACCAAATTCACATGCATACTTCATATTCAACACTAACAATACCAAACTATAGAACATTTCACAAATAAGGGACCAAAAATAATAGTGGCATTTCACCAAACACCTTCCGTGCACGGCGGTTAACGGATGGGAGGGGAGGGAGAAGGCGGTGGGTGAGCTCACCAGGAGGGGCGCGACGGCGTGGATGAGTAGGCCGGGGCCGACGTGGGGTGGTCGGGGCACGACGGCGTGGAGGAGGACGTCAAGGCCGGCGTCAGGTGGTCGGGGCACGGCGGGGCTGAGCAGCACGCGAGTGGGGCGGCGGCGCACGGGGTGGCCGACAGGTAGGGGCGTGCGAGGCTGCGGCGACGGCGGCAGTGGGGGAGGCTGCGAGTAGGGGCAGTGGGCGGGGAGGCGGCGCGGGGCGATGGAGGATAGAGGGGGCGGCGCGGCAGGGGGTGGCGGACGGGGAGGCGGCGGGTTGGGGCGGCAGGGGGTGGCGCGGGGCGGGGTGGCGGTCGACGGCGGCGGCGAACGGGGGCGGCCACGCGGCGGCGGCGAATGGGGGCGGCAGGAGGTTAGGGTTAGAGAGAGGAGGCGCGGGTGGGGGAAAGGGAAAGAGAGCGATGCCCGGCCGGTAAGTGAACCGGCCCCACGTTACCGCTGGCGGCCGTGGCGGACGGGCCGGGTGTCCGCCAGCGGTATTTTTTTAATTTTTCTGTTTTGTTTTTTAATTCTGTTTTTTGTTATTATTTAGTATTTTGAAGTATAGTTGTGCATAGCAAAATACGTTCAAAATAGTTGCGTGCATATAAATAAATATTCATACACATCACATTGTTCAAAACATCTTAATTAATTAAATTACAATTGTTTACAATAACACACACATGTGTCTCGCGCTTTTCACTTAGCGTTTGGCCTTCTTCTTGCCTTTCTTCTTGGTCTTAATTGTATAATTCAGCCCCACATTATGACCTCTTCTTCAGAATGGAAGACCTCTCGTGGGTAGCGTGGTTCTGCTTCTTCTTGATGTGTATGGCGTGTTATCATCATCTTCAATATTAGGATCACCGTACTGGCAGCTCTCATAGGGAAATAATCTTGTGCGACGGCGTCCCAAGTGGGAACCCCTTGGGACACCCATAACGTGTCTAGCTCATCTTTCAGTAGCTTCAGATACAGATTGATGTCGCTGCCAGGTTGTTTCGGCCCTTGAATTAGCATGCTCATGTGTATGTACTTTCTTTTCATACACAACCAGGGAGGTAGGTTGTATATCCATACAAACACGGGCCACGTGCTGTGTGTACTGTTCTGGTTGCCAAACGGATTGAGACCGTCGGTGCTCACACCCAATCTGATATTCCTTGGCTCGTCTCCAAAGTATGCATCGTGAGCATCTAATGCTTTCCACTGGCTTGCATCTGAAGGGTGTGTCAGAATTATCTTTTCACTCCGCTCTGAATCTTTCACCACTGCCGCCCTTCTTTCCGCGTGCCAACGCATAAGCTTTGCTTCCTTACGGTCTGCGAAATATCGCTGCAGACGAGGAATGAGCGGAAAGTACCAAACAACTTTGCGAGAGGCTTTCTTCCCGGTCTTGTATCGATCGGCATTGCACACTGGACATTTGGTCATTCCCTCGTCCTCTTTACGAAATATGTAGCAATCGAAGATGTACACATGGTACCTCTCATGCGGTAAATCAAAGGGGCACACGACTTTCTTGGCTTCGTCACAACTTTTAGGACACGTGTTGCCCTTCGGAAGGATACCGTGCAAGTATTCCAGGTTAGCGTCGACGCTTATATCGCTCAATTTGTGTCTTGTCTTCATCTGAAGAAAATCAAGCGATACTTTCAAGCGGGAATCTTCTGGGTCGCAGCCTGGATACAACGGAGTATTTGAATCTTTCTCCAATTGCGCCAGCTTAGATTCCCTGTTAGCCGTCTTCTGAAGAAACAATTCTGTTAGATGAGGGTCCCGCACGACTGAAGTTAGCGGTGTCCGTGTGTCCCCTAGATCTTCTGGTATCACATGATCATCATCCTCTTCTTCTACTTCATCATGTTGCACGGGGTCTGGATCAGGCTCTTCGTCTTCTTGCCCCTCGTCATTATTGTCTTGCAACCCTTGATCCTGATTATTTCCTTCCGGCGCACCATCATTTTCATCATGTTCATCGTCATCTGTTAACCAACGAGAGTGGCCATCCATGAAACCACGGTAGAGCAGGTGTTCCAGCAAAGTTCCGGTAAATGGACTGATGCCGACCTCGAGTTTGCATGCGCGACACGGACACTGTATATCTTTGTGTTTATTCTGCAGCATGTCTTTCGTCGCGTGTCTCAAGTATGTATTCACGACACGTTCACTCATAATAACCATTATCACCTGCACGTTGTATAATCAAGACAATAATTAAGCACCATTTAATATTTTATCGGGTTTCACGAAAAAATTCGCCATGACCTTCCTACAAATAGGACCCAAGGGGAGTGCCAAAAGTTTCCGAAACGGAAAATGAATCAACATTCTGGCATGGTATTCGTACCCTCATTAAATTTCACACATCACAACACAAATTTATCCATCACAACTAAATTTCACACATTCCAAGCCATTTTTCATCCAGCATTTTTGCATGGTTACGGCGGGCGCATTTATCCGACCAAATTAATTTTAAGAATTTGCTTTTACTTATATCGATAAAAGATCACCTTAATAAGTTAATACACACGTCAAAATAATCGCGGAAGTCGACCGAAGATGAAATCCAGATCTTGTGAGATATGAGTGACTTGAGTGGATTTCTTTTGGTCAAAGTAGGATGTGGGAGAGAGATCTAGTGGGATCTATCAACAAAATCACTTTTTGTTGGCTACAAATGATTAATTTCATGGGGAAGGAGCAACAAATGAGGAAAACTCGAGCTAAGAGAGAGAGTGAAGTGCAATAAGTGAGCAAGAGGTGGTAGGTGCAGCCACACTTATGTCACTTTCCCAGGTTACCGCTGGCGGACGATTTAGTGTGCCCGCCAGCGGTACGCAACTGACCGCTGGCGGACGATTTAGTCCGCCCGCCAGCGGTACCTTCCCTTTTTTTTTCCCGCTGAGCTCAGCCGACGCATCTACCGCTGGCGGGCATCGTAGAGCGTCCGCCAGCGGTCTATTTGGTACCTCTGGCGGGCACGTATTCTGCACGCCAGCGGTAGTTTGCCCCACTCCTTCCCAAATTTCTGCTCCTACCGCTGGCGGGCATAGTGGGCGTCCGCCAGCGGTACGTCCGGAACCAGTGGCGGACTAGAAAAACCGTCCGCCAGCGGTCGAAGCGCTGACGGACGGAAACGGCGTCCGCCAGCGGTATGCTGGTGGGTATAAACCTTTTCCTACTAGTGATAAATAAGATCTTATATGACACTACAATTATGTTACTCCCTACTATGAAGGTGGTAACATAGACTAATAACATCACTATGTTGCCACTCGATGTTACTCCCCATTGTGACTAGTCTTACGCAGCATGCATCATGCATGACTTGCGTATCTAAGTAATCACTGTTTTATAAGAAAGATTACTTTATGCAGCGTGCATGACTTGCCTAGGTTAAATTAATTCCGCAAATACAAACGCCGATCATGAGTATGTGTGGCAATTTGAGCACGGGATTCAGAAGCCGACATCGATCACCGGTGGTCGTGAGGACTAATGAACGGGTCGAACTGTTGGATTGTCATGATACTTGTGTGCCAAGTCTTGGTATATCTTGTCACTCAGAAAAAGTCTTCCTATATTTTTCTCCGATTAATAAGAGACATTTTCTCTACCGCATTTAATCCTGCAAGCAGAATACCAATAATTGTAGTGCTGTTCAAATGATCGACGAAATGGCTATGGTTGACCATTTGAACATTTCTTTGCACGTTCATTAGCTCTGCAGTCTGCGAACCTAGAGTTGCCTGGACAGTTGACTTTTCGGAGCTGACTTTCCTAAGCTTCAGATTCAACGGTACCCGTTGCATACGTGTTTTAATTAGCCTCATGCTCAGGTCAACGCCATTCCTAGCATGGAAAATATAAAACTTTTCGTTGCATGGGTTGACACCGACGGCATCCATGCATGTATGAATTCCCACGTATCTGAAGTCAATCCTATCTTTTATGCGAGTTTCCTTTCTTTTTTTTAATTTATGATTGCCTCTAGCTTAACTAACTTCCGACGTCTAAAGATGCCCATATTTGAAAGAATTTCATTGGAGAGGTCTCCGTGTTGTTTTTGATGATCCAAATTCGTATGTACTGATAAAGACCAGCTTGTGACGTAGGAGAGCGTATGGTATGGACCGTTTCCGAGTTGGACTGCAGCCGACTTAGGGTTTGTCCACTATAAATACATCTTGTAAGCCGCCGGTTGGGGTAAGCCATACATTGTAAACCCACGGCATTTGTAATCTCACCCCGATATAGTGAAATATTCCTGGCTGGCGCCAGTGGTTTTTTCCTCTCCTTTGTTTGGAGGGGTTTTCCACGTTAAATTTCGTGTCCCCGTTGGTTTTATCTTTCCACTCTTCGTCGTTTTCTTGCTATCTTTTGTAACACTCCGTAGGGGGTAAAGCCCTACCTTTTCCATCCTCCGCCCTTCTCCTCCACCGCTGGTCATTGTCGGCGTCACCGGGGCCTCTCTACCGGCGTCCTTATCGGGAGGCGTGTGGCCTTCTCGTTCTGTGCCGGTGCGGGGTGGTCGCGTGGCTTGACAGGGAGCTTCGAGGGGCGAGGTTGTGCAGCGGGGGCGACAGGTGGTGGTGGTATGACCGGTGGTGTGGGCAACAAATGATTCCGTCGGTACTGGTGCGCAGGGCCAGATATTGTCACCTTCGGGCCTGCGTGGTGTAGGCGCGGACCATGGTCACAGAACACGCTCGTCAGCCGCTCTCTTGACGGCGAATGGATCCACACACTTCCCTTTGCTATGTCCCGGATGACGTGTCAGGACTATAGGCGAACATAGACCCGTCGACCGGTCATCCGAGGCCAAGCAGGGTCAAATATGGACTATGGAGCACGAATTGTAGCTGATTGTTTATTTACAACGTGATTTAGTTCTCTCTACTTCAACTAAGGAAAATATATCATTTGATTTGCTTATATGTTAACTACACCGAGAGCATTGTTTGGAGGACAGGGTGCATGGATTTCGTTATTCAAAAAGATTAAAAGCGGTTCCTCTAAGATTCAAAATATTCGAAAAAAGGGGTAGACGAATGGCCAATAATATATCCTACATGTGAGAAAATCTCAATCTGAAATACATTATATTATATGCTATACATGAAAAGAAATAATTGTAGATTTAGGTGTGTGAACCGCGAGTCTCCGAATCTTGTCAAAATCTATCTTCTTTGTATAACCCACAATGTAAAGAATTTTGCACTACGGTAAGATTATCCAAATTTATTTTTACAATTTATGAAAATTTAGAATAGTGTTTTTCAATCGTTTTGAAATAAAGTGGGCCCATGTAACTCGAGTTCCAAAACGACTTTTGGACTTAATTACTTATTGGACTTGCTTTTGTTGCCTCATTTTTTTTTGAAGGAGGCAGTAAGCACTGCTTCAAATTTATTAAGAGAAAACCGGGATAAATACCGGCAGAGTTTAGGTTACAGGAGGCACAAGGATATGCGAAAACAGTAGACTACTAAAACTATTTACAAGCAGGCATGAAGGTTGCCTCATTTTGTTTGGTCTGCGTGACAATGAGTTTGACGGACCCGGTAAGTGAGCTCGACTTGGCCATTGCCTTGTGGATGGTTTTTTTTTTTGAGACTATCCTTGTGGATGGTTGAGTGGCCGGCCAGCGACTATGTCGCGGCACGTTCGTTCCTTCCAAAGCCAGCCAAGTTTGTAAAAGTCAAATAAGCATGGATGGTGGTTTCGTAGCTAGTCCTCGCGTCAGTCCAAAACAAGACCCTTTCCTTTCTACTTTTACGAGGGATTAATCATTGTAACGCAGTGGATTAATTAAGCACGTGAGCGTACGCTCGAGTATTTTTAGATAGTGGTCGCTTGACTAACGACACAGAGAGAAGCTAGGGGAGACGACAGGGACTGGCGGGTCACGACGACGCCAATCGATCCTTCGCAGCCGTGGCGTGCGTGCGTGCGTTCATACGGCCGTGGTCTTGAACTTCCACTCCAGCTAGCTTCTAGATCAACTGATACTTTGCCTTACGATTTACTGCCATATAATTATTCTTGTAAATAGATAAATTAATTTTATAATATTTTATAAAAAGTCACATATAATCTAACATAATCAGTGATTCATCTACAAGCATGCAAGTCACAATACGAAATTTTCAGTATTATGGGCTAATCAAAAAATGATAAATATAATGTATGTTTTGGAGATTTGGAAGTCTGTATACTCGACTTCCCACATTTGTCATTTTTGTATAGTTTTGAATATAGGTACCTTGAATTTTTTGCATTTATAAGTGACATAATTCTGTCAAAACATGCATTTTTTTAGATTTTCTAAAAACTTATATGAAAAATAGCCGCTAGTCATGGTGGTAGCTACACACCCCTAGTTTGACCGACCCGTATGCGTCACAGAAAAAAATAGAATACTCAAGAGAGTGGGGGGATCTCAACATTAGAGTTGCTAGGATTATTCAAAAGTATTTTGAAATTTTTTCAAGTCATATTCCGGGTGTAATGATTATTTTTAAAAGTCAACGAAAAAAGTCAACGGAAAGTCAACCCTACAAAAAGAGGACCAAAAAATATTTTTTTTCGAAATTCTGAAACCAGTTTTGTACACCAAAATTCCATACTCTACTACAATATGAATCCAAAACAGGTATATACGGCTTACATTGCCGTGTAATGTCATGGTGTGTAGCTACCACCATGACTAGCAAATCGCCTCTCAAACTTATAATGACACTTTATTGTTTTAAATAGTAGGATCACTTGAGTCACAAGTCCGGACTCATACACATCTTTTTTTAAGACATCCCACTATTCTTTCCTATCCTTTTGTCATGTGCATCAGGGTGCAAGAATTTTTTACCCTTACTTACTTCCAAGGATGCCATTTTTGCATCAGGTTAGGCAACCACATGTGCATCAAGCAGTGTAAGAGGGCATATACTGTGATTCCAGCTCCGCCCCTGCGACTTGCGCAAAGCTTGGTTGACCCCTACACTTGCAACCTCAGTACTCTCTCCGTTCGTACTTGACTCTTAAATAAGTGTATCACGTGTTATGTATAGATACACTCAATTCAGTCAATTATTTGTAAACGGAAGGAGTACATCAATCATCTCGACTAGGTACCAGCAAGCGGAAGTTAAGAATAATCAATCATATCTATGATCGGTAGATATCTGCTCTGCTCTGCTCTAGGTAGCCATGCATGACGCACGAAACACACGTGTTATTTAGCCCCAGCCTCAACCTGTGTATTTATTCTCACGTGAATCTTATGATTCTCATGCCACGCCGCTACTACTTTTTTCGCACATGAATATATGAAAGCTTTTTTTTGGTTGGTAATCTGTCGTAGCCAGCGTATTACTTTTTGGTACTAATACTCCCTCCGTCTTATTTTGTACAGCATAACCTTAAAAATAATTTGTCCTAAAACTTTTCACCTCCTAGGAACAATTGCATTTAATTTCCTCAAAATGACTACTTGCCTCTCATACCAATACATACAAATTTTTAGTCCCAATTAGCTAGCACCTTGGTCAACGATATTAGCAAATTATGCCATATAAGTTAGGACTGAGCAAGTACTAAATTATGCGAAGATAAGGAAGACGAGCACCGTAATAAAGAATTGGTTTGCACGAATCATGTCCCGTAGGTCGCACGGATTTCCTCTTAGCGAAACGACATTTTCTTTGCTGCAACTCAACCCTGCGAGAACAATAATACTAGTACCAGGAAACATACCGGGTGTGATAAGAGCGATCAGAGTCAGAGCATTTGAAGGTCTCCTAGAGCTTTGTTTCAAGGCGTGCACCTTCATGAGTACCCTGGTTGGTTGACTTTCATGTGCTGACTATCCAACATATACAATTTCATTGAACTAGCCTCCTCTTTGGCATCCATTAATTCCACGACCGGGGTCAACGGCAACGACCAATCGCCCACCATTACGTGGATGCATGCGGGCGTGTTTCTCCCCACTACAGGAATGGCCACCTATGCCGACGGCATTTTGCCGGCCGTCGGCACAGGTCTTTTTACCATCGGCACATGCTAGGTCCGTCGGCATAGGTGCCCGTAGCCCCGTAGGCATAGCCTAGAAACCCGTCGGCACAGGTCTAGCCGTCGGCATAGGCTATGGCCGTCGGCATATGTTTTCAAAATTATTTTTTGAATTTTTTTTAATTTTTTAATTTCTAATTTATGTTTTTTTATTTCGAAATTTCCAACTTAGCCACACACAATTTCTAATTACATATTAGACACTTAATCATTGGTCAAAGTACTTACCCTGATCAAACTTCCCATTCGGTCGCCCATCCTGAAACTGCTCCATCCCAAGCACGCTTAACTTCTGAGTTCCTTTCAAATTAGCTATGAAATGAGATGTTAGAACTTACTGCTATTAGTATCTTATGAACCTTGTTAACCCATGTGTCATGATGTTACACTTTTTATTGTTTAAATTTTGAAAATTTATTTGAATGAATAACAATAATTATGTAATAATATTTTGTGAATGAATAACAATAAAATTTATTTTACTTTATTTTCTCCTCTTTACATTAATATGCAATAATTTATATCTTTAAATCCGTAAATCGAAATTTAACAAATAAAATGTCTAAGTCGATTAGAAAAACGAGAGGAATTCAAATATGCAATCCATATGAAGATCCACCCAACTCTTGCAAAGGTTCCCTTCGTTTCTCCTGAAGTGGGAGTTTTCACGTATAAGTCCACCAACTTACTAGAGAGAAAGTGAAGCCGGCCACACACTAGAGTAGGATCTTGGACATGTACAATACCCAAAACACTTGTATACATATGGTATGGAACCACCTAGGTTTCGGTGGGTTTCAGACGCTCCGAAGCCCCTCTTATGTACCTAAGTTGTGTTAGGTTAGGACATAGGAATATCCAAAACCAAGATCCACCCAACTCTTGCAAAGGTTCCCTCCGTTTCGCCCAAAGTGGGAGTTTTCAGGTATAAGTCCAGCAACTTACTAGAGAGAAAGTGAAGTCGGTGAAGCCGGTCACACACCAGAGTAGGAATCCTTTGGCATGGAGTACTTTCATGAGTACTAGTTGCTAGGATAAATGATAAACTTGAGTTTTGACAAACTTTACAAAAAACTTCTTCTCAAAAAGGTTAATCATTTATAAACATGTATAAGTTTCGAATCAAATGACCAAGTTATGGTCATCCCCGTGCCATAGTTTGTCGTAATGTGTCCATATTTGACACATAGGTGTGTTTTGGTATGACAAACAATGTTGCAGAACTTGAGATTTTTGAAATAAGTTTTATAAATATCATTTTTCATTTTTTAATTGTCAAAAATGATATTTTTTTGTGAAGCAAGTACTACAAATATGGTGGAAAATGGCACCCATCCAGTTATCACACAAAGTAGACCATATGTTATGGAAAATCCAGAAATATTAGGATTTTCTCGTTTTTTATCTAGTTTCGCATATTTAAATGACTTTATGCCTATTTTCCGAAAGTAATTGAATTTTGAACTACAAGTGTGTGATAGTTTGCTCTAAAATTTTAACAAAATTTATTTTACGATACACCAGTAGTGGTTATATCACAGAACCGTTGATAGTTTTGAAAAATGCAACCCCTTTTGATGAATAGGCACGGTGGTCATTTTAACTGTTTTTCAATAAAATAAAAGAAAGTGAAAAAATAGTTAAAAAATGAAATCCTTTGGCATGGATTACTTTAATGTGTACTAGTTGCTAGGATACATGATAAAATTGAGTTTTGACAAAGTTTGCAATAAATTTATAAACATCTGTATGTTTCCCTTCAAATGATCAAGTTATGACCATCATCGTGCCATAGTTTGTGATAATGTGTCTATATTTGACAAATAGGTGTGTCTTGGTATGACAAACATGGCTACCAAAAACAATTTGTTAAAATATTATTATAAATATCATTTTCCATTTTTAAGTGCCAAAATGACTTTTTTTATTAAGCAAATAGCAAAAATATGTTGCAAAAATTCATATACATGATGAAAAAGATGATATGGATGTAATATTTGGATTCCTCTCATTTTTATAATCAATTTAGACATTTATTTGTTAAATATCTATTAATAGATTTAAAGATATGAATTATTTCATATTAAACGAAAACAGAAGAAAAAAACATAGCTATGCCTACGGCCTTGCCGTCGGCATAGCCTTTTGAACCTGTGCCGACGGCTTTGCCGTCGGCATAGACCCTGTGCCGACGGTTAAACTTATGCCAACGGCCGCGTCGATGGACATTTCACGTCGAAGCCTATGCTGACGGCCCCGACAAAAAGCCGTCGGCATAGGGTCCGGCTGTCGGTTCCGAAGCTGACCTCGCCGTCGGTCACCGTTCGACCGTACGTCGGAGAGCAGTTCTCGTCGCAAGGATTAACTGATGGAATGTTCGACAGTCATGCGATCAACGCCAAGTCTTCGTACATACTCATGACGTTAGTTTCCTTTCTTCCAATGCCACGAGAGCAATACCAAGAACTCTAGTACAGAATACAGTCCAAACGATCTATGAAAACAAATCACCAAAAACATGCGAGAGCATTTGAAGAACTGGTCATGAGATGCAAGCCAAGCCTTTATATATCATAATTTTCTTTGAAATAGTTAATTATGCGGCGATTTCTTAATTGCAATGCCGTGAGAACAGTACAGATCAAACGATCGATCTCTGAAAACATATCGAGGAGAACAGGTAAGAGCATTTGAAGTTCTCTTGACCCTTCTTCACGTTAGCTACGCACCTTGAGTCGCCTCTTTTAACTGGACGGTTGACTTTCGATGGCTGACTTTCTTGCGGCCAACTTATACCATCCGTAAGTTCACACTAGGTCAGCGGTCAGCGTAACCGATACGTGATGCGGCTGATCCTCCCAGGGATGTGCATCTGGGCATGCATATGGCTTTCTGCACTTGCCAGCGCCGGTCCCCATTTTGTTTTCACCCGAAAACACCAAGGGGGTTGTCGATCTCTTACCGATCGAGAGATAACAGAAACATGGTTCCAGCATCCAAGTGTAGGAGAAAAATAAAGAGGTCTTTTGTGTGCTCGCCGCTGGTACTGCTAACGAGTCTACGTAACGATCAACATACTGCGAATATATACAAGTTTTAACAGCCAGATGGAACGGCACCCAAGTCCCGAAACATCAACCATGGCTCTCGAAGTTCAGAGTCTTCCCCCTTCTCACTACGGGAAACGCACAATACGCCTACGGCCGGCGTACGCTCGTATGTCGTCGGCGTACACGGGCCGTCGGCGTAGCCACTCTGCTGTCGGCGTATCCGTTGCCGTTGGCGTATGAATGGATTTTTTTTAATTTTTTTGAATTTTTTTTAACTTTTTTAACTTGTTTTTTCTATTTCGAAATTTCTAACTCAGCTACATACTAAATCTCTAATTACACATTTAATGATAGGTCAAAGTACTTACGCTGGTCAAAATTCCCGTTCGGTCACCCATCCTCAAATTGCTCCAGACCAAGCACGCTTAACCTTTGAATTCCTTCATTGTTAGCTTCCAAATGAGAAATGAGAACTTACTGATACTTATATTATATCAATCATGTTAACCCCTGATTTAGGATGTTACACTTTTTCATTGTTTAAATTTAGAAAATTTATTTGAATAAGTAAAAATGATTGTAAAATAGTATATATTTTTAATAAATAAAAAAATGAAATTATTTTTACTTTTATTTCCTTTTTACATTTAATATGGAATAATTTATATCTTTAATTCCGTTAATCGAAAAAAAATGTCTATGTCAATTAGAAAAATGAGAGGAATTCAAATATGATATCCAAAAGTAATTGAAATTGAACTACAAGTGTGTGATAGTTTGGTCTAATTTTTTTACAAAAATACTTTCTAGGTACAAAAGTAGTGACTTTGTTACAGAAACATCGATAGTTTTGAAAAATGTGACCCCTTTCAATGAATAGACACGACGGTCATTTTGACTGTTTTTTCACAAAAATAAAAGAAATTGAGAAAATACTCAAAAAATGAATTCCTTAGATATGGAGTCCTTTTATGTGTACTAGTTGCTAGGAAAAATGATAAACTTGAGTTTTGACAATATTTCAAAAAATTGCCTCACAAAAAGGTCTATCATCTATAGACATATATAACTTTCGTGTCAAATGACCAAGTTATGGCCATCCCCATGCCATAATTTGTGATAATGTGTCCATACTTGACACATAGGGGTGTCTTGGTGTGGAAAACATTGTTGCGAAAAACAATTTCCAAAATATTTTAGTAAATATCATTTTCCATTTTTAAGTGTAAAAAATGACTTTTTAATTAAGCAAGTAACAAACATATGTTACAAAATGTCATGTGCACGGTGAAAAAGATTTTATGGATGTCATATTTGGATTCCTCTCATTTTTCTAATCGATTTAGACATTTAATTTGTTAAATTTCGATTTACGGATTTAAAGATATGAATTATTTCATATTAAATGGAAAATAGAAAAAAGTATACGCCGACGGCGTCGGCGTATCAAATGTAAAAAATTGAAAAAGTATACGCCGATGGTTGCCGTCGGCGTATCAAATGTAGAAAATTGAAAAAGTATACGCCGACGGAAAAAATCTACGCCGACAGTGCCGTCGGCGTAGCTAAAAAAAGAAAAAAAAAGATCTCGGTTGGCCTGGTCGGGGTCAGCGTATGTCCTGGCTGTCGACGTTTTGTGGATTTCCCGTAGTGTCTGTTCTTTTTATCATCACTTTCTTCTTCAGTAATCATCGCTATGGGAAAATTGATCAATTTTCTCTCAAACCAAGCCTTGTTCCGAGTCATCCATATAGCCCAGCACATAGCTGCCACACATGTTATCTGCACATTCCTGCCAACGGCAGCAAATTGAGGATACCATCAAAAGGAACCAGGCCTATTCCTTGCGCCAATTGTCTTAGTCACCATGCTCCAAACATATCTAGCAACAGAACAAAGAAAAAAACAAGTGTAAAATTGATTCTTCCTCTTCGCAGAACTGACATTTCGTGTTACCCACCCTTTTTTCTTGGCATGTTGTCTTTTGTAGCTATTACATTATGCCATATTAACCCGGCCTCGTATCTTTATTTTTAAAGGAATTGTAGTTTTTCACAGATGTTTAACAGATCTATCGACCCCATTACTGCAAAAATGTTTATACACAGTTTTTGTAGAAAACTTTCCATTTGAATCTCTTCCATTCTAGCTGTAGATCTGAACCCAACCACTTCCTGAAGGTAAAGTGCCATCTTCCGTTTGCAGCCTCAGCCACTGAGTTGTTTTGTTCATTGCATATCTCAACGATATTTCTCTCTAAAAGAAGGCCACATCAAGCGTCCTCCAGAAACTTGTTCTCTAAACAGTACCCACTTTAACTTTTTTTACACATAACTAAATATCTCTAGCATGTAGCGGATCAAACCAAAAAGCGGAATCACTTTGCCTATGGCTAGCATTACATATGCCATTCTCCCCAAAATATTTCCTTCTCATTAGATCTTGCTAAGGGGCCACATCATTTTCGAGTTTCCACTACCACTTACGTACATCAGGCTCAGACTGAATTTGGTCAGGTTTTTAATGCCAAGGCCACCTTTGCTTCTTGGTTTACATATCATGCTCCATTTACATGTTTGTATACGATGTTTTTCAGAATCGTTTGAACTGTTTTTCTATTTTTCTCTGGAGCTCAGGCACCTTTGCTTCTTTGTTTACATTATCGTAGCCAATGCCACCTTTGCTTCTTGGTTTACATATCAGGCTCCAAATTGGACGCACGCTAGCCATCAATTTATACGAGCTAGTAGAGAGTCTCGGTGAGTTCGACCGGACTACCAGAACTCGATCGACCGGAACCCTGTGGATCACACCGACACGAGTTACCTATTTTTGAATGATTTTTTCAGATTTTTTTAGAGTGTTGAAAGAAAATCACTGTATGGGAACGAGTAGGGAGGGGGTCTCATACATAGATACAATTTGTGGGGAAACTGACCAGTAGTCAAGGAAACTTTTCATAAATTTTGAATTTTGATAAATTAACACATTTTCTTTTTGTTTGGAGAGTGATCGACACTTGTTGTACTCTTCCTTTCATCCGATTGAACTGCATATCCTGACTTGACTAGCAGATTGATTCAAGTTTAAGGGAGCCCTCACCATCCTTGGCGTGATTATATCTTTGATCATTTGATGCAGTCATGCTTGATCTTTGTCTACATTGACTTGATTTTTTTCATGAGTTTTGCCACAACTCACTGATTGACGGAGACATGACTGCTAATTCTACCTCAAATTGTAGTTACTTCCATTTTAATCATTGCCAATGCCACAATGAAATTAAATCTTGTTCTTCACAATTTTCTTTTGAAAGAATATCGGCTCAGTGAGATCACACTTCGATCTTCAAAAAACGCCATTTCAACAAATAATATTACACTCCATCCGTTCATAAACGTAGGCATATTTGACCAGTAGTTACTTAATGAATACAAGATTGTATGGCTTGATTCATTTTTCAAAATTATGATACCGATTTTGTATCACATAAAATCAAACATGAAAAGAGCAATTGTTGATCAAAGGCTTATCTTTAGTTCTTGACAAATACAAAATACACGGCCTTGATCATTTGGAAGTATGTGACTTGCTTGGCCTTTTTGTCCGATCTCCATGAAAGAGAAGGGTCCGTGGACAACAGAGAAACAAAATTCGCCGGCATTTGTTCCGGTTTCCTCCTAATATAAAAGTAAAAGGGAGCGTGCTCGCTGTTTTTCGTTAAAAAAAGTAGGACCCGGTGATCGGGTGGGACTTGGGCGCCATTGCCTCGTGGATGGTGGAGTGGAGTAGGCTCCACTTAATTTGGTCTAGTGGCCGGCCAGCGACTTGTCGCGGACCTTGACTTGCTCGCGCCACGTTTCTTCCAAAGCCGACTTTTCTTTTCCAGCGGGGACTTGGCTCATGCGCACGCAAGGTCGTTCACCATCAACTCACTCTTAGTAGATTGTAAAAATCGAGTAGACCAAAGCACGTGCTAGAAAAGAATTCGCGCAATAAAGATGAGACACGAAACATTTCTTGTGGCTGCCTGCCTGCCAGCGCCGCCGGCCGTGCAGAATTTCTCGACCAGGCGGCGGATCTATCTTGAGTTGAATCCGGCCGTGGGCGTCTCATCGGCGGGACGATCAGATCACAAAGTAAAGTCTCACAGCTATATAGGGTGCCGAAGACGACAGGGACAGGCGGGTCCATGGTATACGGATGAATGGTAGCCGATCGAGGCGGCGCGTGCGTTCACACGGCCGCCGGTCTTGAGCTTCCACTCTCTCCACCAAGCTCTTTTTCTTTCCCGCCGGCGGCGGGCGTTCGAGCCTAATGGACGTCTACAATTGCTGCACTAACCATTTATACCAAAATTTCGAACATATGAAGGGGTTATGCTGTATATTTATATTCAACACTCCTTCTAAGCTATTTTTTTGAACCATGCATGAGAACTGCATGTGATAAATTAAGAGAGGGGACATTACAAGACCTAAGTACAGCTACCAAGAAACACTGACGAACCACACGACCAGAAAAAAGGAGGAAGGAGAAAGAAAAGCCAAAAAAAAAACTACAAACAGGAGAACACAACAACGACTAAGCCTACACCGCCAATTGTTTAGCTTCGGACTTGATGTTCTTGACCAAAGTCTGCATCGGCTTAGCCACCTTGTCAAACACTCTCTTGTTTCTTTCGCACCATATCGTCCAGATTACCAACATGAAAATGGCGAGAAATTTTTCTCTGTCCTTCCCGTGCAGCTCTTCTCATTGTTCAACCACCATTTGTTCAGTGATGAGTCCGCCAGTGGCTTGAACTGGTTTAGACTGTCCCAGCCAAGCACCGAGCACCACAGAATGCTTTTTCGAAGGCTGTACCGAGCTAAAAAAAAGCTTGGCCGATGATTCGGAGGCTGTACCTGCTCTCGTTAATTGGACTGGATTGTCGGTGCCAGACTCGTCGATTAATCGATCGAATCTTCGGTAGTCGTGGTGCATGCCAAGTCTTCATAATTTCTCCGACTTGGCCACCCTTGGTTGGGCGTATATTAGCCCAGATCAGGGGTAAAGAATTACGGACCTCCGATGGTCCGTTTCATTTTCAGTTGATTGACCGGTATTTTAAACACCTGTGTACAATTACCGGGCATCCAAGCGGGGTGCCGCGACTAGCGAGAATTGTACTCAGTTCAAACGATCCTTCAGACCATGAGACTTAACCGGATGTGACGGAGAAAAGAGTCAGAGCATTTGAAGCTTTCTCAGACATGTTTTTCAAGCTTCGCTTAGCTGCGCATGCAGGCATCTTGAGTAGCTAGGCTCGACGGTGGACTTTCCCCTTACCTACCTATAAACATACAATTCCAAAGTTGACGCTGGCCGGATCAGTTTCAACTTTCAACGGTTTCTGCTATTGCTAAGAGACAGCCATTTATGCATAGACGACCACTCGACCAAACGTGACATCCATGCATGCACCATCGACTTCCCCTCATGCCAAAGTCAACAACCGGCCGGCTGGCAGGCTACGCCCGACGCATCTGTTCCTTGCCGTGCGTGCATGCATGCATCTAAACTTATGGTCGTCGTTCGAGTCGTCTCAACTTTGATGTGGTTTGGTTGGTCAATGCACTTCACACCACTGCACCTCTAGTCTCTAGAGGAGGTTTGGCGACCGCCAGCGGATGATCGAGCTATGTGGCCTGACGTCGCCGGTGACGCGCCACCGCACCAGTCCGGATAGCTCGCCTCTCCATCCTTTTATCAGGTAGCGCAATCGATGAGACCGATGTGCCATCTGACGACGATCCGGGCTTATTGACGTGAAGCTAAGCGAGGGCCAGCCAGAAATGGGCCCACACGTTCCAGTTGGGTCATGAGTTGGAGCTCAAAAAGGCCCGTTACTATTTTGGCCCGCGTAAAACATGGGTGAAACCAACGAACCCACCCTAGAAAGCTTAATGGTCCGGTAATAACCGGGATGTGTCAGTGTTTTCTTTTTTTTCCATTAATTTTAGGGTTTAGGGTTTTAGTGTGGTGTCGGATGGTTTAGGGTTTGGGGATCGTCTCGATGCGCCAAAAGCGGGTTATGGTATATATAAATTACACACCCCGCCTTTCGATCCCGGTAACACATACAATATATACACATGAAGATCGCTTTTGACACATACAAACTAAGTTGTACATGAAGTTCACGTTTTCCCGGTTCCAGGGACTTAATTATTACATGGAGGTTTCGATTTGCCTTCAGTATCGTAGTACTCTCCTTTGTCCGATATGGCTTCCGCAAGGTAAAATCCCGCCAATTCCTCCGCAATTGCTCTGAAGCGGTGATTCCATGGTAGCTTGTTGCGCTTTTGCGCCAACTGTGAGATCAAAATAAATACATGAGTTTTGTGTATATATATATATCAAATGAATAATAACGTTGTGAATAATGTTTCGTACATCGCGAGATCTTTGCCAATCCAATCTCTCGGAGACTAGGACGTGTATGTACTTGCAAACGAAGTATCCACATAAATTAGTTTCCGGCGACTGTTCAAGGCAAGACTATGTACAAGAATAGAATTCAATCAATAATAATAAAGTATGCATGATAATGGTGTGTGGACATAGGTAGTACTACTTACTTGGTTCAAATGCCATATCAGCTTTTTTGGCCATTCACAGGAATTGTCTTTCTTGATAAACGTTTCCCAAACACTGCCCGACAAAGAAAATTAACAAATGAGATATTAATGACTTGATATCAGGAGTACGAAGGAAATAGGCGGTAAGAAATGAGTGTACCTTCCGAGCAGGTCAAAAACCATCTTGTACTTTTTAGGATTTCTTCTTAATGAGTCAAGGGAATGAATATCTCCACTGTGAGGTTTAATGACGAGAAGAATATAGTGGAAGCTGCGCACAGTCATGATGCATAACTCATCAGTTAAACTTAATTAACAACGGGTGAGCAAATTAGAATGTGTACAGGACAGTAACACTTACTCGTAGTTGAAAGGCCAAAATATAGTGCTTTTGTCGCGGTATCGCTTGAAATACCTTAGCAGATCAGACTGTGTGTCCTTGTTCCATACGGGATCCACTATGGTGACTTCATGAAGTTTATCCGGGTCAATGAACCCAATGTCATTCCTGTTATCCCTTTTGAGTTCGAGCATCTTCATTCTGCATAATATAGCGCACAAAATATTAAAATGAGGATAATGAACGCGCCGAGGTAAAGACTTAAATTACATAAATAAATCACTTACAGACAGTATGAACTGAGGATGGATTTGTCGAGGGCCCGGAGAGTGTATAACTGGAAAAGTTCGATAAACTCAACGGACACATAGTACCGGTCGCCGTAGTGCTTAATTCATTATATAAACCCTTGTAAAAGAGATTGTTATCAATTACCAAAATGGGGGAGATTGAAAGGGCATGGCACCTCTATGTGTGGTTTTGGTAATTAATGACAATCCCTATGGACTAATGGTTGCATTGAGTTTTACTTATAGTGTTTGTCCATAGACCATGCTTGAACTCCATATGTTGGATTTAAGGTTGATGCCATGAGTATATTGATATAATGAAGTATTTGGCATCAAGATCATAGAGTTGAGCATATTGCAAGTATGTCTTGAAGAAAAGAATTATGTGATCATTCATGGTTATCTTCAAGATATCATCTATTGAAAAGAGAAGAAAAGATACAAGGTTGATCAAGTATTGATCAACACACAAAGCTACAAGATGTACCAAGTGGGATCATGTATCTCTTGGTATGGTAAGCAATTGTCCATATAGCTTTGTGAACTAACCCATGATATGTGTGTAGCATTTCTATGCGTGGTTAGGTATCTTTCTATGGGCTTGCATCAAATGAAGATTTCATATGGCCCATGATCGATGACGTAAAGTGGTGATCGTCATCAATGTTGAGAAGCACAAGTTCAAGAGGAGCATCTCGAAGAAATCCTAGGCTTGAAGCTTGCCACCCATTTAGAGATAATGTTCATGTGAAGATGTGCCTAAGAGAGGCTCTCCCATAGTGGAGTGTGGGGGAGCAATGTTTGGGTCTTCACCAAGCGAAGCGCAATCAAGAAAGGTGGTCCACTTGAAGAGATCAAGATCGACGTCATCCAGCTCAAGTGCAATGCGCAAGGCAAAGGTATGATAGGGCTTCTATTTTACCGGTCTCATGGTACTAGTTGGGAGACCGGGTTATAGGATAGATACCGTACTATCAAGAGGGGCTCTCGATTGAGCTTTAGCGTATCAGTTGGAGAGAGCTCAAACCTTTGCATACTTGCCTTCATCATCTTTCTTGGTTCTTATTTGGTTTGTCAACTTGTTGGGTTTTGGTGCTTGTTGTGATCTTCATGACAAGCCCAAGTTCTCCGAAAACGGATTTCGTATGAAAAACTTGTTGCGTTTTCTGGTTGGAAATATTATCGGTCCACCTTCGAGATAGGGTCCACACCTTCCCATGTGTGGTATCCCCTCTATATTTGTGACCCTTAATATTTCCACTTTCTGTAGTAAAGCTCTTGTCGCTACCTTTCCAACAGAATTGGATTCATCTCGTTTGGAGCTTCCTTGCAAAAGTTATTGCGGTTCTCTTTTTCTGGTTCTGCAGTTTCTTCTTAGACCGGTAGTACCGACCTTAGCCCGGTACTACCGGGTGACACCTTGCGGAACTACCGCGGCCAGTACCGGGCCCAGTACCGGATCTCCAAATGCTCTCTGGACTCGCTCGATTTAATCCGGTAGTAGCCCCGGTAGTAGCACGGTACTACCGGGTGGGGAGCACTACCGGACCAGGCGGTCCGGTACTACCGATGCGCGCATGGAGGAGGCGTTGACCAGTCTGTCGCCAGGCCGTCCGTTCCCTGTCAGCCGGTACTACCGGGCGAGGCCCGGTACTACCGCTGCGGCCTTTTTCGTCTGCAACGGGCAGATTTTTGAGAGGACCTTTTTAAGGGGGTTTCTTCCCCAACGGTTCTCTCATCTCTTGAGCTAGCTTTTCCCCTCTCTCTCCTCCATTGTTGACATTTGGAAAAGCTTGCCTTCCTCTCAATCCCTCCCATGATTCTTGCATATCTTTGAGGGAATTTGAGAGGAGATCTAGATCTACATATTCATCCAATCTATTCCTTCTCTAAGTGAGGGGAACCTAGTAGATCGTGATCTTGAAGTTCCATTTGTTGAGTTCTTCCTTGTTCTTCCTCTCTTCTCCCTCCACAAGCATTAGTTGCTTTTGGTGGGATTTGGGAGTGAAGGATTTGACCACTTCTAGTGGTCTTGCCTTCTTGCATCGGTTGCATCGGTTTGAGTTCTCCACGGTGATACGTGAAAATCGAAGTTGAGAAGCTTGTTACTCTTGGGTACTTGGGGTGCCCTAGAGCTTGTCCTCTTGGGTACTTGGAGTGCCCTAGACGGTTCTTGTTGATCTCGGAGTTTTGGTGGCTCGCGGGATAGTTGGGAGCCTCCAATTAAGTTGTGGAGTCGCGCCCCAACCTTGTGATTCTTGTGGCTTTGGGAGCCGCGGGATTTCGGTGAGAGACTCCAATTAAGTTGTGGAGTGTGCCTCATCCTTGTACGAGTTCGGTGACCACCCTCAAGTGTCCCATAGTGGTTCGTGGCACTCCGCATTGGTGGAGGCACGAAGGAGATTACGGTGTGCCATTTATCGGCTATTCGGGGATCACTTTGTGACTCCGCACCGCTCCAACGGAGACGTAGCTTCCATTGGGAAGTGAACTTCGGGATAAATCATCGTCTCCAAGTGCCTCGGTATTTCTATACCCGAGCTTCTTACTTATGCTATTTACTTTGTGATAGCCATCGAGCTTGAAGTAATATATCTTGCTATCACATATTTGCTTATCTTGTTTAGCATAAGTTGTTGGTGCACATAGGTTAACCTAGCTTGTTTAGTTTCGTGCTTGATAAATTAAACGCTAGTTTTATTCCGCATTTATTCAAGCCTAAACCCCCCCCCCCTCTAGGCGACATCTGTGTCCTTTCAACCTTGAGCGGGGGGCAGATTGTGCAGCTTGTTCTCCGAGCTGGGGAACTTGTTTACCTTTTTTTGGCGGCTACGAGTGCTCCTCCCGCACCTCGTCATATGACTTGTCAATAGAACGCTCATAGTCATCTGGCAGGGCTGATGGAGGGTCATATAGATTATCGATGACTCGATTACATGCCTCTGCCGAAAAGCCGGCGGTAAATTTTGGCTCGGGCACTTTCTGCGCCTTCTTGGCGGCGGCGGCAAAAAATGCATTAGTCTGGGCCTTCACGGCGGCGGCGTTTTCCTCCACAGTATTTTGCCAAGGTAACTTGTCAGTTGGTGGCGGAGTTTTGGCCCTTTTAGGTCGCCTCCTCACCGGCGAACCGCCCTTGCGCTTCCTCGGGAGAAGCTTAACGGGCAATTCCTCAGGCGGCGGAGATCGAGATGGACTTTCAGCTTCCTGATCGAGATGCTCCTGTAACCAGTCGGGAGGGTCCCTGTCTCCGAGCTGATGAGGTGGACTGCTGCAAAGAGGAGTCGGTGGCTTGCTGCAAGGAGGAGTCGGTGGCCTTGACAAGATAATGTATTTCTTGTTCCACATGGTGAAACTACTCTTGACTTCTCTCAATGTCGTCTCACCGTCACCTCCAGGAATCTCAAGAGCCAATGATTCAAATCCCGGCACAATTTCATCCATCCCGACAACAGCATAGCCAGCGGGAATGTCACCATTATGGTGCCTTGCTTCGCCATCATTTGGTAGAACATAGCCGACCACCACCTTCATGGATATGTTAACCACAGGCGCATGTATCTCACATTCTGTCCTCTCCGTGATATCATCCACGGCGTAGCAAGCATCGACACATCTATTAGTTGTGTGGAACCCATGCTGCTTCTACGCTGAGATCGAGCATCCATGGCTTGAGGATCTTGTAGCTGCTGCTGAGACGGCCCTTGCTGATGACTAAGTGACTCCATGAGCTGTTCCACCTTTTGTTCCTATGCAGATATCCGGTCTTTTTCCTTCTTCTTCGTTCTTGCACGGCTTCTATAATTGCCAGCGCACTCCAGAAACCCTTGCTTCAAGGCGATACCACCGGGTAGGCCTCGTATATTCCCCCAGTGTTCAGGATTCCCCAGGGCCCGTGACAGCTCGTCGCCCTCTCTATCGGGTTTCCACACACCCTGGCGAACTGCTTTTATTGCGTCTTCAATCTTCGGGACGATTTCTTCTACTACTTTCTTAAAATTTTCCCCTACAACAATGCGCCTTGTTTCCTCGTTCAAGGATGCACCATGCACGAACAACCAGAATTTGGACCTATCGGGCAATTGATTTGTCTGTGGAGTGATCCCTTTAGCAAGCAGTCTGTTTTCACAAGCTAACCACGTAGGAATGGTGGACCTGTAGCCAACTATCCCCAACCTATGGTGGTATATCTTCTTCTTAGAATTTTCCTTAGTTTTCACTGAACGAGCCATAGCCGTAGACGATTGCTTATACGCCTTAAATGTGGGCCAGTAATCTTTTATCTTCACCAGTGTTTCGGAATTTTTACTGAAATCTGGATCTTGATTTTCATATTTTTTCCATAATGTTTTCTTGAAGGTCCGGAATTGCTCGGCCATCTTGGAGAGAGTCCACTCCTTGAGTTTCGACTTCCTGGTTTCAGAGAGATCAGCCGGGAAGTTAAAATGTGACAAGAGTGTGTCATATATCAAATCTTTTGAAATTTGGTGGACATAGCAGGGGTCATCGTCTGGTGCGCCTGCCGGCTTATGCCATTCTTGTATGGTGATCGGGAGCATGTCCCTAACAATAACTCCTGCCTGATTTATATATTTAGTGCGGTTCTCTCTGGGTTCCACCGGATCGCCGTTCGCAGCAACTTCATAGATCGGTAACTTTGGATCATCGCTCGTCATCCTTTTCGTGCGGCCTCGAGGACCTTGCTTTCTAGAAGATTTGCTCGATCCGGAGGGCTAAAAGAAAAATAATACGTTAATAAGTGCAATACAAATCAATTATTGCATCTTGTGATCAACAAAATATAGACTTAATATATATATACCCCGGCGGCTCTTCTTTCTTCGGACTCATCAAGTCCCTCACCAGAGTCCATCAAAAATTATGAGGCAAAATCCTCATCATCTTCTCCACCGGCATTGGTTCCACCGGCATCTTCTCCACCGGCATCTTCTCTATCGCGATGCTCATATATCTCTTGCATAACTATGTCTTCATTCTCCTCGTCTCGCACATAGTTGAGATCCATAGCTAAATCCCTGCAATCAATAAAATTTGCATCTTATTCACAATTAGTAGTAATATTAATTTGCATCTATAAGAAAAACTATAATTAGTACTAATTTGAATCTATAAATAGCATCTATAAAATTCCATCTATAAAATTTGCATCTCAAAATTGCTACACAAAAATTGCAAAATTAAGTCTCTAACACATTGTTAAATTTGCAAACACATTGTTAAAAAATTGCTAACACATTGTTAAAAATTGCTAACACATTGTTAAAAATTGCAAAATTACAAAAATTGCTAACACATTGTTAAATTTGCTAAATTTTGCTAACACATTTCTAACACATTGCAAACACATTGTTCTAACACTAGATATAACCTAAATATGAAAAAAAAGAATAAGAAAAACTAACCTCGGGCAGAGGAGGATGGGGCTCGGGCAGGGGAGGTGATGGGGTTCGGGCAGGGAAGGGCGACGGCCAGGGCAGCGCGGCGCAGCGGCCGGAGTGTCGGCGTCGTGGGGCTCGAGGAGAGGAGGCGGCACAGGCCTCAGGCGGCGGACGAGGCAGGTCTTGGGGGGCGCACGGAGGCAGCGCAACGGCGGAGGGGGACAACGGCGGCCAGAAGACAGAGCGGCGCAGCGACGCCCGGAGCAGGGCTTCGCCGGGGCGGCGACGTCGTCGGGAGCCCGGAGGCGGCGCAGGCGTTGGCGACCTGTGGAAAAGGCAGAGGAGGGGATGAGGTACGACGGCGGCGGCGGCGCGTCTTGGAGGGGAAAGGGGCAACACCTCGAGCGGCGGCGGAGCAACAACACAACGGCGGCGGAGAGCGGCACGGCGCGGCGGAGCAGGGCTTCACCGTCGGGGGCGTCAGCAGCGTCGGGGAGCCCAGAGGCGGAGAGGCGTCATCGATTTGGGGGAGAATGCGAAAAATTTCGGCCGCAACCACGCAAAACCGCGCAGAATCGACCTTTAGTCGCGGTTGGAGCAACCAACCGGGGCTAAAGACCCTTTAGTCGCGGTTGTAGCCACCAACCGCGACTAAAGGTCTCCGTGGGCCGCCAAAATTTTGGGCGCGAAGCCCAGCGGACCTTTAGTCCCGGTTGGTGTTACCAACCGCGACTAGATGGGCTTTTTAATTTTTTTTCCTTGTTTCTTTTTCTGTTTTGAATGGTTTTGTTTCTGTTTTGATTTACTTTCTTTAAAAAAAAAATTGTTTCTAGTTCATTAATTTTCTTATATACTTTGATTTAAAGGTGCCAAACAGATTTTTGAAATTATTACACATCACTAACTTTCATTATTACACAATTACACAAAATAAAACATTATTACACATCACAGACAGTTACATTACTACACCGTAATATTAGGGGGAACGACGGGAAGAGCCAGCCCCGTTCGCGCGTGCACGTTTGCGGCGGAGGGCACTAGCCATGGAGGATGAATCTTTTAGTGCCCAAGCCAGCTCGGAATCCTCCTTCGCCTTGAGCTGGCAGGCAGTCCTAGCTCGCTGGACACGGTCATCGTGGACGGACTGCAAGGAGGCTTTAATGGCCTCCTACATCTGCGGCCCGCCGACCTCTTCCCCATGATCAGGGGTGTTTCTTTAAAACGCTTGTGACCCGTTGGATCAGGGATGTGTTTCTTTAAGACCCGGTTGATAACACCAACCGGGACTGAAGAAGCACACGGATCGTGTGTTTCTTTAAAGCGCTTGTGAGCCATTGGATCAGGGGTGTGTTTCTTTAAAACGCTTGTGAGCCGTTAGATCAGGTGTTTTTTTTCGTGAGTGACATGACCCTATATATAGCCCCCCTCCCGGACATGTTCGACACTCAGTGTCTACTCCTTGTAATCAAAGCATTCGGATTCCCGTCATACAGCCCTACGGTGCATTTGATATGCAGGCACTCACGAGCCACCGTAGGGCTGTATGACGGGGAAACCTTGTGTTTTGTTTAAACTTTCAGAACACAGTTACATTAAAGGTTTAACACATTATTACACATCACCAACAACATCCCTATGTAGTGTTCACTTGTTCTTCATGTGTGCCCCTTTCTTCTGAACGCGTTGTAACCATGGACAATTTTCTTCAAGTAACTTGATGGTTGGGTCAGTGTTCACTTTGAAGGGCGGAATTTCGTGGAACTTATCATAATCTTCTGACATGTCTGTCTTGTCCTCCACTCCCACGATGTTTCTTTTACCTGAAAGAACTATGTGACGTTTTGGCTCATCGTATGATGTATTCGCTTGCTTATCTTTCCTTTTTTTTGGTAGGGTAGATATGTCCTTCACATAGAAAACCTGAGCCACTTCACTAGCTAGAATGAATGGTTCGTTCTCGTACCCAAGATTATTGAGATCCACTGTAGTCATTCCGTACTGTGGGTCTACCTCTACCC
Source organism: Poa pratensis (assembly GCA_947311845.1). Taxonomy (NCBI): domain Eukaryota; kingdom Viridiplantae; phylum Streptophyta; class Magnoliopsida; order Poales; family Poaceae; genus Poa; species Poa pratensis. The sequence goes on from CAMZMU010000041.1 coordinate 28,788,425, forward strand.
CGCCGTCAAGGTTGAACCATTTGCACTTGAATAAAGGAACCTTAAAAGAAGGTCCATAGTCAAGTTCCCATATCTCCTCTATGATACCATAGTATGTTACCTTTTCCCCATTGCAGTCTTTTGCATCAAAGCGGACACCACGGTTTTGGTTCGTGCTCTTTTTGTCTTGGTCGGCCGTGTAAAATGTATTTCCATTTATCTCGTACCCTTTAAAAATTAATAGAGACCAATAAGTATAGCTGTTCTCCAACATTGGTGTCATTAATCAGACGTCTTCGTAACCAACCACTGAAAGTCTTCATGTGTACTTCATCAATACAATCTTTCGCGTATTGGGAGTGTAAATAATTCTTGTGTTCCTGGATATACGGATCTACCAAGCTGGAATTAAGTAGAACTATGTAGCGTGCTCGAGTGAAAGAATTCACGTCTTGACATAGTGTCACTTTCCTTCCTAGAGTGCCTTTTCCACGCAGTCTCCCTCATGGCGCGACTGAGGAACAACAATCGCCTTTAGATCAGGAATAAAGTCAACACAAAACTCAATGACCTCCTTTGTTCCATAGCCCTTGGAGATGCTTCCTTCTGGCCTAGCACGGTTATGAACATATTTCTTTAAGTCTCTCATGAACCTCTCAAAGGGAAACATGTTGTGAAGAAACACAGGACCGAGAACCATAATCTCTTTGACTAGGTGAACTAAGAGGTGCGTCATAATATTGAAGAAGGTTGGTGGGAACACCAACTCGAAGCTGACAAGACATTGGACCACATCCTTCTCTAAACCTTTTAGAGTTAGTGGATCGATGACCTTTTGAGTAATTGCATTCAGGAATGCACATAGCTTCACAATGTGTACTCGAACATTTTCCGGTAGAAGCCCCCTCAATGCAACCGGAAGTAATTGTGTCATAATCATGTGGCAGTCATGAGACTTTAGGTTTTGGAATTTTTGCTCTGCCATGTTTAATATTCCCTTTATATTCGACGAGAAGACAGATGGAACCTTCATGCTGCGAAGACATTCAAAAAAAATTCTTCTCTTCTTTCATAAGAGTGTAGCTCGCAGGACCTTGATGATTCTCCGGATGAGCGTCGTCTCGTTGGTTCACACGTTGATGGGCCTGCCTTGCTTCCGGTGTATCTTTTGACTTCCCATACACGCCCAAGAAGTTTAGCAGGTTCGAGCAAAGGTTTTTTGTCACGTACATCACGTCGATTGCAGAGTGAACCTCTAGCTTGATCTAGTAGGGCAGCTTGCAGAATATAGATTTCTTTTTCCACATGGGTACATGGTTGTTAGCGTCATTCGGAACAGATAGTGCGCCAGGACCCTTCCCAAAGATTACTTTTAAATCCTTGACCATATCATGTATAACAGAACCATCAGGGCGGGTAGGCTTCGTCCGATTATCTGCCTCACATTTGAAATGTTTGCCTTTCTTTCTTGCGTGATGTCTGGGTAGAAGAAATCGACGATGCCCCATGTACACATTCTTGTTACCTAAATGTATACTTTCAGTATCATCTAAACAGTGCGTGCATGCACTGTATCCCTTGTTTGACTGTCCTGAAATGTTACTAAGGGCAGGCCAATCATTCATGGTTACAAACAACAGCGCTCGTAGGTCAAATTCTGTTTCTTTGTACTCATCCCACACACGCACACCTTCTTCACGCCACAACTGTAAAAGTTCTTCAACCAATGGCCTCAGGTACACATCAATGTCATTGCCAGGTTGCTTCGGGCCTTGGATGGGCACTGGTATCATAATGAACTTCCGCTTCATGCACAGCCAAGGAGGAAGGTTATATATACATAGAGTCACAGGCCAAGTGCTATGACTGGAGCTCTGCTATCCAAAAGGATTAAAGCCATATGTACTTAGACCAAATCTTAAGTTCCTAGCTTCATCTGGGGGTGTCTCATCATCCGGTCTTTCTTACGGTCTTCTTTGTGCCATCGTAACAACTTTGCATGCTCTTTGTTTTGGAAAAAAACGTTTCAACCGTGGTATTATAGGAGCATACCACATCACCTTGGCAGGAATCCTCTTCCTTGGACAATCATGCTCGCCCTCAACATCACCAGGGTCATCTCGCCCAATCTTATACCGCAATGCACCGCATACAGGACAAGCATTCAAATTTTCGTACTGGCCGTGGTAGAGGATGCAGTCATTAAAGCATGCATGTATCTTCTGCACCTCTAATCCTAGAGGGCAAACAATCTTCTTTGCTTCATACGTACTGGAGGGCAATTCGTTGTCTCTTGGAAGCATCTTCTTAAATATTTTCAGCAAATTTTCAAATGCCTTGTCGGTAGTACCACTCTCCGCCTTCCATTGTAGCAATTCCAGTGTGCTACCCAGCTTTTTCTGGTCATTTTCGCAAGTTGGTACAACAATTTGGTGTGATCAGCTAACATGCGCTCCAACTTCAACCTCTCGTTTTCACTTCCACAGTCTATTTGTGCATCACGAATGGCCCGATGAAGATCATCGTCAGGCTCATCAACGATGGGATCTTCTTCAACATCGTCTTCCCCCATTGAAGTACCACCGTGTTCATCTAACATAGGATAGTTGTCATTATCCTCTTCTTCTTCATTGTCTTCCATTATAACCCCTCTTTCTCCGTACTTGGTCCAACAATAATAACCAGACATGAAACCATTCCGCAATAGGTGGCCGTGAATAATTGATGAGCAAGAGTGATCCTTCATATTCTTACAAAGACTGCATGGACAACATATAAAACCATTCTTCCGCTTGTTTATCTCAGCCACACGGAGAAAATCATGCATGCCATCAATGAAATCGGGTAAACGTCGGTCACCGTACATCCATTGCCGTCTCATCTGCATATATATACAAGTTCATCAAGCAAAGTAGAGTAGCGACCAATACATAGTTATCAAACACCAAATTAATTAATACAAGTTCATCAAGCAAAGTAGAGTAGCGACCGCGACCAAATTTAATACATAGTTGTCACGAAACATACAATAATCGAAACTAACATACAACTATCTAAAAAAATTAAATCCAACAACAAATGCGATCAGAATCGCAACCAAGGTAACTATTGAACCAACAACATAATGATACCAAGCCTCTTGACTAATGACATAATTTCTAATCTTTTTAAGCTTGACGCGCATTGCATCCATCTTCATCTCGTAAGCAGCGACGACGTCGGCAAGCTCGACCCCGTGAGCATCAACGATTTCGGCAATCTTCAAGTCCAATACCATCTTTTGTTCTAGGCATTGGAGACGAAGATCTTCACTTATCTTCAATTTTGCTTTCAAAACGTCGTTTTCTTTTTTAAAAAACTCGACAATAGGGACGGTTGGAATTTCCGGTTCAACTACATCCTAAATAAAAATATATCTATGTCAAGTTGGTCGGCATGATTGTTATAAACACGAAACGAAATAAATAGTTATAAACATATACCACATCCGAATCATAGACCGGACGAGGGCTGACGGGGACGGATATCAAAACCATGACACTATACACATAAAAAACATAAGGAAATTATACAAGAAATGACTATGCATTTAAATCATACAAGTAATTTAAAATAAAAGATTAAAAAAGAGACTTACCGAGATGACGGGACGGCGCGGGCTATCGACGGCGGAGAGGACGGGGACGGGCCGACACTAAAACCACAAATCATAATTTAGTTTGAGCTAAAATTGCATATAGAAAAAATGAAATCTCTAACTTAGAAATTTCATCAAACACCTAGCTAGCACTAAAAATACTCAATGAGCTAAATGAGCTAAACAAGCAACGAAACGAGCGCCGGAAGAAATAGTTTGCAGTGCTCACCCTTGGATAGATGCAGCACCGTCAATCTTAGCAAATGGTGGAAACAAATGGGCAATAAATCGAGCTCGGGTGAAGGAAAAATGGAGATGAAACTCGAGCTCAAAGTGGCCATGGCCGGCTCGGGTGGAAGATGATATAGGGGAACCTTTAGTCCCGATTCGTGGCACCAACCGGGACTAAAGCTTCTATCATTTTTTGAAAATCTTTGAATTCGTATCTTTAAAACCGTAAATCGTAACTCGACAAATAATGTGTATAAATGGATCACAAAAATGATAGGAATCTAAATATTGTGTCTGTATCATCTTTTGCATAAATATTAAATAATTATGTTATAATATTTATTAATTCATTTTTTGTTATTCGTAGATAATCATATTATTTTTTTAAGTCCAAACCTATTTATGAAAATATTTATGATTAAGTACTAATAGAAAGTAATAAAAATTGCGCTGACACTAACAATGGTTTCCCGGTTACCCGGCTTCCCGGCTTCACGGCTTCACGTTTTCCCGGCTTCCCGGTTTCACGTTTTCATGTCTTCCCGGCTTCCCGGTTTCACCTTTTCCCGTTTCCCGGTTTCACATTTTCCCGGCTTCCAGGTTTCACGTTTTCACGTTTTTCCCGGTTTTCCGGTTTCACGTTTTCCTTGGCTTCCTGGTATCCGTATCCTTATACCGGTAATAGAAAGTAATATTTATGAATCGATCGGAAAAATGATATGAATCCAAATATTTCGATCATTAATTTTTAGCTTAACCGGATACATGAGAGAAGACACAACGTACGGCACACACACACATCTCGCTATATTGATCTACTCATCAACGACATTAAGACGATCGCCATTGGTATTATAGCCACGTAGACTATCCACTTCCGCGCAATCTCGAAGCCGAGGCGAGCGTCAAGAGCGGCATACTCGACTTGCTCGTAGCTCAATAGCACGTTGCCCCATCCGCGAATTCGGAGGTCTTCTTCATCGTCGTCGTTCTTATTCTTCTTCTTCTTCTTGTTGTTCTTCTTCTCCAGTTTTGTCCCAATGATAGCATTGGAGAGAGCAACAAGACTCGGAGTAGTATTGTCGGTTGGGTTCCGCCTATCCCTCTGGAGGTCGACCGTGGACGGAATTTCAATTCCGTAGTAGCGTAGCATCCGCAAGTCATTGTGGATAGCCACGCCGTAAAACTTGATGGTCTTGTCACCTAAGAAATCCACGAGGAGCTGCGGCTTCCGATCAGCCCAGCAGATCTGGAAGAAAAGTGTCTCGGTCGCCACCGAGAGTTGAAGGACGGCGGCGCGCTGCTGTTTCTCGGGTGGAAGATTGTTCTGTGGACCCGGGAGAGCGTCGATGAACTCGTAGTCGAGTCCAACGTACTTGATCGGTGCGGCGTCGAGATAGAATTTCTTCACGTCGCGGATCCACCTCTCCACGCGTGATGCACGGAGGGTGACCCATACCTTGAAGCGCATACCCTCCTTGTTGAAGTAGTACAACCGAGACCGAGGCCGAGGCCATGGAACGCACGCAACTCGCTCCATTGGAATATAAGAGAGGGTTCAAGAGAGAGTGTTTTTGCGAGATTAGAGAGAGATGATTGTGTGCTTAAAGCCAAGATTTGTCTTGCTTTATATAGGGCAGAGAGGGGAGGCCGGCGGGCAGGGGAGGCCGACGGGCAGGGGTGGCCAGAGTTAAGACGGTGGCTGATCATCTTCCAAAGAGCTGATCATCTTCCAAGGCTAATTAAAATGGCGGCTGTGTTGATCAAACTTCCAAAGCAACAGCAGCACGCGCGGGAGGCAAAAAGGTTTGAAACCTAGTCCCGGTTCGTGATCAAACTTCCAAAGCAACAGCAGCACGCGCGGGAGGCAAAAAGGTTTGAAACCACGAACCGGGACTAAAGGTTCTCGCGCGGGCCCCTGTCACTTTGGCTGCATGTGGCCGACCTTTAGTCCCGGTTCATGGCTGGAACCGGGACTAAAGGTCCCTCACCAACCGGGACGGGGCTGGGAGGGTCGCGTGGCGCTGAAACTGGCGTAGTGTGGACCTTTGGTCCCCGTTCGTAATAATTTGGAGACTAAAGGTCCGAACCTATTGCCCTTTTTCCACTAGTGTGGTCGTAGTGTAAACCAAAACGCCCTGGATTGAAAATTAATGTCGAACTACTTCTCTATACCCCGACTAGCTGGGTTTAGCTCAACGGCCGAAGCGCGGAGCTACCATGATGGACCACCATCCTCTAGCTGCGTCCATACGTCCTAGCTGGTAGCCTCCCCTTTGCATATGAAACAACTAAAGTTTCCCGTCGCGAAAACATGAACAATGCCAGCTAGCAATTTTTTTTTGCCAAACACACTTCTACATGCCCGTACTTTTTCAGACAACATTTTTCTACCTGTTGTGCATTACGAGATTTTTTTTTATAGAAAAGAGTGAAGTAACTTACATCGAGATGCAACATTTATTGGCCCCCAAACCGAGAAATGAAGAAGGCCGTCCAGTCCGTTTCCAACAGCACGACATCCCGTCGGTTGAGCTGGGGAAACCAGGTCGTCACCTCCTCCATCACTCCCGTCTTAAGGTCCGCAGTGTATATGTGCCTCTTGTTGTCCTTAAGTAGCAGCGCGCCACCCTTCTCTCCCAACAAGCTGAAGTGCATTGGTCTTTCTTCAAGCCGCCGAGGCGGTTTCAGCTCGACCACCCGAGTGGAGAGCCACTCGGCAGTAGTGTCATCCTCGCTCTTAATTATGTCGTCTTGCCGCGTGCAGACATGTACCCGGAGGCCTGGCCTCGGCAGGAATAACAACGTGAGCATCCCGTTGCCATTGACCCTGAGTAGTGGCTCGCTATAGGTTAAGGAACAAAACTTATTCGCTGAGGCCATGATCTTCGTCAAAGAGACGCGACATGTACTCATGTCCAAGTTAAAAACATATAATATTGAGTAGTCATTTGACCAGTTCCCTACGATCCAATGCAATACGCCATGACACACGACCGCATCCGGATGTCTGAGCGGCTCGTAGAAGGTATCGTCGACAAGTAACTCTCTAGGCTCGCTCCATGCCGCATCACCAGATGAGAACGTGAATAGGTTGCGCGGCCGGTCATCCATGTCGACGCCCATGATAACCACTTTGAAGAACGCTGAGTTTCTAGGTGATTGTCTGTTAGACGAGCAATCCTTACCAGTTAGGATGGTGTAGCCGCTAGATTCGAAATAACAATCCCAGTGCAACGAAGGGAGCACATCGTAGGCTCCGGTGAGAAGATTGTATACGGCTAACCGGATGATCGAGTCGTAATAATCAAAGAGCACGAGGAGGAGGCCCTGGCGTGAGATGAGTGGCACCATCCCTTGGAGGATGCTCGTGCGGTCCATGAATAAGGAGTTGAGGCAGCGCGGACCAAGGCCAAACGAACGCGGCGTTAGGACAAACAGCTTGTTCCGTTTCCAGGTGAACAATCCGGCTAGGTAAGTCGATGACGAGCCACTCGGGTCCTGATCCCGGTGAAGGAGGGAGGCGTCGGCTACCAGGCGGCTCCACCCCTTGCACGTCACGGCGCAACGGAAGAGTGCGGCCGGGTGATCCACGCGTAGGAGAATCTCTCGGATGACATCCTCTGGGAGGGACGCCGCCACCGCTATCCCGTCCATCGACGATGTTTCTTTCCGCCTCCGATCAGTACCGTGTTGGGATTCACCAGCACAGCAGGATCGATCACATACGCGCACAAAAAGCTCACGTATCCTGCACGTTCTCTTACTTAATTTCTCTGGATTTTCTCGGTACAACATGTATTTACAGAGCCTGATGTGCATATATATGGACCATCGACCCACCAAAGAACCACCTAAACCTACTCCTTCACGAACTCCTAGCAGTATCTAACTCGTCAAATATCTAATAGGCTTTCCTAAGCCTCGCTTGGATGCCAGGTTTTTGGGCTGGAAATGGCCCGGAATATTTTACGGACCGTCCGACCTCCCTAATCTATCTATATCTCTTATAAAGCAAAACCCGCTAAGTGCATTAATTATTTTCTATCTCAACATGCAAGCTATCCATATCATTCATTCTTTTAGCCAATCAAATGTCCATGTCACCCACTAACATGCATTAAAGCAAACATTTTCTTACATGCAACATGTCGATGTCATCTACTTTTTTATCCATTCAATTGTCCACGTCAACAATTTTAATCATCAAATACAACAAAAAATCATATCAATTAATTTTAGTTTTTCAACAATTGTGGTCAATTTATGTTTCTATAAACAACTTCATATTTCATGGGTCCTATATGCCTTTATCTACACATTATTTTCTAAAAGATATTTCCGCCGCAACGTGCGGGGTATTTTCTAGTTTAATACTACGATTGCTCCTTATTTTACGGGGAGGAAAACAAAACTGTAAACCAAGCGGGGCCTAAATAAGTTAGAACCCACGTATCCTATTCCATCAGGAACTAGGACTCTACGGACAAACCAATCTAGGAAACCTAATTAAACTCTAAACTAAACACAAGATTATTGCTAACATACCGTGATCGCTTGTGCAGCGGCCAGCAAAAATATCTATATATCAGAGAGGGCTTCGAACATGATCGCAGTGCCACCGGAGGAGCGACGTCTACGGTACTCGCATCACGTACGTATATACTCCCTCTATTTTTAAATATAAGATGTTCTAGACTTTGTGACATTGAAATGTATACAAATGTATTTAGACACATTTTAGTGTCCGCGTTCACTCATTTTAATATACATCTAGCCAATATGTAGAAAATCTAAAACATCTCATATTAAAAAATGGAGGGAATATATCTAAAACTAGGTCGTGGAATCTGAAGAAAACGAGTGCCGCGCATGGCACGATAGATGTTCGCATCTTCAGGTCATAGTCCCATGGAGGGCTATGTTACCAGTGTGGTTTAGCCTTATATATCATACAATTAGATTGGAGGGACTACAAAAGTTTGTTCTTGGATCACTCACATTGCCATTAGGGTTGCCGAACTGCACAGAACAATTCAGATTCAGAACATTACACCGGTGTCACCATGCAACGGTACACTGATTTAGAACAGAACGCCACATTAGAATGCATTATTTGGCACAACCCGCTATTACTAGCAGCATGAGAAAACACTTGATATATATATATAGATAAGTTGATGCTTCATCCGAACTGGAGAACAATAGTTCATGCAACAGTTCAACAACAATAACAAATGCAACAATGGGAATGGTTTCTTCGATTCAAGTTTACGTGCATCTACCGACTTACCTACCGAGACGAGTAAGAAAGAAAGTCGGCCAATCCATATCAAAGGGAATGATACGACGACTAATCCAACTATGCCCGTGATACGTCTCTCCAACGTATCTATAATTTCTGATGTTCCATGCTTATATTATACCAATTGCTACATGTTTTATATACACTTTATATCATTTTTATGCATTTTTCGGGACTAACCTATTAATAAGATGCCGAAGTGACAGTTCCTATTTTCTGCTGTTTTTGGTTCCAGAAAATTACTTCTGCGAAGATTTTCGGAATTGCACGAAACAAAAGGCCAAGTCCCTATTTTTCCAGCACCGTCACGGAGTCCGAAGGAGAGACAAAGGGGCCACGAGGTGGCCACCTCACCTGGCAGCGCGGCCCCACCCCTGGCCGCGCCAGCCTATGAGGTGGGTCCCTTGGGACTCCACCGACGCCGCCCCTTCGCCTATTTATTCCACCCGACGCGAAAACTCTAAAATACCGAGTCATATTCCAGAAAGAGTTCCGCTGCCGCCGCCGTCGTCAACCCTAACTCGGGAGGGTTCTGAAGCTCTTCCCGGCACCCTGCCGGAGAGGGGAATCATCACCGGAGGGCTCTACATCGCCATGCCCGCCTCCGGAGTGATGTGTGAGTTCATCCCTGGACTACGGGTCCATAGCAGTAGCTAGATGGTTGTCTTCTCCACTTCTGCCATCATGTTTAGATCTTGTGAGCTGCATATCATGATCAAGATCATCTTATTGTAATGCTACATGTTGTGTTTGCTGGGATCCGATGAATATTGATACTATGTCAAGTTGATTATTGTGTTATCATGTCTATGTCATTTGTGATCTTGCATGCTCTCCGTTGCCTGTTGAAACTCTGGCCAAGTGAATACTTGTGACTCCAAGAGGGGGTATTTATGCATGATAGTTGGGTTCAACCTCTATTTAACCTGGGATAGTGACAGCAAATCCTAAGGTTGTAAATGTGTTGTTGCCACTAGGGGTAAAACAGCAATGCTTTGTCTAAGGATGAATGTGTTGTTTACATTATGCACTTTACTTAATGCAATTATCTGTTGGTTGCAACTTAATACTGAAAGGGGTGCGGATGCTAACCGGAAGGTGGACTATTTAGGCACAGATGCATGCTGGATAGCGGTCTGTGTACTTTGTCGTAATGCCCAAATGAATCTCATAGTCAACACTACACTTGCACATGCATGTTTATGCACTTATCAATATTGTCAATTGCCCAGCTGTAATTTGTTTTCCCAGCATGTTAGTTATCTTATTGGAGAGACACCACTAGTGAACTGTGGACCCCGGACCATTCTTTTACATCTGTAATACAACCTACTGAAATCATTGTTCTCTTTTGTTCGCTGCAAGTAAATATCATCTTCCACACTATACATCTAATCCTTTGTTTTCAGCAAGCCGGTGAGGGTGACACCCTCACTGTCTCGTCAGGGCAAAGTAGTTTGATTGTCTTGTGTGCAGGTTCCACGTCAACTACGCACCAGCAAGTTTTCTGACGCCACCGGGGAAGTCAACTCGATCTCCCCATCGGCCAAGTTCTCTGGCGCCGTCGACACCTTCGTAGCATCGAGATTTCCTACTGGTTCGATAAACCTTGGTTTCATACTGAGGGAAGACTTGCTGCTGCACTCATCAAACCTTACACTTGGGGTATCCTGACGAGCGTGTACTTCATACACATAAAGCAATCAAGTTTTCTGGCGCCGTTGCCGGGGAGATCATCATTGCTACAGCAAGGGAGTCTCTCACTTCCAATCACTTTACTTTGTTATTATCTTGCTTAGTTTATTTTTATTTAGTCTTGTTTGCTCTCTTTATCAAAAACACAAAAAAAATTAGTTTCATGCATCTAGTTTATTTCGGTTTGTTATTATGTCTAGTTGTTTAATTGGTATCAATGGAAACAAAATCTTGTTGGCTAAGTGGGTTCACGGAGGAACAACAAAATTATTATAAGGAATACCGCTGGTCTCAAAAAGGGAAATATTTATGGGAACAAATATATAAATTGAATTGTTTTACTAGAAACTTGTGCTCTACTTATGATGAATCCTGGTGCTTTAATGAATGTTTTTGCTGTAGGAGGCATAAACACCTCCCTTTCCAATGTGATTATAATGATAATGAAACTTTGGCTTCTTATGCTAGAGGATATTATGACTTTGATAAACTTGAGCAAATTGAAGAATTTTTTGTTTTTATGGGAGCTTATGAAATTGCAGCTTTACTTCAAAATCGAGATGAAGCTCCTTATAGATCTGATACTTTTGCTATGCTTGGATATTGCCTTGAATATTATAATGATAATCCTTATATTACTGAATTTCTTGAGAAAAGACATCCTCAAAAGGAAGAGACCATTGTCTTGCAGGAACCTGTAGAAGAAGAAAATACTGCTGAAGCTAAAAGCTCATTGAATAAAAAATAGGAGGAGTGTGATGAACAAAAGGAGGAAGAATGGATTAGCTACCCATGCCTACCTTCTAATGAGAGTAACTCTTTATCTCTTACACTATTTGATTGCCCTCCATGCTTACCAAAGGAGGATGAATGTTATGTTCCTGTGGATTCGCTTGAAATATTCCCTATGAATGAAACTTGTGGAAATGATTATGCTACTGTTATTTATGATAATCCATGCTATTTTGATAAATCTTATGATAATCCTTTATTTGTGCCTAATATCGAAATGCATGGTAATGAGAAAGTTTGTTTAGAAAATATTTATGATAAAGCTCTAGATGATGGTCCTATATTGCTTGATAATATTATGTATTATACTATTGAAAATGGATTGGAGAGGTCTTGACTTTATCTAGATGGAGTCCCATACCTCTTGAGAATGATCAATTATCTTGTTATAAAATTGTTAAAAGTGGGTTCGAAAGTTTTAATCCCACTATTTTGGAGCTTGATAAAAATTATGCGTTTATAGATCATGGAAAGCATGCTTTATGTGATAGTTATATTGTTGAGTTTGTTCATGATGCTACTGAAAGTTATTATGAGAGAGAAAAATATGGTTGTAAAAGTTTTCAAGTCACTAAAACACCTCTCTTTATATTGAAAGTTTTGAAGTTGTACTTGTTTCATCTTTCTATGCTAGTTGTTTTATGCTTCAATAATTTATTTTGTTACAAGACTCCTTTGCATAGAAAGTGGGGTAGACTTAAATGTGTTTGATATTTGCCTCTTGTGCTCTCTTTTGTTTTTCAACTCTTATTCTTATGAGAGCATCATTAAAATCTTTCTGCGCCTAGCTGAAAGGCGTTAAAGAAAAGCGCTTATGGGAGACAACCCATTGTTTTTATTTTCTGTTATTTTTGCTTTTCTTTTTGTTTTGAGTCAAGGTGCTTGTTACTTCTGTAGCAACTCCTTTGTATCTTTATTTTATTGCATTGTTGTGCCAAGTAAAGTCTTTTATTGAAAGTTGATGCAAGATTTGGATTTCTGCGCAGAAACAGATTTTTAGCTGTCACGAATTTGAGCTTTTCTCCCTGTAGAAAAATCGAAAAATTCTGTAAAAATCACGCATCTTCCTCAGATATGTACGCAACTTTCATTAAACTGGACCTGTTCCATCTGAGCAACTTAAGTGCCTCGAAAAAATTCGTCTTCACAGACTGTTCTGTTTTTGACAGATTCTGCCTTTTGTTTTGCATTCGCTCTTTTACTGTGTTTGTGTGGATTTCTTTGCTCCACAAAGCATTGGTGGCTGTAGCTAATGTCCAGAAGCTTTGGGATTGATTGTATCATTACAGAATATGAGAATTTTTGATTATGCACTAACCCTCTAATGAGAACTGTCTTGAGTTTGGTGTGAAGGAAGTTTTCAAGGATCAAGCGAGAAGGGTGATATTATGTGATCAAGAAGAGTGAAAAGCCTAAGCTTGGGGATGCCCCCGTGGTTCATCCCATATTCAGAGAGACTCAAGCGTCTAAGCTTGGGGATGCCCAAGGCATCCCCTTCTTCATCAACAAACTTATCAGGTCATCTCTAGTGAAACTATATTTTAATTCTTTCACATCTTATGCGCTTTACTTGGAGCGTCTGTGTGTTTTATTTTTTTTTTTGTTTTTGTTTGAATAAATTCGGATCCTAGCAATCCTTGTGTGGGAGAGAGACACGCTCCGCTTTTTCATGTGAATACTCATGTTCTTCACTTATATTTGTTGAGTATTCTTAACTAGCTACTGCAGTGCTTTTAGCTCCTGTTTTTCATGCATCTCTTCGAGCTGTTAGCACTTGTTTATAAATACTCTCTTGCTGCATTATATTATCATTTGGAGAGTTTATGTTTAAATAAATTGATTGGTGTTTGTTTGGAAGAAAGAAAATGCTACATGTAGTAGTTGGTATTGGAAAAGACATATGCATTCTTGTAGATCATTGTCTTGTTTCGATTTGACTTTGCAATTGTTTTGAGCTCTCAAGTAGATCATGTTTAAGCTCTTGCATCATGTAGTTAAAGCCTAGTAGTGGAGAACTACCGTAGAGCTTGTTGAGACTTGGGATGCATATTTGTTCTCTCTAAGGTCTAGATATTTTCTGGTAAAATGTTTGAGCAACAAGGAAGACAGTGTAGAGTCTTATAATACTTGCAATATGTTTTTATGTGATTCTTGCTGTACCGGTTTATACTTGTGTTTGCTTCAAACAACCTTGCTAGCCTAAACTCTGTACTGAGAGGGAATGCTTCTCGTGCATCCAAAACTTGAGCCAAAACCCATGCCATTTGTGTCCACCATACCTACCTACTATGTGGTATTTCCTGCCATTCCAAGTAAATATTTCATGTGCTACCTTTAAACTATTCAAAACTTTATTACTCCTTATTTGTGTCAATGTTTTATAGCTCATGAGGAAGTATGTGGTGTTTTATCTTTCAATCTTGTCATTTACTTCTGACAGACTTTCACCAATGGACTAGTGGCATATACATCCGCTTATCCAATAATTTGCAAAAAGAGCTGGCAACGGGGTGCCCAGCCCCAATTAATTACAACTTTCATTAATAATTCTCTTCACATGTTTTGCCCTGATTTATCAGTAAGCAACTTAATTTGCAAATAGACACTCCTCCATGGTATGTGAATGTTGGAAGGCACCCGAGGATTCGGTTAGCCATGGCTTGTGTAAGCAAAAGGTTGGGAGGAGTGTCATCTATAAAGAAACTAAAATACATGTGTAAACAAAAGAGAAGAGGGATGATCTACCTTGCTGGTAGAGATAACGTCCTTCATGGGAGCCGCTCTTGAAAGTCTGGTTGACAAGGGGGTTAGAGTGCCCACTACCATTCGTTGACAACAACAAACACCTCTCAAATACTTATTTTGTGCTCTCTATATGCTTTCGAAAACTTAAAAAGCTCTAGCACATGATTTAATCCCTGCTTCCCTCTGCGAAGGGCCTATCTTTTACTTTATGTTGAGTCAGTTTACCTACTCCTTTCTATCTTAGAAGCAAACACTTGTGTCAACTTTGTGTGCATTGATTCTTACATGTTTACTTATTGCACTTGTTATATTGCTTTATGTTGACAACTATCCATGAGATATACATGTTACAAGTTGAAAGCAATGCTGAAACTTAATCATCCTTTGTGTTGCTTCAATGCCTTTTACTTTGAATCTATTGCTTTATGAGTTACCTCTTATGCAAAACTTTTTGATGCTTGTCTTGAAAGTACTATTCATGAAAAGTTTTTGCTTATATGATTCATTGTTTACTCTTTATCTATTTGTTAGCAAACTATAGATCATTGCTTTGAGTCACTTCATTCATGACATGAGCCTTGCAATATATTGATCAAGATTGTGTGAAAGCATGTCTCCTCAGAAATTATTTGTTGTTATCGTTTTACCTACTCGAGGACGAGTAGAACTAAGCTTGGGGATGCTTGATACGTCTCCAACGTATCCATAATTTCTGCTGTTCCATGCTTATATTATACCATTTGCTACATGTTTTATATACACTTATATCACTTTTATGCATTTTCTGGGACTAACCTATTAACAAGATGCCACAGTGCCAGTTCCCTGTTTTCTGCTGTTTTTGGTTTCAGAAAGTTACTTCTGGAAATATTCTCGGAATTGCACGAAACAAAAGGCCAGTCCCTATTTTTCCAGCACGTACACGGAGTCCGAAGGAGAGACGAAGGGAGCCACGAGGTGGCCAAACCACCTGGCGGCGCGGCCCACCCGCCGCGCCAGCCTGGGTTTGGGCCCCTCGGGGGTCCGCCGACATCGCCCCTTCGCCTATTTATTCCCCGACGCGAAAACCCTAAAACACCGAGCCTTTCATCCAACATATTCGCTGCCGCCGCCGTCGTCAACCCTAACTCGGGGGGTTCTGAAGCTCTTCCCGGCACCCTGCCGGAGAGGGGAATCATCACCGGAGGGCTCTACATCGCCATGCCCGCCTCCGGAGTGATGCGTGAGTAGTTCATCCTTGGACTATGGGTCCATAGCAGTAGCTAGATGGTTGTCTTCTCCACTTGTGCCATCATGTTTAGATCTTGTGAGCTGCCTATCATGATCAAGATCATCTTATTGTAATGCTACATGTTGTGTTTGCTGGGATCTGACTTATATTGATACCTATGTGGAGCTGAATATTATATTATCATGTCTATGTCATTTGTGATCTTGCATGCTCTCCGTTACTTGTTGAAGCCTTGGCCAAGTGAATACTTGTACTCCAAGAGGGGGTATTTATGCATGATAGTTGGGTTCAACCTCTATTTAACCTGGGATAGTGACAGCAAGTTCTAAGGTTGTAGATGTGTTGTTGCCACTAGGGGTAAAACAGCAATGCTTTATTCAAGGATGAATGTATTGTTTACATTACGCACATTACTTAATGCAATTGTCTGTTGCTTGCAACTTAATACTGGAAGGGGTACGGATGTTAACCGGAAGTGGACTATTTAGGCATAGATGCATGCTGGATAGCGGTCTATGTACTTTGTCGTAATGCCCAAATGAATCTCATAGTAGACACCACACTGCACATGCATGTTATATGCACTTATCAATTGTCAATTGCCCAGCTGTAATTTGTTTACCCAGCATGTTAGTTATCTTATTGGAGAGACACCACTAGTGAACTGTGGACCCCGGTCCATTTTTACATATGTAATACAACTTACTAATCATTGTTCTCTTTTGTTCGCTGCAAGTAAACATCATCTTCCACACTATACATCTAATTTTTGTTTTCAGCAAGTCGGTGAGGGTGACACCCTCACTGTCTCGTCGGGGCAAAATAGTTTGATTGTCTTGTGTGCAGGTTACACGTCAACTACGCACCAGCAAGTTTTCTGACGCCACCGGGGAAGTCAACTCGATCTCCCCATCGGCCAAGTTCTCTGGCGCCGTCGACACCTTCGTAGCATCGAGATTTCCTACTGGTTCGATAAACCTTGGTTTCATTGAGGGAAGACTTGCTGCTGTACTCATCAAACCTTACACTTGGTGTATCCTGACGAGCGTGTACTTCATACACAATAAAGCAATCAGCCCGTCACCTTCTCCCTCTCCCCCGTCTCGAGATGTACGGTGTACGCGTTCCCTTGGTTGTCCCTGACGAGAAACACTCGCCTTTCTCTCCCAATTAACATAAACAAGCTCTTCCGAACATGTGGATTGAGCTCGACAACGGAGCGCGTAGCCACCTTGAAGACCACCATCCTCTTGCCGCGTCCATACGTACGTCTTATATGTAAGCCATGCACATCCATGGAACTAACGAGAGTTTCCATCGGCAACAACGGTAAGTTGTGCTTCATCGTAACTGTGAATTTTGTCGTGTCCAATCGGGATCTTAATCTTAGTCAGGGAGACGCGGCAGGTCTCGGCGTCCACATGAATGTTATTACTCCACATTATGATGTCAAGCAAATATGAATCCAAATCATTATTCTGCAGAACTAAGATGCGCGATATAAGGAATTGAGGTTCACTAATCTCATGATTCATCCACACCGGAACATAATAATTGACCCGTAACTTTCAGTAAAAGAAAAGGAATAACAATTCCACCAAGACGATGCATTCTCGGTCGGATTCACCTCCGAATTTGAAGTCGAGTAGGCATCTCATCGTTTAGAGCTAGTCGTGTATGCACGGACAGACCGGCTTATGACATCTTCAGGTCTTAATCCCCTAGAGATTAAGTTGCTTGTGATACTTGTTTAGCGTTCTATCCAACCAATTTGAGAGTGTTTTCTACCTAAGTTTTTCTTTGGTGTACACATTGCAATTCCTTGGGGCAAACATCAGATTCAGACCCATGCGTGGGTTAACCAGAGAAATAACCATGGCATGATATTTCTATTAGCGGAAAACATCACAGTAGAATCCATTATTTTGTTCGCAAAAAATCCATTATTTTGCACAACCGTTATTACATGCATGCAGAACAAGAAAATACGATACACTAATCTGATGATTCATCCGCATTCGAGTACAATAGTTTATGCAACTGTTTAACAAAAAGAAAATACAATCATGGGAACAGTTCTTCGATTTTTGTTTACAATACATCTACCGGTTGCCGAGACGAGAAAGAAAGAATGTCGGCCAATCCATCTCAAAGGGCAGAATTTGCCGACGGCTAATCTTGTCTAAACCTGTCACTTCTCCATCTCCCCGTCTCAAGATTTACAGTGTACACGTTCCCGTGGTTGTCCTTAACGAGCACCATGCCGCCCTTCTCTCCCAACATAACCAAATGATAAGAGACCGTTGATAGTTAGGTGGTTTTAGCTCGATAACTGGAGCGCAGAGCCACCTTGAAGAACCACCATCTTCTTGTTGAGTCCATATCTCTAGCTGGTAGCCTCGCCTTAGCATTCTAAACAATGAAAGGTTCCCGCCAGCAGAAACAGTAAGCTGTGGTTCATCATATTTTGGACTCTTGTCGTGTCTTGTCGGGGTCTCAATCTTAGTTAGGATTGTGCGGCAGGTCTCGGCGTCCACATCGATGGTATGCCAACTAGAGTTGTAGTCACTCAAGTAACGAACGAGCCAGTGAGCCGTGCCACGCCACACTACAGCTCGGGAGTGTCTTAGCGACAATCAGCCACTCCTCTCCTTAGAAACAAAAGCAGAATTATCAGGGCACCCCACCTTGTGTCACCGGACGTGAACGTGTGGAGGTTGTTATCACCGACGATAAGCACTTTGAAGAAGGCCGAGTAGCCGAGCGGCGCCGAAGGTTGTTGCTTGGCGTCCGACGAGCAATCTACACCGGTTAAGATGGCATAGCCAGTCAAACTCAAATTCCACTCTAGCGTCGGGAGCTTGTGACAAGCTCCAACAAGCAGATTGCAGACGGCTAGACGAACAGTGACATCGGGTGAATTGGATGAGTCCAAGCGCACAAGGAGGAGGCCATGGCGGGTGGTGAGCGGCACCGCATTATGCAATAGATTTCCTTCGGCCGCGGAGAAAAAAGACTCGAGAAGGCGGCGATTGGAACCAAACACCGACCGCGGCGTCGGGACGAAGGATGTCACAGTGGCCTGGACAACTCTTTCCCAAACGAAAAATCCTGAGAAGAACATGGACGTGTGATCTGGCCAGCGTTGGCGGCGAAGAAAGGAGGCCCTGACTACGAGGCGGCGCCATCGCTTGCACGTCACGGCACAACGAAAGAGGTCGGCTGCGTCCTCCAAGCGTACTAGGATCTCACGGAGGACGTCATCGGAGAACGAGGCTGCACTGACCAAGGCTGCCATATCTTCTTCTCACCCGTAGCGTGATCGTGTGAGGGACGTGCGAGGTGCGATTGGGGCGAGGCTTGAGTGTTTTGTTTTCTGTTGTCAGCTACAAGGACGGTGATGGAGATCATATAGGACGTGGACTCGAAGAAACCTCGAGCCTCTCGCTCCAAATTGGACTCTACTTCGGATTCAGATCCGTATTGTATTACAGTTCGATGTGGAAAATGTGCGTCAGGATCTCGTTCTGCGTGAATACGTTCCAAATCGATCTCAGCCGACCAGGCGATCGAGTAACTCTTAAACCCCCAAAAAACGATCGGGTGACCAGAGAGAAAACGTAAATAAAGGCAATGATATCTTCAGAATGGACGAGACTAGGCAGTGCGCGGGCACTGTTTTGCGCTCCAGGGTGCCTCCTTGTCCGAACCCGACAGCCAGTGGCGGAGCTGCACTATGACTATGTGGTCAAGCGACATCACTAAATTCTAGTTAGTAAAGAAACCTTAGCTATGGACACACCGGAATTGACCACATTAATCTTGGTTTCTGACATCAGTGCAATTATATTTGAGGTTTGACAACACTGGTCACTGGTCCTAGCTCCGCCACTGCCGACAGCAACAGGGCCCACGTGCCTTTTGTCGTGTTGCGCGCCCGCGCACAAAGGTACAGAAACGAGCACACACGTCGCGGCGAGGGACAGAAACGAGCGCGCAGATATTTCGCTTCATCCTTTTTTTTTTAGGATAACTTCGCTATCTAAAGTTCTAAACACCGTGGACCCGGATCCCCAAAGGCCCAAAGCTATTATTCATTGACATCGGACCCCACCCATCTGCAGCCGCACCCGCACCTACTACAGAACTGATTCTCAAAAAAAAAACCTACTACGAAACTGCATTCCAGCTGCTGATTGCTACATCTAGCAGAACAAAACAAGATCAGTAATCACCTAGAATTGCTGTTGCTACAGAATACAGATCCTTCCGATACTACCGAATCTCATTAACATGCCCACCATGTAACTTCTGATGCAAAGCACATGGAGAAACACAAATTAGATGGCAAATAGCACTTGTATGTAATTTCTTGATGCATCCCCAATGATCCCAATATGTAGTACTTCCTCACACTAAATCATGTCTAGATACGTGCAAATTCGAGGTTGGTTGTTTTCGTGGTGGTATCACGGCAGATGCCATATGTATGGCTAAATTGTGGGGCCGATGGACGCTGGGGATCCGGGGAGGGTTTGCGCGCTAAAGAGCACGCACAGATGAAGACACAGAACCAAGAACACACCGATCTACCCAGGTTCGGGGCCCTCGTGTGGAGGTAACACCCCTACTCCTACCTATCTCTCTCTGTATATCTCAGTGTATCACAAGTACAAAGTGCTCCTTGAGTTGTATGATCCAACAATGGTGAGATGCACCAGGAGGAAGATGAAGCTACGGGGGGAAATATCTCTCAGGGCATCGTCCCTCGCGCAGGAGGGGGTAAGTCTCTATTTATAGGCTAACCGAGTTACGGTTATGCCCCTGGAAGTACTGTAGCCATGCCTCCGATGTGTCATGATGGCACTCCTGTCATGGACAGGACGTGGCCTGCCCATCCCCTGCAGCCAACGGTAGAGCTAGGATGCTCCCTATTGCAGGGACAAGATGTGGCTTACCCACGCCTATCTTCGTAGCCTTTTCCCCGGAAGCCCCGGAGTCAGCGGTCAGGTACAACCTTTCCCACCCATTACGCAGCACGCTCCCTGACATTCTCCTTGTCAGGCGCTTCCGTGCTAGAAGGGACATGACAGGAGCATTGACTCTGCAGCCGACATTAAACTCCTCTCTTCCTTTAACCCGGCATGGATATGTCGGGGTCTCCTTGCCTTTAACCCGTCATGGATATGTGGGGTTCTCCTTGCCTCTAACCCGGCATGGCTATGCCGGATATTCTCCTTGGGTTAACCCGGCAGGGATAACCCGGATTCCTTGCCTCGGTGCAGACTCCTCGCCTGCATATAAGAACAACTTGGCCATAACGACATTTCTATGTCGGTAAGCTTATGTCGGACCAACCATGTCAGTTAACACATAACAGCCACTCCGGACCTGTTTACCTCGATCACTCCCGTACCTTGATCCATGCTTGGATATGCTTTATACCATATCATGACCCTACCCGGGTGTAGCCCCCCGACATTAGTCCCCGAAACTGGTGCGGTCCTACAGACTCGGATGAAGGGCCACACCAGATTTACCAAAAACAAACCAATCCGAGACTGGTATCCAACATACCAATGTCAGATCCATCCCAACCAATAACATCCAAACTTTCGTTTTCTCATCGTCTACGCTTATGTCAGTCTGACCGACACAACATAGATTGCCTCTATCCTTCCGAGGATTTAGTTACTACCTTTTCTCTAACTGACTCCGACATTCCCCATATGTCGGTTTCCTCAACATGGTGAGGTTCTATAACCTCGGTTGAATATTCTTCATCACATTTAATAGAGCCACAGTGTCCACCCCCTTTATTTTCACGCCCAGACAGACATGCCTCTGCATGTTCTGCACGCACATCGCCTTGGCCCCACCACATATCACATATGTCAGTGTACTTGAGTATGTTTGACCACGCGTCGCACACGCCGCGCCGCATTTTTCGAATCTCCCACCCGTTAGTGCTCTACTAACTGCTCCCTGGGCAGTTAAGATCATGTGGCCCACTATGTGTCCGTTGGGGCGGTTACCTCGCAGCGCTGATCGTGGAGATCGTGCACAGGAAATCCGCCCACGATCTCTCCCTTAACTGCGCCATCCCCGCGCCTATAAATAGGGGCACGGGATCTCTTCTTTCCCTTTCTTCCCCATCGATCCTGCGCCATTGCCGCCGCGTGAAGCTCTCTGCCACCATGATGCATGTAAAATGCATACATGAACTTTGCACTATATCACTCATATTCCAATCATATTTGCATCATATAAGGGTTATACCACTGTTATTTAATGATTTTAGGAAATAAAATAATAGTTACCTATTTTTATGGAATTAACCCTGCGCAGGGCAGAAAACCCTATTTCTTTCCTTTTATGTTTCAGGGACCTAAACGACGTCATAAAAATCTGGAAAAATACAAGCGTCATTATTTTGGAAGGAGGAAGACGTAGGAACGAAGGAATCAAGCAAACGGAGGCCGGAGGGCCAAAAGGGGGTGCCCCATGCAGCCTCTGTGCCTGGCCGCATGGGCCCACCTCTTTTGGGCCTCGGAGCTCCGCCGCCATCGATCTTTGCTCCACCGACCTAGTCTTGACCTAAAAACGCCTATAAAAAGGTCCCCCGACGTTCTCTGGAAGGAGCGCCGCCATATCACAGAAACACGAAAACGAAGATCTGGAGCTGCAGATTGGAGAGGAAAACTCCGGCGGGGCGCTGCCGGGGTGGTCTCCACCTTCTCCAACGACTTCTCCACCGTCTCCATAATGAAGGGGGAGTAGTCCACCCTCTGGACTATGGGTTTGTGGTGGTAACTTATGTATCTCTCCTCTCTTTGAGCTTCACTAATTAGTACCGTATGAGCTGCTGAATATGATTACGGTCATCTATGTAATTCTTATGGTGGATATTGTGGTATGAGATGATTTGTTATGCATTTATTGTTGTGTTGGAACTTTTTATGACTTGTCATACTTTAATAGAATATTGTTCTTTAAGAAGTATGATGTATGTGGGTACGGGATGGCCGATGTGACACGGCTAGGTATTGAGTGACACAGTACCGCCCAACATCCTTTATCTAGGGGTAAAAAGAAAGAGTATGATGTGGGAATGACAACAACCATGCTAGCCTTACGGGGTGACATAGCACACAAATGAGTATTTCTTTCAACTATGTGTTTTAGGACATATAGCAGTCATTAAAAGCTACCATTAAAACATGACAATTGTGTGTACTTTATCTATAACACGATAATCACCGTAAATGAGAGAGAGAGGATTAAGTGAACCCATGAACCCATGTCCATTGTTCCTATAAGAGAAAACCTTTGTCCTGTCCTCTTACATTGAAGAGGATTGGGACACTTTTACGTTCTTCCTTGGTTACATTAAACTTCCATCAAATCAACCACCTTGTTCTTTAAACTTGTTTAGTATATAATCAACTAAAACTTGTGACACTTTAGTTGTAGGGAATAGATAACTTTTCCTTCTTGCTCCTGTGGATCGATACCTTACTTCCACATTGAGAGGTGCTATAGTGATCCCCTGCTCTTGGGGGTAATCACACCACCGCACGGAGAACTCCCCACGCCGCCGACGACCGGACCCTGCCGCGCCGCCGCAGCGCCGGAGATTCCACCGCAGCGATCTGCACTTCTCTCGCCCAGCGAAGCCGATCCACTGGTGAGTTCTTGCCCGCGACTTCTCCGGTCGATCTAGGATTAGGATCTTCCACCGCAGCTTTTGAGTAGTTCTGAATATATTTTCTTTTCTCCCCTTTGGTAGATCTTCTCCATCATGCTCTGCCCGTAGAAATTAGTTTTTCCTTCATCATTTCCTTGCTCTCCACTGCAAACACACCCAAATGCTCAATGTCGGCAAACTTTTGCTTTTACGCAGATTTCTTCTCCGAGATGTCTTCCCGCAGCACCCCGGAGCCTACCGACATTGGCGAGGAAGAGGGAGAGGGAGAGCAGGGTGGATGGGAAGGATTCGACGTCACCCAAGATAAAGTTGATTGGCTGAAGCGAACCCGACGCATCCCGGAGTGGGTGGAATGTCGGGTTCCGGGCAAGGAGGCCGAGCCAAACGTGAAACCCGGAGATAGGGTAGTCTTCATCGCGCACTTCGAGCGTGGCTTTGGACTCCCGGCAAGCCCATTCTTCAAAGATTTCTTAACTCGGTTTGGCCTCCAACCTCATCACCTTCCTGCAAACGCCATAACCACCCTCTCTTCCTATGTATCCTTCTCCGAGGGATATCTCGGGCTCTGGCCCACAGTTGAGCTCTGGGCCAAATACTTCCAACTCCGGAAACAGAGTATCCCGGACCCAGAAAACAAGGATTTCCCGAAGCAGATGACTGCTTGCGGGGCGGCCACCATCACACCTCGGAAGAAATCAATCTTCCCTCGGATCCCCTGTCTAGAGTCATGCCGGAAGTGGCAGCGCACATTCTTCTATGTGAAGAACTTGGAGGGCGCAGATGACTTCCTCAACCTACTAGAGTGGGATATTGCTACCCCTTCTGAACAAAAGAACTGGGGCCTTGACCCGAAGACCTCCAGCCCCGAGATCAATGCGATCCACAAGCCCGTCGAGTCATTCCAGGATAATGATGGGCTGGAGGCTGATAATCTCCTGCGCACCTTTGTGATGCGCCGAGTTTCCCCCCTCCAAGAACGATCTCACAAGATCTGCCACATGAGTGGCCAATATGATCCCACCCGGACCAGCACTCACAAGCTGACCTAATCCGAGGTTTGGAGAAGAGTCTGGGCCATCGCCAAGACTCAAATGCCGGAGGACTGGGAATGGGGCATGAAACCCCACAGCAGGGCAAATCTCCCTCCGCACGTAAGTATCTTAGCCATTCATACCAACATAATTTTCCCGCCGACATAAATTTCCTGCCGAGATAACTTTTGTGTCGGCAGCATATTTACCCTTAGCGTAATCTGACATCATTGCCTTTATGCTGTAGAGGTTTACTCGGCAAACCATCAAAGATGGGGCAAACCCCTCGGAGATATGGGGCGAGGACTTGCCTGCCCCGGCCGACCCCGAGGCTAAAGACCCGGACGACGAGGATCACATGCCCATCCCCAAGCCTCGCCCCTCTGCCTCGGGTAAGCCTCGAGCCCAAGCCTCAGTCCGAGATTGGTCAGACGACGATGATGACTGCCAAATTTTAGAGCCTATAGATGCTCTTCCCGTCGCATATGCTCACCCACTATCCTCGGACCCAGCTAACCCGACCGGCCCGAGCACAAGTCGCAAGCGCGCAGGGACCGGCACTTCGGAGACCGGGACATCCACAACCTCGGAGCCTCCCCCGAAGAAAGCCAAGAAGGTGAAGAAGTTCGGCAAGATAATTCAAGGCACGAGGCCGCCCGTTACCGAAGGGTAATGAACTCTTCATCCATACACTTGTTCTCTTCATTCCTCAACCGAGATAATGTTTTCCCGAGACTAACGTTTCTTTTTATTTTGCTGCAGGGACGTCCTTCATGTTCCTCAGAGCGCTCCGATGCGCTCTCCTTTATCAGCCCCCGAGGTAACTCGGGCTCCTGAGCCAACTCCCAAGACAGTGGCTACCAGCCCAACCAGGGCTAGTTCTACCTCGGCGCCTCTTACACCCGTCGGCACTCCGCCGCCGAGCTCTCAAGGTGCTACTGGAGGAGCTCAAGGAAACCCGAAGACCCCGGGCCCTGACCAAATCATAGACTCCGGTGTCCATATTGTGGACTACGACATAGAACGTCCCGAAGCTCCGGTAGTACCGGACCAACAGCAACCACCACAACCACCTCGACAGCCACGACAGCAGCAGCCGAAGCAGACGCAGCAGCAGCAACAACAGCAGCAACATCAACAGAAGAAACTGAAGTAGCAGAAGCAGGTGCCCCTGCAGCAGCAACAGCCACAGCCACCTCAGCAGCCACCGCACATGACATCTCCCTCGCCGAAATCTCCTGCGGCGACGTCCCGGAAAACCACCACTTCGTCCAAGTCGACAGCAAGCCAACCGGCCCCCGGGACGGCGCTGGTCGTCTCCGACAAGCAGCCCAAGGTGACTCCGAAGCAAGCTCTGACTGCCTCGGTCTCCCGAGCTTCAGCAGCCCGCTGGGGCTTTCCCCAGCTGTGCACCTCGAGTGGCCACAACTTAGGCTCCGTGGAAAACTACGACCTGGATTGGAACTCCGCTGACATAAGCGAGGTTTCCTCCCGGGATCCAGCGGCCTAGCATCCTGCTGGTCCAAGTGCTCTGGTTCAGTCCATGCATGCACTGCTGGTCGCAGCGCTCAAAGCCACCAAAACTGGCGAGGTAAACTTTCCTCAACTTAGTCTTTTCTTTTACAATAAATCATACCTTATCCCCAGTCCCCGAGATTCGGGTTAAGTGGTTGATGCTCAACCGAGTAAAAACCACTTGGCGTGAATCTTTCATAAAAAACCTCGATTTCCAGTCCCCGAGACTCGAGTTGAGTTTACTCATCTTGAGTCTCGAAAAAATTCCGACATAACCAGTCCCCGAGATTCGAGTCGAGTTTACTCGGCTTGAATCTCCAAAAATTCCGACACAACCAGTCCCCGAGACTCGAGTCGAGTTTACTCGGCTTGAGTCTTGAAAACAATACTAACATTTCTCTTTTTAGGATAGTATCAATGCTCGGACCCAGGTATTCCATACCTTGCTCCTGGACCACAAGAAGCTCCGGGACTCCCACAAGCGCTTGAAGGCAGAGCAAAAGAAGCGTGATGACACTCACACTGCTGCGCTAAAAAAGGAGCAAGACGAAGTTGCTCGGCTCCAGAAAGAACTCGAACGAGTGCAGAAGCAGCGGGAAGATGACGCCCAGAAGCTCAAGTCCGACATGAAGGTAGTTGTTGCCGCGGAGAAGAAACTCCGGGAGGCTGATGCTGCGAAGCATAAGGAGAAGCTTGGCGAAGCCGACGTCCGCGCTACATCGACTCAAGATGCCTTGGCTGCCCTTCAAGCTAAATGCGATAGCTGGCTGTCCACTCTGGTCTTGATCAACCGGAGATGCACCATAAGTTTTTCTCCGCTTCCTTTTTTCTGCCCATACCGACATTTGCCCTATGTCGGAATACCACTTAACTTGCTTACAGCTTTTCTCACTGCAGAACACTTCGCTCACACTCAAGTTGCTGCTTTAAACATCACCACCAAGGCCCGAGAAAGAAGATCGAGGCTGGCCCCATCTCGGAAGAGTGGGACATTGAAGATCATCTCACGGCACTGAAGGCCCGGATCTCTCCATTGAAGACCATTGGCATTGAACTTCTTGAAGCTAGCATCCGGGTTTACCAGACACTGTGGCCTACTGCTGAAACTCCGGCCTCCACTGCTGAATTAGCCAAGTGTCTGATGAACGCCGAGACAAGACTCCGGGAGTGGAAATCCTCTTCAGCTCGCGCCGGGGCAGATCAAGCACTGACCTTTGTGCTCTCTTGGTATGAGGAGATCAACCCCAATTCACTGAAATATCTGCGCGCCAATTCGCAGTGGACTGAGGATCCAATATTGGTTGTGCGCCGCAAGGAGGCAGCTGCATTCATGGCGAGTTATGCTCAAACTCGGTTCTTTATCCCCGGAGATGTTTACTCCGACATTGAAGATTACGCTGATGACAGCGACCATGAGGAGACCGACGACAAGGCAGTGGATGAAGAGATTGAAGCTGAGGCAGTCGACACTGCCACCGACACTGCAACCGAGACTGCCGAGCAGCCAGCAACTGACATTCCTCCCGAAGTGGCCTCCGACATTTGCGGAACCTCGGTTATTCCTCCAACCCCGAGGTTGTTCCAATCCCGAAGCTGTTCCTGCTCCCGAAGTTGCTTCTGCCGATCCGAGCTCTTTCGGCACTGCCTGAACTTATTACTAGTAGAACTATCAAATCCCCGGAATGCCGGGTGCAGATGTAAATATACTTTTAAGTGTTTCACCGTGGTACTTTTATTTTGCTACTCTTATTGAAAACGGCTTAATGCCGGATCACTTTGTCTCAAGTCCCCGAGTTTACTTTCTCGTTTACTATACTTAGTAATCTTTGCTCTTGTCTACCTTTTTGGCGTTCGACAGTCGAGTCACAAGATTAAAATTATAGCATACAGTACTTGTAAAATTTTGAGGTATGATTCATAGTCATCCGACACAAAGAAAAGGAATGAAATAACCGGGTTAGTAAACGACATATGTCGGATCATTTTAGGACCGAGTCCCCGAGTCCATTTTCATGTTTACCATATACCACAACCTCTGCTCTTGACTGCCATTTCGGCGTTCGTCAGTCGAGTCACAAGATCACAACAAGATAGCATACATTACTTGAACTTTGAAACGAGTCAAAAAATCATCCGACACATGAACGACATAGAAAAAACAGAGAACAAAACACATGCATATGGACAAGGCAGTCCCCGAGTTTTATCTCGGAGTGCCGGCATTTCATTCAAAAGGCAACCGAGATACATACATTGCTCCCTTAGGAGTAAAAAGGACGGAGTAGAGCTATATTCCATGGTCTCTTGGTTTCCTCTCCGGATCTGTCCATTACATTTTTCCTCGGTGCTGCGCATCTACAAGATAGTACGAATCATTGTGGAGAGCCTTGCTCACCACGAATGGTCCCTCCCATGGAGGTGACAATTTGTGTCGGCCTGCACTGCGCTGCACTAGCCTCAGCACCAAATCTCCTTCTCGGAATACCCGAGGATTGATCTTCCGGCTATGATAGCGTCGAGATTTTGCTGATATATCGCTGACCGAGATAAGGTCAACTCTCGGGCCTCTTCGAGCAGATCAACAGCATCTGCCCGAGCCTCTTTTGCCTCGGTTTCTGTATACATCGCAACTCTCGGCGAGTCATATTGTATGTCGGTCGGCAGGACCGCTTCTGCTCCATAGACCAGAAAGAATGGCGTATAGCCAGTTGAGCGATTCGGTGTGGTCCTTAGACCCCATAGTACTGCTGGTATCTCCTCTATCCAGCATCCCGGAGTTCGCAACAGAGGTTCAATCAACCGAGCTTTAATGCCGGCCAACACCAGTGCATTTGCTCTTTCCACTTGCCCATTGGCTCGGGATGTGCAACCGAAGCTATGTCCAACCGAATCCTCTTTTCAGCACAAAATGAGCGAATTCCCCCACAGCGAAGTTTGTGCCATTATCCGAGATAATGCTATGGGGTATCCATACCTCAAGATGATGTCCTTCAAAAAGGACACAGCTGTGTGACCATCACACTTCCGGATTGGCTTCACCTCGATCCATTTGGTGAACTTGTCCACCATCACCAGCATATGAGTCATGTTACCTCGGGATGGTCTGAACTCTCCCACCATGTCCAAACACCAAACAGCAAAGGGCCAAGTGATGGGAATCGTCTTGAGTGCCGAGGCTGGCAAATGTATCTTCTTAGCGAATCTCTGGCACCCCTCGCATCTTCTGACAATATCTTCTGCCTGATCCAAAGCACTGGGCCAGTAAAACCCATGCCAGAATACTTTAGCAACCAGGCTCTTGAAGAAGCATGATGACCACACTCCCCTTGATGAATTTCCAAAGCATCTCTTGCCCTTCTGCTGGCTCAACACAGCGTTGCAACACTCGGTTACGCTTCTCTTGTACAGCTCTTTGTTGATGATGGTGTAAGCTTTGGATCTTCTCTGCACTTGCCTGGCCTCCACTTCATTGCTCGGCAAACTCCCATCTATCATATACGCCATAATTGGTTGTGCCCATTCCGGCACAGGCGCACAGGAAAGACCGGGATATCAATCTCCATTGGGTTCGCCGACATTACTTCATCCGATACTAAGTGACCAGTCCCGAGGTATACCAATCAGTCCCCGGGTTTTCCCAAATGCACCCGACATCAACGTCCATGGGCACTGCTCCATCTTCTGGTTTCTTCGGGATAAAAATTGACTCGGACTCTGGTGAGGGTTTGATTGATGGTTTCCAGATGCTCCAATGCTATGCGGGTGGAATTGGATCTCGAGATGAGCCCAGCTTGGACAATATATCGGCTTCCTCGTTCTCTGCCTGAGGTATATGCTTGAACTCGCACCCTTCAAAGAATCCCGAGATCTTCTGGACATGAAACCGGAACAATGCCATATTGGCATCCAAAGCATCCCAGTTTCCCGAGACTTGCTGCACCACTAGATCCGAGTCTCCGAAGCATTCTATTCGGCGGATACCAATCTCTTTGGCCACATTGAGCCCATGTACCAGTGCCTCATACTCGGCCACATTGTTAGATGCAGCAAAGTGAATTTGCAACACATATCTCAACTGATCTTGCTTTGGCGAGGTAAGGACTACTCCGGCACCCAAACCAATCTTGGTTTTGAACCATCAAAATGCATCCTCCAATAATTGGAGTCAGGCAATGGTGGCTCATATTGCATCTCGGCCCAATCCACCAAGAAATCTGGCAATGCCTGAGACTTGATAGCATCTCTCCTCTCATAATGTGGTGTGTAAGGTGATACCTCGATAGCCCACTTGGCTACTCGGCCAGTTGCATCTTTGCACCCAATGATCTCCGAGATAGGAGCCTCACATACCACTGTGATTGAATGCTCTTGGAAGTAATGTTTCAACTTCTTAGCAGCCAGATAGACACCATATGTCATTTTCTGGTAGTGAGGATAGTTTGCTTGGATAACGAGATTACCTCGCTCAAGTAATATACCGGCCTCTGCACGGTTTTACCCTCTTCTTCTCGCTCCACCACTACTACGACACTCACAACTCGGTTTGTGGCCGCAATGTAGAGCAACATCGGCTCTTTGGGTAATGGTGAGGCCAGTATCGGCGCAGTTGCCAGCATCTTTTTTAACTCGGTGAATGCCGCATCCCTTGCGGAGTCCACACAAAGTGAGTGGTTTTCTTCATGAGCTGATACAAAGGCAATGCCTTTTCTCCCAACCTGCTGACAAACCGACTCAAGGATGCCAAACATCCAGTGAATTTCTGCACGTCCTTGAGACATGTCGGTAATTCATGCTTTCAATAGCACGGATTTTTGTCGGGTTAACCTCGATACCTCGGCTGGACACAAGGAAACCGAGTAATTTTCCGGCCGGAACACCGAATGTACATTTATCCGGGTTAAGTTTCATCGGTATTTTCTCAAGTTTAAAAATGTCTCTCTGAGATCATCAATCAGAGAGACTTTTCTTTAGTTTTTATGACGACATCGTCGACATACACTTGCACATTCCGACCTATTGATTGCAGACATTTCTGCATGCACCTCTGGTATGTAGCACCAGCATTTCTCAAACCAAAAGTCATGACACGATAGCAATAAGCCCCATACGGGGTAATGAAAGCAGTTTTCAATTGATCAGCCGGGTTCAGAGGAATCTGATGAAACCCGGAATAAGCATCTACAAAGGATAACAGCTCACACCCGGCCGTGGAATCGATCACTTGATCAATCCGAGGCAACGGGAATGGATCCTTAGGACATGCCTTGTTAAGGTTCATGAAATCGATACACATACGCCACACCTTGGCCACCAGAGGTTCATCTTTCTTCTTCTCTACCAGGACCGGGTTAGACAACCAGTCCGGGTGCAGTACTTCCATGATGAAACCAGCCACAAGTAGCTTGGCCAGTTCATCTCCCACCACTTTTCTTCTCTCATCCGACAGTCGACGTGTCGGTTGCTTCACAGGCTTCATGTCCGGCCTGACGAACAAAGAGTGCTCAGCCAACTCCCTCGGAACACCTGGCAGGTCCTGATTCGACCATGCGAAGATATCCCGATTCTCACGGAGGAAGTGACTGAGCTCGCTTTCCTATTTCTCAGTTAACCCGGTGCCAATAATGACATTGCGCTCCGCGCACTCCGGGTCAACATTGATCTTCTTCGTCTCCTTGGGCACCTGGAACGATGCATTCATCTCCGGGTTCATCATACCCGGCATACCGAGCTGCGTGGACTGAGCCAACGCCACCACCTCATGGATCTTCTTCTTCTCAGCAGCAATGATCAAAGACTCGGCTAGGCAAGAACCAGCCGAGGCACACTCTATGGCTCGCTTGTAATCACCCGAGATGGTGATGATGCCATTAGGACCCGACATTTTCATCTTGAGGTAGCCCACATGGATGGAGATCATGAACTTGGACAGCGGGGCCTACCAAGCAATGCATGGTATGGACTTTCGAGGTCCACTACCTCGAACTGGAGACTTTCAGTTCTGCAGTTGTCTTGGTGCCAAACAGCACATCCACCCATATCTTGCCCATAGGAGCACAAGAAACACCCGGCACTATACCATGGAAGGTCGTGCTACTCAGCAGCAGCATATTCATCGAGATGCCCATCTTCACCATGGTGTCTCGGTACATGATATTAATGGCACTGCCATTGTCAATCAAACTCGGGTGAACCGAACATTGATGGTGGGCCCAACGAATGTTGGATCCACCACCAGAGCATAACCTCCCGGGGTTGGCATGACTCGGGGGTGATCTTTCCTGTTCCAAGTGATCTCTTGCTCGGACCAGTGCATGAACTTCGGCACTGCCGGCATAACAGCGTTCACCTCCAGTGCACGCCGATGCAAACTTTTCTTGTCAGTTGGCTCGGTCACAAAGACCACATATGTCTGATGAGCCTCTCTGTAACCCCCTAGGGATACTCATTCTGATTACTCGGGCCAGCATTGTTGTTGTTTCCTCCGACATTCACCTGATTCACAGGCTTCGGAGCAGCTTGCCTCTGAGCAGGTGCATTTACCGGGGTAGCATTTGCCCCGGTGAGCGGCAAGTTTTGCCTCAGTGGAAACCTCTGCTGTGCCCCCGCTGGATTTACTCCGGCTCTTGCTCCTTCTCCTTTGGCGCGCGTATACCAGCTGCACTGCCGAGTTGTATGATTCGCCAGCCTTCTGAAGTCAGTGGTGTGGAAACTGCAAGGTCCATCCAGCATGGTCTCATAAGTAAAGGCCTATTTCGGATCACTCCAGGGCTTCTTCCCTTCTTGATTCTGGCCCCATGCTGGGCCATTGAACTTTGGACGCTGGTTGCTACCAGCATCTGGCAGATCTTGGCTCACCGCAGCAACCTGGTTCGAGCCATATCGGTAATCTGGTTCTCTCCTCTTGTTGCCGAAGTCCTGGCGATCATTCTGCCTAGCTGGCCCGGGTCTGTTGTTCCCCGGGTATCTTCTCCTTGGCTCAACCGAGTTCAGCAGAGGCTGCATCGGATCGCCGAGTGCATAACTATCCACAATCCGGATTGTCTCGGCCAAAGTGGTTGGCATCTCCCTCTGCAGCTTCTGCCAAAGCATGGAGCCATGTCGGCATCCCTGAGCAAACCATGAAATGGCCTGCGCTTCCACAACTCCTTCACAGGAATTGCGGATGTTACTCCAGCGAGTCAAGTAATTTCGGTCAGTCTCATCATCCCTCTGCCTACGCACCGCAAGGTGCTGAGGTCTATTTGGCCTCTTGTAAGTGCTGGAGAAGTTGCTAACGAAAGCCTCTTCGAAGTCCAGCCAGCAGTCAACATTGCCCTCTCTCAAGTTGTTCAGCCAGATCCGGGCTGGCCCCTCCAACATCTGCGGGATATACCTCACCGCCCATCTACGGTTACCTCCCGCAATGTGCACTGCCATCATAAGTCTTGGTACCTCGGCTCAGTTGGAACCCCGGCACCGGTGGTTCCTTCATGATCCGAGATCCAAAGCAAGCAGGACCAGGTGGGTCTTGCTCTTCCAGCATTTCGGACAGATAGATTATGTCCAACTTGTAACGTGCATCATTTGGTGCTAACTGGCGAGACCCCAGCCGAGCTCCCAGTGCACCCTAAACCCTCTGATACCCGGCTCACTCCATAGCCGAGTTTCCATCATCATATCGGTTGGCCGCTTGACCAACATACTGTGGCTGCTGAACATATTCAGCCTCTTGATGCTGTTGCACCTGCTGATACACCGGATTCTGCATAGGATGCCGAGGTGGCAGACCTCGGCCTGCCGACTTAACAGGCCCGACATTCGGATTGCCCGGACCGAGGTTACTTCTACCTCGGCCAGCATTGGCCTGCCCAGCTAGCTGCTTTCCGGCATACGCAGCATCATATGTCTGCAGCTGCTTGTTCTTACTGGAGTTTACACTCCGGTCACGACCTCCACCATCATGCGGAGATGAAGCTTGCCCCTTAGATTTCTCACTGGCTGCTCTAGCCAAGTGAACTATTTGGGACCCACCAGCACCCGGGTTAGCCTTGCGAAAGGCCTCGTTCTGTCGGTTAGTAGTACTGACCAGCTCATTAACTCGGTCCTGCTGCCTACTCAGAGCTTCTCCGGTTAAACCGGGTAACTCGTCTCTTGCTGCCTCAGCAGCTCTAAGAGTCTTAGCAGGAGAGCTATACTTTGGCTTTCCAGCCGACATACCGCTAGGAGTTCTACTAGAAGCAGATCTACCATCCCTAGCGATCTCAGCATTGAGGCCTTTGCCTCTCTGGCACACATTCTCTATCCGACTAGGATGATCTGCTACCGGGGTAAAACCATGGGCTGCATTGTACTCACAGAGGGATATGCCGAACTCTCTCCTCAGCTCGGCCATCTGTATGGCCTCCTGATGCAGCTTCTGGCACTGCAGCTCTAACTCGGACGCGGTCAGGGCAGCATCTGCTCCGGATACTACCAGGACAGCCAGCTTCTCGATGATGTCATCCAGAGGAGCAGGCCTGGCCGACACTTTGGAAGTGTCGGCACGGAGGTGCCCTTCTCCTTCCAGCGGAGGCTTTGCCCGCGCTAGGCGCAGGCGCATGCACAGTCATCATTACCTCGGCGCAGGTCCCGGGGCGATCGATACGCCGGCCGCGAGCTGCACACACAGCAGGAGGATCTTCTGCTACAAGCACCTGCGCGGGGTACTTGCAGACAACCTCGGTGGCGACGTAGGTCACGAAGCTGCCGAAGGTCATGAGGCAGCCGTTCTTTGGGAACGGCTTGCTGCCGAAGCAGCCCGCGTTGTCGCTGATGAAGTTCAGCGAGCCGATCTTGCAGATGAGCCCGGAGACGACGCGCTCGCCGGACTCGATGATGGAGCCCGTCCGGATGATAACCCCAGCCAGTGCCTCTATCTACCCCACGGTGGGTGCCAACTGTCGTGGTGGTATCACGGCAGATGCCATAGGTATGGCTAAGTTGTGGGGCCGATGGACGCTGGGGGATCCGTGGAGGGTTTGCGTGGTAAGGAGCAGGCACGGATGAAGACACAGAACCAAGAACACACCGATCTACCCAGGTTTGGGGCCCTCGTGTGGAGGTAACACCCCTACTCCTGCCTATCTCTCTCTGTATATCTCTAGTGTATCACAAGTACAAAGTGCTCCTTGAGCTGTATGATCCAACAATGGTGAGATGCACCAGGAGGAAGATGAAGCTACGGGGGGAAATATCTCTCAGGGCATCGTCCCTCGCGCAGGAGGGGGTAAGGCTCTATTTATAGGCTAACCGAGTTATGGTTATGCCCCTGGAAGTACTGTAGCCATGCCTCCGATGTGTCATGATGGCACTCCTATCATGGACAGGACGTGGCCTGCCCATCCCCTGCAGCCAACGGTAGAGCTAGGATGCTCCCAATTGCAGGGACAATACGTGGCTTACCCATGCCTATCTTCGTAGCCTTTTCCCCGGAAGCCCCGGAGTCAGCGTTCAGGTACAACCTTTCCCGCCCTTTACGCAGCACGCTCCCTGACATTCTCCTTGTCAGGCGCTTCCGTGCTAGAAGGGACATGACAGGAGCATTGACTCTGCAGCCGACATTAAACTCCTCTCTTCCTTTAACCCGGCATGGATATGTCGGGTCTCCTTGCCTTTAACCCGTCATGGATATGTCGGGTTCTCCTTGCTTCTAACCCGGCATGGCTATGCCGGATATTCTCCTTGGGTTAACCCGGCAGGGATAACCCGGATTCCTTGCCTCGGTGCAGACTCCTCGCCTGCATATAAGAACAACTTGGCCATACCGACATTTCTATGTCGGTAAGCTTATGTCGGACCAACCATGTCAGTTAACACATAACAGCCACTCCGGACCTGTTTACCTCGGTCACTTCCGTACCTTGATCCATGCTTGGATATGCTTTATACCATATCATGACCCTACCCGGGGGTAGCCCCCCGACAGTTGTGGCATCCTTTTATAAACGGAGGGAGTATGTAACTTCATGTTCCATCCCCACTACCTATAGGATGCATATGGACCCCCTGGTACATGTAAATTTAGTTAAGACATATATTTAAATTCGTCTGATTTTTACATGCAGACATGTACTTGTTGATGACTTAGCATGTAATTTCCTAGAGCAACCACATGTCAACCTAAAAAAGAGATAGTTTACATGTAAAAGTGTGCCAGATATACATGTAATAAAGAGATCCAAAAATATGGGCCTAACATGCAACATTCTGATATTTAGACCTGAGATTATGCAAGTAGTTATAGGAACATGAATTCCGGACATGCTCAATGTAATTTTTCAAAGATACGAATATGTATCATGTTTCAGTGCAATACTTGTGTGTTCGGTTCTGTATTCCAGAAATTGAACAAAAGAAAAAAATCACATAATGTAACTATTATTTGAAACCAACAATACAAGCAGCTTTTTCCCAGCCTACATATCGCAACAAAAGTCATACTTTGACGTCCATGCTATGTCAGATAGTGTTGAAGATGCCAGCAACAAAATCTTCAAAGTTTGGCTGACGAAGTATCAATACTCTCACCAATGCTTTAGCCTTTGTCCCATCGGATGTAATCTTTAGATCTTGTAGCATATACAGAAGAAATCTACATGTAACAACATAAAAGAAAAAATAAAACAGTTAGCTTTGTTACTGGTTCTATTGAGAAAACAAAGATGTTTATGCAAAAACACAACAATATAATTGTCACTACAGTATTAAACTTGTGGATGACCATCATACAATTCATATTGATTAAAATTACTCTCTCCGTTCACAAAAGGATGTCTCAACCTATATCAAATTTGCATGTATTTACGCACTAAATCATGTGTAGATACATGCAAATTTGAGATAGGTTGAGACATCCTTTTGTGAACGGAGGTGGGAATTAAAACTACATCCACATAACACATGTTTACGGTGACAAATATAGCTCCATTTGAACTAAAACTACATCCACATAACACATGTTTACGGTGACGACAAATACACACTGACTAGGGAAACTACATTTATGTACTGCAGCCTATATGGAATGGATGTAATAAAACTGTTATAGTTGAACTAAAAATACATCCACGACTCGACGTGTCAGGTTTACATGAACAAAAAAACATACTAACTTGGGAAAATACATCATGAACTGCAGTTGTACATGCAATGTATGTAATAAACCAATTATAGTTGAACTAAAACTACATACCTATGTCATGTTTATATATAAAAAAACATACTAACTGAACATCTATACAAGCAAATCCTTGAGGGGAAGGCATGCCACAGCCATGTAAAACGTTGGCACTCGATTCAACCAATGTCACCCACCTTAAATCCTCTTGATGGGGACAGAATTCATCTCTCGAGCTGGAGTTCCTGGAGTGGAGATGGGGACGAGTTGGACGAGAGGATACCTACAAAAAAAATGGAAGTTTCAGGTCAAAGCAACATACGCCAGCAATAGATTCCAGAAAAAAAAGCAAACGGATAGGGAAACCGGGGAAGATCCCCAAATACAGCTAGCGGATACATTCACAGCCAAAAAAGATTGAAAAAAACACGTTAATGAACATAGTGTTAGAATTGTTTGCAGCAAGATTTCAAACAGAGATATGCACACTTTACTTATGAAAATATAGGAAATACATCCTATGAGCATCAAAGAAAATTCAGGAAATACCTAGAATCTAGTCTGACAAAAAC
The DNA here is from genome assembly GCA_947311845.1 of Poa pratensis. Taxonomy (NCBI): domain Eukaryota; kingdom Viridiplantae; phylum Streptophyta; class Magnoliopsida; order Poales; family Poaceae; genus Poa; species Poa pratensis. Next base: position 28,826,000 of record CAMZMU010000041.1, read on the forward strand.
ATAAGAATAAATACATCCTATGAGTATAAATACATCCTGCTGGAAGCTTAGCCGGGGCGGCGACTTTGCTGCTCCGACCGGCGGCGTGGGGGCCTGCCGGTGTGCTCAAATAATGGTGGCGGTCCTAGGGTTTCAACTCGTGCAAGGACGAAGATCTGCTTGACGCCGGTCCTCTTTGATCTGGCCAGCGTGTCGGGTTCCGGAAGACTCCGCTGGCGATCTCCAACTGGCTAATGCCTAGAGAATGCTGGATCGGGTGATATTCGGTCGTGTCGGAGGTAGCGGCGCGAAGCTCTGCTCTGTTGCTATCATGGGCAAATCCATGTTGAAGATAGAGGGAGAATGTCATGGAAGCTGTGATCGAAGGATTGGCAGTGGTGTTCGGAGCCTTTGCGTTGATGAGGAACTGGCTCAGAGTTTTAGAATTGTGACAGCAGTATGTAAGTGGGCGAGACAACACAAGTGAAGTTCAGAGTCCTACCTTTCAGGGTGAAAATCCAAGGTCTGGGCTTAATTGGTTGTGCCTGGCAATAGTCTTGTTGAAGGCATTGTTTTGAGAGCGGGGACTATCTTCAGGGTGAAAACCTAAGGTCTGACCTTAATTGGTTGAGCCTGGCACTGTTTCCTTGAAGGCGTTGCTTTTGAAGAATTGGACATCAAGTGTTGGCTTGCTGGTGGTTGTGCTGCTGCTGCAAGGACTGTAACTCTGTAGCGGGACTTTTCTTCTTTTTTTAGTTCTTCTTCTTATTGTCTTTCGGCTGTGTGCATCCGCAATATCTTCGGTTATTGCGTTGTTGCAGAGGCTGGGTGTAATTGGTATCTCCGTGATATTAATATATGCTCTTTATCTTAAAAAAATGAGTATAAAAATGCATCCCATATGCACATTTTACTTATAGAAATACATCTTGTTTCTTACATCCAGAAGCAAACTTTCAAGCATGAATACATCGTTTGAGTACCAAAACAAATGAACATCCATATCATTCGTAAGCATGGTTGTTTTCCAAATTTTCAACATAAAACTACTACCTGTTTGAACAAAAATATTCGGACACCCTACTGCGTATCTCCACACAAGGAATTGCATCATACATAGTCCGGTTTGGATCACATGAATGTAAGTATTCAGCCAAACCTACATGGGTCACTACCTTCTATTCTAAACACAAAAACTGAACCTATGGAAGATAAACTGAACCCTATCAACACCTCCGTGACTACTAGACCAGCACCACCGTGACCAAATGGGGACAAATCAAACAGGCGTCGAGCAAAACGCCAGCAGGGAAGCAACAACGACGGGGAACGACCGAGATTGAAGTACTCACCAGCTCAAAAGTCAACAGAATTGCACCGCGGTTTGAACGCAGCACTACGCCGCCAATGCTCTCTCGCTGACACCTCCTAGCAAGGCCGCTAGCTTCGGAGGCGTCGATTTGTGTGGCAGCGCCGCCGAATGACCCCTTCGACCACGGGCATGTGCCCCCTCCTGTGGAGAATCCATCCGGGGCGGCGTCGAAGAGGGGACCCTCCGCGTCCTCCTTGACGGCGAAGGGGAGCTCGAGCACCTTGGATAATACGTGCGGGAGGCGCCGCAGCTTCTTCGCGCCGACGGCAGCGGCGGCGCTGCACTTCCGCGGGCGCCGGTGGACCCTAAGCACGCGGCCGATGCGACTGCGTCCCGAGTACGACGGGAGGAGGTAGGCTCAAAACCACGCCTACGACGGGAGGAGGGCGCTGGAAAGGAGGCCGGAGGCGTGGTTGTGGAGCTCCGTGGCTGCGCCTGTGCGTAGGTGGGGGGTTTTGGAGAGGAGGAGGACGCGAGGAAGAGACGGAGGTGCAAGACAATGCGTCCTTTTTTTTTGTCGCTTGCGCCGCTTCGCCCGGCCGGGAAGAGTGGACTGCGCGATGATGATCGGATGACGCGCGCGAGGGAGCACTGTGTAAAGAGGAGAGAGTGTCCGGGCACGGAATAGATTTTGCGCTTCAGAATAGATAATCGCATTTCAGGTCCTTTTTTTTTGAACTGATCGCATTTCAGGTCCTAATTAGATTGGTTTGTACTTAAGTTTTTCTTTTGATACACATTGCAAAATTCCTTATTACAATGGATTATTTTGCGCCACCGCTATTAAATGCACCACGAGAAAATACTATACACCGATGTGATGATTCATCTGCACTCGAGTATACATAATAGTTTATGCAACAATTGATTACAAACAAAAAAAAGCAATCATGGAAAAAGGTTTCTTCGATTTAAGTTTAGGCACATCTACCGGTTGCCGAGGCGAGAACCAAAGAATGTCGGCCAATCCATCTCAAAGGGCACGATCTGCCGGCGGGTAATCTTGTCGAAACTCGTCACCTCTTCCATATCCCCTGTCTCAAGATCTACAAAGTACACATTCCCGTGAGTGTCTTTGACGAGCAACATGCCACCCTTCTCTCCCAATATGAGCAAGCTCTTCCGACCAGGTGGGTTTAGCTCGATAGCCGGAGCGCGCAGCCACATTGAAGAACCAGCGTTCTCTTTCTGCGTCCATATGTCAAGCTGGTAGCCTCCACTTTGCATGTGAAACAACGAGAGTTTCCCGTCGGCAGTGACAGTAAGTTGTGCTTCATCATAACTATGAATTTTATTGTGTTCAATGGGGTCTCAATTCTAGTCAGGAGGGCGCGGCAGGTCTCGGCGTCCACATCAATGGTATGCCAACTTGACTTGTGGCTTGTGACGTAACGAACGAGCCAGTGTGCCGTGCCACGCCACACAACGGCGCGTGCGAGGCACACAACCATTGTTCCCCTCAGTAGCAAAAGAGAATTTACTCGGTCCTCTCCAACTCGTCTCGCTGGACGTGAAATTGTGGAGGTTGTGTGGTTGGTGCTTGATGTCATTGCCAATGATGAGCACTTTGAAGAAGGTTGAGTAGCCTTGCGGGGCCGAAGGTTGCTGTTGGGAGTTCGAGGAGCAATCTACGCTGGTTAGGATTGCATAGCCACTCTTATCAAATTTCCAACCGCATTGTAGTGGAGGGAGCTTGTGACACGCGCCAACAAGTAAATTGCACACGGCCAGGTGAACAATGTCATCGGACGAATCAGGTGGGTCCAGCCGCACGAGGAGGAGGCCGTGACGACTAGCGAGCGGCTGCATGTGCCGCAGTAGGCTTCTGTCCGCCCTGGGAGATCCGGAGAAAAATGACTTGAAAGAGCGATGTTTGGGACCAAACACCGACCGCGACGTCGGACGAAGGACACCACGAAGGTATCATCCTTTTTCTTAATGGTGACTTTTTCCCAAACAAAGAATCCCGAGAAGAACATGGACGTGTGATCAGGCCAGCGGCGTCGGCGAAGAAAGGAGGCCTTAACCACGAGGCCGCGCCACCGCTTGCACGTCATGGCGCATCGGAAGAGGTCGGCCGCGTCCTCTAAGCGCACGAGGAATTCGCGGATGATGTCGTCGGAGAAGGAGGCCGCGGTGGCCACGGACGCTGCCGCCATCGCTTCTATCTCTCCTCCCGTAGCGTGATCGTGTGAGAGGCGTGCGATTGGGCGTGGCTGGAGTGTTTTTTCGGTTGACAGCTTCGACAAGGACGCTGCTGGAGTATATATAGGCTGTGGATTCTGTAGAAACCTCGAGGCTTTGGTGTCCACGTTGTACTCCTGTCCGGATTCACGTCCGTAGTGTTACAATTCCAAATCGAAAATGCGTCTCACCATGGATCCTTGGGCTTCACGTCCGATTGGTGTTTCAATTTGCGTTTGAGCATGTTCTTAGCCACCACCCAATTCAGCTGCGCACTGCTGTAGATTCCTAGCTACAAAGATGAAATCTCATGGAGGCTACGTTATACTCCAGTGGTTATTGTTTTATCCAAACAATTACATTGGTTTCTAAATAAGTTTTTACGGTAGATCACATTGCAATTACGTCTACTGATACGGCCATATGCGAATGCTAGTACCTTGGGACAACTCCAGAAGCTGGGTCGCAGGGCCGTGCATGTGTTAAATCAGCTACACCACATTCTGTTGGTAACCTATCCAGCACGCTACAAGTAATCGAATTACGTGCAAACGACCTGACCGAAACCCCTGTACCTCTTTGTTCCTGAACTGCAGTTCCGCTCAGCAAGGGTGGTTGCCCTGCACCGTCTTTTTCTTGTTTCCCATGTGCATGCGTGGTACATACAATTTGACCGTGTGAAGTTTCCTGGTGTGCAGATACCAGGAGTTTTCTACTCTTTTGCAGATACCATATTTGGAGCCCCAGGCCCTGATGGCCTGTCCTTTATGTTTTATCAACAATTCTGGGACATAGTAAAGTTTGATCTGGTAGATATGTTAAAATGCTTGGCACCAGGACAAACTAGACATTTATAGGTTAAATTTTGCTATGATTACGTTGATCCCTAAAGAAAATGATGCTAGAACCATGAAGAAATTTAGGCCCATTAGCTTGTTGAACTGCTCCTTTAAAATTTTCACAAAAGTCCTGACTAACAGGCTAGCTAGTGTGATAAATCGACTAGTGTCCTACCAGCAGTCTGCCTTCATTAGAGGCAGATTTATTCTAGAGAGTGTGGTCACAGTGCATGAAATCATCCATGAGGTGCATAGATCAGGTGATAAAGGCATGGTCCTTAAGATAGATTATGAAAAAGCCTATGATAGAGTTAATTTAGATTTCTTGTATGAAATTCTGGAGAGCAGAGGCTTTTGCCCCCTCTTTATTAGATTAATTAAGCAGATCACCCAGGGGGGCTCGGTAGGAGTAAAAATTAATGACGTAGAAGGAAATTTCTTCCTTACTGGCAAAGGGTTGCGCCAGGGAGACCCAGTAGCCCCTATCTTGTTTAACCTGGTAGTAGATGTTTTCTCTCTCATGCTAATTAAAGGTAGTAATAGTCACTTGATTAGGGGTTTATGTCCCAATTTTAACCCTGGTGGTGTAGTATGTCTTCAGTACGCTGATGATACATTACTCTTCTTGGGTGATGATGTCAGGGCTGCTAGTAATCTTAAGTGCATTCTTACTTGTTTTGAGCAGATCTCTGGTATGAGAATAAATTACCATGAGAGTGAACTCATTCCCATTAATATGAATAGTATAGAACTACAACCTTTTGTCGATATCTTTCAATGTGTTGCTGGCGATTTCCCAGTGAAATACTTAGGTATACCTCTACACTATGAACGTCTGAAAAAAGAGGATCTGTTACCTCTAATAGAAAACATCATTAAAAGGATAGCAAGTTGGAGAGGGAAGCTCTTATCCCATGCGGCTAAGCTGGTCCTGATCCAGTCTTGCTTAGCTAGTATTCCCATATATCTTCTGTCCTTTTTCAAATTCCCAAAATGGGCACTGCAGTTGATCAATACTCAGGTGTCTAATTTTATGTGGAATGATGAAGAGGGAAACCATAAATTTCACTTAGCAAATTGGCCGTCTCTTTGTATGAAAAAAGAGTATGGCGGCCTAGGGCTTCCAAACCTGCAGGACCTCAACCTGTGTTTGTTGGGTTCTTGGATTAAAAGGTATATCCAGGGTGAGGGATCCTTGTGGAAGCGAGTTATCGATGCCAAGTATAACACAAAAGACCCAAACATCCTTTGCTGCCATGATGTGCAGCCTTCCATTTTTTGGAAAGGGGTGATGTGGGCAGCGAGTGCAGTCAAGATAGGTTATAGATGGCATGTAGGTAATGGTAGATCGATAAAATTTTGGGAGGATATTTGGTTTGGGAATTCCCCCCTAGCCACTCAGTTTTGGGAGATATATTTTGTGTCTAATCAACAAACACAAACAATTGCCCAACTCTGGGATGGCAACCAGCTCAAATGCACCTTTAGACGCACTTTCACCGAGGAGATGATGATTCAGTGGAATGAGTTGCTATCTATTGTTAGGAGTATTGACCTTAATGAGGAGGAAGACCAACTTATTTGGCAGTATGAATCGAAAGGAGTCTACTCCTCTAGATCCATGTACTCGATAGTTAATTTTAGGGGTGTTAAACAGATTTTCCTTCCGGCCGTGTGGCAGCTGAAAATCCCTCCTAGAGTGCAAGTTTTCCTCTGGCTCTTTTCCTAGAACAAAATTATGACTAGGGATAACCTGCGGAAAAGAGGCATAGTAAAACCTCTAGAATGTGAGCTTTGTAAAGAATTCGAATCTGTCAAACATCTCTTTTTTGAATGCATTGTTTCTAGACAGCTATGGGATTTGGTTCTTGAAGTTTTTGACATTAATGTTATAACCTTCGAATCAATTGCTTCTAAATGGCTGTGTAACAAAAGGAATTTACATTTCAATGTAGTTACTTCGGCTGTCCTGTGGAGCATCTGGAACAACAGAAATAGTTTAGTGTTTAACAGATGCTATTGGCTTAATATGAAACAGGTGTGGCGCCTTGTGGTGACATATCTAAGGAGTTGGCAGAAACCTTTCAAGGAACTTGGGCAAGAGAAGACTGCCCAGTTCTTGGAGCAGCTAATCACAAAGCTGAGGGCACCCCTGCAGCTGCCGTGGGGGTGAGATGTGTAGACTTCTCACAGGCCTCCCCCTGGGATGCTGATGCTTTCAATCTTGAAGCTGGGACATCGACGGGACCCGGCTCTCCCCGCTACAGTAAAGGAGAGAAGACTTTTTCACCCCACCGCTTGATCCAGCTCGCCGGCGTCGATCTGCCGGTTTCCCCTCCCTCCGCCGGCCGCTTCGGCGGCGGGAGGGTGGGGAAACCCAGGATCTCACCTGTACATAGTCTAGGGTTAAGGGGTTGGCCTGCCGGCGGCGTCGGGGAGAGGATGGCGTGGTCGGTCCGGCGTTTTGTCGAGGCGGAGATCCTCTCCGATGGTGGTGCTCCGCGGAGCGCGGCCATGGATCTGCCTCTTCCGGGGTGCTCGCAGCTCCGTAGAGCTGTGTTGTGCCTCTTCCCCGCACCGGAGTTCGTGGAGCGGCGGCTTCGGTTCGAACGACTCGATGGTGATGGTGATGAAGACCAGGGTGAGGGCGACGGCGACGATGAGAGGTGGAGGCTCTGTCGAGCCGAGTTCTGTCGACTTCCCGTCCGCCTGGGACTCCTGCCGATCCAAGGTTGCTGAGAAGGAGTGGCGGCGGCACGCCGCGGTACGTCTTCTTCGTCGACGGCGTCCTCGAGGACTTGCAGGACCTTTGTGTAATTTTCTTTGATCTTTGGGCTGTTCTGTAAGTTTCCTGGTGTTTTCACCGGATCTATCTCGCAAAAAAAAAGAAGCTGGGACATCGACGGCACTCCGCGAACGCCTACGCCAAGTGATGGTGTGATGCTGCAGCAGCAAGAACAGAAATTTGAAGCCGTAGTTCCAGTTGTCTAAGCTGGTCTTTTCTTTCTGTTCATCTTTTTTGTAACGCCAAGCCTTAATTGAACTTGGTCCTGCCTGTGCGGTGTGGTGATCGTGCTACTCGAGCAGATCACAACCCACAAAACCCTAGGTCTTTACTTTCTGCAGAAACAGAACTGCTTTATTTTTTTCTGCTGTATGACTCGTTGGTTTCGTTTATGGAAATGGAACCGGGGGGGCGTACCCCTGTTTATCTAAAAAAAAACATATTTGGAGTGATCAATAAAGGTTTTCATTAATAATAAAAAAGGCTTGGTTGCTCTTCAACTCCCAAATCTGTGCAGTCCCCCGCTCTCGAAAAATGAACGTTTTGCGAAAGAGGGTCGCTGGCTGTGAGCCAAGAAGAGAACAGACAAGAAGTTGATTTGAAAGGCAGTTCACAAGTGTCCTAGAGGTGCTGGCTGTGATCAAAGAAGAATGTGGTCTTGGTGGTGATGCCCTGTAGCTTTTCAAGCTGTTGTGGTGCTCACGATGCAGTGACGCAGGTCTCTTTGTCAGCCAACGTACATCTTGGCTGTAATGAGTGTCGGTTTTGTTTCTTCTTTTCTTCTTCGAAGCAGATTTCACGTACTTATGTTCATATGCAACCCTTCCCGAGTTTGTACACTTGAAACAAAATATCAATAAAATGCTTGATACTGCAAAATGCTAATGTAAGCACACAAAGAACTTGTGAAGAGGCGTGTATTTTTGTACCTAGTGGACCCTCGTTTCTTCGATGAAAGGAGTCACACTGCTCCCAATTTCATATTTCAGAAAGAAAACTTAACTTTGTTTTTAGAAAGGAAAATCCAAACTTGTATTTCTTTTTCTTGATCAAAATCCTGTAGGAGCGTGGCCTGTAACAGAGTGTAAATTGCGGCTGTAACAGCCTGGGGAGATTGTAGCCTGGGTCACTCTTGGTCACATGCTGATCTTACTTGTACGGAGTAGTTCCGAAACCATTTGATGATCTTCAAGTGCAGTACGTGGTGTTATTACCATAGCAGAAATATGTGCTTTGGTGCCAGCTCTAAGCGACCCGGTAAAGCGCACGCAGATGCCAAGCCATCGTTGATCCGCTGGATGATGCACATTCCCAACAATGAACGAACTGCACAGTGACTCGGTAAGGTCATAACTCTAGCAGGCAATGCAAGCAGCAATTGCTCGCTGGCATACAGATCGCAGAACAGTAGATACAGCAAACAAGCATTGGAGTACCAGGAGAGCAGATCATGGTAAATGGATGCATCGACCAAACGATTGGAGTAACAAAGGTCGAGCCGATATATTATACTGTATGATGCTACTATCGCGTTTCAGCAGAAGGTGAAACTACAGCATGAATGGACAGGTCTCAAAGAACAAGATTCAAGTTTCATGTTACCAAGCGTAGAACCAAAAGATGTACGTCTGCCGTGGGGGTGCTCTCTCTCACTATCTTCACAAGCTGCAAGCACCTGAACGAACTGAACTAGGGACGTCTGCCTCTTCACCCAACTGAACTAACACCTGAGGTCCTGATCTACGAGGTTAGTTGCGCTGCTGCCCCTCACTGAACCTGAACCATGGCCTTCTGGCGCTTCACGTACTGGAGAATCGGCTCCTTCACCTGCGTTGTTTGTTACACAGAGGTTCATTATCCGTGAAATGCAACACACCAGCGAAATGTGCGAGATTTATGGATCAGGTAAATTGAGCTCCTTTATTAAGGAAAGAGAGAAGAAGCCGAGTGGAGGAAGTTCTTACCAGGCTGGCCTTCCTTGTTCGCTTGCCTTGCTGGGTGTCCTCCGTTCTGGTTCTCTGCCCAAGCACACCACTCTCCAGGGACGTAGCAGGCTGCAACATACTTCATCAGCTTCAAGCCAAATTTTAAAGGTGAAACTACTTGGTGATCAGCAGGCTGCAGTGAGATACCTCACGCATGCTGGTCGGAGTCCTGCTGGGGTCCTTCTGCATGGACGCCGTAGTCTGCTCTGTCTCCCGTGGCTCCCGAGTGCGTGTAAGATCAGATCCGACCGAGTGGAAGCAGCCGTTTGTCGAGCCATCTATCATTTCTTGGTCTGTTGAAAAGGTAGAGGAGTTGGGCAATGTTGCGGTGTTGCTGCAGCAAACTGCTATACTGCCAAATCCAAGTTACATGGAAATGCGGTTATTACCAGTCATAGGAGGACGCTCTGCGCACTCAAACTCAGCAGGTCCTGGGTTGGTGTCAATACCCTGCATGGTGAACCAGAGTTTGAGATCAACTGACTGAGAATATATATGTATGACTGGTAGAACTACTATACAGGACTACAGAAAGCTTGGAGGCGGTGGTCAGGCAGTATTAAAGAAATCACAGCATACCATTTTTTCTTCGTCTAAATCGACTTCCAGTATCCTTTTTATCTCAAGGAGCTTTCTGTTGCTGGCTTCAGAGTGAATCACAGCTTTGCCTGTTACACAAGTGACATGTATTTCATAAGACACTAACCTACTAAATCACAAAACAGGTCATACTAGCACAACGAGGCTAATAAATTTCACAAGATACACGATATTACTCCCTCCGTTCGATATTACTTGACTCTAAAATGGATGTATCTAGACTTATTTTAGAGCTAGATACATCCATTTTAGCGTCAAGTAATATGAAACGGAGGGACTACAATTGATTATACTGGTGGGGCAGGAAATGGAAGTAACAGTTATCCAAAAATAGTATTAGTTTTCGCTTAATCCAAACGACTTATGAAGCACTCTAGCTGATACATATCCAAGAAAGATCCACAGGCAATTATTACTGATCAAAACATTTTTAAAGGAGAGATGGTTCTCCTTCAAGGGAGCTGTTCAACAGTTCATCACAAGATAAGCGTCAACATGCATAAAGTGATCACTTGAGCATCAATAAAAAAGTAAATGGGCTGGTTTAGATAACGTGAAACATATGAATGATCCAGAAAAACAGAGGCTAGAATCTAGGAAATGCATCTTAGACTTCAGATAAGTTCAAGCAGTTACCCAATCTTCGGTTGCCTGAATTCTTAATGTATCCATCTTGCACCATTTTGTCAATTAACTTCCGGACTGTGTTCTGGTTGGCTTCCCCCATCAAACTTTCCCTGGAGCTTGGCTATGGTCACATAATCCATTGGAAGTGCATGATACAATGCCTATAATAACAAAAATATGTTAGGAAAAACTAGATGCATTAACAAGTCAAGGGTCAAAGGAAGGTCACCTTCATATACACAAGGTTCAAAAAAGCGTACGCTTAGCCACGCTTAAGCGTGTAAGCGAGCGCACCTGGAGCAAAACTCTCAGGATTAGCCCTAAGCGGCCCATTAGGCGCTAAGAGAGATTAAGTGGCCCGCTTAGGCGCTAAGCGGACGCCTAAGCGCGCGGAAGCGGAAAAAACGTGAAAAAGCGCTCGCTGCGCGGTTGGTGATGGGCCGAGCGGGAGAGTGGAAATTTTGGGGAGAAAAGGGGGGAAACGGCCCAAATATACAGGGTTAGGGTTCAGCTCTCACCTCTCAGCTCTCGCATACCCATTCGTCCCGCCGCCAGACAGGCGGCGCACTCTCTCTCCCGCCGCCGCACTCTCTCTCGCTCCCGCCGCCGGTGAAGGACCTCCCGCCGCACGGTTCCTCTTCCTCCAGGACGCCGGGACCTCGAGGGCTCGACCTCTTCCTCCAGGCAGTCAGGCGTCAGCTCGTACGCCTCGTCTCCTCGCAGCACCAGTGCCCAGATCGACGCCCGCGTGTCAGGTATGAGGTATCCCCTTCCGCCCTTCTCTTTTAGTCTTGTTTCTCTGCTCGTGTTTGTGCAAGCAGTGCTTGGTGCTGTGTCTATTGATCTATGTTGGCATGCTGTGTTTAGTAGCTGTAGCTAGCTGAAATTGTGTTGGATGTTGAATTCTTGACTCTTCCATGCTTGAATAGTTGTATGTTCTTGTGCTAGCTGTTGCTAGCTTTGTTCTTGTATGAGATGTGCATGTGCCTGGCTGTTGCTTGGAGTAGGAGTAGGAGCTGCCAGTATGATTCATTGATTTGTGAAGTGAATGTTTATTGTTTGCTAAGCTTTGTGCTTGGATATGTTGTAGGGAACATGGAGATAGATGGGGAGGCTGATGCGGTGCAGCCGGCATTGGTGGGTAACTCGGGTGATCCTGGATGGAAGTACGGCAGATATTGTGATCCCTAGTTCTCTGCTTGAATTACATGTTTACTAGGCTAATATATTCCTCCCTAGTTCTCTGTCCGTACAGTTCCGTACAGAACGCTTAAGCTGCGCTTAAGCTCGCTTAAGCTGCAGTTCCTCTAATCGGAGCCTCACCGCTCGCTTTGCGCTTTCCGCTTTTTTGAACCTTGCATATACATCACATCAACATTGTTGGTTTTAGTTCCTTCAGTAGGTGAAACATTTTGAATGATGACCTCTTTCTTTATATGTGGAGTTCGGGGATCAGTAATCTGAAACCGTAAAGTGATCCAAGTATTCTTGTTACTGAAGTCAATATAGCACATGGTAAACAATTTTGTTACTTAGGTTGACCTTGTTAACAGCATAACTATCCTTGCTTGCCCTGGAAACTAAACCATCTTTAAGTAGCTTCTCCAGAATATCTGAAAGGTGAGTCGTTAGTCTAGTAATTCAATGGAAGCGTAGAAAGAATGCCTGCAGGAACAGGATCAATCTGACAAGTACATGGAACTGTTTTTCCCCGCATTACCTTCCACCATTTCCTGCAAAACATTCAACAAGCAGTTACTAGAAGCAGGACATGAAATTTGTAAAGTGCAAACAAGGCAAATTCTACTTTGCATGCACAGGTGCACAACACATTTAATTTGTCACACTTTCTTGCAGGTTTAGCAACTACTCTCTGTGTCCCTTAATATATGAGGTTGTTATAACCAATATTAATCAGTGCGAAATACCAATAATCGTTACAAAGAGGGAAATGGCAGCAAGAATTACCATAGATATGTCGGGGAAGTTAGAAAGGACAACTGAAGCATTAACAGTACTGTTGTCTGTTGAGCATATCCATTCTCTTACTTGAGCTGTTATCTCTTCCTCATGAGCAGGATCTTGAGTATCCTCTGCAAACATATAAAGTTAGCAAAGAGCAAAAAAACTGATATAGTATGGTTGTATGAAAGTAGTACATATATGAATGAGCAAATACAGCTCCTCTGAACCATATCAACTGACCTTCTGAAACTGAACCACTTTGAGATTTGAGATTTCCATCTGTTTCAGTAAGCATATTAGCACCAAAACAATCAATACAACAAGAACATCAGTGAAAAATGTTACCATTAGGAGCAACAACATAACGATCCACTTCAGATGGGCGAACCTAATAGAAGTAAGGATTATGTAACGTCAGGAATACTTATATAAAAAATGAAATATGCATTAGCATTAACATTTGCATCCATAAGTCCATAACACAGTAGAAAGCAAATTAAGATAATGTTACTGAAATTTATAAGTCACATGATTTTTTTTCTCAAACACACATTTTAAATTTGAAGGAGATATGAATTACTGCTATATGATTTCACTAGGCTTTACCTCAGTGTCAGAAAAGTCATCATCTTGGTCAGACTCATGACTCAAGCTCATGTTATCATCTTCACTGTTAACATTGTTAGCTTCACATGGGTCAAGGACACTTTTGACCTGCATAAACAAAACAGAAAAACATGAGAAATTCAACTGAATATGACAACAAAAAATTCTGACGAATTGTGTGCAAATCTCCACTAGACCACTACCTTCAAAGCTAACACAAGATGCTTGCTATTGACACTCCCCACTTCCATCTTCAAGGGATTCTTGTTCCATATATTTATGGCCTCATTGTCAGCACAGCCCTTGAAAAAGGGAGGTTCGTAATCGTCGGGCTGGCAACATAATATTAGATGTAAGCTTCAACCAACAAAGTTGAATAGAGCAAGAAAAATCATCCTCCATAGAGAGAAAAATAATTAGGTCATCTACAATGGCAGCTGGAAGTTTCAACAGAACAAAAGGCACTCACTGTTACATCATCATAGTATAGCAGCTTCATTACAATGGTTCGCTGAACAACAAGCAAGAGACAGTATCAGCTTAGCACAATCTACTTAAGCTATATTACATCATACCCAAATTACCTCGTCTGGCATTTGGTCCAAGGTCCTCATAAGTGAAACCAGCGTTCTGATCATCTTACAAGCAGAGCTTCTGAAAGGCAAAAAGTTGCAACATCAGGACGTTGCCAGTTCGCCATTGATTGGTTACAAGGTACAACTGACAATTTTTACTAGAACAAATCATGCACATGTGGACCAACAAACCGGGATTCACGACAACAACTCACTTTTGCATGAACACTACAGTTATATGGAAGAACACCCTCCACAACTTGTGCTAAGGATTAAAAAGGACTAACTTAGAAAATAAAGCATTGCATCCAAGAGAAATGTAAGATATCACCTCATCTGATCAGGAGTGACATCTTCTGTGTTTGACTTGAATGTAGCACTATTCTTCTTGCTCCCTGTGCGACTCAGGTTCATTGCAACTTCATCACCCTTTGAGGGGTAGCTGAATGCAACTGCATGATAATTATGACACATAATAAATAAATGTAAGATGACTCATCAACCATGCAAGCTCAACTTAATATGCTACAACAAAACTCTACACAATGTTACTCACAGGCATACTCCTCAATCATTGGGCCTTCTTCCTTCTCACATATACAGAACAGAAGAGTCTTGAGATATTTCTTTTGTAAGGCGTCATATACACCTGAATTTCATCCGAAAGTTAATCACAAAAATAAATAAATAGGGTCAATGGGAAAAGCACATCTCACACATCTAAACATATATTATAAAACAGTGAATTTCGTGAGTAAGCTCAAGTTATCTACTAGAACATATTTCACCTTTCTCCATCCAATCAATCAACCTCCTGGACTCAGCATCCATGGGCATCAGCTTCTTAATCTTCATCTCTGCAACAAATACAAGGTTGTTTAAGGATTTGAGTCCATGAAATTCAGACTGACTTGCAAATTTTGCATATCGATAATGCGGATGGTCCTGACCTAGTGCCGGAACAGACTTATCATTGAAGTACTTCTCAGGGAATAGGCCTCTGATGTAGCTGATGTTGTATATAGCAATCCGAAGCAAATTCCTTGTCTGTTTGGTCAACAGATCACCGATATTATTCAAACAGCTATATGAATAGAATAACTTAAAACTAAGTACTATGCTATAAATTTCACCAGATTATACAGATACTTGCAGAAATCTCAAAACCTCAAAGATTGTGTTACTGACAATAAATATCAAGACTGAAGCACAAGGTACACCGAAAAGTACATGTTATATAATTTCACTAACTAAAACACATAGTACAGAAATATAGCACGCTTGTTTCATAAGGCAGAAACTAGAACATAGAGAGATGTTTGCTGCTCTACTGGAAGCATCTAAACAACACAAAATATTGTTCCTAGAAAGAAAACTAGTATAGTCCAACTCAAACTCAGATGACAGAAGTTTGAGCTGATGTTCCGAATCGAATTTACAGACATGCAAATCAAACTACTATATCTCCATGTTCCACATCGACAGAAAATTTGACATGAAGTTACTGATCAGAGCAATGTGCTGCTACCAAAACATTAGAAATAAAAATCGGAAATGGAACTAAACTAATTCCACACGTACAGAGAGAATTCTAAGCACTGAAACTTTCTAGCCGTTTCTATCAGAAGTTTATGCCGCAAAAACTAACAGCGCATATGCCGATCAACTCTAAACACGACAAGTAGAAGCACACTTGGGCCATAGTGAGCTAACCAAATCGAGACGGTATTACCGAACAGCTAACGAATCAACGATTTGCCGACCAGTGGAGTAGAAAAACAAACGGCGATGGCAACAGGTCCCCCAATTTCGGAGTCGCGGAGATCAAACCACAAACGAGGATTCCCCCTGCGAAATCGAGAGAATCGACCCCCATAAGCAGATTCGAGGGTTCAGACCAGCAAAACGAAATCGAGCAAGCAAGTAGCATCAAGGAAAAAACCATCAACACACACATCCACCGGCAGCAGCGCAACGGCGCGCTCCTCCGAGAGACGGACGTGCTACGGGGGGGAAATCAACTAGTAGCAGAAACCAACTCCATTCGAGGATCTACTGGCGGCTTCCATCGGGAACGATGGAGCAGAAACCCCACCAAAACCCCGCCGCTGTTCATCCTCACATACACGCCCCCAAAACCGCGCGCGAAATCGGCGCCCGAAATCCAGCCCCAAATAACCCGAATAAATAGACCCGAACCGACCCCGACGGTCGAATCCGCCCCAATCGAACCTGCAGCCCAGCCTGACGCACTCGCTACGCCCAACCGAGCAATCAAATCCTCGGGCATTCCCTTCTCGGAAAACGCGAGGGGAAATCTCCGACGGAATCGACCCGAACCGCGCGGATTCCGACGGGGACGGGGGCGAGGGAGGGAGGGAGGAGGGAACTTACTAGAAGCAGCGAGTCCTGCTCCGTGATCTCCGCCTCCCTGGTCTTCTGGGCCATCACCTGCATCCACGGGAACGACAACGGGGGTTAGCACGGGGCGGGCGGCGGCGCGGGAGCGAGGCGGCCGGGGACGGGAGGGCTCACCATCTCGCCTCTGCGGTGGCGCTGGCTGCGCGCGGCGTGAGAGAGAGAGGGAGGGTGGGTGGTGGTGACGTGAGGGGTTTGTTTGGGAGTGGGGCTGGGTGCTTTATACCTGCTGAGGAGGCGTGCACGAGACGGAGCTGGTTCCTCTCTTTTTGCGGATTTGAATTTCAAAATGAAACGCATTCGAACTCAAATGCTGTGGCCGACCGTACGCCGCAAATTACAACGAAGAAGGTTGTCAAGTGTGATTGGTCACTAGTAGTACTTGCATCGTCAGATACTGCCTGTGAAACAATGTGGCATCACTCTCTTCTCGTAAGGGCATCTCCAATGTAGCGAACCGTTTGATCCGTTTCTCATTGTTTGGGTTTAACCCGTTGTCCGTGCGGACTTATTTTTGGGCTAACTTTGAGTCGGGTTTATGTCCACGCTCACGCGGGTCTTGTGCCTTGCCCGAGCTGCCCTAACTTGGCTATCTGCCCACCGAACGGCTAGCCACCGTCTTCAATGCGGTGGGCAAGGCCTTTAAATGGACGCTAGCGAGCCGAATCCTAGCGACATCCCTATACTTTGCAACTACGACCGCCACACCTCCCAGCCCCTCCCTCGGCTACCGAGATGGATCTGCCACCGCCGCCACCACCTCAGCACCTCCTAAACCAGATCGAGCGCACTCGTCGTAGCCTAAATGCCACAACCTCTCTCGATGCATGTTGACGAGCATGGTGTGGGTCGGCACGCCGAGCGCACGGCAACTGGGCCCGATGTCGGAGCAGGCGAGGAGGACCATGGGGAGGCATTCACCAACGTCCCCGACACCTAGGAGGATGCGCACGAGTCCAAGGAAGCATTCGGGCCAGGTGCATTGGTTGAAGCCCTGTTAACACCGACATCGCCACCTATGTGCGGTAAATTTTGTTAAAATTGCTGGCACCCCTACCACTCAATTGGGAGAGTTGGGGGAGTCAGCAAGTCTGCTCTCGCTGTCGGTGCTGCCACCGGAAGAGTCACAAGGTCTGTTCCGAGGCAAGCCAGAGTGTCGCCCACACGTGGTTGTCGGGATCTCCATCATTGCCCACACCATATAGGAGGACCTAGTGTTTATCCTAGTATTAAATCAAATCAATCTTCTACATATAATGTAACATGTAATCTTGCCAGGCTAAATATGAAATGTATTGCTCAATTGGAGAAAACGGACTCAGTGGCCAGAAAAGGTCTAAAAGGGTCAGACTCCTATCCATTCTGTGACCCAAACCAATAAAATTTAGACATAAATGTGTCCATTTTGGTCTGCGCCGTTGGAGCTCAAATCCAACACACTACTGTTAAGAGCATCTCCAGTCGGGGTGCCCAAATGGCCGTCCAAAGGCCTTTGGGGTGTGCCGGACACATTTTTCCCCCCACTCGCGCCGCCCAAATCTGTTTTCGGTCTGACGCGGTCCAGTTTTGTGTCCGGCACGCCCAGCCCACGCCCTCAACTTGGAGAGGGTTGGGGCGGCCCCGGACACTAGGAAAATAACGCCCCGACGCGCGGGCCACGCCTGGCAGTGAGACAGGAAGCGGTGGGCGACCTAACTTCTGGTCAGCTATTAATGGCGGGCGGCGTCTCGGTTTCCTAGCCGGGGGCAGCGACGCGTCTCTTCACCTGCGGCGACGAATCGTCTGCGCCACGGCGGCGTCAGTGCCAGGCGCTCCTTTTGAAGCGTCAGCGTTAATGGTGTGGCAGGTGAACCGTTGGACGGCCGGAGTTAAGGCGATCTCATCCGTTCGCCTCCCCGGCCGCTATATAGAGCGGGGTACCTCGTTGTCTCTAGCACAGACATCTCCACCAAAACCACCGGCGAAGAGGCGATCTCCACCCCCGAAAACTAGCCATGGCCCCTGCCGGACGCTCCACGGAGGAACAGACGGCAGCCCGCCGGCGCCGCCGCGACAATGCGCGCATGCGCGAGCAGATGAGGCGCTGGAATGACCATGAGGCGGGGTGCGGATGAGCTCGCGTGCCTCGGCTTCAGTGAGCAAGTTCCAGCGCTGGAACGACCACCGAAGCCGAGGCGCGCGAGCTCGTCCGCACCAACACGCCGGTGCCGACGAACAGCCGCCTCCCCGAGGGCTGGGAGACGAACCCAGTCCACGTCCCGGTTGCACCAAGGCTCGGCGGCCAGGCGCGCCTCGACTACATCGCCATGTGCATGCAAACCATGCCGCCGGAGATGCACGACGACACCAGGTTCAAGTCGAACTCTGCGTACTGGGACGACCAGATCGAGCTCGAGTACCAGTACTGGCAGAACTCCTTCTTCGCCCCCGAGCCGCGTGCGGACTGGGTCGACTCTGACGCCGACGTCCTCACCAACACCTCCGACGAGAGCTTTGCGGCGAGCATGGAAAGGGAGAGGGCTCGCTACGAGGAGGTGGAGCATGCTCGGCGCGCAAGAGCAGATCAACGCCGCGTGCAACCTCCGCCGCCGCAACCCGACGAACAAGCGGCGGAGAAGGTTGATGGTGATGATGGTGGCTCCGACGACTTCAGCTGGCCGCCGACGCCGGAGTGGGATCCCGGCCACATGCAGCTCGCCATCGAGGCTGACATAGCCTCCGCCCGCCACCGCCACCTCGAGCGCCACCCCCAGCCTCCAGCCTCGACCTCTGGCTACCTCTACTGCCTCTGCTCTAGCTGCCGCAGGGGTCCTGTGCTCGCCGCCGCAAGGGCCGGCGACTGCCCCAACTGCAGGTGCCCGGCGTGCCACCCGATGACCTAGATTAGGTTTAGATTTTAGTTTAAATGAATTAGGTCTTTTTTTTAACGAATTACGATGAAATGTAAGATCTTTCGTATGAAAAAATCGTATTTGAATTTGGCTTGGGCGGCGCGAGTAGGGATCGACGGCGCCCAAATGCGCCAGGCCTTCCGGATAACGCCCAAAGGCCCTTATCCGGAAGGCCTTTGGGCGGCCATTTGGGCGCCCTGACTGGAGATGCTCTAACAATCACCCCAACGTGACATTTAGTTCTTATCTTTTTTGCAGGTTGAGCAAGAGAAAATTGTGGTTCAGACAAAACATATGGGTATTGTGAATTGGACATAAGGTGGCGGTCAGTTGGGTTGAAGCCCAGCTGGCTCACCAAGTACGTTTTTTTAAAAAAAAATTATTCACAAAAATTTTAGTTTCTAGATTTTTATCTAGGTATCCAAAATTGATCAAATAAATATGTAATCAAATTATAAAATTACCTTAGTCATTCTAGACTTTTAGGAACTGTTTTTCATCAAAATAAATTGCATAAATATCCCCTAGCATATATTGCATCATTTAGGGCTTTTTAGAAACTGAAAAAAGTAGGGCATTGTTCTTTGCTATTTTTTCTTAGATATGTCGTATTTCTGATTTCGTTTCGCTAAATGAGGTTATAAGTGTCGCAAATGCAGAATTGTGGGGCAAAAAGTAAAATGTCACTCACAAAAAATAAATGTGAGGAGCTAAAATAGCATTTCGTAAAAATTGTTGTGTGCGTTACTTTTCCACACCCGTGAAAAGACAATTTTCACTAAACTTGTAAAATGTTCTTTTTGGACTGTCCAGATGGGTATAAAATATAAAATAATGACGAAAAGCGTAGTGGCTAATTCGTTTATTATTATTATTTTTGGCAGGGACCCATGATCTTTGGCGGTTGGACCGTTCCCGCTCCACACTATCACCCGAAGGCCGTCAGGTGAAAGCGTTGAAGATTAACCGAAATGATAACGAGGCCTGTGGCAAGATGGTTAGGTGGGTGGTTGTACCCCCAGCCCACCAGAGTTCAAACCCCAGGTTTGACGCTGGTGTTTCTCATTTAAGGCGGAATATTCTTCAGTGGGAGGCGACGTTCCCGTCGACAGCGAGGCGCCCGTGGTGACTTCGTCAATCTCAAGACTCGACCCGCCGGCTCAGTCTCTCGGAGGTGCTCATAGGGGTAGGGTGTGCGTGCGTGCGTTCATAGGGGTGAGTGTGTGCGCGTGTATATGAGCGCTTGCGTTGTACTGTGTTTCGCAAAAAAAAAAAAAAAAACCGAAATGATAACGAGGTAGGGTACGGGTTAATCCAATCGTGTGGTAGTATGCCAACCTGCGTGTCTAATCTGAGCTTGCGTGATTGCAATGATGACAGTTTTTCTTACAAAGAATCTTTGGTCGTTGGAAGAACAAGTCGATATTAATCATCTCCACCTGTCTTGATCTCCGACTTCTCTCCAGCCCTCGCAGAGAAAGAGGAAGAGAGAGAGTTCAAGGAAATGGGGATGCGATGGGGCGTCGTCGCGGCGCTGGGCGTGGCCTGCTGTGTGGCCGCCGCCGCCGACAGGGGGCTCTCGGTCACCGGCACCGTGGCGCCGCCGGAGGAGGCGATCTACCTGCGCAAGCTGGCCAGCTCCCTGTGGCAGAGTGATGGAACCACCTACCACCACGTGTGGCCGGTAATAATACAAGCCTTTCTTCCCTGTTAATTTCGACTTCTGCACTTCTTCATTTTTATGCATGAGTCGCTATAAAGTATTATAACTGAGAAGATGACTTGTTAGTTTGGTGATTCTTAACTCTTCCTTTCTATGTAGCCGATGGAGCTTGGATGGAAAATCGTGTTGGGATCGTTCATTGGATTCTTTGGAGCTGCGATGGGCAGCATCGGCGGCGTAGGCGGCGGTGGGATCTTCGTGCCGATGCTGACCTTGATCATTGGCTTTGATCCTAAGTCGGCAGCGGCCACGTCAAAGTGTAAGGATTCAGTTCAGCTTGTTGTGGATATATCCATGTATTCTATTTCTTGATTTATATTCAGAGTGTATTATTTGCAATAAAAAAACTCTAGTTCCGACAGTACAAATAGAAACTTCAAAAAATAGCTTTGTCATAAAGCATTCTATAATCTGAAGTGCAAGGTACATCTCAAATGTATTACATTGATTGAACATTTATTTTCTTTTAACATTTACCATAGATGAAAAATAGAAAAATCATCAAACATACATTTGGAAGATTTGCTAGTTCATATTAATTTCCGAGAATTGAGATAGTGTACTCTGCCTGCGACAGGTATGATCATGGGGGCTGCTGTTTCAACCGTGTACTGTAACCTCAAGGTGAAGCACCCAACTCTGGATATGCAGTGATTGATTATGATCTGGCTCTGCTCATACAGCCCATGCTTCTGCTAGGGGTCAGCATTGGGGTTATTTGCAATGTGACATTCCCTGACTGGCTTGTCACGGTCCTCTTGATCATACTCTTCATAGGTGCTCAGACATTGCCCTGAAACTGCACAACAGTTAATCTTAGTTATGATTGTAGCTGACTTCAGTGTGATTTCCAAATAAATTCTAGTTACTTCAACTAAAGCTTTTCTGAAGGGTGTCGAAACATGGAGAAAAGAGACAATAATCAAAGTGGTAATGTGTTGTTTTTCTTGATACCTGTTTTTTTTTCGAATCACCTTAATAATGATGCCGACAAGCCCTTTCATTTGGTTATTCGTTCAGGAGGCAGCAAAACAATCAGAGCAATCAAGTCAGTGACCAATAAAACCAATTATTAATTATTTATTAAGCGCGGAAAATTCTGCTTACATTGTCTGTAGGATCTAATGCGCAGCTATCTGCAGGTGAAGAAGAAGAGTACATGCCACTGTCTGCAGGACTCGATGCCGCATCTCAGACTGAAATTCGGTCAGATCATTATCGAAATGAAACCCCGTCGGATGAAGAGGTAAAATAAAAACTGATTACATTACCGCATCCGTAGGACTGTTAAGACTAGAGCTCGTCTGATACTGCAGGTGTCCATTTGGAAGAATGTTTACTGGAAGGAGGTTGGCCTTCTTGCCTTTGTCTGGGTAGCATTCCTTGCCCTTCAGGTCACTAAGGTGTGAGACGCAATAATTGCAATTTGAAACTATAGCATTCCATCCGAAATAATAATATTTACAGTCTTATGTTAATTCTTCGTGGTTGCAGAACTACATGGCAACTTGCTCCTTGTGGTACTGGCTCTTGAACCTACTCCAGGTACTATCCTGACTTCGTTTGTCTCGATATTCAACCATAGTGCATACAAAATGGATCCATAGTTGCGAATTTTGGATGTTTTCTTAAGGATATGTCAATGTCATTGACTGTCTGGATTAAGTCTTTATGTAATTTAACTACTCTCCTAAGTTGTACTTCAATTTTTTCTGGTTTATATTTTTGCGGCAACGGAAACATACATATTGTTGCCATATATCATCATCTGAACTGAGACATAATTTTTTGGTATTATAGTAACACAGGATGTTTACATGTTACGCAGATCCCTGTGTCCGTTGGGGTGGCCATGTACTAAGCAGTAGGTTTGGTGCAGGGAAAGAGGGTGATATCGTCAAAGAGGAATGACCAGAACAGCCTGAGAGCTCATCAACTATTTGTATACTGCTTCTTGGGAGTCACGGCTGGTGTCGTCGCTGGTATGCTTGGCGTCGGTGGGGGCTCCATCATGGGGCCTCTCTTCTTGGAGCTCGGTGTCCCTCCGCAAGTAAGTCTTTGTTTGTTCATGTCAACACTCAACACCTTTACGTTTTGATCGTGGTTTCTACTATCTATTTATCCCATATTTGACTTGTCAGGTTGCAAGTGCTACAGCCACCTTTGCAATGATGTTCTCATCTTCCATGTCCGTCGTAGAGTACTACCTCCTGAACCGGTTCCCTGTGGCATATGGTACTGTTAACTTTTACTGATATATAGCCGACCATGATTATCTTGTGCTTATTATTTGTTCTCTCAAATAAAACCTGTGCAGCTCTCTACTTGACCATTCTGGCATTTTTCGCTGCGATCGTCGGCCAGAGAGTCGTGAGGAAGCTAATTGATCTGCTAGGGCGGGCGTCAATTATTGTCTTCATATTGTCCTTCATGATCTTCATCAGCGCTATTTCTCTAGGTACCCGTTTCCCTCCCTCACTGCTTCAACCATCCATCCACGCGACATGGTTTTAAACCCAACACAAGCTCTTAAACTTTGTGCAGGCGGAGTCGGTGTCTCCAACATGATCCACAAGATCGCGCGGCAGGAGTACATGGGATTCGAGAACATCTGTAAAATATGAGGAGTATCCTGGGGCGTGCATTGAACAGTGTTGGAAGTAACTCCGTCTGTTTCAGTCAGTAAAATGCCAAAATGTATGTTGAAAGTATCTCCTTGCCTTAACTTCCTTGAAAACGGTTAATTATTACAACGATGAATATGAGAATCCTGGATGACATGATTATTGTTCCCATCTCTCAGACAAAAGAAACTACAAGAATGAGAGCTGAACTTAAGTAGACCAAAGAAAAGGCATATAAGGAATTGAAGCCTTGGGCTTCAGGGTCCATTCCTTTAAATAACGAGAAAATTGCAAAAAACCACCACATTTGGGGCTAGGGTTTCAAAAAACCATCAAGATGCGAATTTTTATCAAAAAGCCACTGGTATTGAGTAACAACGTAACAAAAAACACTGATAGCCTAGTTTATGTTGGCTAAACGTGTTTCTGACAGGCGGACCCCGCTGTCATGTCCACGTGGCACCAGAAAAAGGGTCAAACATCAGCTCTGGGTTGTTATGTAAATATCTGGTTCTTTTTGTAAATTTTGTCTCTCTCAAAAATCCCCCCACACATCTAAATCTAATCTAAAAAGCAAAAATAAAAAATCCCACGATTCGTGCGGCCGGCCGGCCGGCGGCCTCCGGTGAGCGACGCAGAGGCCACAGGCCACGGAGGTCAGGAGCAGCACGGACAGGATGGGAATGGGCAAGAGCAGTAACGGCGGCGGCGGCGGCAGTATCAGCAGTGCCGCCGTCACCAGCGGCAGCACCAATCCGGGAAGAGTTCAACTCCCGGTCGTCCAGTTCAGTGCTCGGCCGCGCGCTCGCCGCACACGCGTCGCGCCCAGTTCCACGTCGTTCAGTTCGGTGCCTGGCCGCGCGCCCGCGGCGCACACGCCGTCGCGCCCAGCTCGAGGTCGTCAAGCTCGATGCTCGGCCGCCACGCCCGCCGCACACGCCGCCGCGCCCAGCTCAAAGATTCCTCCGCCTGCCCCAGCTCCAGGTCTTCGAGCTCGGTTCCTGTTGCTTGGCCGCCGTCACCACGCCGCCACGTACAGCTCCAGGCTTCATCCGCCTGCCCCTGCTCGGCCGCGACATGCCCAGCTCGGTCGCCGCCCCCACGACCCGATGCAGAGGGCGGCGCGGCCGACGCACATCACGAGGTGGAGGTGGCCGGAGGGGCGGCGGCGGCGGCGTGTGCTGGGAGAGAAGAGAAATTTACAAAAGACCCCATGATTTTAAGAAAGACCAGAATGTACCCCTTAGGCTGCCATGTCAGTCTGACACTAGGGTCCCACCTGTCTGAAATTCAATTAAAACGCTGGAATAGCCCGATTAGTGCTTTTTGTTATCCTGTTACTCAATACCGGTGGCTTTTTGAAAAAAAATCGCATCTCGGTGGTTTTTTGAAACCCTAGCCCCAAATGTGGTGGTTTTTTGCAATTTTCTCTTTAAATAACAGGGGAGAAATGTTTCATTCTTGTAATAGTACCAACATTTAGGAAGGATACAGTTAATCCACCAACCAGACACCACCGTACAAAGGATGTACTGTTCCTCGTGCTATCAAGGCTTTACATCATCTTTTTAATCATCATGTCCACTTCAAACTCAAAAGTATCAAGCCGGCAGCTCCTCGACAAGAAGCTGCTGCTGCCCCTTCTGCAGGTGTGCCCAAAACCGAAAAAAAAACATAATAACTGCAGCATCAACAAAACCGAGAAAAAACATAATAACTGAGTAAGTTCCCTGTTAAGCTGAGGATGCATACTTATAGTCTTGTACAGGTAGCTGGAAACTAAGCTTGGCCAGATTTTACAGTAGTTTTACAAAAATAACAACTAACTCCAGTGGTCACTACTTCATGCCTGTCATCGCTAGGGCATGTTTTTTTGAAGTTTTTCATAGGAACCGTCAAGGGTTTAGGGTTTTAGGTTTAGTGAATAAGCACCGACACACCATGATGAAACTTGTGGCTGTTGGGACAAGCTTACATGAAGCTTAGACAGATTATTATTGCAGTAGCAGCCTACTATGCTGCTGCTGCCATTCCTGAATGGCAGAACGGAGACTGAGATTGGGGATGAGCTCCTTGTTTGGAAGTGGCAAGCCAGTCAATGGCGATGTGTTGTGGTCTTTAAGCCATTCCCTGATCCGTTCACCTTCGTAGGTGAATCCATCCGCTGCAAAGTGAGGCTCCTCCATGATATCCTGAAATTTCGACAACAGATTGATTAGTCACACTCTCCTCACGTCTAGGCTATTTTTTCACTACCCTGGGTTCGGTGTAAGTGCAGAATCCTTTTTTAGTACAAGCAGGGCCTCGAACTTGAGACTATGCACTAGCCAACTCAACAAAAATTTCAAACTGATGGAAAAGGCTAAGCAATATTTATATTTCAACAGAGTTACTAAAATATAATACTCAGAATGTCTAGGAAAACACAAAACAAAAGACGCATTCAAATCACTCAATATTGTCATCTATTCATGTGCTCCTAAACAGGGAAGAATCATATAGTTCTTTCTACTCACCAGAGTCAAAGCACAGTTGAAGTGTGACGGTATGCTGCTTTGAGATGGTATGCTGCTTTCAGCCCGCACCAACTCGAAGATGACGGTGAAGAGGACATTGCAGAATCCCTCATGCTCTCAAGCGTTGCCCAAAGCTGGCCTGAAAGAACAGGACGAGACCTGCTGCTTTGCTCAGTGCAACTGAGAGCATCGTATGCTAACTGATATATGTGCTGCACATCAGGCCACTCTCTGAGTGAGATATCTACTACAGAATTCATTATTTTGCTCCATCGCATCTTCCACAATCTTCTTATACCGACGGAAGACTTCCAGTTAAAAGGCGCAAGACGACAATTCCAAAAGAATAAACATCGGAGTGAGGTGTCATCTTCCCAGAGGCAAGATATTCTGGGTCCATATATGCAGGGTCTTCAACAGGCTGCTTCGTGCTTTTGCTCTTAGCTTGATTAGAGGATGAGAAATACCGAAGTCACTAAGCTTACTAACAAAGTTAGCATCAAGGAGAATGTTGGCAGGCCTAAGATCTCCATGAACAATTGGGTCTGGTTTGTTCTCGTGCAGAAAGATCAGGCTGAACATATCTCAGCAATAACACGGACGCGAATCTGCCACGTCAGAGTTCTCCTCTTATCTGCACATACGAGAAAATCTTCAAGGCTACCATTTGGTAAGAACTCATAGACCAGCATAGATGACTTTGAGCATGCCCGAGCAGAGTTACAAGGTTGGGGTGTCTCACTCTACCATGGATAGCAACCTGCAAAATAAATCCAACAGAAATATTTACTGCTAGTCTTTCTCACTACTTTTTCAAGTTTCAGTTTTGAACTGATAGAAGCAAGAAACATTCCCAGCACGAATTGGCAAAATAAAATTCAAAGTAAGTTCAGTACAACTACCTCTTGTTCAAACTGTGAGCATCCTTGCGAACCATCAGGTCTGAGCACCTTTATCGCAACTTTCATGTTCCGGAGATCACCTTGTACACAGAACCAACCGAATTCTCTGATCTTTAGTGAAGCACTGAAATTTTTGTTGCGCACTGCAGTTCGATGGTGAGAACTGGCAGGGCATCGCCGTACTCCTTTCTGGCGTAATTTTTCAACCTCTTTGAGTGCAGCATCTCGTTCTTTTAGCAAGCGGTCATGCTTGGACTGAAGCTGACTATAACGCTCTTTGCACTCTGAGAGCTGATGCTGAACATTCTTACTTTGCACATGGGCTTTCTGGAGTTCCTCAGTATGATGCTTTTTGGATTCCAAGAGCTGCTGTTCAACATTTGACTATGTCATTTGCTTTCTGAAGTTCCTCCATATGACGTTTTTTGTTTCCAAGAGCTGATTTTGAACATGCTCATTGTGCTTATTGGCTTTCTGAAGCTCATCAGTGACCTCATATTGTCGTTCTTTAACTTGCTGCAACTCTTGTTGTATCTTGGAAAGAAATTCTGCAGCCTCTTTTGTCGTGCACCTGGTTTGCTTCTGATATCTTGTCCTGCAGAATAACATCCTTTCATTTATATTTATTTATCTGTGATAGATGGCTTGACTAATATGGTTTCATTTAACATCAATAGCCCGCAAAATTCATAATAAGAGTGGTTGACTCTCGAATGTGTGGCAACCGATAGGGCTAATGTGTAACCCTCCAGTTTTTTTTTCAAAATAAATGCTTATCTTGATAACTCTTTAGACATGATGATATGAATTTACCATTCGTCAGATTCAATCCTCCTCAAACGTTCATCTGAGGCTTCCTTCTTTAATACTGCAACTTCTTCCATGTTCTTTTTAAGTTCAGTACACAGAGCAATGTCTGAATGCCAATCTCTCTGTTAGGATCATTGAGAGAAAATAATTAGTCGCTTAGTGATAAATAAAACTCAGCCAGATATTTGTAAGGGTAAAGTTTAACTACTGATTATCAGGTTGTTGTTGAGCTGGCTTCATCTACACTATACATATCTTTTAAGATTTCTAAGTGGTACTTAATCATATGTAGGCACCTTGCCAGTCAAAGTACAGTTTCTTTTCCTGTCGCACAAAATTACAAGAGTCACAAGGAACCACACATGCAAGACAGGTATGTGAAAGAATTAAACAGAAACAAATAACGATGGAAGACTTGCAGCAAAGAAATAAAATAGACTAACCAAAATGTCATTTAAACCCTCACGCCCAACATCACCGCCCTTAGACCTCTCAATGCATGTCATACATCTAGGCCAACGAAAAGAAATGTCAGCTCATGTTATAATATCAAGAAGGCAAAGAGGGCTGGAAAGCTACCTCTTAAAGCCATCAATTACAACATGATTGGTTGGATCACACTTCAAACCCTCTATGTATGTTGCCATAGCACTTTCATAGTCCTGCATCAGGCTTGAACTTTCGCTTTACATACATAACCCATCTGATAAGTAGAATCCAGCTCGATACATTTTTCTGCATCTTCCAGACCTTCAGGCAGAGCTCCCAGAAAGATATGACATTGAGCTCTGTTTCTAAAACCTAGATGGTCAATCATAAAAACGTTATCAAAGAGTGCAGCTGCCTTACAGTTAACGATGTATAACAAACAAGAGAGCTCATAGACAATGTGTTATGTGACGGAATTTTTATTAATCAGAGATTCATCTAACCTGAACGGTGAAACAAATTTAACCAATGTACTATATAAAGTATGTCAGCTCAAAGAAGTGTTGCGGAATTATAACAAAAAGACAGCTCATACAAGTTGACTTCAGATGTTATATAAAGTACTACTATAATCTTTGTAAACCAAAATTCTTACTGCGTGTTCCTTTGGATTCTTTTTCATAGCTTCAGTATAGTGATCTGCTGCTTCCTGATATTTTCCCTTGTAGAAGAGTTCATTTCCTGCAACATGCATAGACAACGGTGTAGGGTCAGATTCCAGAAGCAGCATTTGTACGTCACAATGCCATGCCATACCACTAAAGGTATCAGTATCATGCTTGAAGAAAGAAAATAGATTGCTAGCAGCCTGTCCACTTGTGGTATTATCTACCCAAAGCGTGGTTCTTCGAACCAAGTATTCCAGCCCTCTCCAAGTATACACACAAGAAGTATACAATACAAAAACCCACATATAAATATTTTGTAACTTACTACTTCCTCCAATGTAAGGCATTTTTAATCTGATCCAAAATGTTGGTCCTTCTATACACCCAATACAAATTATCTCGTGTTGTTCCAATTTAGCCAACTAATTAGTTCCAATAGCCAATTGGCATATAACTCTAGCATTTATTGAGTTCTTGTAGTTGAGAGGGAAATAGAAAAAGTGTTTGAAACAAGTGAACGGTGATATTGGTCCTTTATCTTAAAATCTTGCGCCTAGCTCTCGGGCTTAGATTTTGTAAGGGATAAAATTACCTTTTATTTCTTTTTCGCAAGTTAAAATCCTGAAATCCCAATAACGTTAACCCCCATTACAATCCATGATCATGCTTTTAGAAATCCCTACACTCCGCAGAACTGAACTAGCATTGATTTGACTGCACTCGAATCTTACTTTAGTAGGAACTGTATTCCATTATTCTATATCATTTCGACGTCAACTTATTTTTGTGGCTGCCATGTGAAGCTGAAGCATTAAAAGAAGACCAATAAGAAAAAAAGAAAAAAAAACGAGACCAGCCAGGACTAGCCCCAGTGGCTTATTTTTATAGAAGTAGCTCCTACGTGAGAATTCCAGGAAAATCGCCCCCGACGGGGATCGATCCCTGGTCGCTGGGATTAGCCACCGCTTCCCTAGCCACTGGGCCTCTGCCCTGTTCTCAAAGAAGACCAATAAGTCATTACTGGACGGATGAACAAGAAAGTAGGCAACACGAAGAACGGGGAAAAAACATTCCCCAGTGTGGTCGCTGATTCAGGCGAGAAGGGGCAGAAGCTGAACCAGGGTGGGCGCAGAGGCGGTCGACGGCGAGCGGATGGTGTCGGCCGTGCTGCATGCAGAATGGCGCGACGGATCGTGGGACCGGTCACTCGCCGCCATCCAGATCGGATCCCCTCCCACCAGTACTGTCCCTCTGAGATGTGGACAGGTTGCGCCGCACCAATGTGCCCTAGCGACGGCGTCAGCCGATGAGGTAGTACGAACCGGAGTCACCGGCGATCGTCGGCAAGCCACGGAGAGAGAGAGGGGACTATGATTCTAGATAAACATATTTCCATGTATCGATAAGAAATATTCGCCCCAACTCCCAAAAAATCCAAGAAGAACGTTTGCTCTACAAAAAAAAAATCCAAGAAGAACAGCCTATGCGTATCTCGGCCTCAAGGCCTCAATCCAACAACAAAAAAGGAAGAAGAGAATGAACCATGAACCTTGTTCCCAGACACGGCGGTAGTCAGCCTCCTCGGCCTCGAGCCGCTCCTGCTCCTCCCTCTTCTTCCTCGCGCTCGCCGTTTCGCGCCGCTTGGTCTTGGCGCGCGCGCTCACCTTGCTCTCCCGGCGGAGCTCCCTGCCACCGTCCGCCGCCTCGCCGCCCGGCCTGAGGGGCCGGGGGGACTGCACGCTGAACATTAGACCAATGGATGATTGTTGCCGGCCTCCTTCTTGTCCCTCTTCGCCGCCACCGTCAGTATGGCTGTGGTCGTATTTTGAACGGACACAGCTTAAGTGATTTTGCCAAATACAAAGTCACGTGACTTTGAGTCACTGCCCAGTGAGACCCACCGTGTGTGTAGGGGCCACATGTCAATCACCACAAAGTCACCCACGCAAAGTTACTGAAGCTGCGTTGATTTTGAACTGGAGGACGGGCAGGGTGGTGGGGGGCGCTACTGCCTACTGGTATGCTCAAGTAATTTATGAGACCTGCCCTAGATTGTATGTGAAGTGATAGCTATGAGTGCTACTGCTGTATTGTTCGTTGTTCATGTCTACTGTTCTCCAGGAGCACAGAATATCCCCTTTCGTCCCGAGGAGCCATGGAGCAGAGCTTTTGACTTTGGTGTCCATATGGGCAGCCATATGGGCAGTACTATGTTCTCTTCTCCGGACCTTCTCCATCCCCAAAACCAAACAAGCCACACGAGGAAAAACTCGTTCGTTGTAGCTCCACCGAGATCATTTTTTTCTTCAAAGGGTACACCTACGTGTACACATCTAGTCTGTATTACCCGAGTTTTGTCGGAATATATGTTATCATACTTGATCGACGCAAAAAAACAAAAAACAAATATGAGGATAAAAACAAGTTTTTTTTATTATGAGAGACACAAATTTCTCAATTTTGTGAAACCTAGTAAAATATAACACTCTATAGCAAAACTTTGTATATATAGAGAGAACAAGTTTATGTATCTACTTAAGAAAATGGAATTGTTGCTTCATGAGTTAATTTTTTTATTAAGTGTGAACCAGCATTATACCGTCAAATTTGGGCTTGACCTGCTACAAAGTACTATCTGTCCTAGAAAATAAATTAAGAAAGTAGGCGGCTTGCGCCATATCGACCAAATAAAAGATGTCCATCCTCCTTGGGAAGACTGTTGTGGCTGTAGGTTTCAGTATCATTGGTTTGAGATTCATGGCTAGAATATTGACCTATAAAAGATGTTGCATATTTTTTCCACTGCTTTTCTCAAATAAACCAAAAGGAAAATGTGGACCAAATACATCTCAATTAAAGGATTTTCAGAAGTGGAAAAGGGTGAATAATGGGAAAGAGTGTGCCTTCATATGTCACATGGGAAAACATTTTAATTCCGTTCATAATTATTTTGTCCAGTGTTGTGATAATATTATGAATGGTTTTTTTTGCCAATTATACAAGATGTACAAAAGGTATCAAAAGAAGAGATTGTCAAAATAGATTGCAGGTCAAGACAACAAAGGATCTAATCAGATTACACTTTGTTATCCACTGAATGGAGGTGGAAGAATTTCTTGAGATAGAGAAAGCTACATCTCGACTTTATTTAAAAGAAAGAAAAAAATCGGCCCTTCTTCCACTCTGTTCCGAATACTGACTAACACCAATTGAGACACGTTTTCATGTTCTAATTGAATACTTTCCATTTTATGATATGATTAAAAAGGAGAGGATTGTTATTTTAGCAAACATATGCGGATAAAATCACCTCTTATAATTATAAGAAGAAATATTTCTCGGTTGGAGCACGGTAATCCCGACAAGTAGGATCTAGAGGAACTCAGGCAGAAGTACAGCCTCCTTGATTGGATCGCATGTCAACTGGCTTTTCAGATACCTAAAAAGACGAAGCCCCTCTTCTCTCTTTGTAACTAGATGTTGTCAAACGGTAAGCACCACATGCTTGCTTTTTCCGTGAAGGAGAGTCCTTGGTCAAATAACCAAGGGAATTTTGATGCAAGGAAAAAAACTTCGAGTAGATTTAATTATGTGTAAATAATATCCACCTAGTTTATTTCTTTGCATCCTCGTATTTTGCATATCTGATATAGTAACCAATATACCTCAGACACTACGATTTTCATTACATACTAGTAGGCTTGGTGCGTCGTACAGGTTGAGAGATTGTTGTCAAAAAGTCATTTCTTCTTCCGAGGCCAAGTGACTTTTTTTAAAAACTAAAAGTACATTTATAACTTTTAAAGAAATCTTAAAGAAACATTGATGTCACCAATGATGATCCTACGAACAAGGAAAATTGTAATTCCAAATTACTTCTATTGTGTGATACACCAAAATGACAAAATCTTATAAATTTTGGAGATATGTAATGTGCATTGTTCACTATGCTCAAAACCACGCATTTGTCATTTTTATGTAGCTCAGAGTACAAAAGTATTGCAAATTGAGATATTCCACGATTGTGAGATACAACATTGAGAAATGCAGACTTTTCTCCGAGTAGTTTAAAACATGCAAATATGATTTTTGAATTTTTGAAATAAATGGAGCGAGAAATCCCCACTCGATAGTTGTTCACGTACCGTGTGGAGTCTAAACTTGTGTGGTGGCATGCTTTACAATCCTATAAGATCATCTTTCTATGTTCCTCAATCTTTGGTAAAACTATAAATGTTAGTACGGATTCTAAAGTATCTTG
This sequence comes from Poa pratensis, assembly GCA_947311845.1. Taxonomy (NCBI): domain Eukaryota; kingdom Viridiplantae; phylum Streptophyta; class Magnoliopsida; order Poales; family Poaceae; genus Poa; species Poa pratensis. The sequence goes on from CAMZMU010000041.1 coordinate 28,858,759, forward strand.
ATTTTACTTCAGAAGATGCTTGTGTGTGTGAGAGAGGGGGGGGGGGGGGGGGGGGGGGGGCAGCGGGGGAGCTGGTGGGTGACTTGGCTGTTGAATGGGACACAATATTTGATATCATTAATAAAATTGAGGTTGCAGAAGTAAGAAGAATAAGGAAATCAAATAACAAAGTAAGAAAAGGAAAAACAAAGTAGCAAAAGGAAAGAAAATAAATAAAAATGGCGTAAAAACGAAACAGCCCATAAAGGGCCGACCCACACAAATGAGCACTGTGGGCAATCGGGCTCACCAAGTCGCTTAAAGCGATGTACTGAGCGACCCACAACAACCTACTAATGGGCCGTGAACGATAGGCCGCACACGCAAATAAAGATACCTCTCTGCCTGTCGAGTGTCGACATAAGGGGTCAACTCTGATGAGTTGGACGGGACACGGCGCGGCGCCGCATTGGTTTCTCATAGGCCACATCATCATCGATCAGCATCAGGGTGGCGAGCACGTCATTGCTGCTCCGGCAGCGCGCCACACGGAAAGAAAGAGACAAAACCCAAAACCCGACTAGCCGCACCTTCAAATTCGGAGCAACAAGCTTACCTCTCACACGCCTTACCTCCGGTGCCATGGCCTGTGACGGTCACCATGGATCAATCGATCACACAGGCTCGAACCATCTAGCAAGCACTCCTCCGGTGCTTTGGTTTCAGAGTTTTGTGCTCTTCTGTCGCTAGGTTTTCGGGGTAAGTTTCGTAGTGGTAAGCTTGTGACTCGTATGTGCCTAGGACAGAGATGGTGGAGGAGATTGACAGAAGAGAGCGAGCACACGACGGAGACCGACATCGCGGGGATGCCGTCCGGCCGCGTGCTCTCTCCTCTTTCTGTCGGACTCTCTAGCTCTTCCCGGTCTCCCATCGGCACGAGTTCTTATCATTTTTGCTTGCTAGCTGTACTGATCAGCCATTCTCTGTTTTGTTTTTCTTCAGATCATGCGTGCAATTCACATCTTTTGTTTGAAGCAAGGTGTTCTACAAGCATCCATTTTTGGTTGTCCTCTCTGGATGCGCGGGTCCAGAAATTCCACTACTACTTTGGACCCTCGGACTATCATAGCCGTCCATTTCGCCGGAAGTCAAAGTTCGCGGTTTGTTTCATTTTAGCCCCTGTAAAAATCCGAATTCAACCCGCAATCCACCACCACTATATATAGGCGTAAAACCCTAACCCTATCCCAGAATCCACCCGCCCACCTCGCCTCCCACCGCCGCCACCCACCTCACCTCCCGCAGCCGGTGCCGAATCCGTAGCTCCGGCCACCGGAGCGGCGTCGCCCACCGCGCCTGCTCCCTTGCGCCGCCCACCCGCCCACCACGCCACCCTCCGCCGCCGCAGAATTCGCAGCTCCGGTCGCCGGATTCGCGCCTCCTCGAATCTCGGCTGGGCGGCCAGCGCATCCTCTGCAAGGTCGCGGACGGGCCTGGCATCGCGCACCTCCTGCAGCTCCTAGCCGATCGGATCTGGTCGGCTTTGGCATGGAGGCCACCGATCTGGGGAAGTAGTTCCCAGATCGCGAGCAGCAGCATTCATGGGTGGCCCTCACTTGTCGGATTTGGCCGACAACCTCTCCTCCAGATAGGGTCTGGCCGGAGACTTTTTTATGGAATAAGCTAACAAACAACCGGAGGCTCTTGTCCTCCGCTTCCTAGGTGGGACACGCGTCCACGTATGTTACTAGTCTATGTTACTACCTCCATAATGGGTGGTAAGATTGGTGTGGTAACATAGATGATTTCATTTATTATTGTGTGGGATCAATTGTAGTATTTCAACTTTGTGATCTATTTGTGCCATCAACAATATGAAATTTGTTTGTTGAATACGTATGGATAAATACAAGAACACAAAATTGGAATGGTCCTTAATCAATAATAACTATATATTATTATTAAAATATATAAAACATATTTAAGAATACATAGATCAAGACTCAAATATAATCTACTGTGGCCCAAACTATTGTACACCCAATATGTCATCCATTTCACCCAGTTCACCATGTTGATAACAAATCTACCAGATGCATACCAATGAGTAATGTATCTGATTACAAACAGCTAAATCTAGCACAAACAGCTAATCCTGTACAAATACCTAATTAACAAGCTAAACAAATTAGCTGAATCCAATAGACTGAATCTAGTAACTCGGGTTAGAAGCTACTACACTGAATCTAGTAAACGAACATCTAAATATTGTTCAGCCAACTACAAATGTTGCAGGGGCAGAGGTTGTACAGACTATGATCGTGTTTGCATTAAAACGCCTCGTTTAGTGCGCGATGTTACGATAACCAGCATGGTTACTCTAAACTTCTCTCTCCTCGTTAAATTAGTGCCACATAAGCAAATTAGCTGACGTGGACCCTTGGTTACTGCTGAAGTTACCTGCACTATGAGCAGTCTTACGATAACCAACATGGTTACTCTAAACTTCTCTCTCCTCATTAAATCAGTGCCACATAAGCAAATTAACTGACGTGGATCCTTGGTTACTGCTAAAGTTACCTGCACTGCGAGCAGTCTAAAAGACACGCACATGCTCGGGCCCACCACCCAACTTTATCTCTATTCTCGTCCACTCGCTTTGTTCCGTTTCTTCTCTCCTTCCTCCAGTCACGCAAGACACTGCCTCCTCTTCCAGCCGCAACTTCCAATTCCCCATGACACGGACCTCGAACTCCGGTAGATTCCGGGCCGTTGTTCATTCTCCGGTGAGATCTGGAGCTGCAGCAAGCTGGGCTCTGTCCCGCGACGCCATGGCGGCAAGCATGGACCACCGGGATGCAAATCAGGGGGCCGCTTGCTACCGGCGGGTGGGAGTAGATGCTTCCAAGGGGACGGCGGGCGTTCCTTCCAAAGTAATATGGCGGCGCTCCCACAGGCATAGGCTTGTGGTGGTGCTGCCGAAGGAGCACGGCGGTGCTCCCATAGGAGGGTTGTGGTGCTTCCAAAGGAGGACGCAGCGGTGCTCCCGATGAGGCACTCCATGCTTCTGGCTGGCGAGGGATGATTCCGGCGGCGGCGGCCGATGCTTCCGGCAGTGGCTAGAGTTGCTTCTGGCGGCGGCGGCCGATGCTTCTGGCGGCGATGAGAGTTGCTTCCGGCGGCGGCGGCCGATGCTTCTGGCGGCGACGAGAGTTGCTTCCGGCGGTGCTGCGATGACGTCTTCTCCGGCGGCGGCGCCCGATGCCTCCGACGCTAGCGCCGGATGCTTCCAACGGCGACGACATTTGCTTCCGGCACTGGCGCCTGATGCTTCCGGCGGCGACGAGAGTTTCTTCCGGCGGGGCTGGGGCATCGTCTTCTCCGGCGACGGCCGGAGGCACGGCGGAGCGAGGAGACGAGATAGGGCCGGCCCAGGCGCGCGGCGGCATGTGGGGGAGTGAAAGTTTGGTGGCTTTTTTTATGTGTGCGGTTGGAAAAGCGAGAGGTGCACGGCGTCGTCTGTCCTTGACGAGCACAAGAGACACGTGTCGCCTTGTCCATGCGGAGGTTCGGTGGAAATTATCCTCTGGGGGACGCTCAGCGCTCCCCCTTTTTTATTCACAATTTATTTCAAGCTTTGTTGAATCTTGCATATATGGAAGTTCCGATCTGTACTTGGCGTGCTCCGATCTTGGCTTGATTTGCTTTGATGTAGGATTCATTTTTGCATGTTTCTTTTCATATCTTTTCGTGTTTGGACGAGTGGTCTTGGTAGGTAATTCATCTGGGCCTGTTGCTGGTCATTTTGATTTCATCCAGTATGGCAGAGATACGTAGTTAGATTTTGATTTATTTCTTGTATTTTCTTGGTACAGATTTGGATGCCCATGACACTGTATTCATTCTCGGTCTTATTTTCTACAAAGATTTATCCCTTTCTTTCATTACAGTATGAAAAACATCAATGAAGCCTAGTGAGTTTCTGTGAAACTTGTGTTCACGTTGGATGTCCCGGTAGAAAAAAATCAGAGATTTGTTTCTCGATTTTTGACAGTGTTGATTCAGTCACATTTTCTCGGTACAGATTTGGATTTTCTGTAGAGATTTTGATCTCGTTTCTTGCATTGAATTATGCATAAAATTAGATATGTAAATCTGGGAGCCTTATTTGCTGGATATTTGTATCTGGATACATCCGGTGTTTTTATTTTTTGGATGGTGCCGTATCATAGTACAGTGTGACGAAAATTCTCTTTAGCTATGTGAATGTTATATAAATATGTTCAGGGAAAATGATTTTATATGTGTTCAATCCATATTTTTTTTCTGTGTGAATCAATTGTGGATCAATTTGTGGATCTTATTTGTATATGTGTTGAATCCATTTTTTTGTGTGTGAATCAATTGTGTATCTGTGTGAATCAATATATATGTGCAGGTATGCAGTATGAATATATTCCAGACAAATTTGGCACATGTTTAATCTCCTGATGGAACTATGAACTTTCAGTGTGTGAAACTGTGAAAATGTGCTTGTCAGAGATTCAAAATTTGTACCATTCCTGATTCTGTATCAAAATATTGGATGAAGCTCTCCGTTTTATACTGTGAATCATCAACGAATTTTCATTGAACTTCTGTGCATTTGGAGAAATACTGAATCAATTGTGAAATCAATAATTTTTCTTGTAAAGAAATTTATGAGAAATAGTTCTGTGAAATTTCTGTGAATCGATCCAAAATTCGCAATCTTTTTCGAGATACAAAATTCGAATCTAGGATGAATATTTTGTGAAATGAAATCTCGAGAAAAGATCTGTGTGAAAAAATGTTGATTATTTTGAAGTAAAAAATATTACATTGTTTCAGAAAACAAATTGATTAGTATTCTCAAGAAAAGCATAAACACTTGTGTGAAAAATGTTTGGAGAAAACATAAAATACGAAAAAAATTGGTATTCCGATGCAAACCCATATGAAGAAAACATAAAATTTCAAATCTTGGGATGGATGATGAACGAAATATATGGAAAAGCCTCGATTCTGAAACTTGTAAGAATATTTTTGTTAGATGAAATACTGAGAAAAGATCTATGCGAAAAAATGAAAATAAACTATATGACATTGTTTTAGAAAACAAATATTCTCGCTAAAAAATCTATGTGATATTTTTGTGAACAAAACGAAACTTAGTTAAATCTACAATTGTTTAAAAATTCTGTGATTTTTTTATTAATCTTATGTGAATTAAAATTTTGTGAAACAGTTAATATAAAAAACAAATTATTGAGAAAACAAATGGTAGAATATTTTCTAAATCTGTACGGTTCTATAAAAAAAGCTGGCAACTTGGTAGGGGAGAGAAATTTTGGTAGGGGAGAGAAAAATCAGAACTTGTAAAATTCTGTAATAGTGAGGGCTGTTGTGCAAATATGGGTGTAAATTTTGACCAAGACAGCTACCATCGATCTCACTGCTAATGAACAACACAGATAAGCCGGGGGTCCAAACTACGGGTGGAGTTGCATTTCCCCTGGATGCGCATGTCACTCGGGGAGGTCAAGCGCCCCTTTGAGGATAGTTGTTAGTACATACCAACTTACTAAACTCATCTTGAAATATATTGCCTTAGAACTCATAGTGTCTTTGCAGAAGCTTCCTTCTTTCTTGCCATCTTGCCATCGTACAAGGTTGAGGTTGGTGCAAGCTTTCGTAATCGTAAGTAGTTCGAGATAGCATATTGTTCAGACATGCCAAGCTAACACGTGATATTACCTACTACTATATGCTAAACTACAACTAAACGGTTTTTCAAAGCAGCATTGCATGGTACCTTCCCTGCAAAAGTATTGGCTTTCACATGCTTCGTGTTTGTCCAAAGAAAAAAGAGGAAGGGTCTACCTACCTCGCGTTGCATGTTAGTTCCGGTAAGATCATGAGTAGCCATCAGCTAACAACCGTCGCTGAACAAAGGTCGGTGAAGTCATTGGTATGGAGCCTGCATGCCACTCTGTTTTGTACCAAACAATTAGGAATGCGTCTGTGTTACGACCTCCCACCGAACGTTGTGAAAAGTTGAGTAAACAGCTTCCTTAATGAAGCAATTATTTCAATAAACTCAACAAATTTGCATATTCGATAAACTCAACAAATTTGCATATTCGACAGGCTAATGATAGTGTGATGTCATCTCACTCATTCAAGTTCAAATCCTCATACTTGTAAGCCGCGTGTATTGCAGGTTTCTTCACCGTTCTCTCATGGTAGTCCCGGTATTTTCCATTAATAAACTGGGCAGACTCTTCTTAAGTAATGGAAATGGATGGGGTAAAGCTTTTGTCTCACGTTTCAAAAACAAAATAAAAATCGATAGCATTGCACCTATGGAAAATGCCACGAGTTCCTTCTCCATAAGATTAATTTTTCTTTTAATTTACAAATTCAAGACAATGCACATGGTAACCCAATTCTCAATTATTATTTTTTGCCTTTTTTGCAATATTGGCGAAAATGGCTTTGAATTCCTTTTAGACAAAAGTGTAATTTCAAATTTAACTAACCCCCCCCCCCCCCCCCCCCCCGCCCCACACACACACACACCAAACAAGTTAGATTGTATGGAAGGAGAGCTTGCAAGGCAATGCGATCTAAAGGAAACAACAAGAATTAAAGAAGAAGCCCAACCTGGTGGCATCGAAGTTCCCTCCTCCGCATCCAAATTTTAGAATTGACTACCGATTAAGAAGGGAATACACGACTTCCCTAGTGATGATCAGCACGACAGATTAGGACCATCCACTTCCGATTCTAAAGGGATTCCATGCCTGCTCGCGCTAAGGGCATGCTACCATCACGCAATGGAGATACTCACCTCAAGCTTGGAAGAAAACTGATGACCCATGCAAGGAAGGAAGGATCTGAGCCTCTTCGTTGCTGGAGCTATCTACATTGACGCCATTACCGACAAACCGACCACATTCCTCCACATAAAGGAAGAGCAGTGAGTACCTCATCGCCACCTTCATCAACGACACAAGGGCTTACCCGATGGTTGGCTCTGTTAGCACGGAGGGAAAGTTCAAATTCTTTGCCCGGAAGGTTGCAAGGAAATGTTACTGGACGGGGAACCAAATACTTCTTCGTGGCCTGGCCACCATAGATACATTGCAGGAGTCGAAGACCATTGAACATTTGTTGGAGGGCTGCTCCTTTGATGGTATCATTTTGTTCGATGTCTTCTCTATCTTCCCCATGGTGTGGTCCTTTAAGAGTGGTGGCCCACAAAGCTACGGTCACGCGGCTAAATAAGAAAGACTTTGTGCACGACGATTCTTGTTTCCGATCTCGCGCGTCTCCGGAAAGAAAGGGAGCGAATGGAGGCAACTGAGTGAGGGAGGGGAGAAATCGCGAGGGACGCGAGTTTTGATTGTGTTTGGCCGTGTGTTTCATGGCATGGGACTTTGATATGACAAGATTCAAGTAGTACCAAAATCCTCATGTTGAAACTGAGGACTTGTTTTTTTCTTCTCTTTTTTGCATGGAATCTTATTCATACTTTAGAAAAGAAAAGTGTATCAGATTAAAAAAACAAAAAACATAGACAAACAAAAATTTCTGAGCCAAAAATATATACATTTGCGAATAATTCTGTGCCAAATAATAGGCGTAATTTTCAAGAGCGGACACGTCACAAGTCAAAACACGAGTCAGCGACGACGTCGATAGGCGAGCATGCACGCACGTTCGTTCGCACCAACGAGAGGCGGGGCCCACCACGCACCAGGAAACCTCGCACCGAACAAAACAGAGCCCGTCCGGCCGCCGCTCGATCGCCCCTGCCTGTTCCCACCTCCCCGGCGAACTCGCCGCCGCCTCCGCGCCATCCGCCGCGCGGTGCCATCGTCTCCATGCCGCCGACCCGCACCATCCCTTCTCCCCCTAGCACTCCCGCGCTCACGCCGGCACGCGGCGATGGCTCCCCTCGTCCGCATCGCCCTCCTCCTCTGTTTCGTCGCCGCGACGGCGGCGGAGTGCGGCCGGAACACGACCCTGGAGGGGTACTCGGCGGACCTTCGCATGTCACAGCACCAGCTCCGGGGCCGCGTGGCCGTGCTGGACGGCTGCTCCTTCCGCGTCTCCTCCCTCGACCTCCTCGCGGGCTCCGCGTCGGCCGGTGGTGGCGCGCGGAGGGCGCCGACCTCGCCTCCCTCTCCCGCGGCGCGCCCGCCGCCGCCGACCCGCTCAACCGCACCTTCGCCTCCGAGTCCCTCGTCTTCCGCCTCCTCCCGGGCCTCTCCTGGCCGCTCGTCCCCGTCCTCGCCGCCTTCGACCCCCTCACCTCCTCCCTCTTCGGCTTCGTCCGCCTCTCCTCCAACGCCACCTCCAACTCCTCCTCCGAATCCGCGTCGGCGCCCACCATGTTCGAATCCTGCGCCCAGCTCTCGCCGCGGTTCCGGGTGCGGTGGACGCTCCGCGAGAAGGAGAACGCCATCGACGTCGGCCTCGAGGCGGCCGTCGGCTCCGAGTACTACCTGGCGTTCGGCTGGGCGGATCCCGGCGCCAAGGCCAACGCCACCATGATCGGCGCCGACGTGGCCGTCGCGGGGTTCACCGAGGAGGGCCGCCCGTTCGCCGAGGACTACTTCGTCACCAGGTCCAGCGAGTGCCTGCTCCGCGCCGACGGCACGGCGAGGGCGTCTGCCCGGACACGTTCTACGGCCGCCACCACAACGGCACCGCTGACACGCAGGTCAACAACACGCGGCTCGTCTACGGACACCGCCGCGACGGCGTCTCCTTCGTGCGCTTCTCGCGCCGCTGGCGTCGCCCGACAAGAAGTACGACGTGGCCGTGAACGCCACGAGGAACATGACCGTGATCTGGGCCATCGGGCTGCTCCGGCCGCCGGACTCGCTGAGGCCGTACTACCTGCCGCTGAACCACGGCGCACCGGCGGGCACGGCGTACGGGCACCTAGGCTCAATTTGTCGGCGGCGAGCGACGGGTGCCACGGACCGCTGGACGCCGAGGACAAGGAAGACCAGGGCCGTATCACGGCGGAGCGGCAGACGCCGCTGGTGGTCACGGTCGGCCAGGCCATGCATTACCCGAACCCACCAATCCCGACAAGGTGCTCTACATCAACAAGAAGGAGGCGCCTCTGCTCAAGGTGGAGCGCGGTGTGCCGGTCACCTTCTCCGTCGAGGCCGGGCACGACGTGCCGCTGTACATCACGTCCGACGCCATTGGCGGGAACGCCACGGCCCGGAACGCCTCCGAGGTGATCTACGCCGGCAGCCCCAAGGCAGAGGGTGTACCGGCGACGCCGACGGAGCTTGTCTGGCTGCCAGACAGGAACACGCCGGACGTCGTGTACTACCAGTCCCTGTATGATCCCAAGATGGGGTGGAAGATTCAGGTGGTCGACGGCGGCCTCAGCGACATGTACAACAACAGCGTGCTGCTGGACGATCAGCAGGTAACTTCTTCTGGACCCTGTCCGGCGACTCCATCAACATCGCCGCCCGCGCCGAGAAGAAGAGCGGGTACCTCGCCGTCGGCTTCGGCAGCGCAATGGTGAACAGCTACGCCTACGTCGGGTGGATCGATGGCAACGGTACGGGACATGTCAACTCTTACTGGATCGACGGGAAGGACGGCATGAGCGTGCACGAGACGCACGAGAACCTCACTTACAAGAGGTGCCGGTCAGAGAATGGCGCGATCATATTCGAGTTCACCCGTCCGTTGGCGACTTCCTGCAGCGGAAGGGTGGAGTGCAAGAACATCATTGATCCCACAACTCCTCTCAAGGTCATCTGGGCCATGGGTTCCCAGTGGTCATCTGGCAAATTGAGTGTGAAGAACATGCACTCTGTCACGAGCAACCGTCCTGTCCGGATCCTATTGTTGAGCGGATTGGCGGAGGCCGTGGAGGATTTACGGCCGGTGCTCGCTGTTCATGGGTTTATGATGTTTGTGGCATGGGGATTGCTGCTTCCGGAGGAATCGTGGCGGCGCGGTACCTGAAGCATATCAAAGGGGATCTCTGGTTCCAGGCTCACACATACCTTCAGTACTCAGGCCTGTCTGTCATGTTCTTGGGTGTTCTGTTTGCGGTTGCTGAGCTCCAGGGCTTTCCTTCAAATCTACACATGCTAAGATCGGCGCGTGGCATTTACATTTACATGTATGCAGCCGATAAATGCGTATCTTCGACCACACAGAGCAGAGAATGGAGAGATTCTGTCAAGAAACAGGGTGATCTGGGAATACCTGCATATCTACACTGGGAGGACTGCTTTGGTAGCTGGTGCCACGGCGCTCTTCACTGGTTTGCAGCATCTTGGGCACAGGTACGGCAGCAAGACGATCAAGGGGCTTACATGTGGATTGGTTGTGTGGGTTGTGAGTGGTGTATTGGTAGTGGCTTACCTTGAGTACGTGAAGGTTAAGCGAAGAAGAGATGGCGCCGATGGCCTTACGCACAAATTTGTGCTTGGCAACACTGAGGAAGACGATTCGGTTGATCTTCTTCAGTCCGATAGGTTTGGCAGTAAAATGGACTCTGGTTCACCTGGATCGATGGAAGTGCAGCTTGAGCCACTGAAAGGATGAACATACCTTTTCTTTTGTTATTATACATATCAACATGCATGAAGAATTTTAGTACAGATTTTTCATAGATAGATAGAACAAACTGGAGATATGGCTCCTCTTTGACTGCAGATGAGGTCTTATCATGCCACTGGTGTAGAATAGGTGCTCTGTTTCATCTTGTTTGAGCTTAGGCCATATTTTTTCCCCTAGTTTTCTAACTTAGTGAACGGTATGTATATTTGTACAATTTTGGTATATATATTTGAAAGAGAAGATCATTCCTGCTTAAATGTCAAATCATGAAGCATGTGTTTCGTACCCGGTAAATTTTAACATTGGTGTGTGGGATTTTGATAAATAATAATGTGAGTATACACGCATAAAGTAACTCAACACTATTTACAGATGACAGTTTTTAAATGTCATTTTGGCCTTTTTCCATTTTATGATTCAGTGTGATACATCCTGAAATCATGCATTCGGTAGTTTGGCACCAACAGGAACTGGCCCAGTGTTCGGCTGGCTGCACCCTAAAATGCCAGCCTACTCAACTGTTATGATAAACTGGTAACATAGTATATCAATTAACCATAAATGCAATTAGTTTCAGGTAAATTGCACTCACCGTTTTTTTCGCAGTCCTGACATGCTTATCTGTCACTTGGTAGCTGTCTACTTGCCTTGCAATTGAAGCAAACATGTTGCAGTTTATTTTCTAGTGACCCTGGGGATTATCCGTTGTTGTACCCTGAGGACATTCTCTGCTCCGAGCAAAATAAATCAGGTACTTATATCTCCTTTTTCTGTTGTAGTGCCCTTATTATATTTCGTTCAGTGATATGGACATCAAACTGCATCTTAGTTCTTTATTCTACTAGTTAGCTACTCCCATCCAGATCTGGATCTTCAGTAGTTGGCTCACCACCTTGTTGTGAAAGTGGCATTATATGTTGCCACGCAAATGAAAATAAATAAGTAAACAAGTCCCACTGTTGCTTTACATCTGTCCCTTTGTCCTTCAAAGCTAAAAAAAACTATTCTCTCCTTTGACTGATTTCTTTAAAGGAAATTAAGCTAGTTTAATTCAGGTTAATAGATTGCTGGCTTGGAGAATTGCAGAAGCCCTCTTTGCCGTTACAGCATCCATAGCACTGCGTGCTTCTTATCAATTTTTGTGATGTTGTGAAGGCATTGAGGCAGTTGATAACCACACTTTCCCGCCACGTGTTGTCTGTCCAAACCTCCTGTGTCTCCTCCGGGTGTTGCGGCGTGAGATGTACCAACACCTGGTGCCTATTGCGCAGAAGATAGAGGCAATGAGACAGTGGATTTTGGTTGTGACAGGGTTAGAGAAGCCTTATTACTTGCATGTTGGTATCCTCCAATCTCTCACCTAAGCATTGCAAGTATCTTACTACTACAAAAATAACATGGTGGAGAATAGCTAAGGACAAAAGATTGGTTGCTAGACTATTGGCAAATGAAATCTGTAGGGGATATATATAGAAGCCTTTGTCCCTGCAGTAATGAATGGTATTGGCATTTAAACATGAGCACATAGGAGCTGTAGATGCACATGAGGATGACAGAGTCCAATTGTGTGACTGAGTACATCACATAGTGGCGCCACAATGAAGGCATCTTCAGTTGCTTGATGGATGGCTCTCAACTTCTTGGCTTGTCGTGTCTGAGGTCTTTGATTATGTGTTTTCAGCGTGGTGTCCTGCGCGTGACGGGGTTATCCATGTTTCCGAGAGTTTGCGGCTGTAACATGTTGGATGAGCTTGTTATAGGGTGCCTAGGCGGCTGAAGAATTCCATTTCTAGGGAGTAGTCTGCATGTGGTTTTAATGTGACGGTTTTTGCCCGGGTTTCTGCCAATTAACTGGGCAATTATCTTTTTAATTAATAGATTGAGGCAAAACTTTTGCCCCGTTTCGAAAAAGAAAAAACTGTGTGACTGGGTCACAAAAACGTGTTGGTATGTTCCAATCTCCCACCTAAATATTGTAAGTATCCTAGTACTACCGAGTAATACTGCATGGTGAGGAATCACTAAGCACAAAGATTGGTTTCTAACTAGCTAGCTTATTGATATGCAACCACCTGGCAAATGAAATCAGCTGGGGATACATAAAGTTTTTGCTCCTACAAATAACGAATGGAATACAAATATAAGAATGATCACATAGGAACTTCATATGCATATGTGCATGATAGAGTCTAAGCCATGTGAGTACATCACAAAACTATTGTCCTCAAAGGTTGCCACGATCAGTCATGAAAAATTAGTCATCACTCATGACAACTATTGTCCTCTCTTACTAATTCCCTGCTTTCATGTTTCGTTCCAAGAGCAGAGGCACCACATAATCCTGGCTATACATATGCATAATGCACGAGAGACCAAAATATTTTATCTCGATTCTATGATGGCCTAAATAATTGAAACATTTTGACATGAATATATTATATTGTATAATGTAATTGTTTGAGTGAGAAAACTAAGGCCTCCAATAACTGATATCATCTACTACCTCCATTCCAAAATATAAGGCGCAAGGCTTTGACCAATAATTAGTCTATCAATACGCAATATATGTGACCTAAACTTTTTACCATTTTATTCCTATTCAAAAGTACTTTACGGTGATTATGATTTATATCACATAAGTTGCATGTTAAAAGTGTAATATTTGGTCAAAGGAAATACGCCTTATATTTTGGAATGGAGGTAGTGCACAGCAGCAAGACGATCAAGGGGCTTACATGTGGATTGGTTGTGTGGGTTGTCTGTGTAATGCTAGTGGCTTAACTCTAGTACATGAAGGTTAAGCGAAGAAGAGATGGTTGTTATGGCCTTACGCACAAATTTGTTCTTGGTCAACACTGAGGAAGCTGATGATTCGGTTGATCTTCTACAGTCCGATAGGTTTGACACTAAAATGGACTCTGCTTCACCTGGATCAATGGAAGTGCAGCTTGAGCCATACCTGTTTTTTTGTTATACATATCAGCGTGAATTTGTTTAGTTCAGATTCATATATATAGAACAAACTGGATATATACTACATTTCAAGGTAGAAATAATTTACCTTAAGTACTTTACTGACGCAAGGAAATGGAGGGGCTCCTGTTTGACTGCAAATGAGGTATATAATGCCACTAGTGTAGAATAGGTTCTCTGCTTCATCTTGTTTGAGATTAGGCCATATTCTTTTTCGTCATCTTCTAACCTAGTGACTGGTATGTATATCTATGCAATTTTGGTTTATATACTTGAAAGTGAGGATTGTTCTATCTTAAATGTCCAAATCATGAACTGTTTGTTTTCATCCCCTGTAAATTTTGACATTAGTGTGTCAGATTCTGATATATAATAATGTGAGTATACATGCCTAAGGGCTATTTTGTTTAAATAATACATTTTTATATTAAATTTGATTAATGATACACGTTTTGACACATTTTGAAAAATATTGCGGCCTAATTCACGCCGTAAACGATAGGTACCTGCTGAGGTAGTGCCGTTATTATATTTCATCGAACTGCATGTTAGGTCTATTGTTCTACTAGTTAGGTACTCCCATCCAGATCTGGATCTTCAGTAGTGTTTTTAACCAAGTTTTTTTTTCATATCAGAGAGAGGGAGGGGGAGGGGGAAATATCACTTGCTTCACGGCCTCCCGAACTGACACCAAACCTTTTTTTTTTTTTTGAAAGGATCCGATGCATAAGTACAGGAAGCCCAGCACAAAATACAAGGAGGCCCAAAGAAAGAAAGAAATTACAAAGAGCTCCCAGAAAAAGCGCAGAGCACCCCGAGCAACCTGCAGAAACTCAAACGGATCCACCACCGCAACCCCAACCTAGATGACGCCGGCGCCGCCGTACCGCCTGCCGCCGGGGAGAAGCCACCTCCACACCTTGTAGACGACCGCTGAGCCGTCCGCCGCCGCGCGACGGAAACCGAAGACGTTGAACGAGCACAGCCACCGCAGCTTCTCCACCGCACCAACCATCTTCCCGCCGACGCGCCGCCATCCAGGACCACCACCAGCTCCAGCAGACAACCTCCCGAAGGCCGCTCCCCTCGCCACCACGGCCGGTCAGAGCAAAGACGACGAAGAGGACCACCACGCACACCTCCACCAAAAGCAGATCACCTCCCCCCACGAGCTCCTCCCCAAACCAGCACGGACGGACGGAGAAGCAAAGCAGGAGAAGGAAATCCGACGAACCGCCTTCACTACCTCCCTGGCGAAGCCGCCGGAACGGGGTAAGGAGGGGAAGGACATAGCTCGACACACGAGCGCCTCTGCCACCGTCTTCGGAGCCGCCGCTGAGCACAAACCTAGAAGACTAGGACCTATCTACACGCACGCACGGGTCCGGGGCTCCCCCCCACCTCACGATGCCAAGACGGCGACCGGAGGCGGAGGGGAGCGTCGAATCCGCCGGCGAAACCTCGGAGCTTCTGGTCGCCTCCTCTCCGCCTCCTTTACACTGTAGCAGGGGAACGGATAAGGAGCGTACAGCTAAACTGTGACACCAAACCATTTTATACTCATAACCTTCATAGCACTGTCATTGCACTCACAGAAGTTCCCGGCCCAGCCATCTGGCTCAATGGCCTAGACTCCAAAACCAGGAGGCCAGTCACCGGACTGGAGGTTAGCGCGATCCTTCCAGTTTTTTTTTGAAAGGAAGGCAGAAGTTTTGCCTTATCTATTTATTAAGAAGAAGGTGCCCGGTTTATTTGTGGAAGAAACCGGGCGAAAACCATACAACAGACAGAAGCACCACACTGAAGAGCCCACACAACTTAAACAAAAAAGACCACACCTACTCGCTAGGATAGACACTCCATGACCCCACGGTCAACCCGACAAACAAAATAACTCACAACGACCCCTCTCACTCCTTCCTTGCAAAGAAACCGACAATGAAACCAAGGTTGTAGACAACGGGCAACACCAAAACCACGTAGACCAACCAACCGGAGATGGTAGTAGAAGAGACTGAGTAACCATTAAGCAGGCGCTCGCGCCTTACCAATGGTGCCACTCTTCTTGCCAATGCTCCTAAGAGCCTTCTTCACCTTCTTGATTTTGCCAGTAGAAACCTCCTCAGCAATGAGGCAAGCAATCACCTTGTCAGACCCAGGGCTAGCTGCCTCCAAGCTGGCGAGCAAGCCACCAAGTTTTTTCACGAAGACCGCCTCATCAATTCTTGCCAAAAAAAGCTTCACGGTCAAAGAGGGGCGACCGGAGGTTGATGAGGAAGCACCTAATTCTGATCCTTCCAGTTACATAGGCTGAAACATGCCCTTTAAACTTTTGCTTGAATTCTGGCCAGGCCTGGTATTTGTAATGGTTTACGTGAGCGAGTCTTGTCCACTTGCTATCCTAACCAGAGTTCAATTCGAGGTGATGGACTGAGTTTTTTAGAGAATCGTCAACGACGTCAAGCCGGACAAGAGAATCCGGCCTCCTTCGTCTTGGTCCATGGCTAGGCTACGGTATAAATCCTGAATCCAGCTGCCTTCAAATGAGCCACCTTGTCTACCAAGTCGTCTTCGCTGCCATTATCGTACATGTAAAACTGGTCGATGCCTATTGCGGTATGATATGGCACCACCATCTCGTGCCTACTGCCTACTGCGCTTCGGAGGCACACACGGCGGCCCCGACCGTTGGTTGTGACACGGTGAGAGAAGCCTTCTTACTTGCATGTTGGTATCCTCCAATCTCTCACATAAACATTACAAGTATCCTACTACTACCGAATAATAACATGATGGAGAATAACTAAGCACATGAATAGCTTGCTAGCTTATTGAAATGCTACCAGCTGGAAAATGAATCATCTAGGAATATATATAGAAGCTTTTGTTCGTCCAACAACATATGAAACACACAATAAGCATGGCCATGTAGGAACTTGATACACAAATGTGCATGATAGAGTCTTAGATGTGTGAGTGCATCACGAAATTGTTATCCTCAAAGGTTGGCATTATCAGTCATGAAAAATTAGTCATCACTCATCACAAGTTCACAACTTTGCGCTATAGGTACCATCTTCTCTTATAATTTCCCTTTTCTTTCATCCAGTTCATGTTTCGTCCGAAGAACGTACCAGATAATCATGGCTAGACTTATGCACAATGCATAACAGAACAAGATAATTGATCTCGATTCTATTAACAATTGAGACATTTTTACATGCACATATAATATATATTGTATAGTGAGTGTAAAAGCTGAACATAATGTTATCATCCGGCCCAAATAAAAATAGAAGTTAGTTGTGGTTGGAAGTTCCATAGAAGATATACACATACCGGAGAAAGGACTAGATATGCACAATTAACATTATTTTGTAGAATACAAACTATATGTGTTGGTGTTGGTATATTCACTAGATATGCACAATTCACATAACTTTGTTTACTAGATATGCTACCTCTACCGGTACAAGGTTATTAGTAGATCCATTATTCACGTTATGGGTCCTCATAGATATCTTCATGGTTTTCTCTTTTGTTTCTATTGGTCAATGTTTTCTACTGCTAGATAATTTTTTATCTTTCCTATTATATGTGGCGGCAAAAAAGTACCGTGCCAATTGCTCAAGTAATTAAGTTCGACGAATGATGCGCCAACTGCAACCCACAGGCGGCTAAATATGTTACCTTCCATATTTATGTTGTGTGGTGCATCGAATTATATTAGTACTACTGATGCCAGCAATTTTCCTATCACATAATGAACTGCTAGTGCTACAAGACTCTTTTGAAATAAGGGACAGGCGCCACACCTGCACCTTTTGTACAAAGTACACCATTTTATGGAACTGAATTATGTATGTACCTTTTTATAAGGACAGTGTACAATATCATACCGTGGATAACCCTTTGTACAAAGTTCAAATATTGGTGATTAGAAGGCAGACGTCCATACCAAATTATAAACACTTAGATGGCAATTATAAAATTATTGTACATAATATAGTATTGCATCTGAGCATCTCATACTACCTGATGTCTTTTCTTGAAATGGGGTGAAAACACCAGCCCCTGCATCAATCGTTGCACTGAGCCCACATGATTGCAGTGTTTATTGTTAAGTTAAAGTCCAATCACGAATCGCATAAATTTGCAACATGAATCAATCTTTTGAAAAGAGCAGGCATAAAACAACTAGACATCACAAAGTCAAATTTTTGACACAAGAGACCACCTGGGTGAGTGAAATGTTAGAAAGGACCACCTTTCAATCAAATTGGCAAAAATACCGTGGCGGCCTCTGGCCAAGCGACACGTGGCAGAGGCCGCCATCGGCGACGGCGGCCTTTGCGCGTGTCGCTTGGCCAGGAAGCCGCCATGGTACTTCTGCCATTTTGACTCGGAGGTGGTCCTTTTTGACATTTCATTGGATCAAGTGGTCTCATGCGTAAAAAAATCCACAAAGTCTTACTAATATGCCGCCAACCAGTCTCGATGAAGGTATTATGAATGACCATACAGCAGTTGTGTGCATCCAGAACTCATAAGTTCCTGCTGGTCTGTCTGGAGATCTGTCACAAGACAGCTATCTACTTGCCCTTGCAATTGCAGCTAACATGCTGTAGTTTATTCTCTGTTGACCCTGGGGATTTTCCATTACGCGAATGACTTGTATATCCTCTGCTCCAAGCAAAACAAAGCAGGTACCAATATCTTGTTTTGCTGCTGTCGTGCCCTTATTATATTTCGTTCAGTTATATGGACATCAAACTGCATGTTAGGTTCTTTGTTTTACGTGTTAGGTAGTCACATTTTCCTATTCAGATCTGGGGGTCTGTTTGGATGGCAGCCGGTGGCTGCCCAACCAATTTTTTGGCGTTGACCCAGGGCACGGGCGTCCCTTTGGATTGAAGCCAAAGTTTCGGATCGGAGCCAATATTTTGGTCACGCTGTTCACTTTTTTCGCCCACGCCTTGGCAAACCGTCGGCGGCGAAAACCTGCGCCAAATAATTGGCGTGCCCCGTTTTGGTAGGGCTGGCGTTGGCGCAATCCAAACAGCCCCTGGATCTTCAGTACTCCCTCTGTTTTTTATTTAGTTCGCATTCTGGGGTTTAGTCATAGTCAAACTTTGTTGAGTTTGACCAAATATTTTTAAAAATATATTAACATTTATAATGTAAAATCTATATTATTAGAATCATCATAAAGTATACTTTCATAATATATGCATTTGGTATCATAGATGTTCATGTTTTTTCTATATTCTCGGTCAAACTTGATAAGATTTGACTTTAACTAAACATAGAACGCGAACTAAATAAAAACTGAGGGAGTAGTTGGCTCACCACTTTGTTGGGAAACTGGCATTAAGTATTACCAGGCAAAGGAAAATAAATAAGTGAACGAGGCCCACTGTTATATTACATATGTTCCTTTGTCCTTTGAATCTAAAAACTAATCTCTTCTTTGATTCGCTTCATTGAAAAGGGAAATTTAACTAATTAAGTATCATAGATTAAATGCTTAGCTCTTCTTGCTCCACCCGTAGGCCCCGATTGGAACGTCGTTTCAATTTACGGCCCGTGAAATATTACGCTGCGTACGTAACAGCTCCGCATTTTTAGCAGGAGCTAACTACCTCCATAATTTAACCGACCGGTATTGACTAAAAAACAGCGAGCCAAGCGGAGCCGTAGAGTGTCCTGCCTCTCCTCCATACGTTCTATACATATCTGGAGACCAGGAATGCTCATTTCTTCTTGTGCATGATTAATTTTCTAACACTTCTAACAAGGTAGTTTAGCACACCATGGTGCCTTCAATACATTTTTTTTTTTGAGTTGCCCCGTTTCAGCAACAGCTGCAGAAGGCCTGTTTGCGGTTACAACATCTTTGTCCGTGAATGCAATTTCGGTAACAGTTGCAGATTGTAATCATATGTGCCCGCCACGTGCTCGTCTCCAATCTGCCGCCGTGATACGCCTCCAACCCGCTCCTCTTCTGTGCCTTGGTGCCTCGGGAGCTGCACCGACGGCTCGTGCCTATTGCACTGCAGAGGGAGGCATGTAGACACCGTCTGTTGGTTGTGGCACGGTGAGAGAAGCCTTCTTACTTGCATGTTGGTATCCTCCAATCTCTCACCTAAACATTGCAAGTTAATTATCTTAGTAGTACCAAAATAACAAGGTCGAGATTGCTAAGGACAAAGATTGGTTGTTGGCAAGTGAAATCTGTTGGGGGATATATATAGAAGCATTTTCCCTGCAGTAATGAATGGTACTCACATTTCACATAGGAGTTGTAGATGCACATTAGCATGACAGAGTCCAAAGTATTCCAAACTGTGTGACAGGGTCACAAGTGTGTCGGTAACTTGGTATCCTCCAATCCTTGTACTACTACCGAGTGATAGCATTCATATATGATCTCGGCACTTTCGCAAAAAAAAAAAAGATCTCGGCACCGTATCATCTGTCAGAGCCGGCGGACAAGACGTTGCAGCTGGATGTGGATGTGACTAGTTCGCGTGCGCAAAATAGGAATAATTACTGATTATCCTATTCGTGCATGCATGGCACGTTGGCGCAAGACCACCTGAACATCGAGGAGGACTGAACGAGTAATGCATGTCATGTCTGCATTAGCGAGTTTACATTTTTTTAGATACAAGGCACAGAGTGCCCAGCTTTAAATTAATAAAGCCAAATACGGCAAGTACAACACATGCTGCAAGAACAGAGACATCGAAGGTTAGGGTGGAGTTTCTGCCGGCGGCGTCCTGGAGGAGGTGGGGCTGCCGGTGGGTGGTTTGGTGGCGGCGCGGTCTTCTCCGGCGGTGGATCTCTTCGGAGCTCGCCGTCGTCGTGCTCGTCTTGCAGGCGCTCGAGGCCCGGCGTGGTGCTCGGGGCCGTCTGCTTCCCGTCAGATCCGCGTAGGAGGCGGATCTGGTGGCCGGATTCCAGAGATGCTCGTGTTCTTCAGGTTCTCCAGCGACGGATCCGAAGGTGGCTGGGGTTTGGAGGCGTTGCTGAGCCAGGGGGGCGTCCGCCTTGGCGTTCATCGACAGGAGCTCCGCCGCGGCGCGGCGGGCAGTCTACGCGGGCGTCTTTCAAGGGACAAATGTTTCCCAGGCAGTGGCAAGACGGCGGATGCTGCGCTTCGTCTTCATCGCCGGTGAAGCTGGTGATCTTCGAGCTGGTTCTGGCTCCTCTCCCTCGTGTTTGTTCTTCGTTTGTTCTTTCTATGTACTGTTGTATGTGGATTCCGGGTGAATATACGTGGTGAAGTTGGAGGTGTCAAAAAAAAATCAACAAGCAAACAAAAAAATACAAAGAAAGAGCATAGCTTGATCATCGATGCCACCGTCTGCCGACAAGGTCAGCACCATGGAGACACTATGAAGCCAAACGCCGCCGGAGAATCCCGCCTTCATCACGTCCGTTGTTTGTCGAAGTCGAATGTCATTCGCCTCCACCTTCGAAGAAGACCCCTGTCTTCTCGTCCTGGCTCGAAGGACGTTGCACCGTCAGAAGGCAGAGCCGCTCACCCGAGAGCACGAAGAACAGACACACCGATTTGCAGAGGAACAGAGTCAAGCATGGATGCCACTGCCCGCGAGCAACCCACAGACATCACCGCCGGCACCGCCACGACAAGACGCAGGCTATCGGACGCGGGCACGCACCAAAGACACGGCAGAAAGAAAGCAAGGGCCGCCATGGAAGGGTAGAGCTCAACCATGTCTTTGTCTCCCAACCAAAACACCAGGCTGCCGCCGCCGCAGAGGGGAACCCATTCCCTCTCGACCAGGCCCGAGGGCGCTGACCCGCGGACGGACAACACCTGCGTATGTTGGTAGCAAAGGAAGGAGCATCGGCCGAACCTGACAACAACTCGCCACAGGAATCGCCGCCACTAGCAACCACGAACAGCTCGCAGAACCACCACCTCCCCGTAGCCCAAGACGACGTCTTCAAGAAGAACGCGACGCCGGAGCGCCGCCGCCGCCCGCTCAACAGGAGCTAGGGTTTTCACCCAGGCGCAGGGGAGGAGAGCGGGAAGGGGCCAAACCTCATCGTCGCCTCCAAGGAGGGAAGCTGCGTCGGAGACGTCGCCGACGACACGGCCACCACGACTGGCCGAAGATTTCTCCCAGCAGGCCCACGACCTAGCCAACACCAGAGGCAGGCCGGGATCTGCGCGGATCGAAGTCGCCGTCTTCAGATCTGGCGCCAGGGCTGACGGGGAGCCCTCCACGCCGTGACCGCGAACCACCGCTCCCCTCGCCGCCCGCACAGCCGAGAGAGACGGCCACACAGCACCGGCCTGCGTGCCCCGCCGCCAGGGCCAACGCCGCCCTCACCTCGAGGCCGCCGCCCCAGACGCCAAAGCTCTCCGCAAGAGACGCGCATCATCGAGATCCCAGCCGCCACCGTCCTTGGCAACCGCACGCCGGCTTTCCGGTGGGCGCCTCTGGCGGCGGCGAGGAAGGGAAGGGGAGGAGGCGCCCGGCGGCTAGGGTTTGAGTCGCCTCCCGAGTTTACATCTACTGTATCAAGTTTGCTCTAGACATGATTTGCCTCGAACAAGAGCTGTAGTTACATGATTCCAATTTCCACACTGTGAAATCGAAATAAGGTTGTGTGTGGTGGTTTCTTTGCCGGACGTTCAAAACACCAAACATGGAATGAGTGAGAGGATGTTGAGTCTATGGTTAGCACGAGGAGGAAGGTGAGGATGCCATGGGTCCCTTGGAAAATGGGATCCGTTCGTTCCGCTAGCAAACACGTTGATTTTTTTTTTGACGAAAATGCTGACAGCGCAGCTTTTCTTTATTTAAGATTAGGGAGTTACAGTGTTTGGAGGGGATCCAAACAAGAAACAAAAAGGCAACAAAAAAGCGATAAAACAAAGACCACCAAAACGGCTAGGCCAGACAAGGGCCTCTGAACCTGAAAAACAGAAACCAGACTAGTCCGGCTCCCTTGGTCTTCTTGTTAGTACCAACGATTTTACCCGTCCAGCATGATGCCAGGTCTGCAGCTCCTCACAGATCCTAGAGAGGACGTCTTGCGGCAGGGACGCTGTCTGGCGAAAAATGCGCGCGTTCCTCTCCTTCCATGTCGTCCACCATACTAGCTGCACGATTGAGCTCCAGACTGGCCTGCTCTTGGCAGGCAAAGCAGCGAACGATGCCCACCAATCCGAGAGGGAAACAACATCCTGGCCGGGTCTCAGGGCTAGAGGAAGATGGAAGTGATTTAACAGCAGCATCCAAAGCAGGCGAGTGAAGGAGCATGTTGCCAGCACTGCAGATTCAGGCTCGAGCCAGCAAAGGGGGCAAGTAGGGTTGCAAGGCCAGCACCTTTTCAACAGGTTGTCGGCCGTGAGGCATTTGCCTAAAACAGCCAGCCAGGAGAATATTATTCATTTGGAGTGTTAGATGTATGTTTTGTCTCAGAAAAACATCCGACAAACTAGTCGTATATATGGAGTGAAATATACAACAACAAATGTGAATCTCAATATGGCTGACTGTAAAATTCCGGGAACATATGCTCCAGAGAATCAAAACGAGTTTCCGATACTGAGTATCTCATATCTCCTACTAGATGTGTACGAAATGCACAAAATGTATATTTAGTATGAGTAAACATGGGGTGTACAGGGTATACTCCGTATACTTAAACTCTGCGTAACTCTCCATACTTCTCGGTGTTATGTAATGTAGTTGTTCTCTCCGACATCGAGTTCCGGCTCGTTCTCTATAAATTGGACTGCGATTGTTGCTTAGTGGTCGGGACGCCTCCTACAGGGTACATAAGAGGCAACTTCTATAGTACCTTTTACTAGTCTGTGAGAGGGACTAGTATGATTTGCTTGAACGGTTCAGATGTGGCGTCCCAAATTAGGCCCATTAGGTCCATAAACCGTAATTTGCCGGAAAAATAATGAGCAGAACGACGCATCACAATCGTTGGCGAAGCGCGCCGCCTCGCCACCGGCCCGCCGGCCGCAGTTGGTGCCGCTGAGCACGTCGACGCTGGCATGGCTACGCAAGTTTCTGGCCACCTGCGGACCTGCCTACAGAAGGATCTGAGACGGCGCACGCGCCTCAATGGTCCACTACTCGAACACCCGTTTGTGGCTCACCGCGGCGTGTACTCATTGAGCTGCCTGCAGAAAGAATTCATCATACTACACACCATGCAGAGGGTGTACTTGGTCAATCGTCTGTGTGGTTAATTTCTTCAGATTGGTTTCCTTAATAGCTAGTATTGGTTACGTTTCCTGAGATCAAGATGTGAGGATTTTCCATGATTAAGATCTTAAATTGTGCTTATTAACGATCTGACGGGGAGCACTAAAAATCAACATGATTCTTATCTGAAATTTGTGGCTTTGATTGAGTGGTTCAGAGGGATCAAGCCATGAGAATTCCAATAAATAAAGCGTCGCGGAAACCGCTGCGGCCGGCGGTGGCGAACTGGCGATAAGTGAGCCGCTGCCCGGCGATGAGCCGAACAGCTGGTGAGAAAGGCATCCTGCTGGCACCGCAAATCAACGAAGTAGCATGTCAGATTTTTTTCCAGACGAGAGCGAAAGAACAGTTATTTTCCTCGTGGGCTGGTGCTATCTGCGATCTTGGGCCGGCCCAGTCTGCGGCGCGGTGCCAATCTCGACAGTAGTATGATTTGTGCTAGTCATTATTTTGGCACTAGTATGAAATGTTATGGACCTTTGGATGGATGAAAATGGAGGGCTCTTATTTATCTGAGGGTACCATAAAACATCTCACATAAGAAGCTATTGAAGCTGATCATGGGCACAGGTGTAGTCACAGATCAACACAGTGGGAACCCCAAGATCCTTATAAACTGGCTCATCGAACTTTCAGAACCCATGTTTTGTTTTGTAGTTTTCTTAAGCGATGGGATGATCTGGCTGACACGACGACATGACGATGACACCATTTTTAAACTGGCTCTGGTTCTGAACCAGGAGGCACATTATCCGGTTATATGCACCCAGCACCCGGTCAACCGGTGAGTGCAGGTAAACTATTTTTTTGTTCTATTTTAAAACTCACGTGAAGCATACAGTATTAAGCTTCGAGAGCAACATATTAATAGCTCGGTTTCCACCAAAAAAAATTCAGAGCAAATGGGGAACGACGGGAGAAACATTCCAGCCAGCCAACACGCCGCATGAGAGAAAACTGATCGGATAGCTAGGGACGCCTCCAGGGTTTTCGTCCGTGTGCCCAAACGTGTGAGCAATGCCAACGTGGGAAACACCCGCCGGCAACGGCAACGGCAAGCCAGCCGTGGCCCAACCGCCGCCCCGTCGCTGTATAAGAGCATCTCCAACCGCACCCCCCATAGCCAGCCCAAACGTCCGGGCGGACTACCCGGACGGCCTTTGGGCCAAAATCGTCTATCCAACCAAGGTCCTCAAACCGGCCCCAAACAACCGGGCGGTCCGGCACACCCCAAACCCAGCCCAAATGTGGGGCGGGTTTGGGGCCGCCCGGACGCGTCCGCCCTCAGGTCGCTGACAACGTGGACCTACCCATCCGCACAATAAATCGGGCGGAACCCTTGCCGGCCGCGGTAGATATTTTGCACACTCTGCCGGCTCCTTCTTCTTCCTCCGTCCCTCCAGCTAGTTCCAGCGGCCCCGCCCCACCATTTCGGTCGCCCCACTCCCGGCTCCGTCTTCAGATCCTCCGACAAGATTTTGGCCATAGGATAGCTCCGTCTCGGTCGCATCTCGACGGATCTGGCCGCATTCCGCCGCCACCTCCGCCTCCGTAGCCGTCGATCTTCCCAGCTTCTCGTCCGAGACCATGGTTTCCTGGGAAAAGGACTCGGTCGGCTCCTACCCGCTATACGAGGAGAGCACCTCGTCCGATCCGGTATGTATTGTACCCTCAATTTGTGTTTTTCTCAAAGATGTGCATTGTGTGTAGAAATTGAGTTGTGTTTTGTTAAAATGTAGGATTCACACGCGTGTAGTTGCAATATCCGTGGTGTGATATCCGAGTTGAACGATTCCCTCCGAGGGAAGATACTCATTTTGGAGGATTTGAACTTCACAATTAAGGAAAAAGAGAAGATTGAACACCATTTGGAGGAGGTTCAACGTGCAAACCGAAAGTTGGAGGAGAAATTGATTAAGTTTGAAGAAGAGAAGATGATTATACTAGATAAGAAGATGACATATGAGTTGAAGGTAGCGGACATTGACGACAAGTACAAGCGCAAGAAGGAGAAATGTCTAACAATGTCGAAGAATTTCAAAAAATACGTCGTAAAGAAGGAGATGATTCTTAACTATGCATTGGGAGCTATAGCTATATTAGTTGTAATTATTATTGCTATGTACGCTAGTTGTTCATGCACTAGATAGAGGTTTACGTAATGCAAAACGAAGTTGCATGGGCTGCATGTAATTAGGGTAAAAATATGAGAAGTATGGTTGTAGAGCACTACTTTTTAGGGATGTCCGGTCGGTGTCCGCGGATGCGTCTGCGGACACTTTGAGGGGCGGATTTGGGGATGCGGTTGGAGATGCGCTAAGAGCATCCACAGTGGGACGCTTAAACGGGGGCGCTAGGATTAAAGTCCCACTCCATCGGCAGTTAGAGCGTTCAATCCCCGGCGCCTGATGCCAAAGTTATCGCCGGACGCTAACTGATTTTTCCTAGCTCTCAACGTTGAAACGGAGGCTGCTTGGAGTTAAACTAGCGCCTCAAATAAGCGACCAGCGTTGCCTGGGATGAACGCTTGCTTCAGATTTTGTTCTGTGCTAGTATTTTTTTTAATCACATAAGCGCCTTGGTAAGCGTCATGCATTGTGGATGCTCGAAGCACCACGCGCTCACGCGGCAACCTCATCCATTCCAGTCAACCAACGCAACCAAATCCAGATCCAAAAGCTTCCGAGAAGCTCCGTCGCAGCTCATCTCGATCCATCGATTCACCGTCTTCTTCTTCTTGCCGAGCTCGCGAGACAGTTTTACTTTTTTTAGCTAAAAAATGTGAAAAAAAATTAGAAATAGATATAAAATATAAAATTCTAGCGAACCGAAAGTCTGTATTTGCGTACGTGTGTGCACATGTGCATAAGATTTGTCTATCGTACATGCTAGCTAGCTAAAATCCATTACATGTATAATAAGGCATCGATCTATCTATCTGACACGAGTATCCTAGTGGTGTAGTGGTTGCAAACTCGTGCTCAGCGAGCAAGGTCGCTGTTTCGAACCCCAGGCACTGCAAGTTTATTTATTTTGCGGCCTGGCGTCCATGTTCGTGGGCCTCCTTGTGCCTATCCTGTTAAACGGGCCGTGCCGGCACGCGGGCTCAGCCTACAGGCCCCAGCACGGCCCCTGGTGGGCGACGGGCCGGGCACGCTCGCACGGGGCCTGGCGTCCATGTTCGTGGGCCTCCTTGTGCCTATCCTGTTAAACGGGCCGTGCGGCACGCGGGCTCAGCCTACAGGCCCCAGCACGGCCCCTGGTGGGCGACGGGCCGGGCACGCTCGCACGGGCCCAGATGGTCAGGTTTGAGTAGTTCTTTAAGCATTGTGAAAACAACCATCTTGCCCCTGGTGGGCGACGGGCCGAGCACGTGCCGTGCCAGGCCCATGACGGGCCGGACACGCGTGCTCGCGGGCCAGATGGCCAGGTTTGAGTAGTTCTTTAAGCATTTTGAAAACAACTATCTTGTGCCCCACCTAACCCGTCACATTTTTTGACTTTTCCCCTCCTAATGGTAACCGACATGAAAAGTTGTCAAGACTAATGAAAAGTTGGGAACGAACTGTGAAGGCTTGCTACATAGATGTAGTACATGCCAACTTTATCAGCAAACCCTAACCCTTTGCGTGTGATTATCAAATCATGACACTTTCTTTTCTTCGAATGTCCTTTCTCTATTTTGAAATATGGGGGAAATGATTACTGCTGAAGATGTACTCTGATTTTTGTAGGGTTGAAGTAATTATCACGACAACCCGTGAATGAGGTCGGGCATAACTAGTTGGCAGGCACCAGTGGGTAAGGTCGATTTCCTGCGAGTGGGGTGTCATTTGTGTGTTGGAACGATAGAGAGGGGGAATAGAGATGCAAGACAGAGGAGGAAGACGAGAGAAGTATTGTTGCCTCCTTTCTTCCACACCTCCCGCAACTCCACCTCTACCTTTTTTCTTCCTCGCCTCCCCTGACTCCTCCGTCGCACTTCCCTTTTCCCGACACTGGTGACTCCACTGCCTGCGACCACTGCCCAAGGTCGGCGCACTACGAGACCACTCCACATTGCACTATCCTGATTGCCTCATCGAGCCCACACCCTCCCCGTTCCTCGTCGGCCCCTTCCAAACCCTTTTCTTCCTTGAGCCGACGACCTACACCTCAACCTCTAAGTCTTTCCCTCGCTGAAGTCTGGTTCGATGCTATTAGCCATGTCCGCCCTACCTCTTGCTCGGTCACGGATTCACGGGTCAACGCCTTTCGTCAATTTTGCACAGACTTTATACTAGTAGTTTTTCATAAAATTTTTACCTGAGTTTCACAAAAGTTGGTAGTAGGTCAAGCCCAATTCTAAGTTTCGAAAGAGAAAATAAATCGATTGTAGGGCACTTTTCAGCAGCACACAAGTGCATTGAAGTCCACACACCACATATGACCACAACTGCCACAACCCGACCGTGCAACCAAACCGCTCTCCATATTCCCAGATTCCCCAGGGGCCCATCCGCAAAACGACCCCACAGAGACCCGGTCATCGCCTCCGACCAAATCACTCGGCGGCGCGGCCATGGCCGCCGCGGCGGACACCGCCAAGCAGCCGCTCCTCCCCGGACGACGTACCCGTCGCACGCCGCCTCGGCCTCCTCGCCCGCGCTCCCCTCGGTGCCCCCCTCCGGCGTGCCCTCCGGCCGCCGCTTCCCGGGCATCCTCGACGTCCCCAACCTCAAGAAGCGCGGCGGCGGCGCGCGCAGCTGGATCCGCGTGGAGGCCGCCACGGGCTCCGTGCAGACGATCGAGGTCGACAAGGCCACCATGATGCGCCGCTGCGAGCTCCCCGCCCGCGACCTCCGCCTCCTCGACCCGCTCTTCGTCTACCCTCCACCATCCTCGGCAGGGAGCGCGCCATCGTCGTCAACCTCGAGCAGATCCGGTGCGTCATCACCGCCGACGAGGTGCTCCTCCTCAACTCTGTCGACAGCTACGTCTTCCAGTACGCCGTCGAGCTGCAGCGACGACTCCTCCAGCGCGCCGACGGCGACGAGCTGCCCTTCGAGTTCCGCGCGCTCGAGCTCGCCCTCGAGGCAGCATGCTCCTTCCTCGACGCACAGGTGCTTGGCTCCACAATTTCGCCCCTACATATTACTACTGTATATTATATGTTTGTGCTGTGATTATACCTAGTCGTGCTGTGATGATCCCAATACTATCGTGTAAAATTTCTGCAACGCTGCGGTTTAGTTGGATTATAGAATTGGAGTGTGCTAAGTTCATCCGATGTTTAATGGAATCAAGCGATGTCATGGGCGCGCAGCTGAGAAATTAGGGTCAAAGCCTCTGTTCCCCAATAAACAGAATGGTTTATTCCTTGGTATCAGTTGGTCAAATTATCACTGATTGTTGCAGTTTTGTCCCCTGTCTAGGCCTACTAAAGATTTTGATTGATAGTTAGCATCAGTCTGCTACATCTGTAATTAGAGATTCAGGCAGTGGCACTTTTGATTGTGAACTTTGAACACTCTTTGGTCCTTTCATGCTCTAAGATGGGGATGAAAGGCTAAGATGATTTAACAATTGAACTGAGAAAATATAGGTTTGAGAGCAAAAAAATTACTCTAAATAAATCTTTGAACGGAAAGCGGTCACTCTATCAGTGTCTAGAGATGGCAGTTTCTTGTTTAAGAAGTTGCTACTTGTCTATGTGCATATTCTTTCCTTCAATAGGTGTACTCTTTGATGCCTCCCCCGTTTCTAACCTGAACAGCGATTCTTCTCTGTTAAAATCTAGACATTACATTATCCTACAATTGCTTAATTGATTTAAAAGCACAACAGAAAAAATCCTCCAAAGTTGGTATTTTACTTGACTCATATTTGTGCCATTTGGGTTTGGTATTATTCATACTTTGACTTGGAGCTGTTATGGGGAAGTCATATGGGACTGGAGATACCTTGTGTAACGCACTAATTGGGAAAAAAGTTATACCGACATAGATCTTTTAATGGAATAAAGGCCACTCTCTCAGTGTTTAGAGATGACAGTGTCTTGTTTAGGAAGTCACTACCTTTCTATGTGCATATTCTTTCCTTCCGTAGGTGTACACTTTGATGCCTCCTTCCTATTATAACAAGAACAGTGATGCTTTCTATGTTAAAATCTTGACATAACATACATTACTCAAACTGCTTAACTGATTCTAAGCACACCTGTAAACTGATTCTGAGCACAATGGAAAAAATTGCGCAGAGAGTAGATCAAATATCTCATATGCTTATAGCTCAACCATCTCTAAGATGTTATTTGCTTGAGCCAGATTTGTGCTATTTCGTTTTAGTTTTATTTACATACTTCAACTTAGATTTATTTGTGGCTATCATATTGGAGTGGAGAAACCTTCTGTGATGGGAAAAAATTGACTCTCTGAACTGTGAAATGAGGTTATACAGAATCACTGAAATATCTAGCACCGATATTACTATTTGGTTTTCCATTTGTTAGATCAGCCAATGCTGTTCTGATATTAGAATATAAGTACTTCACTGATCTTTTTTTTAATAGGATTCACTGATCTTGATGCTGTGTAAGCGTACATCACCTAGCTGCAAGAAATCTGGAGCAGATTTGCTTTGCTTGGCATTGGCATTTTCTTAATAGCCCTTTCAATCTAGCATTTTCTAGTATATATATTAGAGAACTATGGCCTAGCCCGGATGGTAGGCACAGGCTGATGCGGGCCTACCCGCCCTGGTTCGAGCCTCCGCGCTCACGATTCCAGGTCGTACTCACCAAATCTCCTATAAAAATAAGCCATGGATTCTTCCCATTGGTCTCTTTAAAAAAGTATATAGATTCATTAAAAAAACATTGAAACTGTCTGTTGGCAACATAACAATGAATATTTACTAGAGTTGGTGAATATTCTTCACAACTACGTGGTTCCACAGCATAGCATCAGTGCACAGCTATCCTAACCAGAGCTACCTGTGTCCTGCTGCGCTCCAGTCTCCACTGTGTTCTTGAATGTATTCCCTCTGTCCGCGAAAAACTGGACGTCTGGGTATTCTAAGAGAGATTAACGATTTTGCAAAAAGACCCTACCCTACTCATTTAAGGTGCCACCAGGTTTCCCATTGCCTCGATTCCTTGCGAGAATAAATGTGCATGCAATGGAAATGACCAATGAGAGAACGACTCTACTTGGGCTGTTGGGCTGGGGTGACCCGAGGCGTAGAGACTAGGGGGGAGAATGCAAAAGGGTCCAGCGTTAAACACAGACGTACAGTTATTTCCGGAAAAATACTGGAGGCTAAATGTCCGCTCTTTGGCGGACGGAGGGAGTATTATGGAAAGTATTTTCCATATATTAGAAATTATGCTTTTGATTCGAGAAAATTAGACAATAATTAGCAAAGTTATGTAAGATTATCATGTATGTAGCTCTTCCAAAAAGCAACAAAGCTACTAACTAGGATATTTGAAGCCTTTAACCATTGACAACATTATTTCGTAAAGACTTCATACAAGATCAATCACCTGAACATGATTGTTTACCACGTTCTGCACTAGGTCTCTAGCATTTTGTTACAAAAAATGACAAAAGTTACAAGTTTTACTTAATGCTCATTGAAATACTTCACATACAGTTCATGATCTTTACTACTCAATTTTTAGCTATCAAAATACATTTTGCGTATCTACAGTTGTAGGTCTCCCTCTTAGTCTAGCCTTGTCTAGTTTTTTGCAAATAATACATGTTGTGCCAAAACATGATGATCTCCTTGATATCAGTTCAAATCAGAGCATGTCTGAATCTGCATTTTCTGCCTTGTATCAGGCAGCAGAATTGGAAATTGAAGCATATCCTTTGCTGGATGAGCTGACTTCAAAAATCAGTACTCTAAATCTGGAACGTGTTCGACGGCTAAAAAGTAGACTAGTTGCTCTGACCAGAAGAGTTCAGAAGGTAAATTGCATTCCAATATGGATCCTGCTTTTTTCCAGACCATCTGTTAAGTACCGACCTTCTAAATAATTGCCATCCTATCTTGCAATAGGTCAGGGATGAAATAGAACAACTAATGGATGATGATGGAGATATGGCTGAGATGTATCTCACTGAGAAAAAGATGAGGATGGAATCATCTGTTTTTAGTGATCAGCCATTGTTGGGCTTCAACTCAGCTGGCGCTGGGACCTCAGTTTCAGCTCCTGTGTCTCCGGTCTCGTCACCCACAGAATCACGAAAGTTGGAGAAAACCTTCAGCTTGTGTAGAAGTAGACATGATAGTGTGAAGAGCTCAGATAACACCGTGACAGAACATATCGAAGAGCTGGAGATGTTGCTGGAAGCATATTTTGTAGTCATCGACAGCAGTCTTAACAAGCTGACCTCAGTAATGAATCTATTTTCTTTAAATTTTCCAATATATCTTGTTGTGTTTCTGACCTCAAGCATTTCTGATTGGGTTTGTCCTTATTTCAGCTCAAAGAGTACATTGATGACACTGAAGATTTTATCAACATTCAGCTGGTACATCAGCATACCTCTTCCTCTTTCTCATTCAAGTCATCAGCACGTAGGATTTATGCATCTCACATACTGCTGCCTGATGTTCTGTACTAACTGATGTATCTTTGATTTGTTGATCCCAGGACAACGTTCGAAACCAGCTGATCCAGTTCGAGCTTCTGCTAACAACGGCAACATTTGTCGTCGCTATTTTCGGTGTGGTTGCGGGGGTATTCGGGATGAACTTCGAGACCGACGTCTTCAGCATCCAGAACGCGTTCCAGTGGGTCCTGATTGTCACTGGAGTGATTGGAGCATTCATCTTCTGCTTCTTCGTTTGGTTCTTCAAGTACAAGAGACTGATGCCCCTGTAGAGTATCTAAAAGCTCCCCATATGGCGGAGGATTCAAACCTTCTATCATCTCTGCTAAGGTACCTTGTAAAAGCCTTGAAATCATGTAAATTATTAACATTCTTTTGGAGGCTTACGGTGTACCTATGAGAGATTCAAATGAAAACATACCTTTTCTTTTTATTACTGTGCTGTAAATGGTTATTGTAGAAAAATAGTTACTATTGTCTTATCCCTCTATTGCAAATATTTCCCTGTTAATAAAACAAATATATTGCTGGGATTACTGTTATGACCGGGGGCTACCTATACCCGGAGGAGGCCCAATTGGCAGGTTTAGTTAGGGGTTTGGCCCACAAGTTATCTTAATTTATATAAACAGCTGTAAACACTCCGTGAAAGGCAAGCAATACGAATATTTCTATTGCCGGCTCCTCTGGGAGCCGGATCCTAAACCCTAGCCGCCGCCTTGCTCATGCGCTGCCGCCTCCCCAACTCGCACGACGGCGCCCAGCCGCCGGCGTCTGCGTCCTCGTCCGCAATCTGCGCCCTCCTTCCCCTACAACCTTCGCCCTAGAACCGGTAGAACCCTAGCACCTACCACCTTGGTATCAGATTGCTCTTGTTCGATCATGTCTTCTTCGACCACCACATCCGCCACGATGCCCGCCACCACCGCCGCCATCACCTCCTCCGCGCCGACCTTCCCTGCGGCCGCCGCCACCATGTCGGCGTCCTCCCCCGCGTCGGTCGCCGCCGTCAACACCCCCGCGGAGGTGAGCGGGGTCCTCAACGACCTCGTCACCGCGGTCCAGGGCATCCGCCAGTACTTGATCGGGCCCTACGGGCCGCCGCAACCGCCACCGAGCGCCCTCCCCGGTCCGCCGGCCACGCCGTGGTCCTCCACCGCGGCCTTCCCAGGGCCGCCGCTGCAGCCGCCGCCCACGTCCGCCCTGCCGTGGCAGCCGCCGCCCAGCGTCGGGCCGGTTTCGCCCCTACCGGGCGGCGTCCCATCCACCAGGTCCGCTTTCCATCGTCACCATCACCACTACCGGCCTGGCTGTCCGGGTCGTCGCCATCGCCGGTCTACACTACGGCCGGCGAACCGCCAGCGCCCACCATCACGTCCAGCGCCACGTCGAGTTTCGCGGGCCTCCACACGGGTCGCGTCGAGCCCTCCGGCCAGGGCGGCCCTACACAGCTGCCACCACGGTTTGCCAAGATCGACTTCGTCACCTACGACGGTACGGAGGACCCTCTCAACTGGCTCAACCAGTGCGAACAGTTCTTCCGCGGACAGCGCACCCTCGCGTCGGACCGCACCTGGCTCGCCTCTTATCACCTCCGGGGCGCCACACAGACGTGGTACTACGCCCTCGAGCAGGACGAGGGCAGCATGCCCCCTTGGGAGCGTTTTCACGAGCTATGCCTCCTACGTTTTGGGCCGCCGATCCGCGGGAGCAGACTAGCCGAGCTCGGCCGCCTCCCCTTCACCTCCACGGTACAGGACTTCGCCGACCGTTTCCAGGCCCTTGCATGCCACGCGCCTGGTGTGACGGGGCAGCAGCGAGCCGAGCTCTTCGTTGGTGGTCTTCCGGATCACATCCGGGTGGACGTGGAACTTCAGGGTCCCCAGGACCTCCATACGGCCATGCACTACGCCCACGCCTACGAGCGCCGCGCCCAGGCGTTGCAGCAGGCGCCACCGGGACAGGGGGGCCGCCAGACCGCCAGGCCATCTCAGCCCGCACCTGTGCCCGGCCGGCCGAACCCTGCCACTCCGGCCGCCACCGCTCCGGCCGCCACGCGGACTTTCCGTCGGCTCACCCCGGCCGAGCGACTCGAGCGCCGTCGCCAGGGCCTTTGCTTTAACTGCGACGAGCCTTACGTGTCAGGCCACGTCTGCCCGCGCCTCTTCTACTTGGAGACGGTCGACTACATCGAGGACACACCCGCCGACGGGCTCGGCGAGTTGCCCCCACCCGTCGCTGCGGAGACCGTCCCCGCAACCACGAATGCGACAACTTTTGTGGTCTCGCTCCATGCGCTTGCTGGCATCCGTGACGAGCGCTCTATGCTCTTGCCGGTGACGATTCACGGCCAGCGCCTGGTGGCCCTCCTCGACACGGGTTCCACGCATAACTTCCTACCCGAGGCTACGATGCGCCGCTTAGCCCTTCAACCGACGGGCGGGGGAGCACCTTCAGGTTGCGGTGACGAATGGCGACCGCCTACGGTGCCACGGGCTGGCGCGGGACGTGCCAATCACCATCGGCGACGAGCACTTCACCATCATGTGCGCCGGCATCGACTTGGGCTGCTTCGACTTCATCCTCGGCGTCGACTTCGGCCCTCGGTCCCATCCTCTAGGACTTCGACTCCCTGACGATGACCTTCTGGCGTCTAGGTCGCCGTATTCGGTGGGAGGGCATCGGGGGCGCCTCTCCGGTGAACCCGCAGCTGCAGCTTGCCGCAACCGCCACCGAGTCCGAGCGTCCACTGTTAGATCACCTCCTGCAACAGCACGGCGACCTCTTCGACGAGCCTCAGGGCCTTCCGCCCGTCCGGGTGTATGATCACCGCATCCATCTCTTGCCGGACACGGCGCCAGTTGCAGTGCGGCCCTACCGCTACCCCAGCTGCAGAAGGACGAGCTGGAGCGGCAGTGCGCGCTCATGATCGCGCGGGCATCATCCGCATCTCCACGTCGCCATTCTCGGCGCCGGCTCCTCGTTCGCAAGTCGGACGGAACGTGGCGCTTCTGCATCGACTACCGCACCCTTAATGCCATGACGCTCAAGGACAAGTTTCCTATTCCAGTGGTCGACGAGCTCTTCGACGAGCTCCATGGGCGCGCTTCTTCACCAAGCTCGACTTGCGGTCGGGCTACCACCAGGTGCGGATACATCCGGATGATGTCGCCAAGACGGCGTTTCGGACTCATCATGGCCACTTCGAGTTTTTGGTGATGCCTTTTGGCCTCTCCAATGCTTCGGCGACCTTTCAGGCCCTGATGAACGACGTCCTCCGGCCGTACCTGCGACGGTTTGTGCTTGTTTTCTTTGATGACATTCTTATCTACAGCACCTCGTGGGCGGAGCACCTTCAGCACATCGCATCGTCTTTAACGAGCTTCGAGCGCACCGTCTTCACCTTAAGCGCTCGAGTGCTCGTTCGGGACGTCTTCGGTCGCCTACCTCGGCCACGTCATCTCGGCCGAGGGGGGTGGCTATGGATGCCGACAAGGTGGCGGCCGTCGCGGCTTGGCCGACGCCGCACTCGCCGCGGGCTCTCCGCGGTTTCCTGGGGCTCGCGGGGTACTCGGAAATTTATCCGGGAATTCGGCCTCATCGTGGCCCGCTCACGCTGCTGCTGCGTCGCGACGCCTTTGCTTGGGATGACGAGGGCACAGCGGCATTCGAGGCTCTCAAGGGGGCCCTCACGACGGGACCCATTCTTCATGATGCCGGACTTCGCCGCCCGTTCATCGTAGACTGCGATGCCTCCGGTGTGGGGTTTGGCGTGGTCCTTCATCAGGGCGACGGGCCGCTCGCCTTCTTCAGCAGGCCCTTAGCAGCGCGCCATCTTAAGCTCGCTGCTTACGAGCAGGAGCTCATTGGCTTGGTGCAGGCGGTGCGCCACTGGCGGCCCTATCTTTGGGGCCGGTCGTTCCGGATTCGCACAGATCACTACAGGCTCAAGTTCTTATTGGACCAGAGGCTGTCGACGGTGCCGCAGCATCAGTGGCTCAGCAAGCTCTTTGTCTTCGACTTCACCGTCGAGTACCGTCCGGGTCGCCTTAACACCGTGGCCGACGCCCTGTCTCGCCGCGATGCCCCCACGACGCAGCCGGAGAGTCTGAGGGGCCGGCGCTCTGCATCCGCTCGGGGCCCACGTTCGCCCTCTTCTCCGACATCCGACGGGCCACCGCAGCCGCACCGGACGCTCAGCTCCTTCGGCAGCGCCTTGCTGCTGGCGACTTGGAGGAGCCGTGGCGCATGGCGGAGGGCTTGCTCCTGCATGGGCGCCGGGTCTTCGTGCCGGACCACGACGACCTCCGTCACCAGGTGCTGCTGATGGCACACTCGGCGGGACACGAGGGTGTGCAGAAGACCCTCCATCGTCTCCGCGCCGACTTCTACATCCCGGGTGATCGGGCCCTGGTCCGGGACTGGGTGCGATCTTGTGTGACGTGCCAACGTAACAAGACAGAGACGCTGCGGCCGGCTGGTATGTTGCAGCCTTTGGAGGTGCCTTCTCAAGTCTGGGTTGATATCTCTATGGATTTCATTGAGGGCCTTCCCAAGGTGGGCGGCAAGTCCGTCATTCTCACGGTGGTCGACCGCTTCTCCAAGTATGCTCACTTCATCGCGCTCGGCCATCCCTACACTGCCGCGTCCGTGGCCCGTGCCTTCTTCGACGACATCGTCCGCCTACACGGGTTTCCATCGTCGATTGCCAGCGATCGGGACCTGTGTTCACAGGGCATGTTTGGCGCGACCTCTTCCGAATGGCGGGGGTCAAGCTGCGATTCAGCACGGCTTTCCACCCTCAGATGGACGACCAATCGGAGGTGGTCAACAAGGTGATTGCCATGTATTTGTGTTGTGTCATAGGTGATCGTCCTCGTGCTTGGGTGGATTGGCTCGCGTGGGCGGAGTACTGCTACAACACCTCCTATCACTCCGCCCTGCGCGCCACGCCAATTGAGGTGGTCTACGGCCGTCCACCCCGTCCATCCTGCCGGTTGACCCGGCCACAACTCGGACGGAAGCAGCGGGAGAGCTTCTTCGCAGCCGCGACGAGATGCTTGCGGAGGTGCGGCAACGCCTCCTTCAGGCCCAGCAGCTGGCCAAGCACTACTGCGACGGCCACCATCGCGAGGCGGAGTACGCGGTG
Source organism: Poa pratensis (assembly GCA_947311845.1). Taxonomy (NCBI): domain Eukaryota; kingdom Viridiplantae; phylum Streptophyta; class Magnoliopsida; order Poales; family Poaceae; genus Poa; species Poa pratensis. The sequence continues at coordinate 28,896,360 of CAMZMU010000041.1, forward strand.
GGCGATTGGGTGTGGCTGCGCCTTCTTCACCGCACTACTAAGTCCCTGGACCCGCGTGCGAAGCGCAAGCTGGGTCCTCGCTACGCCGGCCCATTCGTCATCCTGGAGCGCGTCGGGACGCTGGCCTATCGCCTTCAGCTGCCGGGCGGGGCTCGTATCCACGACATCTTTCATGTGGGGCTGCTGAAGCCCTACCGTGGGGAGCCGCCGGCGGCGACGCCGGCACTTCCTCCGACCGCAGACGGGCGTCTTCTTCCGAGTCCGGCGAAGGTGTTGCGGGCTCAACTCCGTCGGGGCATGTGGTACTTGTTGGTTCAGTGGGAGGGCCTTCCGGAGGAGGAGGCCACTTGGGAGCAGCGTGACGAGTTCAACCAACACTATCCAGACTACCAGCTCGAGGACGAGCTGTTTGCGCAGGCGGGGAGAGATGTTATGACCGGGGTCACCTATACCCGGAGGAGGCCCAATGGGCAGGTTTAGTTAGGGGCTTGGCCCACAAGTTATTTCGTTATATAAACAGATGTAAACACTCGTGAAAGGCAAACAATAAGAATATTTCTATTGCCGGCTCCCAGAGGAGCCAGATCCTAAACCCTAGCTGCCTTGCTCCTGCGCCGCCGCCTCCTCTACTCGCACGACGGCGCCCAGCCGCCGGCATCCGCGTCCTCGTCCGCAATCTGTGCCCTCCTTCCCCTACAACCTTCATTCTAGAACCAGTAGAACCCTAGCACCTACCAATTACACAGATATAGAGTACAATTATTTAAGGCCGCCTATTTCCCAGATAAAAAGCAGTGCTGTGCTCATGCAGTCAAGCTTAGTTCATTGGTAGTAGCTCTAGGTCATTCCTGGGACAGAGCTGGAGGTTATCCTGACGCTAAGTGCCAGCCCGTGACTGCGACACGGCATAACGCCACGTCCCCAGCCCTTCCCACGTGTCCATCCATGCATACCAGTCGCCGCTTAACGTGCCCACTTAAGTACGGGTCCTTCTCGGACGGCACATCAGCCAGCAGTTCAGCAGCGACAAGCTAGTAGACACGAAAAAGCTTCCTTGTTGAGATCGGCAGCTAGGTGCCCGCAGGAGGAAGCATCGTTGGAGATGTGGCCGGACATGAAGGCGTGGGCCTCCATGGCGGACAACGACCCGCTGAAGCGTGGGTCGTCGTCGGCGACGCACCCGTCCAGCCCTCTGCGCCGCTTCAGCCCGACGACGATGGCCATGGGCGGCCTCCTCGTCGTCGGCACCCTCGGCTACTTCATGATGAGCAAGGACGACAGGAACAAGGCGAGGGACGACAGGCACAACGAGCGCCTGGCTCACCGCCCGTGAGAAGCCGTCCGCGAGGGCTCCGCGATGGAAGCGGACGCCGATCAGCTTTGCTTTGCTTAGTACTAGTAGAAACCACCACGTAATAATAAACCCCTCCTTCTTGTTCTGGGTGCGGTGTATAAATCTCGTGTTGCTCTGTTTCGGTACTCGTTTTATCAGTGAAATATGCAGAGATTTTGCTGAGCAGTCCTCGTCTCTGAACTTTAGTACCGTAAGAATTCAGAGAGCTGTATGTTTGTTACTGCAAGGATACACGGACATACCAGAAGTTCATCCATTTACTGTAATCACTGAATTAAAACTTTAGATCACCTAATTCGCCTGAGGAAGCAGAGCTATTTGCCTGTTACTACTCTGATGATCTCTGATGGTGGGCACTCAAAGCCAACCATGACATGGTAGTTATTTAAGTTTTTTCTAGTCGATCTTGACGGAGGAGTAGATGAGCCTGGTAAACCAGAAGCAGGAGTAGAAGCCGACGGTGCCGGTGAGGACGAAGAAGGCGTAGGAGGTGATGAGCATGTAGCCGAAGTAGAGCACGCCGGAGACGGCCTTGGTGATGTCCAGCTTGGTGAAGAAGTAGAAGGCGGCGTACAGGAAGAGGTACAGTGCCGACGAGCCGGCCGTCAGGTAGGACCTCCACCACCAGTTGTAGTCCTCGCTGCAGAGCTGGAAGTAGCAGAGCACGACGGCGATCTCGGCGCAGGTGAGGACCAGGATCAGGAAGACGAGGAACAGGAAGCCGAAGATGTAGTAGAACTGGTGCAGCCAGATGGAGGTGAGGATGAAGAAGAGCTCGATGAACACCGCACCGAAGGGCAGTACACCGCCGATCAGCACCGACACAGCTGGGTGCATGTACCATGGCTGCGCTGGGATCGGCCGCGGGACCTTGTTCGTTCGAACCGGGTCCTCCATGGCTTGCTTCTTGAACCCGTAGTAGCTTCCAACGAAGACCAGCGGCACAGAGATGCCGAACCAGAGGAGTACCAGCGCTGACATGGTGGTGAATGGCACGGCCCCGGATGACCTCTCGCCCCATATGAGCGCGTTCAGGACGAAGAAGATGGCGAAGACGATACCAGGGAATATCGTCGCCGTCTTGACCGTGACGTTCTTCCACTCCGACCCCTTGAACACCTTGTAGAGGCGCGCCGAGGAGTACCCCGCGAGCAACCCCATGAAGACCCAGGCGAGAAGCATGGCCGTCATGAGCCCACCCCGGTTGGACGGTGAGAGAAGCCCGAGGACGGCGAAGAGGAGGGTGATGAGCAGCATCCCAAGGAACTGGACGCCCGTGCCGACGTACACACAGAGCAGCTCGGAGTGTGCTGGAGGCCTGAATACGTCGCCATGGACAAGCTTCCACCCGGTCTCCTCCTGCGCATCCTCCTGGACGTCCAGCTGGTTATAGTTGGTGATGTCCCGGTACAGCGTCCGCAGCATGATCATGGCCACCATCCCGGACAGGAAGAGCACGATCATCAGCGAGTTGACGATGGAGAACCAGTGGATCTGATCATCAGTCATCAGGAGGTACGTGTCCCAGCGCGACGCCCACTTGATATCGCTTTCCTGCATGATCATCCGCCATGGAACATCACTGTCACGAGAAGCTTGACGCTCACAAATAAAGCATGTAACAGAGAGGGTTCAGCCTACCATACCTCAAAATTGACATCGTAGGAGAAGATGATATCCTTGTTGGCTTCAACTTCCTGAGGAGAATCTGAGTCCAACACGAGGCGCCGAGAATGAGGGTCGCAGGTCTTAAGGCGCGTCGCGTTCCCCTTCCATTCGTCATCGTATTCATGCTTAACGCTGCATCCAGCATAGGTGACAGTAAGCTGTTCTGGAATCTGATGAACACCAACCAGGCAGGCAGAAACAGAAGGTCCTGTCCAACACACACTTGCTGGGATGAAACTAACCTGAACGGCTTGACCTCGAAGGCGACGATCCTTGCAAGATCCGTCTTGGCGTCCCTGTGGTACTTCACCAGGAATGTCAAGTGGTTGTGTATGAAATGCTTCTCCTCCTTGCTCTGCATCAAGGAATATGAATCCAAGTAAGAACTGGCAGAGGCACCTGAGGCTGACACATGACAGAAGCAAATTCATACAGCATCCAAACTGACCCCGGAGTACTGGCCCTTGACGCCGACGTGCACGCCGTGCTGGTACACGGTGGGCGCATCCTTGTCCAGCCTCTTGATCGGCACAACCAGCGGGAGGTTGTCAAGAATCCTGCAATCAGTTGACAGCGAAGTGTGTGATGGATATCTGAACATTTCTGTCGACCTTGATGTGTCAAATCTAGTCTCACATGTTGACGCGGTAATCGTCGTCGATCTTCTCCTTGACATCATCAGCCCCCTCCTGTGTGAAGTCGGTCTTGCACACGATCTGGCACAGCCGAGGCTTCCTCATCTCGAACTGCAGCGACCCAAACCACAAATTCAGAATCTCGTAAAAATGTTGAGAGCACCACAAAACAAAGGCAGAGCAAACTAGCGTGGTGGATGGACGGGTACTGACGACGTAAGGCGTGTTCTCGATGCGGTCGCCGCGGAGGAGCTCGCCGAGGTTCTCGGCGCTGTCGACGACGGCGTTGTCGGGGCGGCAGAAGGGGAGCGAGTAGTACGAGTATGGCAGCTGCGTCTTGGTGGAGCTCAGCTGGCTCACCTTCACGGCCAGCGTGTCCTTCTGCAAGTCAGTTCAAAGAACTCGCCGCCGTTACACTCCCCGTACGCCGGCCGGGATGGATCGAGGAACACGGGACGAGACGTACGTACCCTGCGGAAGTCGGCGGGGGCGACGCCGGGGAGGTAGAAGCCGCGGGCGACGGTGGCGGAGCCAGCCAGGAGGAGGAGGAGGAGCGCCGGGTGGGAGGAAGCCATCGTCGGAGCCTGCCTGCCGGCTGCCGGCGCGCTTGGATTTGACGTGTGTCCTTGGGAAGCTCGGTGGGACGCTGGCAGGTGGGCCCCCTGCCAGGTGCAGTTCGGGAGTGCTTGCGTGCCGGCGTGGACCGTGGGCCCCGCCCAAGGAATCGCGAGTTCCGGGCTAGGGTCAACGTGGGCCGTCCGCACGAATCTCGAGGCGGCTCCTGCTGAGTGAGTGGTAAGATGAAGGGTCTTGGGTCACGAGCATTGTCAAACACCGTAAATCGGGGAAGTAAGAAGGTAAGGGCATTGTTAGGAGGCAATGGTAAATGCTGCCCATATTCAACGGAAATTTGGTGATCTTTGTCTGGTAATCCTTCCATTTTCGTTTCATGTTTAAAACTGTCTATTTTAGTGCACACACACCTGGCAGGAGAGACTTTTTTTGTGTGAAAGGAGAGACTTTGCTGGTGCCGAGTGGTGTTTCAGGTGTGTGAAGACGCGATCGCCGCGATGGACACTTTGCTGGTGCCGAGTGGTGTTTCAGGTGTGTGATCTTTGTCTGATTTTACGACGTTTGTCCATGATATATCGGGCACTTTCATCATCATCATCTCTTCCACCTTTGGTAAGTGCTACGAAATCGTGTCGTGTTGCTGAGGTGACTGTACGTGATCTGTCCACTTGTGTCAAATTCAACTGCCGGCTTGCACTTGCATGCGAGGACATTTCCAATTGCTTCTTCTGGCCAAACTAGCTGCCCTATTTCTGCTTGTCTGAGTTTTGTCTCATGTTAGTGGTCGAGTCAACTGGCTAGCTGTTGAACGCCAAGTTCCTGTCATCATGATCTCATCTTAGCATATAGACCACTCGCTAGTGCACGATTAACTCCCGAGGCATCGTCGATCAGCAAGAAACACGATTAACTCCCGATGCATCGTCGGTCAGAAGGAAACATAGAAAGTTAGAAGTAGTGGACCCTCTGCCCCCGGTTTAGACAGTTGAAACTTGGGTCACTTGTTTACATTTTCAAGCCCAAAAATACCAGGTTTATTTCAGCTTTTTAGTTCAAAATATATATGTTTGAACTCACGATTATTTTTTGGAGAACATATTTTCAAAACCTGATGAACAGTTTTTTTCATTCACAGATTTTATTTTAAATCCCAAGAACATTTTCTAAACCTGTCAACATTTTCGAATCTCCAGACTCACTTTAAAAAAAATGAAGACATTATGAAACCGGCGAATTTTCTTTTGAATCCATGAATATACCTTTTTGAAACATGTGAACAATTTTTGAACATTTCAATTAAACCATGTTAACATTTTTCCTAACCCCCGTGAACTCTTTTTATGCCCTGAGAGATATTTAGAAACCACGGATTTTTTTTCTTCCAAAAATATAACCAAAAAGGCAAGAAATAAGAAATGAGGAAAACAAAAATAGGAGAGAACCAAACAGAAAACAAATATGAGAATGAAAAAAACCAAGCAGAAAAATTGATAAAAGATTAAAACTAACACACAAAAAAAACACATAAAAACAACCATAAAAATCAGAAGAAACAAAGAAAAAAATTACAAAACCTTGAAAACCTCCAAGAATACTGGAGAAATACAGAACCCACAAAAAAACCTTCTGAAATGAGCCAGCCCACAAGACTTCCGGGATACCCGGCGCCAGGGTCCCGCGTCGCTCCGACCGGCAAATAGGATTTCGGAAATCACTAGAAAAAGACTTCCCTTTGCGAAGGGAACTTCACTCTCGTTTTCGTCGTGACAAGTGTCATATTCTCCTTCCTCGGGCCCCCACGGTTGGTTGCATGTTCGCCAAGTGTCGCTACCAGATTAAAAGTGGGGAGGATGAGAGAGAAAGGGGTACGAGAGGTGGGAGAGCAGATTTTGCCTTTTTATTTTCAAAATCGAATTTTCAAAACGGAATATCTTGAGAACCGCTTATCCAAATTGCAAACCGTTTTCACCTTTGGACTTCTCACGTCGAGATCTTCAAAACTAGATCCCATGTTGATAGGTTTTGACAAACTTTTATTTATGTACTTCCGGTTGTGTATAATATGAACATCTTGTTTTGCATACTATGTACTTTTACTTCTGTGTACTTGTACTTTCTGTTATGTGTAGTTGTGTACTCCATTTTCTATATAGTTGTACTTTCCTGTATTCTGTGTACTTTGTACTTCTTGTTCTGTATAGTTTGTACACCGTCAGGTGTATATTCTGTACTCTGTAATTTGTACACCGTCTTTATTTGTGGTTTGTACTTTTTATTTTGTGTACTTTGTACAACATTCTCGCTCCGTACTTCTAGTCTCCTGTAAGTTGTACATTGTATTTCAGTGTAGTTCATACCACTATTTTGGAGTACTTTGTACATCATCTATGTTTCTCTGTACTACGTACTGTATATTTTGTGTACAAATACTATTATACTTTGTGAAAGAGCAACGATCGCTAGCCCATGATGTACGAACGACGGCTGATATATCAGCCGTACATGGGGCCTTGCTCCGTACCGTGACCCGACAAGATGTACACAGCTGATGCACGCGAGTGGCTTTGCTTCGTAGCTCGCGTACGCGGCCGCCTACCGGGTGTACACTACTCGTTCGCGCCCAGGCGACTTCGTCCGTCGCGCGTTCGCAAGCTGGGCTGGACGTAGCCAAGTTCAACTCCACGCAACCTCGTCGCACTGTAGCCATGTGTCGTCCTATACACTCCTGCCTTCCCTTTCCGAAGGGAACCTTCTTTTAGCTGTACCCCTAGGATTTCTCTTACGCTTGTAATACTGGCCGGGTCAAGCCTTTACTAGCCCAGTGGTGTAACAAGGCCTGTAGTTTAATCCTCGTGGTTGAATGGGAGAAGCCCAGGGCGAGGTTAACATGGGCAGGGCCTGTAGCTACTTAATTGTCGTATCCCGAACTTCGTTTAAAGCCTGCTGCATCAAACACTGGGAACATCGACAGTTTACTTCGGAACTTCTGGTGGGGAAGTAAAGAAGGAAAGAGGAAAACATGCTGGGTAGCCTGGGAGGACATGACTAAACCTAAGAGTCATGGTGGGCTGGGATTTAGAGACATTGAATTATTTAATTTGGCTCTCCTAGCAAGGCAAGCATGGCGTATGATACAGGAACCTAACACGTTGAGTGCAAGAATTTTGAAAGCTGTTTACTTTCCCACGTGTGAGTTCTTGGAAGCAGAATTGGGCTCGGCACCATCCAGGGTGTGGCGAGCGGTTCTTGAAGGAAAAGACGTGCTCAAACAAGGTCTCATCCGACGCATTGGGACAGGGGAACACACAAACATCTGGAACATGAACTGGTTGCCTAGAGATGGCATGCTGAGGCCAGTATGCTGTCCACACGATGAACCCCCGGAACAAGTGAGTGAACTGATTGATCCACACATGAAATCATGGAATATGGAGAGGGTCAGGCAGTTGTTGGCGCCGATGGACGCTGATGTGGTGCAGGATATACCTCTACCATCAAGGCAGCAGGAGGATCGCTGGGCGTGGCATTATGACCGGCGAGGTATCTTCTTTGTTCGCTCGGCGTATCATATGCTGGTGAACACAAGGAAGACGAGAACGGCGTGGTTAGAAGAGAGCGCCGGAAGATCAGATACAAAAAAGGAGGAGAAGGAGTGGACACAGTTGTAGCAAGTCAGAGTCCCGTCAAAACTGAAGATTTTCCTTTGGAGGCTTGCCAAGCATTCCTTGCCCTCGGCAGATGTCTTGCATCATAGGCACATGGCTACAACGAACGCATGTGCGCTGTGTGGGGCAGTTGATTCATGGCGACATTCGCTTCTTGAGTGCAACATGGCCAGGAGCGTGTGGGCGCTGCTGCCGGAAGAATTGGCAGAGGCTGTTTTTAATATCCAGGAGGCAAATGCCAGAGATTGGTTAGCCACGGTGATTGAATCAGTACCACATGATGAACTCACCTGGACGGTGGTCACACACTGGGCCATTTGGCATGCCCGGAGGAAGGCCTTGCATGAGGAAATATTTCAGAGTCCTCTCTCGACTTTCAGTTTTGTTGAAAGGTTTATCACTGATCTTGCATTGGTGAGTACACCGGTACAGCGGGAGCAGCGGGCATCTGTGGCACCCCCTCGCTGGCTTCCTCCACCGGTTGGTGTGGCGAAGGTGAATGTGGATGTGGCGCTATCCAAAAACGGTGGTGTTGCTTCGATAGCAGCAGTGGCGTGTGATGATTCAGGGTTGTTCCTTGGCGCATCAGCTGTGATGATCCCTGGAGTTACAGACCCGGAGATGCTAGAGGCATCGGCTTGTAGAGAAGGCATGGTGCTAGCGACGGACCTTCACTTGCGAAGGATCAAGATGGCGAGCGACTGCATCAATGCAGTTAGGAAGATCAGAGCGGGCGAGATTTTTGGAGGGTATGGCCAGCTGGTGCAAGAAATAGAAGAGACGGCGAAGGGTTTTGCTTATGTCGAGATTGTCTATGAAGGTCGCCGGTCGAATGCAGATGCCCATGGTCTAGCTAGAAGTGCTTTGTGCTTAGATCAGGGTAGGCATGTTTGTTTTTTAGTTCCACCTGATGGTGTCAATGTAAACATTATGGAGTAAGAAATAAAGGGGGAAGTTCTCAAGAAAAAAATCAAACACTGGGAGGTTCTTAAGAAAACACAAAGACAGGCAATTCTCCACACGCCACATAAAAAACTGGTTTACCCAAAAAAAATTAAATACGAACATATCAAATAATGGCCTCTTGAAAATCTTGTCACAAATTTTGGTGCTGGTTTCTTCGCCAGTCTGGCAAAATCCAGCAATGAATCAAACACTGCCAGAAGTAGGCACTAATATATATCCTTCTGTGAATGTGTTGCTTCCTAGGAAATAATTCGCTGGTGAAATATTTTGTTTCCTTATTCTAGTCTACTTGAGTGTATTTGTAACTTCGTGTTATGATGAATTAAAAAATTGCGATTCATGTTAACCCGTTTTATCCGCTACAGATAGCATCAAGCTTCCAGCATTTTTAACTTCGTGTTATGATGCATAAGAAAATTACGATTCGTATTAACCCTTTCTATGCATGTACGGACTCCATCATGCATGAGGAAGCTTGAGCCCTATCCTCTAGCTAGAGAGCCTCCTTATCTGATTCATCAAGCATGTGTGTACTGACTCCAGAGATTAGCACACCCACCTAGATTTGCTTCTCCTTCTTAATTATACTATACACAGCTGAGGAATGCATCAGTGCACCAAATCATGTCCTAATTAAGCATGCTGCCTGTACTGGCAAGAACTGGTATATACTATGAGATGATTAGCCATTGTTCTTTGGTGGTGGATAACTAACACGTAGCATACGCTTATCCTTTCAAGCATGCAATAGAGAAATTTTATCCGCTCCCTAAGCATCAGTAATCACATGCAAGCATGCTTGCCCACAAAGGAGATCTGGCCAGCGTGAATGCTGGATAGCTAGCTTCTAGAAATCTTACTATGTATTCATAGAGATTTTAACTTCTGAACTCACACTCACAAAGTACAGGAATGGGTTTCTATAATTACAGGTAGCATAGTAGTATCTAAGACTAAAGTATTAGTACTACTACTAGAAAAATATCAAATGTTCATGTTCTAGTTAATTGGAGTATTTATATATGTAGCATATATAGCACTTCTATGTCTGAAACACAATTACTCCGTTTTGGAATGGGCGTATTTTACCATGCACCGTCTTAAGTTTTAGATAAATAATTAAGTTAAACTTTATAAAAAAAAATGTGTTTGAAGGAAAATATAGTTTGTACCATTTTCATTTAACCCAAGCTAAATAGTTTTTAATTGGTCATTGGTTAACGATAAAGAAGTTTGACTGCCCACTTTCTAAGATTAAGAAGATCTATTTAAAAATAGCTAACATCAAAATTATCAAAAGAATTTCGTTGATTTTATCTCTTGTGCATTCGTGTATGATGCAAATGTACCACATATATATCTCATGTTTCGATGACTATGATCTAATTTGTTGGAATCGATCTAAAAAGAAGGCCTACCTACTTAATAAATATTAGAGGGTTTTATTCCAAATCGCCCTAGCTAGTTCCTAATGTTCATATTTCCGTGGACTTTAACCCCTTGACATCCAATGGCGTGGGTGATTCCCTTTTGGCCCTTTTGAGAAGGATAACCGTACGATCATGACGTGAGACCTCCATGTACATATATACAAACTATGCAACTAACTATGTGACACCTGAATATATTAAAGAGTACTTACAAAGGTGAGTTCACTTTGAAGTGGACACGTTTCTAGACGTGAGAGGCTGAGCACCGGGTGAGCAAGACATGGATGGACACGTGGCTTGACGGTATCCACAGATATGCACCATTTTTTTGATGTTATCCCCCTTTGATTTACCTACTGATTTTGTAGTACACTAAAGGTGAGCACCTTTCTTGGGCCTTTATATAGTTAAACCTGACCGTTAAAGCTTGATCGATGTACCTATCCAGCTAACGAGACCATTATTAGCGTCTGCTAAGGAGTGGACTAATCAACATGTACTCAAGTGCACTGCACAACCCAAGTAGTTTAGTCACAACTTGTGATTGACTATCCATGAAAGTACTGCGTTGAAACTGTTTGCGAAATTCTGTGATATATAAAATAACATGCATTATTGTTGATAAGAAATTAGTTAGTATTCTTGCTTCCATTTACTTTTTGCCTTGGCATTGTGGCATATATCCTTGAGACATCCTTTAGCCTGTACTAACTGGTTTCTTCCGTGTTTAGCACATCTGCTTAGCACCTAGGGGGTGCATAGCTCGTATGATCAAGCAACTTTTGAACCAGTGGGCGTAGTTCTTAAGCAAAGAAGCTGCATGCGCATGCATGCAAAGGACGCTTGTGAGCATGCATACAGGAGCGCGAGCCAATCCCACGCTGAAACATCGCCTCGAAGAGTACATGTCACCTCGCCACTCTTTAACAAAGGCTTAACAAAGGATTTATTAGCCCATAGACTAACGCGGGGTTCTTCGGGATCGATACATCGAGCATATCTGGGCAAGCATGTCCTAAGACTGATCTGTACATGTGGTTTGTTAGGCCACCTCCAACAGCATGGCGCAAAGGGACACGCCATGTCCGCTTTTGTCCGAATGGACAAGGAAGGGGCTCCAGCGGGCTGGCGCAAAAGGCCATCTGTCCGCCCGAACAGGCCGTTTCGGCCCAAAGGTGGCCCATTTCTGGTCCAGGTTTGGTCCAGCCGCGGACACGGCGCGTGTCCCTTCGTGTCCGCCTCGGGCCCGCCTTGCAGCGTCACGTGGCCGCTTCAGATACCTCGCCCCAGTCCATAAATGGACTTTATCCATTCCCCACTGCCCCCACTCCACACTCTTCCAACCCTAGCCGCCGGCCACCGCAGCTCGCAGCCACCGCAGCTCGTAGCCACCGCAGCCCGCATCCACCGCAGCTCGTAGCCCCATCGCCGGCCACCATGGCGGGCCGCAAGTGGTTCTTCACAGGCGGCCGCAACAACCACGAGGCGAGCAGCTCGCGCGCGCCCCCGCCGCCCTCCGACGCCGAGGTCCGTGCCGCCCGCCGCCGTGCGGAGCTCCGCGCGGCACGCAATGCCCGTCGCCGTGCCGCCCGAGCACGCGTCTCAAAGGACGTGGCGGAGATCTTTTGGGAGGTGCGCCAGCCCCTGCCGTGGGGTGACGTGCATCTCCCCGACGGCTGGCATCTCGGGCCGCAGTGCGTGCCCGTGCCTGCGGTGCCTCGCTCCGGCAGGGCGCGGACGGAGGAGATCCTCCGGCGGCGTAGCTTCCTGCCGCCGGAGTTCGTCAATGACCCGGCCTACAACATCGAGTCCCCGCTCTGGGACCGATGGTTCGAGGTGGAGCACGACGCGCGCCGCCGGCAGGCCTTCGCGGGCTACCCGCCGGAGGGGTACCAGGCCCCGCAGGAGGAGCCGGCCGTCGACGACGGATCCTCCTCCTCCGACTTTGATTGGAGCGGCGACGAGCTGGAGGAGGTGGAGGCCCCGCCGCCGAACTGGGCAGCGATGCCGAACCCGACAGTGCCCATGGAGGACGAGGAGGCCAACCTGCAGGCCGCCATAGACGCCTCCAACCTGGAGGAGCTGGGCCAGTGGCCTCACCTCGCGGAGGCTCTTCGGGAATCGACGGAGGCGGCGGCGGAGCAGGCGCGGCAGCAGCGGGAGGCGGAGGGCTGGGACCTCTTCGACGAGGCGGAGGCCTGGCGTCGCCAAGAGGAGACGAAGGCCTACAACCGCCAGCAGGAGGAGGAGGCGGCGGCGTACGGGCTCCGCCAGGCACCGTGGTCGCCATGGCAGCCCCAGAGGGAGTGGCATCCCGCTCCGGCGTGGCCGCAGGAGCCCGAGGCGCCGCCTACGCCTCCGCCTGCGCCTGCAGGCCCACCGGCGCACCTCTACTCCGCGTCGCCGTACGTCATCCTCTCCGATGACGAGGAGTAGAAGGCCTCTTCGAGCACCTGGCCGCGGCGGCGCCAACTCCGGCAACCAGCCCCACCCCCAAACCCATAGCTAGGGTTTTATGGGTTTTTTTTCTCGCGTTTGTGTCACTGGCCCGTGGGGCCCTACTACTATATATGTTAATTATGTTTTATTTTATTCGCCTTGTCCATTTTTTTGCGCCACGCCGTTGGGGGCACCTCCACCCCAAAGCGAAAACGTGTCCGCGGTCCGCCCCCAAACGGACCAAAAGGGACACATTGGGGTGTCCCTTTGCGCCACGCCGTTGGAGTTGCCCTTAATTATAGGCTAATCGATTGGCTGTCACCATCTAACATTTCTCTCTGGCACGCTTAGTGTGGAGGGATAAGTAACCGTGCTTTATTGCTGCTTGTTGTACATTAGAGTTGACGTTGTTGTTGTTGTCGTTGTTCGTCTGAAAAACAGAGATCACATACGTTGCTGATAAAAAAACTAAAACAAAAGTGACCATCCATTTGAAAATAGTACATTTAGTCTAGTAATTTAGATAGCTTGAATTACAACCTTTTTTTTGTGCTGCTTTCTCTGTTATATTTTTGGTGTAAAACCGAGTAACTCTCAGTCCGGATGAGTAAGCAATATGTGCATACTTTTCTTTGTGAACACAACATGCATGGTTAAGTAGATCTACTCATGGACAGATAACGTGTTGTGGAAGATAGAGAATAAACAAATATCCTAAGACGTGATGCATTTTAGAAAACAGGTGGCATTAATTGTAAAGCTGGTCGATCATACAAAATTTCATTGCAATAGTATATTTTTATATCTGTCAGATCATACGTGTCGTCGAAGAGAGGTGGTAGATCATTTGGAAATCTGTAAAACACACCCGATGTCAAGTGAATTGATCCATTCAAATCAAGTACGGACATACGCGCGTACGGCGCCAATGCTGGTGAAAATTCTAAATTTGAGGGAAAAAATGGAAGCTAGCTAGGGGCGAGAATGAGACTGAGAGTGAGTTCGACAACAAGGTGCAGTCAAGTACTCCACTCCAGCTGCGTACGTGCGCCAGTGCATATCGTCAGTCTAGTCAAGCTGCAGAGCAGAGCCAACGTGCGGTGCTCGATCTCTTTGCTTTGTGAAACAAATCCTGACAGGTGAGGCCCCACCGGGCTGTACCTGCGTTCTTGACAAGCTGGTCAAACCTAGTCTTCTCTCTCTGTCACCTGATGGATCCAAGGATAGACACAAGTCCATCGCTTCCCTGCGTCACCTCGTTCGATCGGTCCGTGCAAAGTTGAAGGAGATAAGAGCATCTCCACCGGGCCCTCCAAATGTGTGTCCGGCACTTCTTAATTGGGCCTCGTTTGGGAGTTCGGAACATGTGTCCGGGCAATATTTAGAGGCCGCCCACAGCGGCACCCTCAAAGGCCCCACCCCCAAACCGCGCAAATTGTCGAACATCTCGGGGGCGTTCAAATAGATTGCAGAAAATTTGAAAAAGTTCAAATTTCATTCATATTTGTTATATTTTACAAAAGTTTGAATGCATTTGAACTTCGGCGGCCTAGGGGCCGTACCCTAAACCCTAGCCCGAGAAGTTGGCCTCCAGCCAGGCCTCGTCGCTGTCGTCGCCGCTGCCATCGCCGTCGTCGTCGACCACGATGTAGCCGGAGGAGGAGCCGGATGCGCCGTAATGGCGACGCGGTGCACGGCTGCAGGAGGCGCCGCCAGAGGAGGGCGAGGCTGCCGCCGTTGCCACCGAGGTGGCGATGGCGGCCATGTAGCCGGGGCTGTCGCGCTCGATGGTGGTCACCGAGTCCGCGATGGCGGCCAGGAACCCCGACGCGTCGCCGTCGTGCTCGTTCCGCAGCGGGGACGGCACGTCGTACCCATACGGGATCGTCTCCACGGGAGGTGGAGGTGTCCTGGCTCTAGGGCGGCGCAGGTAGAGCCATCCGCGTGGTGGCGAACGCCGTGGTTAGCGGTGTTCGCGGATGACGATGCCGGTGCCTCCTCCTCCACGACGCGGAGGCCAGCGCGGCTCGTCCTTCACCAGGCGGCAGCTGCGGCGCTGCTACACCTCCTGGTGCCGTGGCCGTACGGGCAGCAGGCGCAAAGGGGGGCATTCCCTGTGCTTGCGTGCTGGCGCGTGGCAGCGAAGGCGGAGCCCACAGTGTGGCCTGTGCCGCCCCACCACTGGTGGCGGCCTTCCGCGTTGACGTGAGCCTACCTTTCGGGTGCCCCACTATGAGATACCTAGTGCACGCCAAGCATCAAGATTAGCCACTGCAGGCCCGTGAAGGGCCCAACAAGGACAACGTACGTCCCAAGGAAGTCGAAGCTTAGGTCGGTAGATACTTACCAAACCTTGTAAACCTAACCGACACCGAACTCCTGAGACCTAGCCTCCATATAAAGGCTAGGAGGGACCTCTATCGAGGGTACATCCATACTCACCACCGAAACCCTAGCGAGATCGCCATCTCGCCGGGATCACCATTGCAACCTTCGACTCCAATAATACAGATCAGACAAGCAGGAAGTAGGGTATTATCCTCCGGGAGCCTGAACCTGGATAAATCGCCTTGCCTGTCAGCCGTGGTAACTACCAGCATTCACAATCTCTCCCCCTTCAATCAACCCGGGTACTCGAACCAAGGATCTGCCGAGGTGACCCCTCGACATTTGGCGCCGTCTGTGGGAAGAACGACTGCTGGAATCATGGTTGCACCGGCTCCACCGGCAATGAAGATCGATGCCCCTACCGTCGTCAAGTCAATCCACTTCGGCTCCTTCGTCTACGAACCGCACCCGCCGGCCCAGCGCTCGGTGTACGCTGATCTCTATGGAGGTATGTGTTTGTCCTTTGGAAGCATGCATCTCCATATGAACAAGTGAGGAGTTTTTCGACCCTCTGCTCTCGCGCCTACAACGGCTGTGGGACTCGCATCTCCATCGACCACGGAGATCGCATCTACATCATCGACATCGACCACGTCTCCGTAGACTACGGAGATCACATCTGCAACGGCGACATCGACCGCGTCTCCGTCAACTACGGAGATCGCCTGCATCATCGACATCGACCACGTCTCCATCGACCACGGAGATCGCATCTACATCATCGACATCATCTGCATCTCCTTCGACTAAGGAGATCGCGCTCGTTTCCACAACTTCAATGGCGATGATCGCACCCGCATTGACACCGCCCACCGCACCTCCATCGACAACGGAGACAACGAAGAACGACGATTCTTCACCCGACGAGTTCTGCAACGACTGCGGCGTATATCACGTCGCCTCCGTCTTTGACTCCGGGGACAACTTCGATAGCAGTGACACGCAGTCAACGGCCCAGTCGCGACCAGCGCAGATCTACATGATCGAAACCACCACCCCCAACAACAATCGTCGAGAAGAACCTCCAGCGTACCCGTTGGAGGTGATCATGCCAGACGGGGTGACGAAGCTCACCATCACTCGCGAGATGGGGATCAGAGCCCTGAAGCACATGGAAGAGTACACCATGCCCCAGAAGATGCGACCAGAGAGGACATGATGGCATACCGGTACCTGATGTGGAAGGACACCGCGAAGATCCACGTGGAAAAAGCTGAGTTGGCCCGACGCAAGGAGATCGCCGACAACTCGAGTGCCCGACGCGCCGCTTTCTCCTTCGCCTCCTCAGAAACTGCAGTCTCGCAAGGCGTCATCAAACACGCCTAAACCGGATACCAGAAGCGGAAAGAGCTGCGGTCACCCGCAACCTCGAGTCGTCGTACGTGACAGAAGACGCAGAAGGGATTCCGATCCCAAGAACAGCCTCGCCGCTCTGATGTCAATAGGCACTTACCTGCAGTTGACCCAACCTCCAGAGGGTGACCCGCGTGTTAACGTACACAAGCAGCAGATCAAGGCACTCAAACTGGCGGAAGACCCTACTCAAGTCCGGCGCAGCCGATAAAGCACCGGAAGATCCAGGTCGACGCGACCGCGAGCGTGCCTTGCACGTGGAGCGGCCCAGCGACACCTTCAAGAGGGAGAGACGCGCGCAACTACATCACGCAGAAGCAGCTCGACCGCAACCGCGCCAAGAGAGCAAGCAGCTCGCAAGATCAAGAGCAGTACTCCAGCGGCAGTTACGAGCCATGCGGCGCCTCGTGCTTCACCCTCAGCATCCGCGACACAAGAATGCCGAAAGGCTTCAAGCTCACAGCCGAAGCAGCCAAGTTCGACGGGAAGCAAGACCGAGGCTCTGGCTCGAAGATTACCTCATCGCCTGCAACTGTCAAGGGGGCAGCACGACTACCGCGATGCAGTACATTCAGCTGATGCTCACTGGATCTGCACGCGGGTGGCTCCAGACCCAGCCCAAGAACTCCTTCAACTCGTGGGAGCAATTTGAAGAGGCCTTCGTCAAGAACTTCCTTGGAACATACTCGCGACCAGGCACTTCGAGTTGCAGCCTGCAAGCAAGGAAGAGATGAGCCATTGCGCTCGTACATCTCGCGATGGACTCTGCTGCGTAACAGCATCGGAGTCATCTCGGAAGATAGGGCAATGGACGCCTTTCAGCGTGGCGTGTGGGCCAAGATCTCAGAGAAGCGTTCGGTCGAATCCAGCCAACCTCCATGGTCGAAGTCATGAAGATAGCAAACCAATGGTGGGACGGAGAGGACTCATTCGAGACGACCGCCCTTATGCGGTAAAGGAAGAAGGCGGCCCAAGCAACTGGAGAGATGATCGCCAAGAAGAAACCCGCTACGACGCAAGAGACACAATCGAACTAGTGGCGGCCGGTTCAGCAACCCCCGTGAGGACGGCAGTCGCGACAAAGTCGCCAAAATAGCCAAGGCTACTACAGCCGAAATCAAGATAATTACCGCAATGATGGGGGCAGAAACGCGAGTGGAAACGCCGCACCCTCTCCCCTGAAGAAGAGCTCGAATAGCCATGCAAGCATCACATGTTCCGGAACCCTGAGACAGGAAAGTGGAGTGCCAACCACCTGCTGAAAGATTGTAGGAAAGCCCTCAAGATATACGAGGCCATCCAGAAAAAGGTTCAACCACAAACACCTGTGGCACAACCTGCAGCACAGCTGGCTATCCAGGCCGCACCGCCACCCGCAGCCGCACCCGCGGCTGCACCAGCGCACGCAGCAGCAGCATACGTACAGCAGCAACCCCAGCAGGAAGAAGTTCGAGTGAGGGAAGACCAGTACCCAGTCGTACGAGGGCAACTGAACATGATCCAGAAGGGGCGCCCAACAAACAGTGCCAGAAGCTGATCAGTCGACAGGTCTACCAAGCTGTCGCCTGTCCACCCGCAACCCAGAGTACCTGCGCGGGTCTGAGACCGACATCGTCTTTTCAAGAGCCGATCACCCGCCAAAAGTGCCACGGCCAGGACATGCTGCACTCGTGGTCGAAGCGCAGATCGGCGACTTTGCAATGACCAAGGTGTTCATGGATGGAGGCAGCGGCATCAACATCATATTCGCTGACACTCTCCGGAAGATGGGCAGATCCTTGACTAACCTTGCCAAGTCAGGAAGCACCTTCCACGGCATAGTACCGGGAAAGCAGTTCTACCCGTGGGAACGATCACACTCGACGTCATCTTTGGCACACCTGACCACTTAGGAAGGAGGCAATCGACTTCGAAGTCGTCGACTGGGCGTCGCAGTACCACGCGATACTTGGACGCCCAACATTCGCAAGATTCATGGCCGTACCTCACTATGCCTACCTCATGCTGAAGATGCCAGGCCCGAAAGGAGTCATCACGGTGAACGGTGACTTCGATCGATCAGATAGATGCGACAGAGACTTCAACAAGATCTCCGAGTCCTTCGGCATGCAAGAACAACTCGAAGAGGTGTCTCGCGACAACGACAGGACCATTTTCCCTGTTGCCAAGAAACCAGCGTACGACGCACGTTCAACGCCACCAATGACACAAGAGCAGTCCAAGTCCACCCGACGGACCCTGAGAAGACCGTTCGAGTCTCAACAAGCCTGACTAGCGCATAGGAAAGCGCGCTCGTCAAGTTCCTCCGTGAGAACTGGGAAATCTTCGCCTGGCAGCCTTCAGATATGCCAGGAGTACCCAGGGAACTTGCCGAGCACTCTCTCCAGTTAAAAGATGATGCACGACCAGTCAAACAAACCATGCGCCGCGTCCCCGAGCCGAAGCGAATCTTCATCACCAAAGAGATCGACAGGCTACGTCACGCTGGGTTCATTCGAGAGATCAAGAAATCAGACTGGCTCGCTAACCCAGTCCTAGTCGAGAAGAAGAATCGACTGCGCTCCGCATGTGCGTCGACTTCACCGGCCTCAACAAGTGTTGCCCGAAGGACCACTTCCCTCTGCCACGCATCGACCAGATCATCGACTCAACCGCAGGCTGCGAGCGCCTCTGTTTCCTGGATGCATATTCGGGTTACAACCAGATCAAGCTGAGAGTCGAAGACCAGGAGAAAACGGCCTTCATCACGCCTCACGGCGTCTTCTGCTACCAGACGATGCCCTTCGGACTCAAGAACGCTGGTGCCACTTACCAGCGCATGATGCAGAACTGCCTCGAGCTGCAGATCGGGGAACGTACAAGTCTACGTCGACGACATCGTCATCATGACTCAAGGAGGACACGCTCCTCCAAGACCTGCGCGAGACATTCGCGAACCTCAACAAGTACCAGATCAAGCTCAACCCAGACAAGTGCGCTTTCGGCGTACCCGCAGGACAGCTGCTCGGGTATCTGGTGTCAGCACGAGGAATCGAAGCAGATCCAGAGAAGATAGAAGCCATTCTGACGATGCCACCTCCGACCAAGCTCCGAGAAGTCCAGCGCCTGTCTGGTCGAATCGCGGCACTCGGTCGATTTATTAGTAAGTTGGGCGAAAAGGCACTCCCTTTCTACCAACTGATGAAAAAAGCGGACAAGTTCGAGTGGACGGAAGAAGCGCAGGTAGCATTCACGCAACTCAAACGCGTCCTGTCGACTCCGCCCATCCTCGTCGCACTGAGAAGGAACCCATCTTCCTCTACGTCGCAGCAACCAATCGAGTGGTCAGCACAGTCCTCGTCGTCGAGCGAGATGAGGGCAAAGGGCACCTTGTGCAGCGACCCATCTACTACCTCAGCGAGGTTCTATCCGTGTCCAAGCAAAGGTACCCGCATTACCAGAAGCTAGCATATGGTGTCTTCATGAGCTCAAGGAAGCTGGTGCACTATTTCTCTGGGCACCCGATAACGGTGGTCAGCTCATCCGCCATCGGAGACATCCTCACCAACCCAGATGCCACGGGAAGAGTCGCCAAGTGGGTCATCGAGTTAGGCCCATGGGAACTGAAGTACGCGACCCGAGAGCAATCAAGGCACAAGTACTCCCAGACTTCACGACTGAGTGGATCGAAGCACAGCTACCATCCGTCCCAGACCTATCCAACGCCTGGACCATGTACTTCGATGGCTCCAAGTACGATGGCGCGGGTGCAGGTGTCATTTGATCTCACCTAAAGGCGACAAGCTCCGCTACGTGCTACAGATGACCTTCAAGAGACCAACAAACAACGAGGCAGAGTACGAGGGTCTACTCCACGGCATGCGAATGGCCAAGAACTGCGGTGCCACTCATCTCATGATCTACGGGGACTCGAACCTCGTCGTGCAGCAAACCATGAAGGACTGCGACGCCATCGCAGACAACATGCATACCGGGACCTGTACAACATCATGGAGGGTAACTTCGAAGGCTGCGAGCTGCGCCACGTGGGCCGCGAAAGCAACGAAGAGGCGGACATACTCGCCAACATTGGCTCAAGAAAGGAGAAGGTGCCCGACGGAGTCTTCCTCGAGTGCATCACGCAGCGCTCCATCAAGCTGAAGCAGCCACACGAGCCTTCGACATCGACCTCAGGCTCGCCCGACTCGCCACCAAAGGACCAGGAGACGCCTGACACGCACCCCATCGAGGTACTGTTGATCGAACCTACATGGACTAATCCTTTTCTCGCGTACATGCTGCGAAAGGAACTACCAGAAGACCCGACAGAAGCCAAGCGCATCACTCGCCGTGCCAAGCCTTCACGATCATCAATGGAGAGCTCTACAAGCGCAGCATATCAGGAATGCTGCAGCGTTGCATCGACCCAGAAGACGGCAAGGCCATCCTGCTCGACATCCACGGGGTACCTGCGGGCACCATGCCAGCGTCGCGCCCTCGTTGCCAAGGCCTTTCGAGCGGGTTCTACTGGCCCACCGCCATGCAAGAAGCTGAGACATGGTCAAGAGATGCATCGGATGCCAGAAGTTCGCCACCAAGCCACATGCACCCGCATCCGAGCTCAAGAAATACCACTCGCTTGGCCCTTCGCCCAGTGGGGGCTCGACATGGTGGGTCCCTTGAAGAAGTCATCCCCTGGCGGGCACACGCACCTGCTCGTCGCAGTCGACAAGTTCACCAAGTGGATCGAAGTGTTCCAATCACAAGTTCGACTGCATCGTCCGCGGTCAACTTCATCAGGTCCATCATCTTCAGATTCGGCGTGCCCAACAGCATCATCACCGACAATGGCACCAACTTCACAGCTGAAGAGTTCAAGATGTTCTGCGTGGACCAAGGCATCAAACTCAACTACGCCTCAGTCGCACATCCCCAATCCAACGGGCAAGTCGAGAAGGCAAATGGACGTCTGTCGTGGCCTCAAGAAGCGCCTGTTCGTGCCACTCAGACGTGCCGCAGGAGCCTGGGTGGAAGAGTTACCAGCCGTTGTGGAGCCTGCGCACCACACCCAACAGATCCACCCAGTACACCCCTTCTTCATGGTCTACGGAGCCGAAGCAGTCATGCCACACGACATACGCTTTGACGCACCCCGCGTAGTGCTCTATGACGAGTCAGACGCTGATGAAGCAATGGAGGATGATAAAGACATGCTCGACGAGGCTCGGGACATCGCGCTCTCTCGCACAGCCATATACCAGCAGAGCCTTCGCAACTACCACGGTCGACGACTGCGAGCCAGATCTTTCGTCCCTGGTGACCTGGTGTTGCGACTCAAGCAGAAGAAGGTGCACAAGCTCGCATCCCCTGGGAAGGACCGTACATCGTCACGGAAGCGATTGGCAATGGTGCTACCGCCTGAAGAACTCGAAGACATTGGAGCCCTGCAGCAACCCATGGAACGCGGCGCAGCTCCGTCGCTTCTATGCTTAGTCGACACCCCAATGTAACTGTACTCACATGTCAACAAGCAGCAGGTTTCAGACGCGCTCTTTTCCTTTCAGGGTACCTAAGGGGACTGGAAGGTTTTTAATGAGGCGGCTTGCTAGCTTAATATATGAAGTGGTTTGAAGAAGAAGCTCTTTCCTTTACTTTTTGCAGTCAAAAAGCAATACAAACCTAGGCCGCACCTGAGCACTCGGGGGCTGCGCCATACAGTTCCTAACAAAAA